>CP126896.1:8682500-9282500 GCA_030440675.1 Furcifer pardalis | reverse complement strand
CAATTTGTAACATTCTTAATAAACTTTTTTGAACAGCGAATCTGTGGGGACTTTGTGGGAAAGAAAGAAAGAAAGCGGTTGTTTCTCGCTGGATTTTGGTTGATTGAAGCTTGGTTTAGAGGGTTGAAACGAGATAAAGAGCAGCGGCGAAATAAAGAAGAGAAGAAGGACTTTGTTTAAACTTAACATTAGCTGGTTTTGGGTGATTGTTTGACTAAAGATTATAGACTTTCGGTTTGTTCACCGCTGAAAGAAGTGGAACTCATCTTGCCTTTTAAAGAAGGAAAATAATAGTGGTCTCAGCAGCATTATATATTGGTTCTCCCCCCCTGTTCCCTCTTTCCCAACCCCCCCTTGCTTTTTGGACTATACGTAGAAGATAATAAGTGTTTATCCTGATTTCATTTTTATAGGCTATGATATTGGATTATTGTACTTCTGACTTCTTCTGATATTAAGTATTGACCTAATTATTAGGATATTATATTTTTGGATATAATTGAATATAGATATAGATATTGAATATAGAATATAGATATAGATATATCTGGGTTTCAGCTATTTTGAGGGGTTTGATAATTTTATAACTTTGAAAGGCAGAAATAAACAAATAGATAGACTATGCAGGAAGGGGAGGAGATAGTCAGATCAAAGGGGAGGAGAGAGAAAAAAGAAAAAGATCAAAAAGATAAGGAAAGGCATACACCATCACCAACAATGGAGGTCACAACGGCAGCAACGGACTCTCAAGCAGGTGCTGGAGGACGATCAGTGGATGTACCGGACAGAATGGACAATATGTTTGCTATATTACAACAATTGGTTAAAAACGGAAATGAAAATCAGGCTGCAATGCAAAAATTGAATAAAATGGTGGAGAATAATTGTGAAGAAATGAAAAAAGACAGAGAACTGGCCAGGCTACAACATGAGAGCCTGGCCAGGACTCTGACTGATGTGCAGAAGGAGGTTACTGAAAATACAAAAAAAATTAACATGATTACTGAAACAATGCAAAAGGATTTAGAGCAAGCAAAGATTTCTATGAATGAGATGTTGATCCAAGAACATGTGATTGCTTCAAGAGTATCTGTTCAAGAGAAAAGGATGATGATGGTGGAGGAGGGGCAGAGGAAACAGAATATTGTGATACGCAAAATGGCCGAACAAACGCCAGACAAGCTTAGAGATAGAGTAGTGGATTGGCTGAACTCTTTGAAAATGGGAAAAGATTTTGTGGCAGAAGACATTGGAGCTGTGTATAGAGTGGGGGGAAGGCGAGACAGGAGATCACCAAGGAATGTTTTGGTTAAGTTTGCAAATTGGGCGGATAAGTTAAAAGTGATGGCTTACATCAAACAAACGGGGTCTGGCGTTCTAAAAATTGAGGGGGCTGATGTGGAAATCTACAATGACATTGCGCCGGAGGAAAGAAAATGGAAATACATGATGAAACCTGTGACGAAATTTTTGGCTTCAAAGGATATTAAGTATAATTGGAGATTTCCACAACAGTTGAGATTTTTCTATGAAAAAAGATGGCATATTTTGGATGATAGAACAGATGTCTTGGAGTACTTGACTCAATTAGGGTTCATGAAGGTGGCTAGTTCAGAATGGATTGCTATGAGAACTGACTTGTATGCAGTTGGGGTGATGGGCCCGGTTTTGAATAAGGAGGGGGAGGTGGAGGGTGCAGTGGGAGGAGCGGAAGTGTCAGGAACATCAAGTGCGGAGCTTTTTGAATGAATAATTTGCAGAATAAAATTATAATGGTGGAGGGAGGGGGGCCTTAGAAGAACATAATGCTTTTTTTCCCCGGTCCCCCCCTCCTCTCTTTGAATGATAGAGGCGACATCTTGGAACAAGGTGTGGGGAGGGTAACAGAAAATGGAAGAGTAGGTAAGTTCTTTTTTCTTTTTTTTCTTGTAGTTGTAGTAAGTAACTTTTTTCAAGTATATTGTATTCATTTATTTGTATTTTTTCTTAGTTTTTTTAGTTTTTTTTTTAGATTTTTAGTAGGGGAAGGGGTTGACACGTCCGGGGATGAATGTAAAAAAGGGGAGGGATTAGTAAATACGAATGGTTAAGAGTTTAAGATTGTTAACATGGAATGTGAAAGGGACAGGGAATGCCGTGAAGAGGAGGAGGTTGCAGATAGCGCTCAATAAATCTAAATCTGATATCATCTTTCTACAGGAGACCCACCAAAAATCGGCGGATACTAATAAATTAGTTGTGAGAGGAATTGATATTTATGAGATGGCTTATGGGACATCAAAAGCGAGAGGTGTTGCAACCCTTATTTCGGAAAAACTGGGTTTTACTGTGATAAAATCTATAGCTGACCCAGAGGGGAGATATCTAATAATTAAGGGGAGGATAGAAGATGAAGAGATAACTCTTGCAAACATATACGCCCCGAATACCAATCAGGCAGAATTCTTAGAAAAATTAAGAATAATTTTACAGAAAGAAGGAACGAGGAATATGATTATTGGGGGGGATTTCAACTTGTTAAGTTCCGAGATTGACACTACAAGTACTAAGAAGAGAAGTAATAAATATATTCTAAGCGATTGGGCAAAATTAATGAATATAAAAGATGTATGGAGAGAACTTAAAGGACAGGAAAGGGACTACACTTACTATTCTCAAGTTTATGATATGTATTCAAGGATTGATTATATATTTGTAACGCAAGGGTTATTGAAAAACATAGAGGATATTAAAATAGGGACGTTTAGAGAATCAGACCATGCCAAGATAAGTATAGATATAAAATTGGATCAAGGCGATAGGAAAAGATATGTTTGGAGATATGACTCAAAATTATACAAAGAGGATAGCATGAAAAAACAAATTATGGAGAAATGGGATGAATATTGGACATGGAATGATAATAATGAGGTCAGCTCAGGAGGGGTATGGGATACAATGAAAGCGATCTTTAGAGGAGAATCAATAAAACTAAGTAGTTGGAAAAAGAAACGGAACATCAATAGAACTCAGGAATTGGAAACACAATTAAAACAATTTCACCGGGAATATATAAAGGGTAAAGATAAGAGGGTATTACATCAGATACAGAAAGTAAAGAAAGAATTGGAAGCCCAGGACATGGAAAGGGTAAAAAAAGATTTGATATTTTTAAAAAGAGAATATTTTGAGTATAGTAACAGAAATTCTAAGTTATTAGCAAATGCAGCAAGGGATAAAAAGAATAAAGGTCAGGTAGAAGTATTGGTAGATGAGAAGGGGAAGAGATGTAATAAAAGGAAAGAGAAAGCAGTAATAATAGAGGCCTTTTATAAAGAACTATACTCAAAGAAGCAGGTAAAGTTGAACAAATTGGAGGATTATTTTAAAAAGTATAACATTTCATTAATAACAGAAGAGCATAGAAATAGGATGGAGGAACAAATATCGGTAAAAGAAATTGAGGAAGTAATTAATAAATTAAAATTGAACAAAGCACCAGGAGAAGATGGGCTTCCTGCTGAATTTTATAAGGATTTTAAGCCCTGGATTGTTCCGAGATTACAGAAATTGTTTAATGGGATTTTAGAGGGAGAATCAACACCGGAATCTTGGAATAGATCTATTATTGCATTGATCCCTAAGCCGGGTAAGGATTTACAGAAAATAGAATCATATAGGCCGATATCCCTAATTAACCAAGACGCCAAAATTTTTTCTACAATAATGGTGACTAGGCTAAATAGTTTCATAGCCAAATACATAAGAGATGATCAAGCAGGGTTTATAAAGGGCAGGTATATGTCAGATCTCACAAGGAGGGTAGTGGATTTATTGGATATAGCTGAAAAGCAAAAAGATAAAGTAGGTTTTTTAGCATTGGACATTTTTAAAGCATTTGATTCTTTGCAATGGGTAACAATACATGAGGTAATCAAACTGTATGGATTTGGAGATAAATTCCAAAAAGTTATTAAGAACTTATATAAACAGGGGATAGCGACAGTGAAATTTAATGATAGTTATACAGGAGAAATAAAATTGGAGGCTGGAACTCGGCAGGGGTGCCCTTTGTCGCCCACACTGTTTGTATTGGCTATGGAACTATTGGCGAATTTAATACGGCAAGATAAAGAATTAATTGGAATAGAAGGGAATAAAATAAGTTTATATGCCGATGATACATTAATCACAATTAAACAACCAGCGCAAGCAATACCAAAGATTAATGAACATTTGAAAACTTTCGAGGAAATGACAGGTTTAAGGGTGAACTGGGATAAATCCGAGATGATCTTAGTTAATGGGAGTAAGAAGGATGAAGAAGAAATAAAGCAAAAATTCAATATTCAAACCCCGAATAAATTAAGATATTTAGGGGTAATACTTGCTAAAAAAACCGGGGAACTCAAGGAATTGAATTATGGAAAACAAATGAAAGAGATTGACAAAAAAATACTACAGTATAACAAGTTGAATTTATTGTGGTTTGGCAGGGTCGCAATGTGTAAAATGATGTTGTTACCTAAATTAAATTTTTTATTTGATGCTCTGCCAATAAAACACACAGATAAAGAATTGGAAAAATATCAAAATATCATAAATAGATTTTGCAATGGGAAACGAAGAGCTAGAATATCTAAGTTTCTGTGGTATGTATCGCAAAAAGAAGGGGGACTGGGTATTCCGAATGTTAGCAAGTATTATAGAGCCTTTCAATTACGAAATGTTATCAAATTACTAATTAGAGAAGAATCAATATGGGGAAAATTAGAATCAAAAGAGTTTTCGAGGAAAGGGAAGGCATTTTTTTTATGTGGGGATAAGGATAAAAAAATGAGAATTCAGGGTAAGATGATAGGAGCAACAATAGAGGAATGGAACAAAGCAAGAAAGGATCTTATTCCAGGGATCTCATTGGTTACAGAATTAGAAGATTTTAATAATTTTCCGATGAAAATAGACGGTAGGATTAGGGATATCTTATTAGAAAATGGGGTCTCTATGTTGAAGGATTGGATCAAAAAGTGTAGGGATCTAGAGAGGAGAAAGGAGCTTTATCGGCAATTGGAGTTGGATTGGTTCAAAATCCTCCAGATGAACAATTGGAATAAGAGATTTTTTTTGGAATTGGGATCAGACAGGGAGCTTACAGAATTTGAAACATTGCTGGTCAAATTAAGAAAAGGAGACATAGGAATAAAAGGGATAGTTAGTAAAATATATAAAATATTAAATAAAGGGGGGAAAGCTCAACAAATACTGAAAGATAGCTGGGAACAGGAATTGAACACAAAAATTACTGAGAAAATATGGGGGAAAATGTGGAGAAGACGTATCATGAGATCTATGTCGGTAAGAGTGAAGGAACACAATTATAAACTAATCTGGAGATGGTATAGAACCCCAGTAAGACTGCATTCAATGTATGAAACTGTGAGCGAGAAATGTTGGAGATGTAAAAAAGCCAGAGGTACATATGAGCATATGTGGTGGTCTTGCGATGCTCTGAAGAATTTTTGGGGAGACATTGAGGATGAAATTAAGAATATATTGGAATTGCAGGTTAAACTGGGGTCAAATACAGTTTTGTTAACTGAGGTGGATAAATACAAAATGAGTGAGGACAACAACGAATTGATGGCGATAATGTTATCGGCGGCCAGACAATGTATAGCGAGAAACTGGAAAAATAATGAAAACTTACAAAGAAGGGATTGGTACAAGGAAATGTGGGATTTGGCACTCAATGAAAAGCTCACCTGGGAGTTAAATTTTAATAAGGGTAAAGTAATTGGCAATAAGTTCTGGAGGATTTGGAAACCTTTCATTGAATATGTAATAGATAAAAATAAAGGCATATTCCCTGCATCTGAGCAAAATGATTTTTGGAAAAAATAAGGAAACATTAATCTCCGGACAATGTATATATCACGAGGGTGTTTCTAAAGTAAAGAATGATAGTAGGGTTAGAGAATTAAATATAATGGTTTTGAGGTGATATGGGGGAGACATAATTTACAGTTTGAAGTTTTATCATGAGGTAATAATATTTGAATGGTGATACAAATGTAATTTTGTTAATTATGGGAATTTTTATCTTCTTTTTGGACTTTTCTCTATATACACTTTGGATTTATGTAATGTTTTTCTTTTCTTTTTGTTCTATGTATTTTTCTTGATTTGTAACACTTTTTATACCTAATAAAAATTAAAAACAAAAAAAAACAAAAAAAACAAATGAAGTTTCAGCACTCATCTGGGAGGGGGGTGTTGGAGATGTGTTAGACTGGGAAGCGGCAGTTTACAGCCATTTATTTATTTATTTATTTCAAGGGTTCTCAACCTTTTCAAGTTGGGACTGGGTCATGCTCCCTCAGACAGCTGAGGGGGCCAGACTGGTGATCCCCCTGTCATTTATGGCTATCATAAACACATTTACAATAGCCATAAATGAGTCCATGGTCAATACTGGCAGCGACAGCTGGAGCAAGGGGAGGGCCCGGATTATTTGCTGCCGCAAGCTGGATACAGCCCATAGGCTGTAGGTTGATAACCCTTGATTTATTTGTTTATTTTTTTCCCATCCCATAAAAATTGCTGCCCCTTTGAAATCTTCTTGATTACAGACTGTCTTCACCATCATCACAGTGGCTGGAAACTTTGCTGATGAACTTGTTTGGGAGTCTTGCACTCCCATTTGCCCTCTTGGTTTCTGTCTTCATTGAGTTCAGTCAATCTTTGGCCTATTACTTAGACCCTGCAATTGTTCCCTCATCCTTTTTTTTTTTGCCTGAGCTAATAGCACTGTCCACTCAGAGTGCACTGATCATGGCAATGCCCACTGCCTTTAGCACAAATTGACTGGCCATCTTCAACCAGTGTCCTTCAATCATATTTGTATCTGGCAGCCTGAAGGCTGGTCACTATAAGAGGAGAAATATTAGAAACCTCATTAAATATAACAGGGGTCAGCAAACTTGCCTCTCCAGATGTTCTTGGACTTCAATTCCTAGAAGCCCTGATCAGGTGTGCTGACTTGGGCTTCTGCTAATTGAAGTCCAAGAATACCTGGAGAGCCAAGGTTGCTGACCCCTGAAACAGAATCATGCCCTTTGGGATTCCTCTGACCAATTTGCATATAAGACTGTCTAGCAGTGAATCTTTATGACCTATAATCTGTTTTCTCCCCTAAAATCTTCTGTTTCCCCAATTTTAGAAAGTTAGCAATACCAGACGTGAAATGCTCAGACGGCACCAGAAGGAGGTTCACAACTTAACCTCACTAATGAAGTTACCAAACCTTTCCAGACACCCCAAATGTGGGAAAAGTCATTTGTGGCTTAAATTTTCTGAATATGGTCATGTGTGGCTTATATTTTATATCATGCTGCATGTTCCCATTCTCCATTAGCCTCTCAACTAGGGTAAGGTGCACTCTACAGATTGTGTTGGCTTTATCCTCAGTAGTTTACTTCTAGGACTTTATATGTGTGCGCACTGAGTCATTGTATTTTTGTGTGGGCTTTAAATGCTTAGTTGAATTGATGTAATAGCTTGATGTAGAGTCATCCCATCCTGATTTCGCCTTCTCTGCAGTCAAACATTATTGTTCTATAGAACTGCAGTTGTGCACAAAAGGCAGGCAAACATTATTTTCTATGAAACTGCAGTTGTGCACAAAAGGCATCTGGAACTCAGAAGCACACTTGCCCTTGTGAATAGTTAAAATATAGGATGCAAGATTAGAAAATATCAGTGGAAACCAGCTTCTTTCCTTGCGCATCCTGGAAGATAAGATGACCAGATTCTCTTTGCCAATGAGGACACTTTCTATGTCAAGGGGAATACTGTATATAGGACATGGCTTCTAGCTGCACATTGGTCCACAGTCTTCCATCTGAGAATCTTCCACCCTACAACTTTAATGTAGTTGTTGTTAGGTGCCTTTAAGTCAGAACTGACTTATAGTGACCCCAATGGAGTACTTTTACCATTCCATGTTCTCATGGGGTTTCAATTGCTCAATCCTAGCTCTCTGGGTACCATTCCATGACTGTAGTCACAACACTACACTGAGTATCATCCAAAAAACATAACCTCCAATAAAAAGGATACACATTCCTACACTGGGCTGCAAACAGCAGCAATTTAAAATAAAGAAAGAATAGGAAGGGGGGGGGGGACCATGAGCTATCTTTAGAGGTGGCTGCTCCCAAAAAGGGAAGAGCTGTGTATTTTTGATTGTCAAAATGACTCCTTCATTTGATTAATACCATGTTAGCATGTTACCAAGTTTCATGCAAAAACCACCCCAAAGTTCTGTTTGCTTGTCTCCATTCAACTGAATGTGAGTATTCTTTATAAGCTGAAATACTGTGATGAATCCAATTCCAGGGATAGTTGGGCAGGGGAAGGATTCTGGGCAATGCCAAGTCCAACCAGATTCCATTTGCCCTCTCACCAGTTTGGGAGGTACGTGCATAGCACCAATGTATTGTTTAGTGTGTGAGGATGAACCTGATCACGTTTACATCTCACTCCTTGAACACATGGAATGGAACACGTCCTTCAGGACAGCTTCTGCAGACAGGCACATTAGTGCAAAATGCACGCTTTGATGTTATGATGCAGCCTGACCAATCTTGCAGAACTTTTAAATGTTGAACAAATGGAATGAAAACTCCAATCGTACGTTACCTGAGCTGACACCATTCAGATGAAGAGATAAATGCAATATATTCAGATGGTATTCTGCATCCCCAGGGTTCTTTTCATGCAGTATTACATTACAGTTTCATACTTCTGAGATAGCTGGCATATGGCATCTCAGTTTCTAGCACATCAAAGCATTTTTAGACATGTTTGTCACTTTTTTAAGAGATTGCAATGAAAATGAAATGGCCCCATTTAAAGGTAAATTTACTCGACAACAGTGCCGCCTTGAGGGCCTAGGATGTGATGAAAAGTGAGGTGTAAATTAATAAGCAAACAAGTAATAGTGATTTAAGATAACAGTACCAGATTGAGGTTCTAATCCACATGCCTCATTATAGAGTCCAGGAAACACCTCAAACGCTATTAAAATCATGCACATACACATACACATGTACACACACACACACACATGCACGCATACACTCACACACGTTTTTCTCACAGACCATAGTTTTTGACACATGGGCAGGGTCTCAGAATAAGGTCAATATATTAGTTGTATATTGCAGCCACTCTCCTATTTGGCTTAGCAGCAATACAAAGAGAGGATATGCATTACATATTCTACTACTGGGACAATAGGTGTGTATCTGAGCAGTTAGGTCAGAACTTGTTTTGTTATATTATATGCTAGTGTATTTTGGTTTGCATTGTAATATTGTTATTTGTGAATGCTATGACCCACTCTGAGTCAGTTTTTACTGAGTAGAGCGGCATACAAGTCTAAATAATAATAATAATAATAATAATAATAATAATAATAATAATAATAATAATAATAATAATAATAATAATAATAATAATAATAATAATAATAATAATAATAACAACTTCACTTTAAGAATGTTTAGAGCCTGTCTGTCACACTAATTTTCATTGATTTGTTTTAAATTGATCTAAGTCTATAAAAAAGGGGGAAAGTCACCCTTCTTTGAAAGCCAGTCATATCTGACTCTAGGGTACAGTGCTCATATCCATTTACAGCCAAAGAGCCAGCACTGTCTGCATCTGCGTAGATTTCCATGGACATGTGGCAGGCATGACTAGACACTGGGGTGCATGGAATGCTGTTTAGCTTCCCACCAAAGTGGTACCTATTTATCTACTTTGTAATTTCTTGCTTTTGAACTGTTTGGTTGGCAGGAGCTGGGGCAGATGACAGCTCACTCCATCATGCAGCATTCGGGTCTTGAACTGCTGACCTGCCAACCTTCCAGTTGTCAAGTTTAGCATTTTAACACTAAGCCACCACAGTCCATGCCCAACATAAATTTGGCTTTTCCCCCAAATTGTAGATTTATTTATAATGGAGATAGCATTGCACAGTTTAAAGGCGGGGGGAGCTGGGTTAGAGTCCTTCTCACTCCCAATCATGTTTGCTATGCAGAATAATTTGGGTTGTGAGCCTTCACCAATAGTTTTGGTGTGATACACTCCACCCTTTAAGACAACTTGGCCACAGACTAGATTCTAATATTGTATGTTCTCATCATCTCTATTTTAATAAATTAATAAAACTGGCACTGTCATGGGACCATTCCAAGATATTATGTCTGTGATAAAGGAGGAGATGGCAACCTTCTCTCACACACCAAAACCAACTAGAGGTACAGTTGAATCTGGCTTTAACAGATACAACAAAGCAGCATCCTCCACCTCACCTGAGTGCAGTACAACCGTGTGTCGCTTTCAGTGGGATGCCTGGTCCCACAGGGCGAAACACCTCTCACAGGCCTCAATACCCTTTTGCGTAGTAACAAGCAACTTTATTGAGCCTCCTACCTTTTTATCATTCCCAGTCCTACCTTTTCTTGTTTACTTGCACAGTAGTGTCTGGTCCTCCCCCTAGAGAAGGCATGCTCAAAATCTTAATACAATGGAACCTCGGTTAACAAACAGCTCAGTTAACATAACAATTGCGTAACAATCGTGTAACAAAAGGAAATTCATAGAAAATAGTGGCTCAGTTAACAGATTTTGTTTCGAATGGATTAATTGCTTTTGAATGCATTCCTATGGGAAACCATGTTTCGGTTAATATATTTCATTTTTCAATGCATTCCTATGGGAAATTCAGTTAAAGCAATTTTCGCTGTAAGAAACATCCCAGAGAATGCATTAATTACGTTAACTGAGGTTCCACTGTTGTTTCAAGTCCACTTTCCCTGCAATTCCCCATCTAATGCTGCACAGAGAGTTTTGTTTTGTATTCCCACAACCACCATCCTACGTCTTGCTTTCTTCTCCAGGTTTGCTCTGCACAGTCAAGCTTGAGAGCAAGACCTCTTCCACATTGGGTCCTCCATTGCTAGCTGCACCACCTTCTTCCATCCTTGGTATCACTTCTACTCTTCCTCCTTTTTTCCAGGAGACACAGCGGCAATGTCTCTTCATCTACCATGCCTTTATCCTGTCCTATAATTCTGTAGCAGTTCCAAAGGACTCTGCCTCAGCCTGTCCCTCCTGTCATGCCTTCACACTGACCTAGTGATTGACCCAGGAAGAAAGCATGTTGTTCTGTACAGCCTAGCTCAGTCAGTGCTTCAGCCTAGCCAGGCTTTGCCCAGGTCTCCTGCTTGCTCAGTGGATCATGAGGACTTCCTGATCACTTTGCACTCATCCTTTGCCCATGAAGTCACCATTCTTCCACCTTTGTCTCACCACATTCCCTCCCATAAGTATTGTGGCTTCCACTAGACAGGGTGTGAAGGGAGCCAGGCAGCATGTCTGTGAGAGGAATGCCCAGGGATCTCAGGCAAAACACTTTGATTTGCTGGCTGTGCTGCCTGAATATATGATTAGCTCAGTCCTATTGGCCCTTTGTAGGTTGCAAGCATTACAGAAATAATTTCCTTTCATATCCAAATGTACTTCCACTGTGGACCTTGGCAAAAGGAGTTAAATGAAAACATTAGTTGCTTATATAGTGCACTATCTTATAAAACACTCTCAGGGCAATTTACAAGCTAACTATGGAAACTATAACTTTTCCCCAACAAGAGGGGGAATCATTTTACCAACCTTGGAAAAATGGAAGGCTGAGTCAACTTTGACTTCTCGTGATTGAACTCAGATTGTGAGCACAGTTTTGACTTCACTATTGCAGCTTAACTATGGTGGCAAGGTAGATTCTTTAAGCAAGGTAGAATAATTGTTTCTATGTATGTTTCTGAAATGACCGTACTATACAATCCTCTTCCCTGGATTGGAAATTAGTGGCACAATAGTCTCCTCTTGTTATTCTACAGGGATTCTAAGAGAAAGAAGTCTGAAAGTTAAGAACTGAGGTGCTGGTTATTACCTTTAAAGACCTACATGGTAGTGGGCCAGGATACTTAAGAGACCGCGTCACCCCAAGAACATCTGTCTGTCCCACCAGGGCGGATCGGAGAGGCTCTCTTATCATTCCATTGGCTAGAGAGGCGTATCTCTCTAGCACCAGAAGGAGGGCCTTCTCCGTGGCCGCCCCGGCCCTGCCAACTGAGTTACGTCTACAGACAGAGCTCCTGCCCTTTCGGAAGGGCTAAAAACTTGGCTGGCAGGGCAGGTGTGGGGCTCCAGCAATATGGGGTCCCATGTTGGGTGGTTGATCTGATGGGACAGCCACCCCTCCCCCGCTCTTTTAAACTTTTTAAACCTTTTTAAACCTTTTAACTTTTTTAATCTTTTAGATTTTTGTAAATTCATAGTTTAATTATTTTTTAATTGATTTTTAAGTGATTTTTAACCTTAAGGTTTTAATTTATGAATTTGTAGGGGGGTTGTTTAAATGTTTTGCATTGTGTATAGTCTCTCCCCCTTTCTGTCAGCCGCCTAGAGTCAGGTAAGCCTGATTGGGGCGGGATAATAAATCTAAATAAATAAATAAATAAATAAATAAATAAATAAATAAATAAATGGTGGAGGACAGAGGTGCCTGGCGGACAGTGGTCCATAGGGTCGCAAATGGTCGGAATCGACTGTGTGACTGAACAACAAAAATGTCTAAGGTAAGTGTTCTCAGTTGGTGTCAACTACACACACACACACTCATTGGAATACTACTGGTGCTGACATTATACATGGAACATAAAAATACACAAACATACAATTGTCTTATTCCCAACTTGTGACCATACACAAATAGGCATAAAATACCATATGAGGATTCAGCAGAACTAGACTGTCAGTCAATGCAAGGCTCATTTTTCATCTAGATCGGGGGTTCTCAAACTTTACAAGTCAGGGGCTGGGCCATGCTCCCTCAAACAGTTGGTGGACTGGACTGGGGCTCCAGCTACTGCCGCTGCCACTGGAATCAGCCACAGACTCATTTACGGCTGTTGTAAATGCATTTACAACAGCCGTAAATGAGTCCATGGCTGTCGCAAACACATTTACAACAGCCATGAATGAGTCTGTGGCTGTTGTAAATGCATTTATGATGGCCTTAAATGAGTCAACTGCCAATTCCGCCACCTGTGGCAGCTGGAGTGAGGACAGGGGCTGGATTATTTGGCACCACAGGCCAGATCTGGCCCATGGGCTGTAGGTTGAGAACTCGTGATCTAGCTGCTGAACAGAGCAGTTTGCTTCAAGTAAGTAAAAAGACTATCATATGCTTGTACTTTTCCCTCCTTGAAAATATATTGCATTTGTCTTTCCCTGCTGAACAATCCATTTTGCTGAAACTGTAATAATGTTTCATGAGAGGTTAACATTGTTCCATCAGCCAAATGTCTCTGTTAATTTGCTGCCAAAGAATGTATGCAACGAAAGTAATCTAAAGTAAAGTAGTATTAAGTCAAACGAATTCACAACATGCAACTTTTTGTAAGGCATGCAGTAGGAAGCATTCTGCTTGAACTGACAAAAAAGTCTATCCCATCCGCATACATGCCTTCTGCATCAGCCCACCAGGTGCCTGCGGAAGTCATAGGGACTTGCCTAATTTTAGACATCTATATACAAAACATTAATATTTATGTGCCCTCAAGTCAGTTCTGAATAATCATAACCAATTCCTGGGTTTTCTAGGTAGGCAGTTGACCAGTAGTATAGTGTTGATTTCAGCTGCCTAGGGTGTAAGCCAAATTTGCCATCCCCTGGTGGAGACCAGCACCCGCTCCTACTAGTGCTTCTGGGAATTGTACTCCAAGAACACCCATAGCCCCAAAAGTGCCACCTGGGGTGGGCCGTGCCCCTGCTCCCCCCACGCCTGTGCAGTTGACCATTCCATTCTTTGGGGGTGAGCAGATCACAATGACACTGTTTATCTTGTCCCAGGCTTCATAGACTGGCTCTTCTCCTAGACACACCATGGAGAGCTGAACTACAAACTCTGCTTCCACAGCCAAATAGCTAATTCACTTTGCTACATATAGGTAAAGGTAAAAGTAGCCCTTGCTCAAAAGCCAGTCATGTCCGATTCTAGGGGGTTTGTGCTCTTCTCCGTTTACAGCTGAGGAGTCAGTGCTGTCTGCATCTGCTGATGCTTCTGTGGTAATGTGGCAGCCATGACTAGATCCTGGAGCATATGGAACACTGTTACTTTTCCCACTGAAATGGTATCTATTTCTACTTGCAATTTCTTGCTTTCGAACTGGTAGGTTGGCAGGAGCTGGGACAGACAATGGATGCTCACTCCATCATGCAGCACACGAGTCTTGAACTTCTGACCTCCCAACCTTGTGATCATCAAGCTACAAAAGTTGACTAAACAAGTGTCATGTGTACAGTGGTTCCAACTTTAGCCTCTAAATTTAACTATATTTACTTAAATAAGTGCACTGTGACTAAATAGTCCTGGTCATAAAACATAAGGTTTTTAACTATTTTCCATAATGAATATGGGCTTCTTACCTCTATATCAGTTCTAGTATCCATAGAAACTCCAGGGGTGGTATCAGGGGTGGACATTATTGAGCTTCCACCAAGGAAGGATCACACCAATCTTCAGATTGTGGCCTCCATTCTTCTTTTGCCTGTTGGGCATTCAAAAAACAGTGCACTAGGTGAGTTGCTCCACTCTGCCACCCTACATGTGCAAACACCAAAAGAAAAAGCAAACTAACTCACCCCAAAAATGCCCTGAAGAGCAGGATAAATTCCCATGTAGGTTGCTGGGAGAAACATCAACAATTTGATATATGCAGATGATATAACCCTAATGGCAGGAAGTGAGGAAGACCTAAAGAAGCTCTTGCTTCGGTTGAAGGAGGTGAGTGCAAAAGCTGGCTTGAGACTCAACATCAAGAAAACCAAGATAATGGCCACAGGCCCTATCAGTCCCTGGAAAATAGATGGGGAAGAAGTAGAAACAGTGACAGACTTTACATTCTTAGGATCCAAGATCACTGCAGATGGAGATTGCAGCCATGAAATAAAAAGGTGACTAATTCTTGGAAAGCAAGCTATGAGAAATTTGGGCAACATAGTTAAAAGTAGAGACATCACCTTGCAAACAAAAGTCTGCATATTCAAAGCAATGGTATTTCCAGTAGTGATGTATGGTTGTGAGAGCTGGGCCATAAGGAAAACTGAGCGCAGAAAAATAGAGGCATTTGAGATGTGGTGCTGGAGGAGAATTTTGAGAGTACCCTGGACAGCAAAGAGAACAAATAGGTCAACCTTAAAAGAAATCAATTCCAACTGCTCCTTGGAAGGTCAAATATTGAAGATGAAGCTACAGTACTTTGGACATCAAATGAGAAGAGATGATTCACTTGAGAAAGCCTTGATGCTGGGAAAGGTGGAGGGCAAAAGAAGAAGGGGGCAGCAGAAAATGAGATGGCTAGATGGCATTGATGATGCAATGGGCACAAAGTTGGGTGGGCTCAGGAGGATGGTAGAGGATAAGGGTGCCTGGCGTGTGGTGGTCCATGGGATTGCGAAGGGTCTAAACTGACTGTGCGACTGAACAACAACAAGGTTGCCTATAAGTTACATAACCTTGAAAACACCATATTAATTTGCATAATAAGCTAATAAAACATCTTAATTCTTCCTCAGTGTCTAGGCGAGAAATGAAACTGCCAAAATGAAGCCACCTTTTTGGTGACTTCATTCTGCAGTTCCTTTTGTTTGATGTAGTGTGAGAAAGATTACTTACCACAAGATGGCCATTGCCCAGGGTATGCCCGACTGTGTTTCAAAAATACCACAGTTTTCAAGGAGGCTCTTTCTGTGTACCCCATCTTCTTAATAATGTGCCTAATATAAAATTAAGCTTCTAAAACCTAAAAAAAATATGGAACACAGCAATCTTAGGAAGAGATCAATTCAGTCCAGTTTGAGCTTTGAGACTTCTCTCACAAGACAAAGATATTACATCCTAACAATTATATGATTATTATAACAAATTCCTACCATAACAAATCAAGTTAAAAATAATCAAGAATTGTTGTTACTCGAATGCCCCACAAGACTCATAACTATCCCTAATTCCTTCATAATGATTGTTATTTTAGTCAGAATTCCATACCTATGTCTTCTCATTGCTATAGTATTTTTCCATGGTGACTTGCTTTCAATTTCTTTCTAAACCCATCAGAATTCTGAAGAAGTGCAGTTTTTAACTGGATAGGATAAAATTCCTTGAATACGTCTGATATGAAAACCTTTGTGCCCGAGGCCTTTATGCCTGAGGCACCAGACCATTTATAAATTATAAATAATAAATAGAAATATTCAGTGGGGCTTTGGGAGCTCACTTTCTCTATTGTTTATGGATGTTACCTTTGTTTGTCTGATACATGAAATCCCTCTGAAGTCTGTGTACACAAAGAGAAAAGACTTCTCATATATATTTCTTCACAGCATTTGTTTTGGATTTCTATTCCTTTGCTTTATTTGTTCACCATCCTGTCTACCTTTACTAGAAAGCCATTGCATGTTACCCAAACTAAGTAATAGGAAATAGAATTCTGGCCAATATTAGATGACACTATTAAAACAAGATTATTGATAGTAACAATAACTGTGGTTACTTCTTTGACGTTTTCTAAGCATATACTGGTTATATATGTAATAATAATTTCGTGTCAGAGATTACTCTGGGTTGAAAGGATTTTTAAGAGATGCCCAAATGAGTCTCTTTCATGTCCCCAAATTCAGCTCTTGGGTATCGGAACCCAACCTTCCAGTCTCCAACTCAGCATTTTAACCACTAAGCCACCAGGGGAATGATGGCTATATATGTAAGAAAGGAGGAACAGATTGGAGCAGCAAAACTTGAGAAAGTCCTAGTTAAAACTTTATGTTATAAACTAATATATAGCATGAAGAAAATATTTTTTAAAAAAATTATAAATTTATTTATTTATTTATTTATTTAGATTTATTATCCCGCCCCAATCAGGCGAACCCGACTCTAGACGGCTTACAACATAAATGCAGATCAAACTTAAAAAATACAAAAATCCCACATAAGTACATAACAAACTAAACAATCCCACTATACCCCTACAAATTTAGTGATTAGTTTAAAAATTAATTTAAAAAGAAATTAAACTGTAATTTACAAAATACTAAAAAAGATTTAAAAATTAAAAAAGTTTAAAAGTTTAAAACAGCGAATGGGGTGGCTGTCCCATTAGATCAGCCACCCAACATGGGACCCCACATTCCAGGGGGCCCATACCTGCCCTGCCAGCCAGGTTTTTAGGCCCTTCCGAAAGGGCAGAAGCTCTGTCTGTAGACGTAACTCATTTGGCAGGAGGTTCCAAAGGGCCGGGTCGGACACGGAGAAGGTCCTCCTCCTGGTGCCAGAGAGATGCGCCTCTCTAGCTGATGGAATGATAAGAGAGCCTCTCCGATCCGCCCTGGTGGGACGGACAGATGTTCTTGGGGTGATGCGGTCTCTTAAGTATCCTGGCCCACTACCATGTAGGGCTTTAAAGGTAATGACCAGCACCTTGAATGTATGATACATCCATAGAAAGAATGTTCTAGATCGGGTGGTACTTTTGTTGGATCATTACAAAGTTATAAATAAGGCTAGTTTCCTATTTTTCCAGAACTCTTCATAATTTTAGTCATAATATAAAGAGATCTACATGATAACCTGCCAACAAAAGTCCGCATAGTCAACGCAATGATATTCCTAGTAGTAATGTACGGTTGTGAGAGCTGGACCATAAGGAAGGCTTAGCACAGAAGAATAGATGCCTTTGAAATGTGGTGCTGGAGGAGAATTCTGAGAGTACTCTGGACAGCAAGGAGATCAAATAAGTTGATCCTGAAGGAAATCAATCCTGACTGCTCCTTGGAAGGACAAATATTGAAGATGAAGCTAAAGTACTTTGGACACAAATGAGAAGAGAGGACTCACTCAAGAAGACCTTGATGCTGGGAAAGATTGGGGGCAAAAGGAAGAGGGGTTGACAGAGGATGAGATGGTTAGATGACGTTGTTGATTCAATGGGCATAGAGCTGAGCAGGCTGTGGAGGATGATGGAGGATAGGAGTGCCTGGCATGAAATGGTCCATGGGGTCACAAAGCATCAGACTCAACAATGCAACTGAACAACAAAACATTGTAATAACATATAGTTGTCATAATATGATGGAAATAGATGCTCCAGGGAGAGATTTAAATCAGGAAAATGGCACAGGGAAAAAAGAGTTAACGGGCCTGCCCAACTTTGTAGACTAAATTTATCTTCTTTGTTCAATCCACCAGTCTATCCTATAAGATCATTTACCAGCAAATTTTATGGGGCCTCTGTTCCTCTGTTCACTAGCACTGATGTTACTTTGAATTAAAAGAAATCCATAGTCACAAATTTATTTAATTTGGAACTCAAAATATGAACTCTGTTTTGACTACAATGGTAGTCATTGCTCAGGTAACTAAGAAGAAATGATGCTACTAAGGATCGGACTTTCATATTTTTTATAGATTGCAGCTAACAGAATTCACCCAGGTAAGTCGGAATTGACTGTGCGACTGAACAAAAAGAGTTTTCCATCAGACGTTTACAGAGCAGCTTTCAATAAAAATAACAATGACCGCTTTTTTGTCTTTTAAGAAGGAAATGGCCCTGACCCTGCCTTGAAGTTGCAAAGCTCAATGGAACCACAAGGGTTCCTGGAATGGATAGTATCACTGCCCATTACATTCTATTGAAAACTTTTCTCAAAGAACTACCAAAGTGGTGATGGTAACCCATGTGTACATAATGAGAGCTGCTGTTTAAACTTATGTCCCATCGCAAGGTGTTACCTTTAATGAATTATTATCATTCTGTAGGGATGGGTAACGTACTCAAATACTGATCAAGAATTAAGATAGTGATGTAATGGTGCTCCAGCATTTTCTGAGTAATGGGGACTATCACCCCTGGCTTCCCTGTTTCTGTAATCATAGTTATAACCCTCAGAGCACATTGGAGGTGGAGGGAGATTTTCTGAAATAGTCCTTTTGTAATGCAAAGTTTATTTTAGAGTGGCTTGGTCTTAAATGGGTGATTAAGAGCCATTAGCTATATGAAAGAGATATTCCTCATCTGTTGAAATGGGCTGATCCAGCTGCCTGCATTTCAGGATTTTTATCACATGTTAGCTTGTGATGAACATCTGTATATCTGAATTGACCAGTAACTCATTGTTTTAGACTCACTTTAAAACATGGATCAATGTCACATAACTGTATAAGGGATTGCCTCTGAGTCACATCAGTGGAACAGAATAAGAAATTATTATCAACAAAAATTGAGTTGAGAAGTTACACAAATCTCTCATTACTTGTAACATCACCTCTCCAGCATTATAGTTATGCAGAATTTTGTATATTTGACACCATTTGTGACATTAGTTCATATGTTTCAGATGTTTTCCTATGTGCCTCCCAAAGAATTATGGCTCCATGTAAACACTACAACAACTTTCCTTTTTGCTTTTTAAAAAAGAAATTAACAAAAGAAGCACAGGCAGCAGGAACTGACAGAGCCTCACACACAGGCCTTTTCCCCTCTGCAACCGCTGCCAAGGGGGGGGGGGAGTTACCCCACTGTGAGCCCCTCGCCATTCCCCCATGTTGCCGCTGCCACTGCCAACTCTCCCCCACATGCCACCAGCCTGGCCCGACAACACTTTCCCCCATGCCACCACTCCTGCCATCAACATTCCCATATGCACAGTGCCACCACCACCACAAATACTCCCCCACACACCACCAGTCCACCCCACAAACAGTCCCCTATGCCGCCACCACCACTGCTTCCATGCTTACCAGCCTGCTATGGGTGAAGGAGGAGCCCTGCCTGTCCTTACCCATGCTTGGCCAGAGCAGCACCCAGGAAGGATGTGGGCGGCTGCGGGCGGCTGCTGCCTCCGCTTCTGCTGCTGTTTCCACTGTCCTTTCCCCCTCCGCCTGGCTTGGCATGTCCCTAACACTGATCCATAGCAGGGTTGATGTAGCAAGCTCTCTTGAGTTGAAATGTAAATGACCTGGGGAAAAGAAGGGTAAAGTTATTGGCAAGAAGTTGATTTGAGAACTTCTTTAATCTCCAGAATAACTCACAGCAAGCGTTTCAAAAGCCCATCTCTACACTTGCAGCTACCACTGGCAGATTAAATAAACTGTACATGCTACCCTATCCTTTCAAGCTGAAATGCTGCACTGATCAGTTATGCAGGTCAGGTGGTGCTGAGCATCAATAAGACATGTAATGCCACCAAAGATGTAGAGAAAAATAACTAGTGGCATTGTAGGGGAGACAGGCGTTATCTATTTTTTAAATTTTAACACAAAAATAGAGGCTAGTGTCTGGAGAAGCTAGGCATAACTAGCTTTTATGTGCTACCTGTTAGTGTGTATGTTTTCTCACACTAGCTTCAACAGTTTCTTTTCAGTTCATCAACTACTACTTCTTTCATGTCCTGATCAAACACTGGACTGCCAAAATGAAGCCACTTTCTTGGCTTTGTTGTTGGCCAAACTTAAGTCCTCATCCATGCATGTTTCTGCCAGTAATCAGCAGAGCAGTAAATGAACTGAATTCTGTATTTCTCCACAGTCACACAGTGTGTTGTTGTCTGCCAGTAGCCCCCACTTGAGCATGTTGATCTTACATATAGGGACTTCGAACCTCAACCTATTCAGGGTCTTCCAAGTCATGTAGGGGAGGTTGAGTTCCTCAGCTATAACCTCCTTTAATGTTGTTCTTTGTTCAGTGAGCTCCTTCCCCATCTTTTAATTTGGTTTTGCTCTTGTTCTTCAACTGAAGAATATTCAGTTCATGCATCAGGGACTAATGCTTCTGGTTCCAATTGATGCCTCATGTCAGCAGTTTGGATTTTTAAAAAAACCTTAAGAGAGTGTAATGGACAAAGCAATATTCAGAAAAACTTCTTTTTACTGATTTTTTTAAATCCTTGGGTGTTCTTGATAGCCAGAGTGCCAAGCTACACACGGAGATGAGCGTAAGTGTAGTTAGCAAGACATACCATTTTGCTGGGGCTCTCATATTAAGAGAGAGCCCACTAATTTCCATGTCCTCAGCAGTTTGCAACTTTTTAAAGTAAAAAGTTGGCACAAAAGCATATAGGCATCTGTGTATACATTTATCTTCATGTATATTTTTGGAGAAATGTGTGCATAAAAACAGACATTAGATGAAATCCATATCTGTGTGCATCGATCACTTAAAAATCCATGCAAGAGCCAAGCAATTTCCTACTTAAAGAAAGGGTTTGTAAGTCCGAGTTGTAAGAAAGAAAATTGAGGGAAAGTACCATCATGCATTCTCATTATGAGGTAGTAATGGGGTGGTGGTGGGGGAAGGGAATTGTAGTTTTGCATTAATACGATGAGTTACTGGAGCTATCGTTTGCTATATTTTAACATTTATTTATTTATTTTGGAAAGCTTTTAACATATAGGTGAGTTGCCACCTAGGTTGTTTTTTTAAAGACTTAACATGCCATTGCCATATTTAAACATAAATCCATTGTTCAGGCCAAATGACTAGGACAGAACATAACACCCTCCATATTAATTGTTGTTTATTTAAGTCCTCTAGAAATGCAGGGACTCAAGGGAGGGGGACATTAGGTTTGCAATTCAGATTTCTCCATTTTGTATAAGAGAGTGGAAAGACAACCAAGTGATTGAATGGCTGGGAAGGACGACACATACATGGGGAGGGGAATAAAGGAAAGGGGGAGATTAATGCATAATTCAAGCTAAATCATCACAAAAGACTATCATAAGGCTGAAAGAGCAACATCTAAAATACAAGTCACAAGAATGCAAACGCACCAAAGGGATGTGAGTTTTCTTTCTTTGCGTTTTTTAAAGCAACAGTTTTTGAAAGGAAGCACAAACAGAAAAGGCTAACGCAGCACACACAAAGGGAAGATAAAAAAGATTCCAACATAAAGCCAATAACCTCAAAAGCCCAAAGCATGTACTTCCCTCTCCTAGAAGCAAAAGCTCCCGGAAGAGCAAAGGGAGTCAGAAGTTTCACGCTTCAGATAACCTGCAATAATTTTGTCATGTCATGCTTTAATGCAAACCCTTGCATTAAAGCAGGAAACAGAGCTGACCCCAGCTTGTGCGCTGACCAGCACTGGGATGTTTCTTACAGCTACTAACAGCACCAGAGCTGCAACAACCGCACCCACATGCACTCCAGGGGCAAAGGAGCTTCTGAAGTTGCCCCTAGGAAAGGTCAACGTTGCTCGAAAGCCAGTTGTATCCAACTCTAAGGTTAATGCTCATCTCTGTTTATAGCCCAAAAGCCAGTGCTGTCTGCATCTGCAGATGTTTCTGTGGACATGTGGCAGGCTTGCCTAGGCATGGAACGCTGTCTACCTTCCCACAGAAGTGGTACCTATTTATCTACTTGCAATTTTTTGCTTTCAAAATGCTAGGCTGGCAGGAGCTGGGACAGAGATGGGAGCTCATTCCATTGTGCAGTACTCAGGTTTCAAACTACTGACCTGCCACTTGTCAGTCAGCAGCTTAACTACTTGAGCCACCACCTCTACTCCCACCCAACCACCACCAGCTGGCCAGCACCAAGGTGGTTGGGAAGCCCCATGAGCACTGTTTGAGCAGTGCCCCTGTTCTTGTGTTTAGGGGTAGCTTAAAGCTGTTCAGTTTCTGCTACAGGTTAAGACTTGATCTTCTGTGGCCAGTAGCCATTCCAGAACTGGCCACCTAGGGCGGAAGCCATGGCACAGTTTTTAATGGCATGATTTGTCAAAGAATCAGGAAATTGGTGTCAGTCTAGCATTGTGTAGCTTCTCTGATGTTTGTGAAAAGAGCAATCAGACTAGTGCGAAGGAAGGGGTAGATGCAGACTTCTGTCTTTGTCAACTCTGGCAGCTGAAATCTTACCTCTGTGAGAAGGACTATTGCTCAAGGTTGTTAAAGAAAGATATCTGAGAGTCAGTTAATTACCAATGAAAAGGAACTAGTAACATCTGGATTAAGGATAGCGCCAGAGAACAAGTTATTCCTGCAAAAGTTATTTGGTTGAGGAACTTTGAGATCTGATAGGTAGAAAAGCCTAGAAGGGTAGATGATGGGTGTAAAATTAAGCAATGAAGAACACCCAGCTTGCTGCCATGCTATGGTAGAAATACAGTAATACCTCGGATAACATTTACCTCGGGTAACGCTAAAATCGCATAACGTTAAGTAATCTGGGGAGGAGAATTGGATCGAATAACGTTAAGGTCCTATATGGGATGTATCGGATAACAACCGCTAAAGCCTGTGTGGTTACAATGTATCTCTATGGAGCTTTAACGTTATCCGATACATCCCATAGGATTTTAACATGCATCGGATAACACTAAAAATTGGATAACACCAAGACTTGTGGAACCAAGTCTTAGCGTTATCCGAGGTATTACTGTAACTGTCTTACATTTTAGAAATTAGGTGTAATTTTTGTTCCAGTTTGGTTCTGGAAGGGGAGATAAACCAACTTTGGCAGAAATTTCCACTAATTCAAGCTGTTGGATCTGCATTTTGTAAACAGACTTCCAAATGTTGGCAAAAGGGAACTGGTAGATTTTCTCAACCCTGCTTGAATAGCCATCATCTCCTATGGCCAATGGCACTCAGATTACTCTTTCCACACCAGGTTGATTGGATTTCTTGTTTGTCCCTATCTTCGTATGTCTGTCTCTTTGCCAAACTCAATACCTGGCTAAGACTTACAATCTAGACAAGGACTATGCAAAGAGATGTTGTGTTTTGGTGGCTCTGTTGAGTCCTATGGGATGTAAATAACATTGTTCCCCAGTCATGTGAGAGAATCAATTTCTGTTCTTTATTTTTATGTTCAACAAAACCACAACATTATTCTGTACTTTAAAAATTAGCACAACTAAGATCCGCTGTGGTTGTTCATGTTGTTAATTTCATGGGATAGTGTATGGGAAGGTGAAAGAAGACAGCCAAAGATGTACATTCATCATCAACTATCATCCTTAATAAAAGTTATTCACATTAAAGATGTACTGGATGCAAAAAGAGACAGAATGTTTTTCTATAAATATTTTTGCTGCATAAGAAAGCTGTATCATCTGACTCCAGTATGTATTATTTTGTGTTCATTTGGAAATAAACAATGCAGTAAAAACAAATGAAGCCATTTCACAGTGGCATTTCCTATCATAAAGCACAATAACGGATTTCTCTGTTAACGGCAGAGGCACACAGGATCCTAATGAATTCTGTTGTTTCAGACAGGTTATTTTTTACCCCTACAAAAGCATATTAGAGATTCCTCAAGGGGACACTGGCTGGTATGAATGAAAGAGAAAGATATTTCCCTAAGGAATTTGCATATGAGCTATAAAATGAGTTCCATTAGAATATATCAAATTGTGTTTTTACTAAAGAAATTTGAGTAACGATATGATAGGTATTAGAACCAATTGAGGGGCAGCATGTGGTTGCCCAATATGGGGAAGAAAAAGAAAAACAGAAGGTGTGAAAAGATGCACTCAAGAGGAAGCCCTATAATGATATGCTGAAACCATTTATAATGAAATAATGGTGTGATGTTGCTCTAGATTTCAAAGCATCATTCTACTACTTCTCAGTTATGGATAGCTTCACCATGTCTAGATATGTTTTCTTCTTAAAAGTAATATTCCAAGTTCTGGAAAAGTGAATCTAAGTTGAAATAAGTACCTTTCTTTGGAATTATAACCATCCAAACACAGCAAAATAATCAGTCTGCTCACTCTATGTGCAGTTAGTATTTATATCCACTTTGGATACACTTTTTGCAATCTTTGAGGCCTATTTGTGAATATTACATCAAATGTTTACCTCCTTCATAACTCTGTGGACAATGGATCAGATCCAGATTGAGTTGTTAGAGTAGGCCCATCTAAAATCAATCAAACAAGCTTGATCCTGAGTTGTTTGTCCCACTAATTTCAGTGTTCATAAAAATAAAATAAAATGCATGCATAAGAGAAAACATGAACATGTTAAAATATGTAGGGGGAATTACATCCAAAAATGCATATATTATGCCTTCAGTATGTAATACATATTCATGCATGGTTTTATATGCATTTATCACCACTGAGTGGCAGCTACATTCCAGAATTCAAGGCAACAGTATTTCCTGAACCCTATCTGGAGAATAAACAAGGGCACATTGTTTATGCTGGCTGAGAGGATGAGGCTTGTAGTTTAATGGGTCTGAGGAAGAGGTGACCAAACTTTTCAGGCCAGTCACGTGGTTCAAGGAGTTGGTCACTACAGCCTGGTGGCCGGATCCAGCCCCCAACGTCAATTCATCCAGCCCACAAAGCCCTCATCGCTCCTGGAAGCGGAAGTAAAACGCACCCGTACAAGTGTGTTTTACTTCTTCCGCTTCCAGGAGCGACGAGAGTTTCACAGGCCAGATGAATTGGTGTTGGGGCTGAATCTGGCCTCTGGGCCATAGTTTGATCACCTCTGGTCTGAGGCGTGGTACTTACACAAAAGCTGCTATTTCGTCCCTGCCATTAAAAATTATTATTCACCTGGCTGAAATGCTCCCGTGGGTTTTATGGGGCTTTGTATAAGGGCTGCCACAAAATTACTAAGTAATGTATAAGAAGAACCAAATATATAAGCAAAAGGAGAAGATTTTTCTTTGTTATGGAAAACCTAAAACTCAGCAAACCAATTCTCAGTGTAAGTGTGGATAGAAATGATGAGACTTTGTATTACATCTTGTTCATACAACTGCATGGTTATTTCTTCAGACATGATTAGTTAGATTACAAAAAAATACAGCCATCCTTTTATTTTTCAGCTGCTAGATGACGTAGTCTACAGTGTGTTAATTTCTTGAGCTAACACCATAGATCCAGGAGCTGGAAAAACATTTGTTGACCACATAATAAGGTTTAAACATGGCAGAGGTCAATCAAGTTGCTTTAAATATCATATTTACCTCTTGGAATTCCAGATATTAGTTTTAGTTTGTTCTAAACAGGTTAGAAGTCAATAATTCCAAAAAATTGAACCCATTCAAAGGGTTTAAAAAGGAGTGTTTGGGGTAGAGATTCGGGACAAAGGGCTGACACCCCACCCCACCCCTCCCCCCAGGAGCTCCAATAAGTGGCCTGTAAGCTCCATCTGGACTTTGATGAATTGAACTACCAACCCCTGGCTCTCCAACTCAGTGAGCAATAGGACTCTGGAAATTGCCTATTCTGAATTAGTGTCTGAAGTTGACAGGTTTTTCCTCCTTCCAGGAAAAGTGGTCACTGCAAGAAACAGAAAACTAATGGCAAAATCAGCAGTTCCCATGACCTGTTCCCCTCTCCCACTCTCTAATATGTAGTAATTTTGCTTCATGCCTTGACAAAGGAACATTATGTGCTATCTCACTCCACACTACTTTGCAAGGCTCACTGAAAGAATGAAGGGCCAGCAGCTGACAAAGGGAAAGTCATTTGCTTACATGAAATTTGTTACTACCTATCAAGAGACCTCTTTTTCTGCCTCATTGGTCCCGACCTCTTAGGCCTGTCCTGTGATACTTTCAACTCCCATTTAATAATTTAATATTTTCTTAGGCTGTGCTATCAATTTACTTCTGAAGCCACAGTTTTCTTATAATGAGCAACCTCATATATCATAAAAGCACATTGCATTTCAAGTTATTTTTAAGGAAGAGAAAGTGAGTGTTGCAGGAACAAAATTGGGATCCAGGATAACTAAGAGTTTAAGGAGATGTTGAAAGAACAAAGTAATTTGTTAGCACATGCAGGAAGGTATGGAAATGTCACGAGTCTCTTTTGCCTAATAAAAAAAATATTATTACAGACCAATTAAACAAATTATGTCTAACATAACTCAAACACTCCTAGTGAAGGTCAAATTACCAAATTAGAGTATGCACCACACTTGACTTAGTGCTTCAATAATGTTGATGACATTTGCATTTGTGTGTGATACACTTATTTATTTATGAACTTCTGACCAACCGAATATCCCATAGGTCACAAGTGTTAAAGACAAGAACATAGCAACAATGACACAATGACATAACAGCCAATAATGCTAATATAGATAATAACTGTGTAAAATGTAATGTAATGAAATATAAGAATATTAGATCAAGCCATCATTAACTAAGTCAATGTAAACATATTTGTGCACTATCACACACCCTTTGTAATTAATTATTAATTTGTAATTAAGAATTTCAAAAGGAAAGTAGAGTTCAGTTCCTATACCTACCCGAGGATCATGAGTTGGTCAAAGAAATATGGAGAGGTGGGAAGTGGATGTTTTTTGTGTCTCCCCAAGCTGCACTTTCCCACACTCTTTTCAATTTCCCTCCACCCCCTCAGAAAATATTGTAGAGTCAAGTGAAGATAATAATAATCGTAACAACAACATTACTAGTAATAATATTATTCCCTCCTCCTTTCTGCTAAAAAAGTATCCTGTCTACAGAATTCTGCTCTGGACCCAATGAAGGGTATTCTATTTACAGAAGCATTCACCTGAATACAGCCAGATTTGTTTATAAGCATCCATATTGTCATCTGTTTGATACTTAGATACTAGAGTCAGGGACTAAGATGATGCTACTGTAGCCATAGAGGCCATAAGGCAATATTGTGATACTGGCACATTATCAAAATCATGACTCATTATCCAACAAAACAGCTCAATCTCTTGCTTCAGGCAGTAGATCTGGAAGGTAACAAATTCAGCCTCATGCTGCTGAAAGGTCTATCTACCTACCCACCTCCAAATGCCTCCCAACAGAACATCTCCATGTGAAAGTTTGAGATCAAGGAAGTAAAGTGGGCAGACTCTTCAAAGTGCTCAAAAATGCCATAGCAAATGCAAGGATTAAAATTCAAAGAGGAGAAACTCCAGTCATATTTATATGACATGGAACAGCTCCATACTGTTACACTGTTGGCCTATCCAGGCTGATATTTTGAAGACATCTGGAATAGCTAATACCTTGGAAGAAAGGAACAAAATTCAAAAATATCTTGCTAGACTTGAGCTGTGAGCTGAAGATGACAGAATGGAATTTAACGATGATAAGTACAACATTCTACAACCGGGGCAGGCGGGGGACCAAATGCATAGTTACAAGATGATGAATACAGTACATGGTTCATTAATACTATGCAAGAGAAGGAGCTTGGAATTTTTTTAGATCACAGGCGAATATGAGTCGACAGGGTGATGTGGCTGCAAAAAATGGCAAATATTATTTTAAACTGCATTAACAGAAATAGAGTCTCCAAAACCCCTGAGTACTAGACCCCCTCTAGTTGGCACTAATTAGGTCTCATCTAGAGTACTGTGTCCAGTTCTGGAATCTGCTGTTTAAAAAAAATGCTAACAAACTGGAACAAGTTCAGAGGAAGGTAACAAGAATGATCAGGGGACTGGAAACCATGCCCTATGAGGAAAAGCTGAAAGAACTGGGCACATTTACCATTGAGAAAAGGAGACTGAGGGGAGATATGATAGCAAATACATCAATACTAGACATAAAGAAAGGCAGAATCTGTTCTCAATCATCCTGTAATAATGGACTCAAGTTACAAGGAAGCCAAATAGGCTGAATATCAGGGGAAATCTCTTAATTGTTAGAGTAGTATGATAATGGAACAATTGTCTTGGGAGGTGGTAAGTACTCCAATGCTGAAAGCATCCAAGAGAAAATTGGACAACCGTCTGCCAGATTTGGGTTCCTGGATCAAGCAGGGGGTTAGACTCAGTGACCTCATAATCTCCTTCCAACTCAATTATTACATGTTTCTAAGAGTCACTCAAAGTCAGCAGCTCCTTCAAATCTCTCTGAGGCTTTGAACAAGTGGTGAAGTTAATGCTTTAGTAGCACAGCAGCTGGAGGCTCAACTTATTGTGCGAGTAAGAAAGATTGGTTTTACAGGAGGAAAATGTTCAAGTCAATCCACAAGTATCCAGCAAATTCCATAGTGTTCATTCTAACAAGAAGAGTCTCATGAAATCAATGTGAAGTATGTTATCGGCCACTAACATTTCCATTTGCTTCAACAGGTCTGCTCTAATTGAGACCAATGTTGGATTTAGACCATGGAGTTTCCAACAAGAGTCAGAGGCAATTCATTATGGAATGGAGGCATAAACATATTAGTGAAACTATGAGAAGATCATTATATGCCTTTTCCCTTTATTGTGAGGTTCCATATGACATGTGGAACTACCTGAAAAAGACTGGAAATTGGTTGAAACTCTTTTGGCTTTCTTAGAAGTTTCACCCCAAACACATTTTCATTGAAGTCTATAAGTAAGTGTGCGAAGAGAAAAGTGTGGCCCTCTGAGATGTTGTTGGATCACACTACCCAGCAGCAATAGCTAGCATAATTGGCAGTAAGAAGTGCTGGGGTTGCTGTCAATCAGAAAGTCATGTTTTTGTGATTTGGATGCTAACATATGAGCACCCCAAGCAATAATTCCCTGGAAAAACAAACTGGTTGGCCTTCAGTCAATTCACCCATTTTTCAAAACTTTACAGAGTGTGAGATGTTCAGCAAAAAACGTCAGCTCTGGGTGCAAACATCATCAAGAATGTGATTCCAGGCTTATAAACCACAGGAAACTGGCCATATTAAAACCTTTTTGTCTGTATTTCTGACACAACCTGGCATTTTGTACTAAACATGTGCAGTTTTTAAAAAGTTTTAGAAACAAAGTCTATTGACAAGTGACCATTCCTTTTGTTTTGCTTGGGGAGGGATGATAATTATCCTCATAACAACCCTTTGAAGTAGGTTAGACCAAATGATAGTGACTGGCTCAAATTTGAATTTTGGTCATCATCTAAGAGTTTAAGAGCAGCCTCCAAGTATATGGTATTTTTTGAACCACAATCAGGCGTACTCTGGTAACTGCAACCTTGTGTTGCAGGCTAATCTTTCTCCCACTGGGTCAGGTAAAAGGAATTGCAGAATGAACTCACCCAAAAGTGCCTTCATTTTGGCAATTTCACATCTGGCCTAGACACAGAAGAAGAATAAGTACCACATAATATCAGTTGAGGATTTTTACTAGCTGATTTTTTTTAAAGGCAGAAATCCAGTTGACACTTCGACTCATTTGCAGTTTGCTGCCGCATATCTCATCAAAACCTTTGGCAAAAAAAGAAGATAAGTCTCAGCATATTAAACCACCAACATTTCACAAGTATTGTCAAAAAGAACAGCATCGGTTTATTGCTTACTTGGAAGGAAAGTTGTTTTGAGATTGAATCGTATTTATTTGATTAATATTTACAGGAAGGAAAAACTTTTGTTAAAGAAGAAAAGAAAACCATTGATGTGAAACCCTTTCTCAAAGCACTTTATTGTTCTTTAAAGTACTGAAACCTTGTACACACATGCATCTGGCTGGGTGGGGGAGAAAAAGAAGAATTTCCTTGTTATAAATGTTTCACCATTATTAGCTCTCAACAGCAGCACATCAGTCCTCATAACTGAGGCTATACAATCATTTATTTCACTTCCCATCAGCCAAAAGAAGATATGACATGTCATAGGCTTTAAATGCTCATGAACTAGACAAAGTTATTTCCCGTTTCCCCCCCCCCCCAGTACTCCCTCCCTCAAATAATTCTAAGGCAGCAGCTAGCTGACAGGAAATATTCTCTCTCCATATAGATCAAGGAAATGATATGCTATATATACTGCAAGTGGAAGTCAGTCGTCCTCTCCAACAAATCTTCAATGACTGAGAGGGTGGAAAACACACACCCTTTCATTAAATTTCATAAACAAAACCAGTGACTTCAAGGTTATAAACTAAATCCAGTACATATTTACTTTGAGTATACCCAATGAAACCAATAATATTTGTTGGTAATAGCTACTGTAAGTGAATTTATTGCAATGGCAGTAAGCTTACTCTGGGTACAGTCCACCTTGGATGGTGTTGTGTTTTTTTTCTTCCACATTTATGTATTGCCTTTTAAATTCATTGATGGCTCTCCTCACAATTTAAATTTATCTCCTCAGTTATTGTGGCCTGTTAAGTTTTTGATAGTTTCTGGTTTTTACATAGACAACTAACCAGAAAGAGGTTTAACAACTTCCATACATGGTTGGAGGCACATGTATGGTTTAGTTGTGCAGACAGTCCTATGAGCCGCCATCTTGAGAAACTGACTCATGGGCATTCTCAGTTTTAAAAGGTCTAAGATTCAATGCACTCATGTCTAGAACAGCAGCCGTTGGTAACAAATTGCCTTTGTTGCCGTTATGACAACTGTAATGTTTAGGGGAATTTGAACAGCTCTGGCAGAATGCATGTTGGCTAAGATCAGAGGCTGGGAAGGGGGTGAAGTCCAAAGAGCAGAAAGGCTTTTCTGCTCTTCTGACTGGCTTGCTTCACCCCTGTGGTGCCTTCTAAGCCAGAATGGCACCCGGGGGGGAGGGGAGATTAACTCTGCCTTGCAGAGGATGCATGGGTCTTCCCAGCCCCTTCACAAGGCAACCGGCTGGGTCACCAAACACTTAGCGATCCAGCTGTTTGTCTTGTGGAGGGGCTGGGAAGACGCCAGCCTGCTGTGCAAGATAGCCGCCTGGATCGCTAAGTGCTTGGTGACCCAGGCAACTGCCTTGCAGAGGAGGCGGGGGTGGGTGGGTTCCCAGCCCCTTTGCAAGGCAACTGGCTGGGTCACCAAGCCCTTAGTGATCCAGGCCTTAGTGATCCAGGCAGCTGCCTTGTATAGGGTCTGGAAAGCCCCCTCCTCTGCAAGGCAGCTGCCTGGATCGCTAAATGGTTGGTGACCCAAGTGGCTGCCTTGTGTTGGGGCTGGGAAGCCACCTCCTCCTCCGCAAGGCAGCCGCCTGCAGAGGATGAGGGGACTTTCCTTGTGAAGGGGCTGAGAAGTATCCCTCCTCCTCCGCAAGGCAGCGGACTGGGTCACAAAGCATTTAGTAATCCAGGTGGCTGCCTTGTGGAGGAGGAGGGGGGCTTCCCAGCCCCTTCACAAGGCAAGCCCTCATCCTCCTTCACAAGGCAGCCGCCTGGATCACTAAGTGCTTGACGACCCAGGCGATTCAAATGGCTCCCTTGTGGAGGAAGCAAGGGTCAGCCTGGAGCTGCAGGGTGATTTAGAGCCTAGAAATGGGCTCCAACTCAAGTCATACCTTTACAAAAGAGGCCATGGAACTGATTTTTTCATAACTCGAGGTTTTACTGTAATGCAGTACTGTAATTGTCTTTCTTTTTCCAGGGTCTTTTCCAGTTTTTCTCTCACATTGATTTCCAGTTTCCTAAATTTTCTCCCTTAACAAAAGAGGTGTTCATTTTTCCTCCTCAATCTCAGGTGTCACTTTGGGAATATTTTTAAGAGTACCTTATTGTGCTGACAGGGAATAGCCCCCCCGACCTGATTTGGAAGGCAATTGAAAGCTTCAGAATGTATCCTATTTCAGCCTAGAGCAATGTTTCCCGGCCTTTGGTTTTTGGGACTTCAATTCCCAGAAGCCTAAGTCAACTCCCCAAAGCACTGATCAGCCAGTGTACTGATTTAGGCTTCTGGGAATTAAAGTCTCCCTGTGGGGCCTGGTTCCCACATTGGGAAACACTGGCCTAGCCCTAGAGCAATGTTTGTTCCATCCAAATAAATTTGTACTACAAATCCAAATCAATTTCCCAAAATGCCATGTCAATGTAATGGAGAAATAAAACACCTGGAAATTTGTTTGCTTTTTTAGCAATTTCTTTCTTCTTGAAATTTGATGAGGATGCTTGACTGTAAAGAGGGGAGTAAATCTGCTAAATTTCAAATGCAAAACTCTAAAATGTACTTTTGAAAATCCTAGTGCCCCATTGGATTAAACTTCTTCAGAAAATTAAAACTGATTAATATATAGGCCTAAATTCATCTCACCTCAAACCTGAACAAAATCTGGCCATTCTGCTTCAAACTATACTTTATACAAATCAGTAAAATTTGGTACTGTTTCATTTGGAATTTGCAATTTCTCCAAATCTCACCTCCACTTGTTATTGTTAGGTGTCTAAGAGTGCTCTCCCTGTGTAATGCACGTGTACTTTCCTTTGCCATGTGTATTTCTTCATTGGTTTGCCATTTCACTGGTTAACCACACTCAGTGGATGTACAAAAGAAGGAGTTCTCGTCCTCCAGAAGCACTCAAATCAGTGATGGGATGTAACAGGTTCTCACCAGTTCGCCAGAACCGGTAGTAACTTTTCCCAGTGTCCCAGAGAACATGTAGCAGCTTTGGGGGGGAACCACCTTCGGGGCTTACCTTTTCACTGATTCACTGTGGATGTGCACCAAGCACTTGGTGTGCATGCATGTCTACAGTGCTTGGCGCGTATGCACGGCCTCCTTGCTGGCCTCCTTCCTGTCCTTGTGTTGTGGGTGGGTGGGTTGAGGTGTGTGTGCTTATTTTTTAAATTTTATTATTATTATTATTTATTTTTTCTTTGGCTCTGCCCACAATGTCATGATGTTGGCTCCACCCACGCTGATGGCATCACGGTGGGGGAGTAAAAAATTTGACATCCCACTGACTCAAATCCAGAGAAGTCACACATCTCTGAATGGGTGATCATAAAATGAAAAAAGTGACTTACAGATAGCTTGTCCAGCACAGAACCATAGCTGTCCTCTCTTGAGAATTTCACCAATAGGTTCTTCCTGTTTGAAAATGTTTTTGAAAAGCAACCAAACTTTTTGTCCCTGATCTACTGGATGATAATACTATGAATCATAACTGTCATAGAAGCACAATAATGAATTTTCTTAAATGGTGCCAGTTATAACAATGCACAAATGATCTGAAAATCATGGAGGCATGTTCCTCACTTCAGCATTAGTGCTTTGCTCACAGACGAATTTAACTCAGAGGCTCAAACCATAAGGCATTATTAGCCAATGTGCTGACTTTTGCTGTTTTAAAGCAAATTAGCATTAAAAAATTTAACCAAGTGCTTTTAAATTGTTTCCGTTTTAATGGCATTTTATTAATGTAACTGGCTTTCATTCTAACATGCTGTTTGAATGAATGAGTGAATAATGTCTTGCAGTCAAGCATGTTAGACATTAAAAAGCTTAGTGTTTGCCCAGAGATGAGCTATTCTGGAGTGCTAAAGGAACATTTATGAATTTTGAGAAGAATTAATCTTACTCACACCCCTTGAACCAATGTTCATATGAGGCCTTTGCTACAATATGGAGATGAAGAAAGGAACAAGGCCCTGTCACAAACCTAGACATTTGTATCTCATATTTACACCGGTAGCGCCATCAGGTGCTAATGATGTCAGCCATGACATGGAGTAGCTTATTTATTTGTTCATCCTCTCTTACTATTTATGTCATCGTCTGCAGCAGTGTTCCCTTTGCTTTCTACAGAGGATATTCAGTGTGCAAAAGAGTAAATGGACACCTAGTAACACAGAGAAGCCAGTTTCAGAACACTTCAACCTCTCAGAATACTCAAAGTGGTATAAAATAGATGTCTCACTTGAAACTCTCATCTCTTTCACAGAAGCAACTATGAGAATTCCTGTATAACCAAATCTACTTGACATACAGTTTGGCACCTTGGATAGGACCTGATAATCAACAGCTTGATAGTCCCATTGCTGTATTAATGAACCATTTTCACTTTACAGTTGTACCTCGCTTAAAGAACATAATGCGTTCCACAGGATTGCTCTTTAAGCGAGTTTGCTCTTTTAGCGAAACACCATTGTAACTGACCAATTGTGGGGGAGATTGTGAACCCCAATTTATTTGTTAAGTGAGTTTTGGTTGGTTTTATTTGTTAAGTGAAGCGAACATTCAGAGAAAATTCTGCTCTTTAAGCGAGTTACTCTGTAAGCGAGTTGCTCTTTATGCGAGGTTTGACTGTATCTATGAATCTGTACCCTTACCTGGACATGATTTCTACCACCATGGGAATAAATATAGCAGACATACATTTGCATTATTTGTGTCTGAAGAGGTGGATTCTGAACCATGAAAGCTCACACTGGAGAAAAAAAATAATCTGTAAGTCTTTAAAGTATTGCATCTTTCTTTGTCATAGAATGGGATGGGCATTCCCTCCCTCCCAGTATCACAATCTTTAATGGAGTTTCAATGATTGTATATCTGAAGCTTGTCTCCTGCAACATGAAAAGTAATAGGAAAAGAAGAAAAGATCTTCCTCATCAGAGAATGCAGCCACTATTTCTCTGAGAGTGAGAGGACATTTTCTGTTAGATTGTTTTTATGGCATTTTTCAGAGACATAAAAATTGGATCTTTACTAGCAAACATTTATTTCATTCAGTTTTTCTGGTGCAGTTTCATTGGCTTTTGTAGATACAGCACCAACAGGAGTCATTGCTCAAAAATTGCAGTTTATGGAAGCACACCATTTCCAAGAAAAACAAAAGTACCACAATTCATTTCAGAAATGTAATGCCAGAGAGACCTACTCACAGAACTTGTATAAGCAATATAGCAGGAAGAATTTTGACAGCATGGTTAGTAGCATTTGTTCTGCAGCATTAAAGGTTCTTGGCCTGAGGATTAGGTTTATTAGCTGGTGATAAACATTTTACAGCTCCCAATGCACAGGTTAGGTTTAACTGTACCAAAGCTTTTTAGGTACAGATATGCTGCAAAGATCTGTCGTGCAAGTAACAAGTTCACCTTACTTGTACAATCTTTGCATGCAGGATCACTGACAATCCTCTATTCAGTGATGCCACAAAATAACAGCCACCCCCAACCCCTTCACTAGTTCCAGAATAACTTTATATCTAGACAAGGCAAACAGTCAACATTTCCTTTCCATTACTGCCTAACTACTGGTGCAGCAAAGACTGAATTTATACTGCCCTCCTTTAAAGAGCAAGGAAACTATTGATGAGACATACAAAGTACAGTAATACCTAAGATAATGCTAAAACTTGGTTCCACAAGTCATGGTGTTATCCGATTTTTAGTGTTATCCGATGCATGTTAAAATCCTATGGGAAGGATCGGATAACGTTAAGGCTCCATAGAGATACATTGTAACCACACAGGCTTTAGCGGTTGTTATCCGATCCATCCCATAGGACCTTAACGTTATTTGATCCAATTCTCCTCTCCAGATTACTTAATGGTATGTGATTTTAGTGTTATCCGAGGTAAACGTTATCCGAGGTATTACTGTATATGCTATTTTGGAATCACAACACTGATTGTCTGTCCTATTTTTGGCCAACAGTATACATGGTAACATATCTTATGACTGCTATTTTTTTTTAAAGCCAGTGTTTGATTACCAAAATAAAATTTAAAAAACACGCACAGAAAAGGGGAAATACTTCATAGATTAAAAAAACCAGACAACCAACAGTGCTGATTCTTTCCTCTTCCTTCTTCTTTATAGTTTATATATAGCATATATAATTCTTTATACATATCAGCATGAATGCCTGTTTTTACAGAAGTTATAACAAGAACACATATTAAACTTCACAGCTTTTTCACACAGTCACCTCAATTCTTTCTGGCAGCACAGTTCTTAGTAAACAACTTCCACTCTTAGATTCCGGATTAACAGCTGCTGTTCCTACAAGCCAAAATCTTACTGTTTTTTCTCACATACCCTCCTTGCTTACATATAACAACATATCAGCCAATCAACAAGCAGTTTCATTCACAAACAACCTATTCCTGCTCTTCCACCACTACTGGGAATTGTTTTAATTGATTCCCCTGGCACACATGCAAATTACCACTATGAATCAAAACCCAGTTACTTACTATGCATATAAATGTATAGACCTAGACAACTATATAAACATGATGTAGAATCACCAAAATGAAAACCTTGGCAGGAATGTTGGGAAATGGTGCTGCTCCACCTTGTGAGCCCAATATAACTTCTAACACCAGCTGGCTGGTTGGGATGTATCTATAGTAAAACCTCTACATACCATTTTTTCCATTCCACAAGGTTATTTGTATGTCAAAAAAATGTATGTCAAAAACACATTGGATTAACAGAAGAAGCCACTAGATGTCACCGTATATTTTTTGTATGTTGAATTTTTCCTATTAAAAATTTGCATTTTGAATTTTTTTTAGCCAGGATTTCTATTTGTATGTCATTTTTTGGTAAGTAGAACTGTTTGTATGTCGGGGTTCCACTGTACTCAGACCACCACCACCACTCTTTGACTTCTTGTGATCCCCTTCAGCAATCTAAAATTGAAGGACCAGCAAGGCCTATCTTGAGAACTGCAAATCCAGACTCACTTTCAGTCAGCAGGGGAGCATTACAGTGGCTTATATCCCCAGGTAGACTTCCATTTCCATGTTGCTTCACTGGGTTTAGAAAGTAGGGCTCTTCAATGCTCTGGAACTTTGGCTTTATATTAGGGGTTTGCAACTTACACCCCTCGGGCCAGACCAGACCCATGGTGGCAAATCATCCAGCCCATGGTGATGACCTAGGAAGTGGAAGTCACACATTTACAGCAGTAGTAAATGCATCTGTGTGTTCACAAACTCACCCGCTGCAGTTTACAGCAGCGTTTATTGCAGGGGGGACCCACATATCCAGCCCACTCAGCTGTCTGAGCAGGCGTAGTCCGATCCGTGTCACAGAAAGGTTGAGAACCCCTGCTTTATGCCATGGCAGGGGTTCTAAATCTGTTAGCAATAAAGGTATGACTTATTTTATCCAGTAAAAGGTGTGTGTGCACTTCATTTTCCTGTGTCCTCTACTCTGGGGCCTTGGAAGCACTAGGAATACAACTTTTTTAAAAAAAAAATCTAGGAATCAACAGGGTTACATTTTAAAAGTACTGTATAAAGCAATTAATTTAGGATTTGGCTAAATGCAAATATATTAGCAGATGTGTTCAAATTCTGATGAATGGGGATAACAAGATGGCATTTATCATGTATGACATTCACATGACATTTGCGGGAGGGGTTATACTGACTGCATATGAGAAAAATCTCCCAGTTTTGTTAATCCCAAATTCAATTATTTAAACCTCAAATTTTTTAATATACAAGATATGAGAAAGAACTATCTTACTACATTCTCCCTTCTCAAAAGAAAACGCTGTGTATTTTTGTCCCAAACCTAACAATGGATAGCTTAACCATAGCATTAGAAACACTGTTTTCTAGCTTCAATGGATATTGTTTGTAAAACCACAACCCCAGCACATGTCATGGTCCACCTTGACAGTGGATGACATGATATCCAAATGGCAAATTTGCATGTGCGGAATGTCATTATGGAGATGTCTACCAATGTGCGGACTCTGCTGAATAACAACTCCAAGGTATCCAAGGTTTCCTGTTCTCCATTATTCACAAGGAATCTTGTTCCCAGGGTTTTGCCAAAATAAAGACTCCCTAGCAAATTATTTGATGCTAATTACATATGACAGGGACATTCAAATAGGGTTGTATCTATCACTAGCTAGAAAATTAAAGGTAATAAATGGTATCTAATTTCCTACAGTTGCTTTAACAAAATGGAGAAGGGGTTTTGTTTTTCAGCCTCCAATGTTTTTATTTTCAACATGTTTTCCTTCTCAGTGTTTCTTCTCCTTTTCTCCTTCACTTTTGTCATCCATATAGCATCCTTGGGTAACTGCCATGGCTCAATGTTTGCCACCTTTAAAGAAGATTTTTTTTTCAATGAGGCTTGGTATTTCCAGAAGATATCCCAGCCTTCTCATTAAAGTCTCAAAAGAGAAAATCCCACAGGCTCCTATAGCTAGATTTTTTCCATTCCTGAACTGCTGCAGAGTTGGAAGAATTTTCCTTGTTTAACCTAATTAATTGTTATTCCCTGGTCTATTAAAAGTACAAATTGAAATCAAGAAGAAGTTACTTAAAGTTCTGTCATATAATAAGAAAAGTAGGGTTGATAATTACCTAAGGAGCAGCAGAGAATCTGAAAGTGGTGTTCTTGAACATGATTATATTTTAGTTGCTTCAGAGATGTGTGGTATTTTAACCACTTGCTTTCTTTTTTCAAACTACATATTTTTTCTCTTTAGAATAAGATAAATTTCCTCCAAAAAAAGTTTATAAATGTGGGATTTTATGCATCGGCATTTGAAACACCAGGAAATATCTCAATATTGCTACATCATCATCATCCTATACGATAATTGTGCCCACATAACCAGCAGGAAAAAGAATGTCAAACTTTTACATATGTTATATTATTCACTTGTCAAAAGAATTATTACTTTTGAGTTTAGGAATGAATTCAATATCTTTTTCACAGTTTTGAAAAACTATAATAGGGTATTAAAAAGAGTACAGTGGTACCTCATACAACAATTTTAATCCATTCCATGGGGCTCATTGTTGTACGAAACAATTGCTATATGATACATGCATCGTGTAGTGATTTTCCCTATGGGATGCATCATACAACGATTTTTTTTTTTTTTGCTAAGCGGTTTTTCCTATTGAACAATTGTTGTACGTTTTTTTCCATAGGGAAAATTGTTATGTGGGACATCATTTTCCCCCAAAAAACTAATTGTTATGTGATTTCGTTGCTACATGGGGTGATTGTTGTATGAGTTTCCACTGTATCTTGGTTAAAACATGTAGGACTGCCAGGCAGTTGAGAAACAGACTATAAAAATACCAAGGGAAAAATAATCTACCCAGTAGGACGATAGACAACAAATCCTTGTGTTAATAATGAGCAAGCCATAGCAAGAAGCTTTGGAACTGTATTCCAAAGATTTAATGAGGAAGGAGGAAAACTGTCTTCAGACATTATTTTCAGACAAGAAACTTTGAAAATTGGCCTAGACCTCAGGGTCAGATAAATAGATCATGAGCAGAAGAAAAAAGACATACAGTAATACCTCGGATAACACTAAAATCGCACAAAGTTAAGTAATCTGGGGAGGAGAATTGGATCGAATAACGTTAAGGTGCTATGGGATGGATCGGATAACAACCGCTAAAGCCTGTGCAGTTACAATGTATCTCTATGGAGCTTTAATGTTATCCGATCCATCCCATAGGATTTTAACATGGATCGGATAACACTAAAAATCGGATAGCACCAAGACTTGTGGAAGCAAGTCTTAGCGTTATCCGAGGTATTACTGTAATAGTATTTTAGCCACACGATCTTCTATTTGCTTTGGGTCTGAGCATTCAAAATGCAAACTAAGGCAGTGTTTAAATCCTGCCAACCAAGCACAACATAAAGATAATTTACAGGCTCTGCAAGATCAGAAAAGCTTTTTTGATTAATGATCAAAAGCTTTAACCACTTAATAAAGTGCCAGTTCTAACAGGGAGTGTTCTGGAATAGGATGTTAAACTAGGAGATCAGGGTTCACATCCCCATTCAGCCATGGAAGGCCACTGGTGTAGTAGTTATGGTAAACCACTTCTTCAAAATCTCACTTGCCTTGGAAACCTTATTTGGATTTCTGTGAAGGTTCAAATATTTTTCTAAGTCTGAAAGATAGAGGTTACAACATCACTTAAGTTAAGGTCTGTGGCCCTGAAAACTCCAGCATGTTTCTTTACACCTTGCATTGGTGCTCATTGTCCCTCATTCATTAAAATGTGCCATCACCAGCTAAGCTCTTACTGTGGCATCCAGTAGGCTCAGGAGTTTTGGGACTCTCAGCACAGCTCCTAGTTTAATAATTACAATCTCATCATTTTTCTTTGTCTTTAGTTCAAGGTTGCCAGTAGGATGGGTGCATTCGCATGCTGATATTTTCTTCTGTGCAGAAGGAAGCTCTCCACCTAATTATCAATCAAATTCCCTATGGAACTTTGGGAAGTAAACTCTAGCCATTAATTCCTTTGATAAATGGCAGGTTTTAGAGAGGAATCTACAGGCATTTGGTACTGGAGTTAAGAGTAAGGAAGTTAAAAAACAAATACACCATGCAGAGAAAGACTAAATGCTTTTGCTGCTACACAGAACTATGAAAGGGAACCGTTTAGTGATTAATAATTCACTTATTTAAAGGAGATCAGAGGTAATTAGTGTGCTGAGCTTTGTGTGGCCCTGAAAATTAAAGGGCATATTAGATGTTTGGGTTTCAAATTGTAGTGCATGCTAATTGACTCCCTGAGGAGTGAAACAAATGTTTAATAATCATGAGTCATGCTTTTCTAAAAGGACATTATGAGATTTGACATGAAATGAGATGGCTTTGTTTTGAAAGAATTAAAAAAATACATATTCTTGGGTTTGGAACATTAGCTGATAGTTAGGGGGCTGCATATAGCCTTATCCAATTCTTTTCTTTTCTCTTTTTGGCATTGGTCATCCCATTCTTCCTCATTAAGATCTGAAACTAAAATAATATTACTGGCTAACCTGAAGTAAACTAAAGATACTTTGCTGGTCCTAAAATGAAGGACCAGATCTTGTTATTCTCCCTATTTCACATTCAGAAGCTGAGTGGACTTCCAGTTTAATTTCACTTTCCTAACAGTGGTGGGGTAACATCCAGAAGCATGTCAAGAGGACAGTAGGCAAGGTTAAGAGAAGCAGGCAGGCTAAGTGGCATGTGTAGCTCTGTCCTCTAAGAGAAGGGGATAATCCTGAGGATGAAACAGTCAGAAAATTGTTACTCCCAATACTTTCCATCGGAGGTGCTTGGTTTATTCTAGCTAGTGCAATACTACCCACACCTTTCTGGCCCCTGGCCGGAGAGTTTTCTTCTTTTTCATAGTTCTGGTAGACTACCTCTGGTTTTGTCTATTTCCAGTGCGTATGATTGCTGTAAACCAGGAGTGCCCAAACTTTTCCGGCCACAGGATGGTAATGTGATCGAGCATGCCGGTCATGTGGTTCCTCTCACCTGGAAGCAGAAGTAAAATGCACCCACACATACACAGAACACTGCCATAAAGGACCAACATTTACGACAGCTGCGAGTCATTTATGGCCTGCACATGTGTGTTTTACTTTCACTTCTGGGAGCAGTGAGGGAGGCACAGGCCAGATTAATTGATGTTGCAGGCCGAATCTGGCCCTTGGGCCATAGTTTGGGCACCTCTGCTGTAAACAGACAAGACTGAGTTTTCCTTTAATTTGTCAACATTGGTAAGTTGCTTAAGAAGAGCATCACTTCACAATATTGGTAAATTAATCACTTCCTCAGTTCCATGGAGAAGCCAAAGAAGTGAAAAAAGAATAAAGTGTGTATTCAAGCATCAAATATGCATTACATCATTTTTAAAACCTAAAAAGATTAATGGAAAGCAAAGATGTATTAGGAAAGCAATGTATATTTTGAGAGCAGGCAAACTGACAGCAGGTTGTGTGCAATGCCCTAATGTATCATACATTTACTTTTCTAAAACATATTTGCTTTGCTTTCTTCTTTTTTATCTTTAAAGTGATGTAGCACATAATAATAGCCCTTCAATGGAGCTGAGGAGGTGCTTAATTTGCTAATATTGAGAAGTAGCAGCCACTTCATGATGTTGGCAAATTGACTGCATGGTGAGGCACAAAACATAGGGTCATTTGAGGTTCATATGCTACTTGGAAATGAGAATTACTTCAAATAGCATAGCAGATCTCCTAGTGGCCCTATTTAGCCCACTGCAACCTGCTCCAAATGCCATGTTGCTTTCAAACTGCTAGTTTGGGAGGATAATTATTGCAATGGAGGGAAAAGAGCAAGAATACCCAAAAGTTTATGGTATAAGTCACAGAAAGAAGGAGGTTTAGGGTTACCTAACATTAAATCGTACTACAGGGCATTTCAAATCAAAGGTTTGGTAAAACTTTTAGTGATAAAGGATCTTATATGGAGGGATATAGAAATGAAAGAGAGCAATGTGAGTGCAATTGGAGATTTTTTGGAAAATACAGTTTCTCACTTAAAACCAAGAAATAATGTCCTAAAATCTATGATAAGTGTATGGGTAAAATTAAAAGAAAAATTAGCACCAAATACTTCTCCAACATTAGAGTTACAAGATCTTAAGACGTTCCTGATTAAAAATGTAGAATTATTAAAAAAGCATTATGTATAAATATGATATAATTTTATTAAAAGATTGGTTGAAGCAGATTGAGAATGAAGATACTAAAAAAGAAATGTATAAGGAATAAAGGTTGAACTGGCTTCAGATACTAACGCTGGAAAGATGGAATAAAGAATATAAAGAGAAATTACAACCTATAAGACAGATGACAGATTTCGAGGAAATGTTATATAAGATAAGAAAAGGTTCAATGGGGATAAAAGGAGTAGTAAGCAAGGTATATAGAATGATAAATTGTACTGAAGAAACGCAGGATGTTCTTAAAAGATTGTGGGAAACGGATGTAAGTATTAATATCTCGGACGAAAACTGGAAGAAAAAATGGAAAAATAGGATCATGCGAAATCTGTCTACAAAAGTTAAAGAACATACGGTAATACCTTGGATAACACTAAGACTTGGTTCCACAAGTCTTAGTGTTATCTGATTTTTAGTGTTAACCGATGCATGTTAAAATCCTATGGGATGGATCGGATAACATTAAAGCTCCATAGAGATACATTGTAACCACACAGGCTTTAGCGGTTGTTATCCGATCCATCCCATAGGACCTTAACGTTATTCGATCCAATTCTCCTCCCCAGATTACTTAACTTTTTGTGATTTTAGCATTATCTGAGATAAACGTTATCCGAGGTATTACTGTAATTATAAAATTTCATGGAGGTGGTATATGACACCAGTTCGGCTAAATCAAATAGATAGTAGCAACTCAAAAAAGTGTTGGAGATGTCATCAGGAAATTGGGACATACAAACATATGTGGTGGGATTGTAAAATTATTTCCAAATTCTGGCACAAAATGGAACAAGAAATAGCAAAAATTTTAAACTTCAATTTAAAGCTGAATGAAAAAATTCTTTTATTGACAGATTTAGAGCAGTGATGGGATGTTACCGGTTCTGACCGGATCCACAGAACCGTTAAGAAGATTTCCGGAGGGTTCTCCGGGAGGGTAATACTGTTTTTGAGGCGTCCGGATCGGACGCCTCACCGGCAGGAAAAAAATTTTTTTTTAATTGGAGTCAAAATGGCTCCAATTTAGTGCGCATGCGCAGAAACCAATCTGACGCATGCGCACTGAAATTGCAAATACCGTGTTTCCCCCATAATAAGAGACCACCGAAAATACGTCATGTGCCGATTTTCGGGGGGCTCTAAAAATATAAGCTACCACCCGAAAATACGCCATGTGTTATGAAAAAACACAGCCACCCCACTGCCTGCTCGGACACAGAGAATACACCCCCCAACTCTGCTTACCTTCCCTCTGCTTACTGTATTTTCTCTCCCAACTAACAGCTGATCAGAGACTTTTTTTAAAACTAGGGAAACAAGGGGGGGAAAATTCAGCGATGTGATTGGATCTCTATGTCAGCTGACATAGAGATCCAATCACATCGCTGTATTCCCCTCCCTTCATGTGGTTGGATCTCTATGTCAGCTGACATAGAGATCCAATCACATCGCTGTATTCCCCTCCCTTCATGTGGTTGGATCTCTATGTCAGCTGACATAGAGATCCAATCACATCGCTGAATTTCCCCCCCTTGTTTCCCTAGTTTAAAAAAAAGTCTCTGATAAGCTGTTAGTCGGGAGAGAAAATACCGTAAGCAGAGGGAAGGTAAGCAGAGTTGGGGGGTGTATTATCTGTGTCCGAGCAGGGAAGGGGGGGAGAGAGAAATGTTGCCTGGGCCGCCCAGGCACTCATCCTCAGAGGCTCCAGCTGGAACCGGAACGTGGCCAAGAGGGCCGGAGGCCTCTTGCCGGGCGCCAGGACGCCTTTCCCCAACCCGATGGAGGCCGCCGCGCTGGGGAGGAGGGATGGATGGAGGGCAAGAGGCCGCTCACCTGCGGCCTCCATTGCGGCGGCGGCCAGAGCAGCGCCTATCTCTGAGGGGTGGTGGTGGTGGAAGAGGGGTGGGTGGGTTGGGGGAAGGTGCCCTGGCGCCCGGCAAGAGGCCTCCAGCCCTCTCGGCCACATTCCGGTTATATTAATTTTATATTTATTTATTATTATTTTAAAATTAAAAAATATTTTAAAGTCACATGACCAAAGTTGGCCCCGCCCACCAAGTCACATGGTCCCACCCATGACACTGGCTCCGCCCACAATGCTGGCTCCGCTCACAACGCTGGCTCCGCCCACACTGTGATGACATCATGGAGTGGTAGTAAAATTTTTGACATCCCATCACTGATTGAGAGGAATTGAACTTAGAGGAAAATATAAGAGAGTTATTATCTATTTTTTTTTTAACTTTGGCAAGACAACAAGTGGCCAGAAATTGGAAAGGTTCCATGAACTTAGAACTTAGCAAATGGTATACCGATGTTTGGGATATGGCACTTAATGAACAACTTACATGGGAACTGAACATAAAAAGAGGCTTAATAAAACAAAATAGATTTTGGGACATTTGGAAACCTTTTTTGCAATATACATTGAGGGAAAATAAAGGGGACAAACCTGCACCGAATACAATGTACTTTTGGCAGAATGACTGAGTAGTAAAAGGGATGGCTGGCAGACCCAAGGACCTTAGCGCACTTGGGTGATAAAAAAAGAAAAGAAAAAAAAAGGAACTAGGACAGACAACAGGAGCTCACTCATTGCGGAACACTTGGGTCTCAAACTGCTGATCTAGCGTCTGCCAACCTAGCAGTTTAAAAGCAAGAAATTGCAAGTAGATAAATAGGTAGAACTTTGGTGGGAAGGTAAACATCATTCTGTGCACTTCAGTGACTAGGCATGCATGCCAAATGTCCATGGAAACATCTACAGACGCAGACAGCGCTGGCTCTGTGGCTGTAAACAGAGGAGAGCACCAGTAGTGTAGCATGGGATTCAGCCGCCCGGGGCATAAGCCAAATTTGCCACCCCCTGGTGGTGGCCCAGGATACTGGTGCCCACTCCTGCTAGGCTTTCTGGGGATTGTAGTCCAAGAACACCCATACACCTAAAAAGTGCCACCCGGAGTGGGCTGCCCCCCTGGGGCTCCTCATGCTACGCTACTGATGAGCACTGAACCCTAGAGTTGAATATGACTGGCTTTCAAGCAAGCAGAAAAGAATTTTTTAAAAAAATACACTTCTAAAAAACTTATACAATATACAGTATTTTACCTTTTAACCTATTAAGAAACACTGGAATATTCTCAGATGACCTGCAATTCAGATACTGTTTAAATGTGAAGTTCATATAATCTCTCTCTCTCTCTCTCTCTCTCTCTCTCTGTGTGTGTGTGTGTGTGTGTGTGTGTGTATGCGGGGAATTCCCACTTCCCAAGGATTCATCCACATTTTTGTAGAGAATATAATTGCAGCCAATTCAGAAAACATCACCTGAGACTTGCCTCATTCTGGAATCAATTAAATTTGTTAATTAGCTCAAATTTTAATAACTCTCTTTGCACCCCTTGAGAACAAGCACCCACTCCTATCTAGGGAGATGCAGTTCTGATACATTTTTAAGTGTACATGATCCACAGCTAACCCTGAAAATTATCTGCACAAAGACATGATGTAAAGCTATTGATTCTTCTCACTTCAGGACTCCTTCCATCATTTCCGCTGTTTCCAAATTTATCAGATTTGACAAACCATGAAATGGATATTTCTGTGTTTTTCTTCTTTCAAGGATGCAGTTTAAAACAGCATATATAATGTTTTATGTGTCCTCTGAAAACGTGTGTGAGAGGAACAGGGGTGCGATACATACAACAGACAAACAGACACATCCTTTACACTCTCAGCAAACCTTTTCCATCTCGACTCTACAGAATGCACAATAGAATATGATCTTCCAATTCTGAAAGCCTTTTCTTGGTTTAAGCAACTTGAAGAAGAAAACCCATATCAGGCAAAGGGCTCTACAAACATATCCTACCATGCACATACAGTCAAACCTCACATAAAGAGCGCCTCGCTTAAAGAGCGCCTCGCTTAAAGAGCAGAATTTTCTCTGAATGTTTGCTTCACATAACAAATAAAACCAACCAAAAACTCGCTTAACAAATAAATTGGGGTTCACAATCTCCCCCACAATTGGTCAGTTACAATGGTGTTTCGCTAAAAGAGCAAACTCGCTTAAAGAGCAATCCTGTGGAACGCATTATGCTCTTCAAGTGAGGTACAACTGTAAAGTGAAAATGGTTCATTAATACAGCAATGGGACTATCAAGCTGTTGATTATCAAGTCCTATCCAAGGTACCAAACTGTATGTCAAGTAGACTTGGTTATACAGGAATTCTCATAGTTGCTTCTGTGAAAGAGATGAGAGTTTCAAGTGAGACATCTATTTTATACCACTTTGAATATTCTGAGAGGTTGAAGTGTTCTGAAACTGGCTTCTCTGTGTTACTAGGTGTCCATTTACTCTTTTGCACACTGAATATCCTCTGTAGAAAGCAAAGGGAACACTGCTGCAGACGATGACATAAATAGTAAGAAAGGATGAACATATAAATAAGCTACTCCATGTCATGACTGACATCATTAGCACCTGATGGCACTACCAGTGTAAATATGAGATACAAATCTCTAGGTTTGTGACAGGGCCTTGTTCCTTTCTTCATCTCCATATTAAAAAATTAAAAGACCAGGGGAGAGAGGGAGCTCAAACTAACCAGTGAGCTGGGGTCATGGTACCGTCAGGACCTCATACCTGTCCTGCCAGCCATGTTTTTAAGTTCTTCCTAAAAGATAGCAAGTCCATCTTTAGACATAGTTCTGTTGGCAGGAGGTTCCATAGGGCTGGAGCAGACACAGAGAAGGCCCTCCTTCTAGTGCCAGAGAGATGTGCCTCTCTGGCTGATGGAACAACTAGAGAGCCTCTCCAGTCCGCTCTGGTGGGACGGGCAGATGTTATTGCATATGTTAAAACATATGTTTTAAATACGCCTCCACTTTCATCATCCATATAAATTATTTTGCTTTTACATTTCATTAAGAATGCATACATTTAAATTAAGTTAAGTTAAATTAATATACTGGTTTCCTGAATGACCAACAAGTGATTGGCCTTTCCTTATCTGATTCCAAAGAAACTACTTGCATATGAATAGATGTTCAACACTGAGAATGGACATCCCTACCATCTTCCCCCCAAAAGAGGGCAAGAAGGCTTTACCAGAGGCAGGTATGAGTGAACAGAGACTGCCCACAATAGATAGTGACAATTGGATCATACTTATTCCTTTTATTTCTCTCAAAGGAAGAAAGTTCCCCTCAAGTCCCTCTCTGGTACAGGTAATCCATTCAGTGAGAGCTTTCTCTGACTGCATAAAGCCTTTCCACATTACCACTGCAGAGTAATCTTCCTGAGCACAAAATCAATCTTAAACTGTTTTCCTTTCCTCTCCCAAAGTCATAATCTGAAGCAGAAAACTGTTTTTATTTCTAGTAAATTAATCTTTTTAGGCAGCTAGAGTTTCATTTCCTTTGTACTGATCAAAATTTAGGGAGTGGTGGGATGAATATATTTTCCTTCCCTGTCACACTTTCACAAAGTTACAGTTGTTGTCTATTAACTCCATCTACAGGGAATGTCACGCTGGTCCCAGGTGGTGGTACTGTAGTCAAAATCTGCATTTAAATTGAGACATTTAAAGAAAGGAAACACATGGGAAGTGAGGGCTATTGATTTCTTCCCTTTAAATGAGTCATTTTAGAACTCAAAAGATTTTATTGAAAGTATACACTGCCTGTTTAAAATAATGGAAGAATTCTTATGGGAGTTGCTAACGTAGCTTGGTTAGATACAATGAAAGCATCTTTATTTTCCACAATGCTTATTCAAGTTTTGGTGGTTTACATGCAAGGTGATGTTTGGAGAATTATAATAGGAACACCAAGAGCCATCAAGTGTTTACTATCCATATTTTTTAAAAATTACAGTTCAGAAGAGGCCAAGAAAGAAGCCAAAGGAACAAATTGTTGTTCATATTTGAGCTTTGTCTTTGCTACAAGAAGCATACCATATAATGCTAAAAATCAATAAAGTACTGTATAAGAAAAAAATCACTGATCTAGAATACTGAGAAGACCTTGATGCTGGGAAAGATCAAAGGTAAAAGGAGAAGGGGACGCCAGAGGATGAGGTGGCTAGATGGCATTGTTGATGCAATGGGCATAGATCTGAGTAGACTGCAGAAGATGGCAGAGGACAGAGGAGCCTGGTGTGTTTTTGGACTCAACTGTGCAACTGAACAACAACAACAAAATTACTGTGTCCCATTCCAGAAAACACACTGTAAGAAGGATGCTAACATAAGTTCAGAGGAGGGCAACAAGGTTGTACAGAGGACTGGAAACCAAGCTCTATGAGGAAAGACTGAAAGAACTGGACATGTTTACCCTTGAGAAAAGGAGACTGAGGGGGAATAGCACTTTTCAAATATTTGAAAGATAGTCATAAAGAGAAATGGCAGGATCTGTTCTCAATCATCCCAGAGTGAAAGATGCCTAATAATGAGCTCAAATAAGGGTCTATAACAGGGGTGCCCAAACTTTTCAGGCCACGGGCCAGTCACATGCTTCAGGGAGCTGGTCACTATGGCACAGAGGCCAGATGCAGCCCCTGATGCCCTCATCACTCCTGGAAGCGGAAGTAAAATACGCCCGTACAGGTGCGTTTTACTTCCACTTCCAGGAGCGATGAGGGCTTCGCGGGCCAGATCAATTGGCATCAGGGGGTGCATGCAGCCCCCAGGCCATAGTTTGGGCACCCCTGGTCTATAATACCATCAAGTCCAAACTCCCACTCAATGCTGGTATCCAAATCAAATCAAATCTGACAGATGGTTATCCAATTTTCTCTTGAATGTCACTACTGGCATTTTTGCTCTCCTTGCCAGCCTGGTGTTGATAATAAACCTTTGTTGTTGTTGTTCAGTCACACAGTCAGGTCAGATCCTTTGCAACCCCATGGACCATTACAGGCCAGGCTCCTCTGTCATCTGTCATCCTCTTCAGCCCCCCCTCCAGATCTGTCTACGTCCATCGTGTCAACAATGCCTTCCAGCCACCTCATTCTCTGCCACCGCTTCTCCTTTTGCCTTCAATCTTTCCCAGCATAAGGGGCTTCTCAAGTGAGTCCTTTCTTCTCATTTGGTGGCCAAAGTACTTGAGCTTCAGCTTCAGTATTTGTCCTTCTAATGAGCAGTCAGGGTTGATTTCCTTCAATTTCGTCTATGCCAAATCACATGCAAATTGCAGGGTAAATGACCAATGTACTGGTCCCAAATTCCTCTCAAAGCACAAAGCAAGTGTACTTTGGAAGACTTGGCAGCTTTACCTCAAAGATGGCAATCATCTACTTCCAACAGCATACCAGCAGCAACTACATTGAGACATTGCTTCAGCAGTCCATTTGAATTACATATTTCCTAATGATACATGCTTTTGACGGAAACTTCCTGAAAACACAGAGCAAGTGAGCAGATGTATTTCCAGTAAATATGGTAACTGCATACAGAAACTTTATGGTTTATATATACAGTGGTACCTCGCATAACAAACGCATCATATAGCAAAAAATTCACACAACAAAGCGTTCATTATGCAATGGCGATACCCCACATAACAATTTTTTTCCGTTATGCGGGATTTTTGGTAACTGGGGTATACCCGCTTAATGGAACCCCGGTTAATGAACTTTTTTCCCCATTATGTGGGGCATCTCCCATAGGGAACCGCATAGCAAAAAAAAACTGCATTGCAAACAGCTCTGTGGAATGGAGTTCTTTTGTTATACAGGGTTCTGCTATACATTAATGGGGTATTTACCATATGAGGAGTCTGGATTGAGTCTGGATATGAAACTCATAGTCTAGATTGAGAAAATAAGCCAAACTGCAATTTGTTGCGTAAACCCTTAGGAGCTTTAAGGGGACAACCCCTTTCCAGTCAGAAGTTAGACTGGTGGATATGGGGATAAGATAAGTCTGTTTTATTTTATTTAGTTGCAGGGTGTCCACCTTTGTTATTGTTATTTCTGTTGTGTTGTGATTTTAAGGTATGGATTTTCCTGTTTCTTTTTTTAAAAAAATTATGATGTGAACAATATACTGATCTGGTTGCCTAAACTCTAGTTTTCAGATACAAATTAGGCAATTAAAAATCAAAGTGCTGCTGTCATTTATCATTGTGATGAATTAGGCTTTGGAAATTTCTGCCCTTAAATGCTTGAGAGGTCCTTTTCTGTCTAAAGCCTGACATGTTTATATCTGCATTTAAGAATCTAATAGAACAGATTCTAAGGCAAGAAAGTCTTTCAGAAAAGATGACAATACAGACACAAACATGAAGAGGAATCCTTATTTTCTTATCTGTTAATGAAAGAAACTCAGTTGTGCTTTTGACGAGGACTGTCACCATGAAATAGAAGATTTGTTTTTCCCCCACAGTATATTCAGTGAGATTAGTGTGGGAAAACTGGCTTAGAGATAACATTTCCACACAGTTTTATCAGACAGTCACAAAGCCCTTGCCTTCTCAAGCACGTCAGCTTGGAGAAAAGATGAAACCATTGGAAATAATATTTTTCACAGTGACCTTCTGAAGTGATCTTCAGAGTCACTTTAAATTAATTATACTTTGATCCATGACCGGAGGAGGGGGAGGGAAATGTATATTACTGAAGCAACTCCAACCAAGCCATTTTCTTAATGTTAATAGCCAGAGAGGTGTATTTGGCAAAATACTGGAAGTAGAATTCAACTGCTTTCCTATTTGAAAACTTATTAAAAGACTTTGGACTAGTCATCATTGTGAACCTACCTCATGGGATTTGCTATAATGATAAAGTTTAGAAGAGAGGCAACTTCATCATTTTGATAGAGTTTGGAAGCATTATATTTAAGATGATAAAACCCCACAGCCATGCTGGATGTGGGTTTCTCGGAATTGCAGGTCAAAGAAAAATCACTTTTTCAAGATCTGCATGGAGCAAGGACAGAATAAAAATCTAATAGATAATGGATAAGTAGTTCCAGAGAAGATCGATATGTTAATATAGGATGGACAAGGGAAAAATCACCTCTTCTCATTCACTCACTCACTCACAAAACAAAACAAACAAAAGTTCTGACAATTGAAAACCAGCCACAGACAGAGTGATCAAACTTTGGAGAGTTGGAAAGAAATGAAATTTTGCCTTTTTTTTCCACAGCTTTCCTCTGCTGACTCTGTATTAGTTACTGGAGCATCTGGTGTGCATAGCAATTAAATAGGTACAGATGGAGGGTAAGCAAGGATGAAGAGGCAATTTGACATTAATGGATTTAACACCTCTGAAACATAGGGCTATGTTTACACACTCACTGCAGAGGCCAGATGAACCAGAAGTGAACCAGGCTTCTATTTCACCCTTGGCTCAGTAGGTTTTCTTCTTTTTTCAGCTCCCTGAATCTTTTCAAGAGTATGATAACTGAGGGTTTGTCTCCAGCAAATGTGTAAATATACAGAATCAAGGATATTTGAGCATTTCTGAGGTAATGGTAAGGTAAAGCAAACAGTACAGGAGTGTTCATGAGCAGAGTACCCTGCTCATTCTTCATGCAGAATCTATTCTTTGTAGTGTAAAAAATGTTGGCATTAAAAAGATGCCATGTAATCAAAAGGGAGAGGGAACAAAGAATATCAGAAGTATCAATATCTCATATGGAAGATAGTAGTAGCTCTAAAGGAGGAGACTGACAGCTTTACCCTTTATGAAATACAGGGACTCTCCTTCACATGTCAATTCCTGAATTCTCTGAGTGAAGTTAACCAGCTGGAGCAGCTGCTTTGCACATTTCTTTCTTTCTTTTCTTTCTGTAGTACAAAGTAAGAGATTTCTGTCAGTGTAGCACAGGAATTCCAAGCCGGGGGCCATTGGGTCACACTTCCTCAGACAGCTTTGGGGGCTGGATGGCCATTTTGCTCTTCCTCCACCACATGGCACTCCTTGGTGTGGTGAAGGTGGTGCGGAGCCACATGAAATGGCTGTATCCAGCCCACAGGCCTCAGGTAGAGTATCCCTGGTGTAGCATATCATGTTGCCAGACTTTGCATTCATGAATTTTCTCTCTCTTTCCCTTCTTTTTAGAAACTTCAATAGCTACACTATAGGATTGAATGTGCTTCTCTCTGTGTGTGTGTACAGAAGAAAAGCAAAGGTCACAAAGTAGAGCCCTACATGACTAAGATGATCACTGTCATCCCAAAATGACTGAATTCTGAACTATCACCATCATTCTCCTACCCTGCCCCGAGACAACAGTTCTGGTACTTGAAGAAGAAAGCCCATTTCACCTTGGGTAAGTCAGAACTGATCCAAAAGGGTATACAGTAAAACCCCGGGTTACAGAATTAATCCATTCTGAGGGGTTTTCCTTATATTTTTCCATGAAGTGAAGCATGATTTCCCACAGGAATGCATTGAAAAAAAACATTCCAGAGTAAAAAACCATATTTTTTTTCTTTTGAAAACTCTTTCTAAAGTGGTGAAAACACAGCAAAAAATTCCAAAGTGTGATTTAGAAAGAGTTTGGAACAGAAAAAATATGTTAGTGGTTGTTGGGTTTGAGGTTGTTGGTTTGGTTTTTGTTTTTTTTCGGGGGGGGGGGCATTTTAGTGAGCTCCAGAGCTGATATATTGCATTGCGCTGACAGCTTCTGCTGGAGCCAAAATATGACGAAAAATTATGAAACAGGAGTGGAAATTTTATTTATTTATTTATTTATTTATTTATTTATTTATATCTGTTTATCACCCTCCTCCCCGAAGGGACCCAGGATGATTTCCAACAATTTTAAAAACACTTAAAAAATTAAAAACTTTAAAAAGCTTAAAAACTTAATTAAAAGCTAGGTATTATAACTTGGACATACTGGGGGTCAAACCATCCAACTGGCTGGGGAAATTGAACCATCCACTCCCCAGACCAGACCTGCCAGCCAGGTTTTCACTCCTTTCCTAAAGAACAGCAACTCCGTCTGTAGGCGTAGCTCTATCGGGAGGAGGTTCCACAGGGCCGGAGCAGACACCGAGAAGGCCCTCCTTCTAGTGCCAGAGAGATGCGCCTCTCTGGCTGATGGCACAACCAGAGAGCCTCTCTGGTCCACTCTGGTGGGCCGGGTACATGTCCTTTGGATGATGCAGTCTCTCAAGTAACCTGGACCACTACCCTAAATGCTCCAAACACCCTCCCACCACCATGCGAAGCATTGGAACACCCAAAAAACTGTCCATAATGTGATTTTCCCCCATAAATAAGGATGTGATTTCCTCAGAATTTCCTTCCGTAAGTCAAGTTTACCGTTACCCGAGACGTCTGTAACCTGGGGTTTTACTGTAATTATGTTGTGCTTAAAGATTCACTCATATTTGATATCCATCCCTCAGGATCTTTTAGACTGTCTCAACATGATGAAACACCTTGACCAGGAATTTTAAAACTTCACATTGCACAAGGTCTCTGACACTTTTTCTTGTTGGAAGCAAAGTGCACAGACAGAAAACCCAGACAGTATATTTGATTGTTAGGAAAGATGCAAACACCTCATCCAGGCTACACCAGCTTGTTGCCCTAGTTTAGTAGAATTAACACAATTCACAAAACTATATGAATTTCACATTTCTTTATGTTAAAATAGATGATTTACAGAATTGACAGTATATGCAAACACCGTATTTTTCGGACCATAAGACGCAATTTTTTCTCCACAAAAGTGGGGGTGGAAATGAGGGTGCGTCTTATGGTCTCATTGATGAAAACCATCTATGAATATGCCAATAAATTCTTCACCATCCTCTACTGACAAGAAGAATATTGTTCCTCTCACTCGTTCACTCACTTGCTCTCTCACACACACCACTTTGGTTTCTCTTTTCTTATAGATATGGTGGTGTCCTTGCCAAAGGTTATAAATGCTATCTCTTACTTTCCTTTTTCATGTGGTTTGTGGGTAGCTGGTAGATAAACAACTCCACCAAAAATTATACTGAAGGAATTGTATAGTTGGGCACTGTAAGATATAGCTACTTTTATCTTCCCATTCATAAGAATTGCATTTGTTTCCCCAGCAAGATCAGGACAAATACAATCACAATCAAAATAAATCTTAAATATATTCAAATTCTAGGTTTTGGGATTAGATTGATGTCCGATAGTTTATCCCCCAAAATACATACTGAAAATATAATTTATTGAATATCTTCTTCTTCCCAGATGTTGTGTTGTTTTGTGTTGTGTAAGGGTGACACCAAAACTAAATATATTTTTTCTCATCAGAAAAAATCATCTTTTCTTCCCATGTGATCAACTAAGACATGCTCATTATTACATCTCATTTAAAACCAGGAGCTATCAAATTTCAACCAGTCAAACTAAAATAAATTCAACAATGTTGCATTGCCATCAAAATTCTGAAGGCAGTCTTGATAGTGGGAATAAATTGGATTCAAATACCTTACCCTATAAAAATGATATGAAAATGTAAATAATTGTTGTCAAGGAAGGTTAAAGGTGGATAAGGATTGAAAGTTTGAACAGAAATGATTTAAAGGAAAAGTAATAAAAAGAAAAATGGTAAGACAGCCACAAATAGATGGAAAAGCGAAAAGAAACAGCTGTATTGCATTGAGCAATCAGACTTACCTAAGTAAAGAAAAGGGCCTTTTAAAAGGCAGGTTTGGTAATGTTTGTGAAACAAAGTTTGGGGTTATAAAGTTGATAGGAAAAACTGATTAACTTAATTGAAGAACGTGTTGACAAAAATGACATCAGAGGGAAGTTCAGAATGATTGAGGGAAAGAATTATTAAATAGTTGAATGAATTGAAGATGGGGATGAATTTTTATACAGGAGGATATATTAGCAACTTACAGAATGGGGAAGTGAAGAAAGGGGCCTTTTAAAGGATATGTTTGGTAATATTTGCAAAATGAAGTTTGGGGTAACACAGTTGATAGGAAAATCTGATAACTTAATTATTTCGTGGTGTGCATTAAGATAATTCAATGTTTAAATTGCCAAGAAGAGCTCATTGTTCTTCAGTTGACTGAAATGCTGAAGGAAAAATACATTTTATAGTATATCTATAAAAATGTTATGAAAATGTATACAACAGTTGCCAAAGAAGGTTAAAGGTGGATAAAGATTGAAAGTTTGAACAGAAATTATTTAAAGGAAAAGTAATGAAAAGAATAATGGTAAGACAGCCACCAGTAGGAGGAAAGGAGAAAAAGAAATAGCTGTATTGTTTTGAACAATTAGATTTGCTTGACGTCCATAAACATCAGTATGAACCTGCTCTAGTTCCGGTCTCCCTCCCCTTCTTCGACACTCGGAGGCGGTCCTTCAACGGAAGGATAGGGGAGAGAAGACAATAGGAAGGTGAAGGGTTTTGGGTGGGTGACTGGAGAATGTCTCTATAATGTTATTATGGATTTTGGGGAGGTGAAGGGTTGGGTGAGGGTGAATGTATTTTTTTATATATATATTTTGTGTTGTATTGTATTGTAATGTTATATGTTCTCTGTTGTCCCTTTTTATAATGTGAAGATTTATGTTGTAATCTTTTGTAGTGTTATGTTTGTATTTTTATTTGAAATAATAAAAAAATTAAAAAGATACCTTACCCTAGATAAAAAAAAATTAATCTGATCAGCACCAGAAACCTGTGTACTACGTGACACACCGATGAAATACTTCCATCCTTCTAAGAGGCAGGATCCCTGCCATTCTTGAAAGCTGTTCATTGGCAAAATATGCCATATGGGGTGGGAGTGAGGAGGGATTCATCCTTTTCCTTTTTCTCCCTTTTAGACTGATAATCCTCTAATCTTTTCTGAGCATTAAATTAATCATAGCCCTTTAATTGGAGCTGGCCACATGATTGCAAATAGGCTTCTAAGCCCCGGTGGAAAAAAGGGATGGTGGAGTGATGCATGAGATGCACTGCTAGTGCTGCTGAGGTTCTTTCTCTTATTCTCCCAACAACCATTTGTGTCAGCAGTATCCAAGGTTACCTATATTTGCATGGAATTACGAGCTTCATTACTTTTCTTAAGTCACCATCACACAGCAGGGAGTTCATATTAAGTATAATTTACACTAAATTCTACAAACCAGAGGCAGAAAAACTGTCTTGGAAAATAATGAGATTATGCTTGTGTACACCTCTGATGCATACGGAAGCTGAGGAGATGTGGAGGATTTTGTTGTGACTGCTTTCATGCGCAGGCAAATTTTAAGCCATTATGGGAGGGCGAGGTTAGCAAAACAAACAATGCCGAAAGCTGCTGGCTTTCAGTACACATCTAATCATGGCTTCATTATATGGGATCAGGAGGTATATAGTATTAATACGTTGTGCTGCAACAGGAGCCAAAAATAACAGAGACAAAGGCTGGCTCTGCTAGCATTTCACATCAGGTTATCTGGCAGGCGGAAGCTGACTTCCTCTCTGCCCAGCATTTGAAGTAAGGAGAGGAGCATTTATAAACTAGGTCCTTCCCAGCTTTCATTGGTGCTTGTTACTGGACATCAGTGCTAAGGCCAGCTGGAGTGGCTTGGGACAGGCAACTCTCGCAGATGCATAAGCAGCTGAATGGACAATGAAACAGGTAGGAATGAGCCATGGCAGTGGAGCAGGCAACATGTAGCTGTACAGTGGCATTGGCCCTACTTGGCTGTGGTGCACCTTATTATGGGCTGCTTGATTAGCTTGTGGTGGCAATGCACAGCAGCACATCAAGGCTGCCTCAGTTGGGGCTACTGGGCTCAAAAGCAGCCTCTTCATGACCTTCTTGAGGAACCAAGAAGAGAAGACCTAGTGATTGCAGAATCTGATGATTGTGATCAGGACAGTCTTTTGGCTGCCTCCTGCACACAGTGGGGCAGGTCAATCTGCTGTGAATTTGGCAACCAGGATTTTTATAATTGTAGAGTATAAAAATGCAAGTTTGAATGCCCAATCTTTCTTCTTCTTTGAGAACGGAATCTGATGGTGATCAGCCATGAAGATTGTCCCAGGACAATATAATGCAGTGACCTTCCATTTGCTGTCTGCATCACAATGTGACACCTGTACCACTGATCCAGTTCCGCAGCTCACTTTCTGGTCCTGAGCCCTTTTGGCACACAAAGTTCTCATCAGCCCTAGGCCAGTATTGATGAAGCTGCTGCCCTCCATCAAGATGGTTTCAAGTGGGATTTAATCAACTTGGGGATCATCATACTTCCCTGTGGACTTTCCCACCCAAGGTCATTAGTCTTCAGGGTTGTCAAGTTAGCTAACCACCACCTAACGATCCACATTGAGTCACTGGCAGTATGATCTACTCTATTACCATAGCAGGATAACCTGGTCAGACCATAGTGCTTAGTGCACTCTCTGTGTGGTTTACAAGTTAATTAGCATTTAGCCCCCAGCATGCTAGGTACTTATTTTACTGGCAAACAGTAAATTCTCATACAACTCAGAATGTTCTTGAATCCTGTCAGTCTGCTAGTTACCTCACTTCAGTTCTTGTGGGTGTTTGCCATGAACATTTAAACCAGAGTCCTCAATCCTTCTCTCCAGGACAGGTTACCTCACTGGCTTGGGGCACTAGTCCTTCAAGACCAGGTCACATGTTTATTACAGCAGGGCCAAACTACAAGCCATTCTCCTGCCTGAGAGTACAGTTGAATGGCACACTTTTCCTTTGTAGATTTGGAGCAAAGAGGACCTTCTTGCTGCTGCCACTCCTGCCAACTCCATTCAACCCAGTACAAGGGTTTCACTGCCTTATACAATTTGGCCTATCTCTCTGCCACCTCCAATGAGATCCAAAATTGGACCCAGTCACTGCACATCAGTCTTGTTTAAAGATAAAAATCACCTCCTGTGTCTCTGACTTGGAGCACCAGAGCTCTAGTTCACCTGTCAACTGGGAAATGGATGACTCAGTAAGGTCAACTAGAAGCTCCCAAGATCCTTGCTTCTGCATGCCTCTATTTGCTATGTCAAGAGAGGCCCTTGGTTTTGGTGCCTTCTCCTTCTCCCAAGTCTCTGTCAATACCACATGCCCCAGTGCCTTTCTGCCCCCCGATAACTCCTTCATTCTTTTACTTTCTATAAGCTTCTCCTAGATTCTCACTGTTTCTTGACCAACAGCTAGGCCTCCCCTTACATGTTCTCTTCAAACAGGATAAAAGTCCCAGCTCCCTAACAGTCATCCATTTCCCAGTTGACAGGTGAGGTCTGGAGCTCCAGGTCAGAGTCACAGGGTGGCAATGGACAGTGAGCCCCTTGGGAGTTCCTCCTCACACTCATGTTAAGACAACTTTATGTTAACCCAGTGTTTCCCAGCCTTTGGTTTTTGGACTTCAATTCCCAGAAACCTATGTCAATTCCCCAAAGCACTGATCAGTCAATGTACTGACTTGAATTAAAGTCCCCCTTGGGAACCACTGCCTTAGATAGTGCTGTCACAACTGCAGCACTATCTGCACTGTTTAAACCAGAAGCCTTTCAACCATTCTTCCTTTCTTTTATTCCCCCTTTTCAATATCATGGCCAATCAGCCAAAGTAGGTATTTCTTATTTAATAACTACTGCTAAGAAATGAAGAGATGTTTGTTGCACAAAGCAAAGGTTTTGTAATTTTATGACAGAATTTTAAAAACTGTGACAATTAGGTCAAAAGCATATCGTGCAGTCTTTCTAAATATCTAGGTTAATCCTTATATTGTTTCAATTTAAATCTTCTTTCTCTCATGCTCATTCCTAACCTAAGCTTTATCCACCTACAGTTTAGAATTCAAACAAATTTAACGAAACTCTCTAATTCTAAGTGGCAAACTATCTGAAATTCCTAATCTTATCTGTTTAAAGCAAACACTCACTCGCTATTTCATACTTTCATCCCCACCTACCCACTCAACCTTGGATTGAACAAAGAAGTCAATCACAGCCAAATTCCATTGAGGCAGATTCTTTTCCTCTTCTTCAATTGTCAGAATGGTTCTACCTGTCACTCACTCACCACTCACTTGTCATTCAACCCATTCATTCTGTCATGCAGCTAGCTAGCTTACTTGTCTGCGTACAATAGCTGTAAACAAAGTGAACAGAAGGATGAAACTGTCACAACTATATGAGGCCATTCTTTGTTATGTAGTTTCTTTCAGGGTGGGACGGGGGGGGGGCTTACACATGGTGGAGTCAGTTGTTGGTTCTCATAAGGATTTCTCTGGATAGGTGTTCAAACTTTGCTTGGATTGTGCCATGTTCTCCAGACCATCCCTGTATCCCTGTCTACCGCAGGCTTGATTTCGGACTTGGGCTCTGGACTGTAATAAGGTTAATGTTTGTCTGTTGCCTAGTTGCCGTGAGCTCTGGTGTTTGTGTTACTTGCCACCCACCCACACCGTGGGCTCTGACAGTATAACAAGGTTTGGAATATAGCTATTATTGATAAGTTAACATGTGATACTAAAATAAGAAAGGAAATGTTTGGATATAATATATTAATGATACATTGAGAGATTTTATAGAATAAATGTTAATTAAAGGCTAGAGAGCACTATTTTTATTTTATTTATTTAAGTTGTTAAGATGTAAAATTTAGCTATAATAATTGGGTGCTCTTTATGTTAAAAGGCTGTAGACCAGTGACGGTGAACCTTGGCACTCCAGGTGTTCTTGAACTTCAAATCCCAGAAGCCCTGATCAGACAGGAGTGCTGATTTGGGCTTCTGGGAATTGAAGTCCAAGAACAGCTGGAGTGCCAAGGTTCACCATCACTGCATAGACTGTCAAAACCAAACATGTCCTAAAATAAAGAATAAAACAAAGAATAAAAACAAAGAAAAAACTATACCAGAGGATTGAAATCAGGAGTAATGCAAACAAAAGCAAGAACAATAGAATAGTATTATATCCATATCCTACTGCAGACATTCCATATGTATCTGGCTGGCCACTGTGCAAACAAGATGATGGATTTTAATCTGGTCCAGCATGGTTCTTTCTATGCTCTTAACATTTTTCATGCACCTTGTCATAATCTGGTATTCTGGCGTGCGCTTGACAACAAGAGAATTGAGGACTTTGCTGCCCATCCCCCTGAGCCCACACCAACATAGTATATTGTAATGTAATGTAATGTATTTTTTGTAAGCCGCCCTGAGTCGCCACGGGGAGTGGGCGGCAATATAAATTTGAACTAATAAATAAATAAATAAATAAATTGCATTTTAATTGTACAGGGAGGGGTACACAGAAAGAGCCTCCTCAAAGATTGTGATATGTTTGAACCACAGTTGGGTGTACCCTGGTAACAGCAACCTTTGTTGCCAGTAAATCTTTCTCACACTATGTCAGGCGAAAGGAACTGTGGAATGAACTCACTGAAAAATGGCTTCATTTTGGTAGTTTTATGTCTGGCCTAGACACAGAAGAAGAATTTTACAGAGAAATTTCAGTGTCTCTCTTTTCCCTAGAATTAGGTAGAACATAGATTCTTATTCCTTGGGAAAGGGACTGGATGCCTGGGCACAGATAACTACTGGAAGTTGTTCACTTTGGGCACAATAGAGGTTTTTCAAGACCTTCAATCTGGAGATGGAAAAAGAGGTCCTTTCTATAAACAGAAAAGGGGGATATTGGATTTGGCACTTTTGTGCCCTGAGTTTCTGGGAAGATCAGCAGCACATGTTACTCCCAACCTGAGCTTGCAAAATAGCTTAGATTCATTCACTTTTATTAGTAATCCATTAGCAGAGGATTATTATTAAGGGTGTAAATCTGTATCCTCCCTAGCCAGTGCTGGTTGTGCAAATCTTTAATTTCTTGAGTTAAGAAAAAAATACCATGGACTTGCTTCACACTGCAGTTCAGAGCTCCAGTTCAACATAGGTCCTTCCCAGTCTGTGCATCAGCTACCTTCCATGAAAGATCTCAGCAGTCTGACTACCAGAGGTTCTGTTCCAAGCAAAATTTTCAGGGATACAAACCATCCCTCTGCAAAAAAGAAAATCCAGCTTTGCACAGCTATTTATCTCTGAACTCTGATCCTGATATGAGTGGAATAATAATAAAACAATTAATCAAAACTTGCAGTTAGTTAAATCCCATCCAGATGACTTTAGGTTTTATTGAGTTTATAAAATGATGCCATGAAGCCTCACTCCCATGTCTGATGAAGTGGACTTGACCCACAAAAGCTCACATTGAAATATAAGTTAGTCTTTAAAGTGCTACAGCATTTTTGCTTTGTTCTGTTTATTCTCAGATATGCCTGAAATAATACGTTGTGTCCAGTGATGGGATGATAAAAAATTTAGTACCCCACCCTGACGTCATCACAGTGGGGGCGGAGCTAACGTCATGACGTCATGGGTGGAGCCAACGTCATGACATCATGACGTTGTAGGCGGGGCCAAAAATAAAATAAATAAAATAAAAATAAAACACACACACACACCCCTCAAACCCCCCCCCCACAAAACCGTTAATAAAATAAATAAATAAAATAATAATTAAATAAAAATACACCCAAACACCCACCCACCCCAAACACAAACCCCTCTTACAATGGGGACCGTTGGGGCTGGCCCCGAGCCTTGGTGCCCGGCGGCGCGCCTAGCCGGGCGGCCCAGCGCTCCCGGCTGCAACTCTCCATGGGCGGCCCCGAGCCTTGGTGCCCGGCGGCGCGCCTAGCCGGGCGGCCCTGCGCTCCCGGCTGCAACTCTCCATGGGCGGCCCCGAGCCTTGGTGCCCGGCGGCGCGCCTAGCCGGGCGGCCCAGCGCTCCCGGCCGCAACTCTCCATGGGCGGCCCCGAGCCTTGGCGCCCCGCGGCGCGCCTAGCCGGGCGGCCCCAAGCTGCCCATGGAGAGTTGCGGCCGGGAGCGCTGGGCCGCCCGGCTAGGCCCGCCGCCGAGCGCCGAGCCTTGGGGCGCCCGTGGAGAGTTGCGGCCGGGAGCGCTGGGCCGCCGGGCTAGGCACGGCTCCTCCTCCTAAGCCCTCCGCCACTGCCAGAGCCACTTCAAAATGGTCCGGCTCCGGCAAAAACAAGTGCGCATGCGCAGAAACAGAATCTGACGCATGCGCAATTTAAAATTGCAGCACGCATGCGTCAGATTGACTTCTGCGCATGCGCACTGAATTGGAGCCATTTTGGGTCCAATTTTAAAAAAAAAATTTTCTTTTTTTCAGGCGTCCGGAACCGGACGCCTTAAAAATAGACTACCCTCTCGGAGAACCCTCCGAAATTGTTCTTACCGGTTCCAGGGAACCGTCTGGAACCGGGGACATCCCATCACTGGTTGTGTCCCTTAATGCTTTGAGTACGACCTCTTTGTTGAAATGGTGTGTACAATCTCTCTGTACTCCTCTTCTCTTTGAGTAGCTACAGTTAGATCACCCACATGTGCAAGAATAAAAGTACAGTATCCATTTCTATAAGCACTAATCTGGACCCCCCTTCCTTCAAGACATGTTGCAGTAGTAGCCTTTTCATTCTGTAGTTCCAGACTCAAGGAACTTGCTTCTTCCACACAGGCCTTTCTTTTGCTTGCATAAAAAAATGGGATGTAGCCCAGTAGCTCTTACATATACAGCTCCTTTCTCCATGTAGAAATGCAGTCTTGACACCTAGGCAGGCCCTTGGCTTGTGTCCTAACTGGAAGTTGCAACACTCAGCATTCTTATTTGCTTTGCTTGACAACAGAGGAAAAGGTTTCATCAAAACATTTCCTACAGTTCTGTAGGGACACTTTGGCTACTAGCCTTGCCTTGTAGTGTTCCACTTTTCCATCTGCACCTCCTCCCCCCCCCCCCCCGTTAGAATACTCTCTTGAACCCAACAGCTTTCTTGCCTGGTGGTAGCTTAGTATTGTTCCTGTTTTATTCTTGTGCTAGTGCTTCTATTCTTTCCCTTGAAGCTTGTCTCCATCTGGCAGCTTCAGCTGCTGACATTTCTCTACTTCCTCCCAGGTCATTGGTTCATTTATCCAGGGGAAGAGGACATAGCCTAAAAGTTATTTCTGTAATACAGCATACACAACTGGTTGTGTTGGTTGCTTCACATTGATTTGCCCTGATACCTGAAGCAAAGTTCTGGTTCTGCAGCTCCAGAATTGCTTTTGGATCACTTTATTTGCAAAGTGATGACACCATAGCTCCATACTTTTGACTTCCTCTCTCTGAGCTTCAACTGTGTTGAGCTGCTGCTCATCATCAGTTTGTAGACACCAGCTTATACAACAAGACAAAACCTGTTTTGCTAGGACAGCTAGGCAAAAGAGATTGTGAAGCTTGCTTCTTACAAAACTTTTAAAAAGCAGGTACTTTGATCTTCAGCAGCCAAAGAATGTCCAAAAGAAACAGGTAGAAATCATGCTCTCAGGTCTGTTCTTGATTTATTCAAAACAGATCCCAATTTTTTCAGCTTTTTTATAGTAGACATGGGAAGATTTTCATTAGGCTCTTAGAAGGATTCTATCCTTCCTTCCCCAGCCAAGTCCCCACTACAAAAAACTTCCCATCTGGGAACCTTTTCCTAATGTCAATGGTTGCACTAAAATAGGAAGGCAGATTATGTTGGAGTTGCAACTGTGAACAGAAGAGTTAAACATCTCTTTCCCATCCCAGTGTAACATTCCCTTCTCTGTTATTTGCATTCATGTGCTGCATATGATTGCAATCTTCACACAGTTAAAGGAACTGGAAATTACCCAATCCTTGCACTTCAAATAACAAATAAGAAAAATAATATATCTGATTACTCTTCTGGGGCATAAGGCACATGGCCAATAATGGGAAAAATATGAAATTCACAATGCCTTTTCCCCTTTTAGTTCTACACTTAGGCTGAGAAGTTGAGACGAGAATGACAGTTTCCTCTGCTTGCTTATTTACACATATTCCTTCTTAGATGCCCTTTACTTAGCTCTTCTGACAGCTTCTTGTATTTTTTCTATCAAGCAAAACATAACCTTTCAAAATTAACATCCAGTCAAAGCTTTCTTCTAATGAAGGGTGCTTAATGCCACACTATTTTATGGTTGAGAGAGATAGGCAATGTATTCAGTAGATCTCTAGGAACTCTGCACAGGTACCGGTATTTGTTGTTACCTGTACGTCTTGGAGAGAGTACCAGTGAAAACCAATTAAGGACTGATGCCTTCAGGAGCAAAGCTGAAATAAGACATGAAGGTGTAAAGTTTAATGAGTTCTCATAATTTATTAGACACAACAGCACCTTGTTCAGAGAGAATGTTTACAGCTTCCCTGTCAGAGGAAACTTGTGTTGCAAAGAGGCCTTGTCTAGCTATGAATACTTGGAAGGTCAGCAATATCTGACAGAATCAAGACAATTCCTACTCAGGCACTGTTAGCACGAGCATGAAGGCAACTTCCAAAGAAAATGATACTCTCAGAGTCCAAATACAATTTATAATCATGTCTTGAAAAGCACTGAAATGAATGGATGGCATTATACGTGTCGTGAGTAATGATAGCCATCTGATTGGTTTAAAATTATTTTTAAAAATATTTTTGCTGTTAATATGCTGTTAAATCTATGGTGACCTTATGAATGAGTGACCTCCAAAATATTCTTTTATTAACATCCCTGCTTAGCTCTTGGGAACTCAAGCCTGTTGATTCCTTTATATGGAGTCAACCCACCTCATGTTTGGTCTTCCTTTTCATCTGCTTCCTTCAGCTTTTCTCAGCAAGTTTTCTTCACTGCAACCAAAGTACAACCGGTTCAGTTTTGTCCTTTTTGTTTCAAGAGAGAGTTCAGTCTTGATTTGACAACTGGAAGGCTCTAAGCCTACAACTTTGTCTTTTTGGAATTCCATGGTATCAGCAAAGTTACTCCAGCACAATATTTGAAACAAATTGATTGTTGTCCTGTTGGCTTTCTTCGTTGTCTGGCTTTCACACAGATACATAGAAACTTGAAATATAGTTGTTCTGATCTTAGCCTTGGTCTATAGTAAGACATCATTGCTTTTGATGATAATCTCTAAGTCTTTCTTACTACTTACTAACTCACAAAATGTCTCCCATTATATAATAATTTGATTTGTGAGGACATTCTGCTTCATTGATGGCGTTAGGTCAGTGATGGCGAACCTTGGCACTCCAGCTGTTTCTGAACATCAATTCCCAGAAGCCCTGATCAGCAGGAGTGCTGACCTGGGATTCTGGGAATTGAAGTCTAAGAACAGCTGGAGTGCCAAGGTTCGCCATCACTGCCTTAGGTTATAGACTTTTCCATTATTACCACACATGATAATTTACCATAGGCCTCTAAAGTATCTCCACTTTCTTATCTTTCCCCCTTATGCTAAGAAGCCCCAAAACTTGAAAGCAGTGTTTTATCGGTGTTTTGAATTCACACAGTCAAGCTAGAGGACATGTTTTATTTTTTCCAAGTGTAACTAGGAGTGGATGCACTCTTGATGTTGATGGACTGTCGCAGATTCACCCAGGAATTTTTTTCATATTTGACAGGTGAGCATAGAAAAAGCCAACAGTTTAAAACCCGAACAAAACACTGTTGGAATATTCTTTAGCCAATTCAAGGAATGTGATATGTATAATCTGATATGTATAAGTTAGAACATGCACAAAAATGCAAACAGAGAAGGGGGCAGAATGAGACAGATCTTATCCAGTTGAGAAAAGGACCACACAGGATAAGGCATGAACCAGATATCAAGGTAAGAACAGGAGGACGTAGTGGATTTTATCCATATGCATAGGTAAAGGTAAAGGTCACTGTTGCTCAAAAGCCAGTCATATCCAACACTAGGGTTCAGTGCTCATCTCTGTTTATAGCCAAAGAGCTATGGGTCTACAGACGGTTCTGTGGACATGTGGCAGGTATGACTAGACACCAGAGTGCATGGAACACTGTTTATTCCCCACAAAAGTGGTACTTATTCATCCACTTGCAATTTCTTGCTTTCAAACTGCTAGGTTGGCAGGAGCTGGGACAGAGATGGAAGCTCACTCAGTCATACAACATTCGGGTCTCAAACTGCTGACCTGATGACCTTCCATTTGTCAAGTTCAGCATCTAAATCACTAAGCCAGTACCTCCATATGTATATGCTTAACTTAACCTGACTCATGTCATATTAATAAGTGACAGAATGATAGGTATTGTTTTTATATATTGAGATCGCATGTGCATCCTGTTTTCCCCCTTCACTGAGTCTCACAGCAACTTTTATATGGTTCATTTATAGTAACCTTCTTGAATGAAAGCCAATGAAAGCCAAGTTTAATTATCTACCTGGTCTGGATATTATTCTGCTATCAGAGCTCTCTAGCTGCCACTACGCATCACGAGATGAGTCTGAATAAATATAACAATGCTGGCAGTGTCTACAACAAACAGTTACAGGAGTTTGTTGATTGCCATGGCCCCTAAACTGGTTAACAGTAAATACTGCAGAGCTCTTTCAGTCTGTACAACCAGTACAAATCCTAGATGCATATTTTAAGGCAGGCCTGTTCCAAAGTATCAGTTGTTCTGTTTAGTTATTTTTGGTTTTCTCTTTTATGGCGATGCTACAACCTGCAGTTTCATCAACAACATTCTCATTTTCACCTTTCCTCAGTTACATGATTAGCTTATTTGGAAACTCACTCTTTGAAGTCACACATATTTGAAAAGCTCTGTTATTGTCACTGAAACTATTATGGAAAGTGTTGCAGAGTAGCATGTAGTTATACAGAGAAATGGGATACGATCATCTCCAATCGATACATTATTTTCTCACTTGATTACTCTTTTCTGCTTGCGATATAAATTGGAACAACAATGGGAAATGATTTCCGCTGCTGGAGCAAATTATATATAATGGTGTGTAGTTAAATACACATATACACATGAACCAGATACACTCTCTTGGAAAACAAAAGCAAAACACACTAACTGATTTTATCTCGTACAGAAACATTATAGTCATCATATATTCAATCTATTCTGCTTCTTGATGTTGTCCTGCTTGCTCTCTAAGGCTCTTTTGCAAAGGTGCTGCTACTAATCAAATGAATTATAGGGTGGCAATCCTAAATTCATTTCAAATGGTCCTTTGCCAGGGCTACAATTTTATATTGTCTAGAAAATTTGCATTGTGGCTTTTTGAGTATGCAATCTTAGTGAATAGTTTTATTTACCCTTGAATTGTCCTTGAGACAATGCAATCCTTTTGTTGAAAAAGAGGAAACATCCTGGAAAAGCTAGAATATTCTGATCAAACAATTAATAGCCACTCCATTTTGAGTCATGAACAGATCCACATTCATATCAGTATGAAGAGAAGGGGGAGAAAGAACAAGCTACCATTATTAGCCTGCCACAAGTGTCAGACTTCACCACCACAGAAGTGAGAAACCATGTTGATTTTTGCCGAAGGCATCCAAATGCTATGGACTGTCAACAATGCCCTGAAATTCAGATCTCTGAACAGTAGTGTACACTATATTGTCCTTACCTTTGGAATCAAGCCAACATAACAATCCTGGAGATGAAAGAGATGAACCACAAGGTTCTTGTATGCACCCATTCAACAAAAGACACAATTGAAATGAAATAGTGGGGCTATACAAATGGTCATAAACTCATTTTAATATTTCATTGGGGGTTACAAAATGGGGTGATTTTGTGGGACCAGAAATTCCAGTCTTCTTTGTTTATAGACCACCTTTATTCCAATAGAGAACTTAAGGTGGCTCACAAGCTTAAGTGTGAAGTTTAAATGGATCAAAGAGAGTTATGAGAGGTACAGTCAAATGCTGAAATGAATTGGGTATATATAGGAAAACATGTAGCCATGTCATTCTAGTGTCTCTTTTGATCAGTGAGAAACAATAGACACATGTGGTTATATTTGAGTTCTTTAATGCATGGTTGATAGGTCTGGTCAGGTTATCCTGCTATGATAATAAAGTAGACCATACTGCCAAAAACTCAATGTCAATCGTCAGGACTAACGCCCTTGGGTGGCCAAGTCCACAAGGAAAGGTGATGGTTCTCAACTGCATTAAATCCCACTTGAATCTATCTTGATTGAGGGCAGCAGCTTCATCAATACTGGCCTGGGGACAATGAGTATTTTGTGTGCCAAAAGGTCTCAAAGATCAGAAAGTGACTTGCAGAACTGGATCAGTGGTACAGGGGTCATGCTGCAATGCAGAAGGCAAATGAAAGTCCACTACATTAAATTCTTCCCAGGACAATCTTCATGACTGATCACCATAAAGATCACCAATATTCGGAATTAGATGCAGCACTTAAAGAAGAAGAATGCATGGATGAGGATTCTGTGGCCATCCAGGTATTTTTTTTCTACAAGCCATCATTCCCTCACTATTGGTGAGGCTGATTAGATTTGAAATCTAACAACATCCAGATGACCATATAGTTCCATCTTGCATTAATGGAGATGCTTCAACCTGAAATTCAACTTTAATTTATAAAGCGCACCTGGTCCAATTTGAGTTGTACATATTTGTAAGTTTGGAGTAGGCAGCAATTCCAAACACAGAAACAAAGCTATAGATCAGTGGTTCCCAACATGGGGTACATGCCCCACAGGGGGACTGCAATTCCCAAAAGCCTAAGTTAGTTCATTGGCTGATCAGTGCTTTGGGGAATTGACTTAGGCTTCTGGGTATTGATGTCCAAAAAAACCAAAGGTTGGGAAACACCAGTCTAGATCAAATACAGAAAGTTTGGATATGCATGAGAAAATTGATATGTCATCTAATTTTACAAAGGGGTCCGTAGGAGATCTCCACTTGGATCTGTCACTTGAAAAGCAATCTAGACCTAAATAAGGAAAAGTGACAAAAAGAAAAACTATGAATGCCATGCAACTTTTAGATGCTAATTTTGATTTTTATTTAAAAGGGGGTGGGGAACCTTACACTGTCCAGTATTCTGTTATGAAAGACATTTCTCATTCTTCCAGTGCCTAGAGTTTGTATTCAAAATGTGATGAAGCTAGATTTAACAGTAATGGCTGGGAATTGTTCTAACTTGGATCTAAATTATGGTCAAAGCAATCTTTCTTCAGAAGACTCGGTAAAAAAGACAATGCAAATCATAAAGAGAGCTTTGACACCAATTTCACTAATGTCAACCTGCCTTCCATTGCTTTTGAATCATTTAGAAGTTAATGGTACCCCCTTACACTCATGTTTAAATAAATGAAAGGCTTTCTTTCCTCCATTAAAAATGAGAAGCATTGTTGAAACCCCGGAATGAGTTGAATTGAACATAAATTTATTTTACACTTTGGCTGTGAATGTTATTATTACTTCAATATGACTGCGATTTTAAAATAAAATAGAATTATCACAGTCGTTTTAAATCGCCTTACTCAGAAGTAAGCTTCACTAAATTCAGTAGACTTACTCCCAGCTGAGCATGCATAGGACTGCAGCCTAAATATGCCACTATTTTATTCAGTTTTGTCCATAGCATTTTTAATATTGCATTCTCTTCTTAGATAACAGGTTCACAATACAAGCTAAATGATATAAAATTATGCCTGGCAAATTAATAATTGAATAATGGTGTATAGGTAGGGGTGGCTAAATCTGCCAGTTTTGCTTTCTCTGACTGTCATTTTTTAAAAAAAAACAACCTCAGGGTCTTGTCATTATGTTTAGAAAGAAATCTGGAGAAGTTTTTCCTCAAAAATGAATCAAAGGATTGTCAATTTTCTCTGCCAACTAAATGTAATAGGTACAATAGTTCCCAGCATGGAAAGAATCATGTTGAACTTGCCTACTGTGTAAGAGTGCTAAAAAACAAGAGATGCTAACTTTAATTAAACACAACAAAAACCTTATGGAGGCATCATAACAGAATCCCTGGAGAGCAAAATGGGTGGAAGTATACATAAACCCTCCAAACATCCCAATGCACAAGTGGCTCATATGATCAGTGTGACAGAGTGGAGCAAATATTGTGAGACTGTTCAGCTTCCAGGGTTATAACAACAATGAACCCTGCTCGCTGTGATAATCCTCACTGCTGTAAGACCAGTTAGCTAAACATGCTTACATGCTCCTTTTTATCCCTCCACATTAAACACAGAAATCTTCTAAGTGGAATGAAGGTGTGGGTAATAGGACTTCCCTGAGTTGCCACCAATTTAGCTCTCAAGGGGTTCCAGAATTACACCTGAAAAGGGTGACGTATGACTGAAAATACTTGATGTCCAACCCAGAACTTTTAAGAACTAAGTTTGGATTTGCCTGGATATGCAAATCCAAACTTCAAGATCTCTTAAATTCAGAGTTTTTTTTAATCAAGTTATTTACGCCCTATTTATAAATAAATTTGTGAGTTTTGGAGAGCTGTGATTGAAAACAATCCAAATAAAATCTTCATCCATCTCTGTTTATAGTCACACTTTTGAACCCATTTAGTGTAATTTCAGCTAACCATATCAGGTAGAGAGCTGATCCACCTGATCAGCTTCAGGTGGTTGGGATTGGTGTGTTTGGTCACTTTTCTGAACAGAAACATAGTACAGTATCCAACTTTAACAAGAAGAGATATTACAAATGTGACAAAAACCTAAAACAGGAAGAACTGCATTTTGTTGTTGTTCAGTCGCACAGTCGATTCTGACCCTCTGCGACCCCATGGACCACTGTCCGCCAGGCACTTCTGTCCTCCACCATCCTCCTCAACTCGCTCAGCTTTGTGCCCATTGTGTCTACAATACCATCTAGCCATCTCATTTTGGGCCGCCCCCTTTTTCTTTTGCCCTTCACCCTTCCCAGCATCAAGGCTTTCTCAAGCGAATCCTCTCTTCTCATTTGATGTCCAAAGTACTTCAGCTTCATCTTTACTATTTGACCACCTAAGGAGCAGTCAGGGTTGATTTCTTCTAAGATTGACCTATTTGTTCTCCTCGCTGTCCAGGGGACTCTCAAAATTCTCCTCCAACACCACATCTCACAGGCATCTATTCTTCTGTGCTCAGCTTTCCTAATGGTCCAGCTCTCACAACCATACATTGCCACAGGGAATACCATTGCTTTGACTATGCGAATTTTTGTTTGCAACATGATGTCTTTACTTTTCACTATGCTCCCCAGGTTTCTCATCGCTTGCCTCCCAAGAATCATATTTTAGCAGGTGCAGAGTACACTTTTTGCAATGAGAATGCAGTTGGATTAACCAAAGGGGTTTCCACTCAAGGCTGGGTTTTTTTTAATTGAGTGGTTAAGATGACAGGAAGGACAACAGATCAGCAGTTCGAACTCAAGTGCTGCATGATAGAATGAGCTCCTGTCATCTTCCCCTACCTGCTGCAAACCTAAAAGCTCAAAAGCAAGAAATTGCAATTAGATTAATAGGTATCACTTTGACAGGGAAGATAACAATGTTCTGTGTGCTCTGGTGTCTTGTCATGCTTGCCACATGTCGACAGAAACATCTGTAGACATAGCACTGGCTCTTTGGCTGTAAACAAAGATGATCACCACCCCCTAGAGATGGATATGACCAGTGGTAGGATGTCAAACTTTTTACTACCCCACTGTGATGTCATCACAGTGTGGGCGGAGCTAGCATCATGACATCATGATGTTATGGGCGGGGCCAAACAAGAAAATAAATATCATAATAAAAAATAAAATAAAAATAAGCACACACACGCACGCACACACACACACACACACACACACACACACACACACACACACAACCCCTCAACCCATCCACCCACCCACAACACAAACCCGTAAATAAATAAAATAAAATAAATAAATAAATAAATAATTAAAAATACACTAACATACACCCACCCACCCCAACACCCACCTATCCACCCCAAACACAAATCAACCAGAGGTTTTAAACCAGTACTTAAAGCTTATTCTGGCTAATCTATCTCACACTTGGTCAGTTGGAATGAACTATAGAATGAACTCACCACAAGATGGCTTCATTTTGGCACTTTTCAACTTTTCAACAGTTAAAGAAGTTAGGTGCAGTAATACCTCGGATAACGTTTGCATCAGATAATGCTAAAATCGCATAGCGTTAAGCAATCGGGGGGGGGGGAGAATTGCATTGAATAATGTTAAGATCCTATGGGATGCATTGGATTACAACCACTAAAGCCTGTGCGGTTACAATGTATCTCTATGGAGCTTTAACGCTATCTGATGCATCCCATAGGATTTTAACATGCATCAGATAACACTAAAAATTGCATAACACCAAGTTTTGTGGAACCAAGTTTTAGCATTATCCGAGTTTTACTGTACTAAGTCTTTGGCTAACCAGTTCTCTAGGATGATAAACCTTAATGTAAATGTAAAACAGCTGTACCTTCTTAAGGGTTCTCCAATTGGAACAGCAATTGGAACAGCACAGGTGTAGCTTATTGATTAGGTAAATCCAAGACTTTGCTTAAAAACCCCAAGCCAGGGTGCCAGGCCTTTATAGGAACTGTGGTAGTACGTCAATAAAGGTAAAGGTATTAAATACACATTAAAATACACACAGACACACCACATCCAAAGGTGAGTCACTTACCCTGGGGAGTAGGCTATAGGGAGCTTCAGGCTAACAGTTTCTCTTCCTCCTCCCCGCTTGGGAGGACAGCAAGGAGGCCATGCATGGCGTGCATGCACACCAAGTGCTTGGCACGCATGTGCAGTTGGGAAACCATTGAAAAGGTAAGCCCTGAAGGTAGTTCTCCCCAAAAGCTGCTACCGGTTCTCCCGGACACTGGGAAAAGTTACTACCGGTTCAGGCGAAGTGGTGTGAACCTGTTACATCCCATCACTGGATATGACTGGCTTTTGAGCAAGGGAGACCTTTACCATTATCTTTATTTGGTGTTTGTGTCTGTTTCCATGTCCTTTGTGAAACCTTGCCTAGATGTTATTTTTTTAACCTTGCAGCTGTCACTGCCAAGTAGCCTCCTGATTTCCCTTTCCCCTCCAATCCTCCTTAATGTCTTCTTATTCTTTTAACTTATTCAACTGCCACCAATTAATTGTTAGGCAGCTAATCTCCATTCCAAAAAGGGAAATCTGTTGCTGTTGCAGTCTCCACCCCTACCTCCATCTCTGCTGCAGAGCCATTCATAGCTGCAGCACCCTTGGGTGGAGCCCCCGTTGCCGCTGCTCTGAACTGGCCAGATGGCAGACATTTTTGTCTTATACCAAATTCTTATTGTGCTGCAATAGTTTCCTGACACATCAGAAAACAAACTGCTGAGCAGTTGTAGCATTCTTCGTGTAAAGATTTTTTTTTTTTGGGGGGGGGGGACATTTTTGGCATGCGAGGAATGCTGAAAACTTTATACTGTGCCAAGAGGCACAGTATGTGCTGACATGTGCTTGGGATCAGAGTACAGTGGTTCTGAAACTTGAATAAAATAAACAACCCCTAATAGGTGATTTAAAATAAATGAAATTTTATCAGATTAATATTTGCCTCCGTTCCTCTGTCTTTGAAATGATTTCCAACCTGGCAAAACTGACTCAAATGTAATAGTTTTTTGTTAATCAAGACACACACTTAACTCTAATCTGTGATTTTGTAGTCATCTTGTATGAAGCCATCCTTAGTACCATCCATGAAATAATGATGGATTAAACAACTAGAAATCATTGAACTTGACAAAATAGCCAATACTATTAAAAAGAAAAAAAATATTGTTCTATTCAGAATCCATTTATGTGTCTAATCAACATTTCCTAAATGGTCATTATAATATTTCTCTGCTGGCTCCACCTTGCCATACTTGTGGCTTTTCAGTGCTATATTCTTTCCTCTCACTCTCCAAAGATCAATAAAATTCAGATCAGATTGGGAGTTTAAAGAAGTAATGAGTGGGTGATACCTTCACTAGACCATTGAAATCTTAAACACAAAGGCTAGCTTTCAAGTCTATATATTGGGTGGAGCGGGGAGGCAGAGAAAACATATACAAGTGGAACCTCATACAACAATCGCACCATATAACAATGAAATTGTATAACAATTAGGTTTGGAGGGAATGGCATCCCTCATAACAATTTTCCCTATGGAAAAAAATCGTACAACAATTATGCAATGGGAAAAACCACTTAGTGAAAAAAATTATTGTACGATGCATCCCATAGGGAAAATTGCTATACGATGCATGCATTGTATAGCAATTGTTTCATACAACAACAAGACCCATGGAATGGATTAAAATTGTTGTATGAGGTAACATTGTATAAAGTATATAACATTAGAACTTTGCCCTGGGTGGCCGGGGGGGGGGGGTTAGCTTAGCAGGGACTGATCCCTCCCAGGCCAACCCCTGGCTATGTCCTTGCTCCTCATTGTTTCTTCAATTCAAGCAACTTCATTTTTCCCCACATCAACTTCAGCAGATTATATATGGGATAAAGTTTAAAAAAAAATGTTGTTCCATTGAGGCCTAATTAAGTTCCATTTGAAATGTACACAATAGAGCAAGGATTCTCAATCTGTGGCCCATGGGCTGTATGTGGCCTGCAGCACCATTTCATGTGCCCCCCCATCACCTCCACTACACAATGAAGTGCCATGTGGTGGAGGAGGGGCAAAATGGCCATCCAGCCCCCAAAAGTGTCTGAGGGAGTGTGACCCGGCCCCCAGCTTTAAAAGGTTGAGAATTCCTACAATAAAGCATCCAGCACTCGCATAGAGACAACCAATACTCACTGACAGTGTCACGTTATTATAATTACCATATAATAATAGCTTTCTAAGGTTTTTTAAACATACCAAGCCTTTATACTTCTACTATCATCTGTTATGCCTTTTGTACCAATGACATGTGGGCAGACGGTGGCTCCATCTGTTCAGGAGGAAGAATACAAATGCAGCAAGTTTATTTATATTTATCTGGGTGTTATAATAGCCATACATTTACCACAATACTTGGGAATACAAAAGAGGCAACATGTTTTAATATGCAGACATTATGGGGGCTAAGGAATTTTTAAGAAAGTCTCAAGATCTAATTGCCTTACTTTCTTTTTCAGGATGCAGGTATTGCTGAGGTATGCAGGAAAACTAAGCTATATGGTAGACAAAACCACGTAGCACAGTACAGATCTCAGAAATGCTACTTTCTGAGACCGTAGCTCCCAGAATGCCCAGCGAGTGTGACTATAGCAATAGCACTGATATTTATTTATTTATTTATTTATTTATTTATTTATTTAAATTTGTTTATCTCAAGCGAATCCGCTCTTCTCATTTGATGTCCAAAGTACTTCAGCTTCATCTTTACTATTTGATCTTCCAGGGAGCAGTCAGGGTTGATTTCTTCTAAGATTGACCTAATTGTTCTCCTCACTGTCCAGGGGACTCTCAAAACTCTCCTCCAACACCACATCTCAAAGGCATCTATTCTTCTGCGCTCAGCTTTCCTAATGGTCCAGCTCTCACAACCATACATTGCCACAGGAAATACCATTGCTTTGACTATACGAATTTTTGTTTGCAATGTGATATCTCTACTTTTCACTATGTTCCCCAGGTTTCTCATCGCTTGTCTCCCAAGAATCAGTCACCTTTTTATTTCATGGCTGCAATCCCCATCTGCAGTGAGCTTTGATCCTCAGAAAGTAAAATCTGTCACTGCTTCTACTTCTTCCCCATCTATTTTCCAGGGACTGATAGGGCCTGCTGCCATGATCTTGGTTTTCTTGATGTTGAGTCTCAAGCCAGCTTTTGCACTTTCTTCTTTCAATCTAATCAGGAGCATTTTAAATTCCTCCTCACTTTCTGTCATTAGGCTTAGAAATGGTTTACCATTCCCTTCTTCTGGGTGCACTCATTGACCAGGTGCTTGCCCAATATCACACCACCTAGATTACTTCCAACAAGTCACTCTAAGGCCCTGGTGGAAAACCTTGGCATTCCAGGTATTCTTGGACTTCAATTACCAGAAGCCCAAGTCAGCGCTCCTACTGATCTGGGCTTCTGAGAATTGAAGTCCAGGAACAGTTGGAGTGCCAAGGTTTGTCATCACTGCTCTAAGGAATTGATTTCCCAGCCCTTGCTCTGCAGCCCGCTACATCATTCACTGAGCCATCCACCCATAATTATTTACTTGGCAATAAACCCACTAGGTGCATAGAGACTTAATACCTAATTTCAGTGCCCATGTCACAATAGCTCCAGAGAAGGCATTTATGATTTCATTTCCCTCCTTCTTCCACTGAATTTTACACAATTTCCAGGCATTACTGTCATCCCTTTGCAGTTCTCCCTTATTTTCTACAGAGACTTCCATTCTTTCCCTCACCACAGAAACTAGTTCAGGATTTCTTTTTAAAAAAGCCAGAAGAGCTGCCTGGTGCTTTTGGGTTGCCAGCATCACAAATTCACCATCCAGAAATATCCTAAGTAGGCTTGAAGTGTTATATTCCCACCAAGAATTGTGCCACATGATTCTGTTTCACATGTAGCTTAGCATGGAGCATATGCTTTTTTTAACACTCACACACAAAGAACCCTAAGGCAAAATATTCTAGAATCAATTCATATATACACCCAGGGAGTCATACCTGTAAAGATATGCCTAACCTCTTCTAGGGTATGAATGGAGATGCATGGATTTCATACTGGCCTGTATGAAAAAATCAAGCTCTGTTTTTGGTTTCAAAAATTAAAGTCTTGCACAATGGGGCAAAATCCTACTGCTTAGCATAGTAAATTACTATGGGCTGGAGTAGGTCCATTGAATCAATGGGGAATTAGTAAATCAAGTTCTCCAATAAGTTTCATTGATTCAAATAGGCTCTCTAGAATTGTAACTTACAATGTAAGTTGTAGTCAGAGTAAGCCCATTTGAATCAATGGAACCTACAGAAGACTTGACTCACCAAATTGATTTCGTGATTTACTATACTAAGCCACAGGATTTTGTATATTGTTTTGAAAGTGTGTGGCATTTTGGTACAACATTTGTATTTCAGGTAGTCAGAAGGAAACTCACTGAAAGACCATCAAATCAACATCTCATGATTCCTATGGAAAGATGAGTATGAACTGCAGGAAGCAAGAAGAGCTAGGGTAGGGGGGGAATCAAATGGCTTGCTTGATAGATGGAACTAATATGGTTTTCTCCTGGAATGCAGAGCACCATAGCAGCCAAGTACACGAGAGAGAGAGAGAGAGAGAAAGATGATGAATTGCTGTACAGAATTGTTTATCATAAGCTATGGGTCAGCTCAAATGCATGAAAGGCCTCCATGCTGCAGTACCTGAGATAATGACTGTACTATTGGGAATTGCCGTGGCTGCAATCTCTTAGGCACTCATATGCTTTTCTAAAATGCTGTGTAAGCTCTAGAGATGAGCCAAAAGGGGAAAAAAATCTCTGCTCCCAAACTTTGTTATGTTTATTCCAAGCTTATCACAACCTATAACCTGATCATCGCTTTCCCTCCCTTTTTCAAACACAAGTTCTGTATATTTTGTATGGGAGAAAGACTGACCTCTAAAATGCCGGGGGGGGGGGGAGGACTTCCCACACACCAAGAGATGGAACTCACCCAAAATCTAGTTACTGTGTAGGAAATCAGAGATTTTGTTTTAAATTCTACAGAACAGAGTAGAACTTCACACATTATTTTCCATTGCATGGCTTTAGGAATATTTTATTACCTACCGTATATGCTGGGGTACAAGATGACTGGGCATATAAGACGACCCCCCAACATTTCCACTCAAAATATAGAGTTTGTTTTATACTCGCTGCATAAGACTACCCCCTCTTCCTCACACCTTCCACACACCAAATAAAACGTAAAAGAACATCAGATTTGATTTCAACATGTTAATTTATATTCAAATGCTTATGACATGCAGAAAAACTGTCACAAGGCTGTATGTTATCAAACATGTACAGTAAACATAAAACAGTGCAAGTTTATTAAACGTAATTCACCAAAGATAATTCACTAAAGCTGAATGGAACAATAAACCTATGGGAGCTGCCATGCTGTTTGTTTTCTAATCTGTTAACTAAACTGGAACTGTCAATGATAGAAGGAAGATAACAAATAGAGGGAGAGAGCAAGTGCCAGGCAAGTCCCTAGCAAGTTTGCTGGCGTGACAGTTTCCCTTTAAAAGCCTTCAAACTCCTGTTCGTCATCTGATATTAAAAGTTGTTATCTGATCCATCCCATAGGACCTTAACGTTATTCGATGCAATTCTCCTCCCCAGATTGCTTAACGTTATTAGATTTAAGCGTTATCTGAGGTAAACGTTATCCGAGGTAAACGTTATCTGAGGTATTACTGTATTTTATTCAACTGAAGTGCACCTGGTGTACAAGATGCCCCCCCCCCCTTGGAGACATGTTTTTTCAGGGGTAAAAAGTCATCTTATACCCCAGGATATACGGTATTTACTTGTATTGGAAAAACTCAAATGGCCATTTATGTCAGGCATTCTGGGCCTAAGCGGTTTTTCTTTGGAAAAGGTGCAATAAGCTATCTCACTTGCTCACATCCGCATTAGATTTAATGTGACAAAATGTGGGAGGTAACGGACATGAGTTTTCAGCCAATACATCCACAACCAGAATACCTTTTTTTATGGTAGGAGTCCTTGAGAGAGCATAGCTGCATCATGTGTAAGCTTACAATGCATCCTACATCATGTGTAATGATTACACTGCATCATGTGTAAGCTTACAATGCATCCCTAGACCTGTGTTTAAAAAAGGAGGGGAAGAAAATCCAAGTATAATAATATTTCAGACATACAGTACATTTTTGTTTGCTTGTTTGCTTGTTGTTTGATCTATGACTCTGGAGACCAGGGTTTGAAACTAACTGGGGAAGTGGAATGGATAGAACCACTCCTTAAATGCCTCATTTTCCTTGAAAACCTTATTAGGACCACTATAAGTCAGTTGCAACTGAATAGCACATAACTAACTACCCCTATTAAAATATGAAGTACAGTAAAACCTCGCATAAAGAGCGCCTCACTTAGAGACTAACTCGCTTAAAGAGCAGAATTTTATCTGAATGGTCGCCTCACTTAACAACTAAAACCAGCCAAAAACTCACTTAACAAATAAATCCGTGTTTGCAGTCCCCCACCACCACCAGAAGTCACCATCTTAGCCACTTATCTACTTGCAAATTCCTACTTTTGAACTGTTAGGTTGGCAGGATCTGAGGAAAATGGCAGGCGCTCAGTCCATCACACAGCACTTGAGTCTCGAACTGCTGGCCTGCTGACCTTCCCTGACCATCATCTGTCCCAACTGGCTCAGTCAGTGGAAGTCGACATGGGGAGTAGGGCTTTAGTAAGGTTAATAGCATTTGGTTGTTTATTCAAGATCAGATATGCTTAAAGAGCATAATGCGTTCCATGCGATTGCTCTTTAAGAGAGTTTGCTCTTTATGTGAAACACCATTGTAAGTGACCAATTGTGACTTCTGGGGGGGGGGGGACTGCAAACACGGATTTATTTGTTAAGTGAGTTTTTGGTTGGTTTTAGTTGTTAAGTGAGGCGACCATTCAGAGGCCAGCTGTGGCCCGTATACTACACGAGGTCTACTGTTGAACTCATTCAGAAGACAGTGTCTTCATCTAAGCCACCCATGTAATGACTTCAAAGATAGTGAAGTCACATCTCACCCAGGAATTCCTACTGCCCCACATCTGCTCTTTGTAGATATACTCTGGATTTCATTGTTTAAAAAATCTTTGGATTTCTGAGAGAATTCAAGGCAAGACTATATTTAAATATTGCTGCCTGACATAACTTGCATAGCCCAAAGGCTCTACTTGTATGTCTTCCCCTTTTAATAAGTAAATTAGCACAAAGTAATGTGGAAGCAGCAGGAAATACAGCTGCAGCCTGCTAGAGGCTGCTACCTCATTTACACCTGTTCCATGAGATTTGTTCTTGGAATATATTACCTGCTAATGTTGCTGTGAATAACCACATTAGTCTTTAAGGTCTCTGAACTGATTTCAGGGGATATGGGGATGCAGTGGGAAAGACTTTGCAAGTTAATATTGTACTGCCATCACCAGACAACAAATCAGATGTGAAGCTTGAAATGTGTGTAACTTCCCAATTTCACACAGATAATCAGGTCTACAAGACTTCCTTTAGTGTATTCTTTTGTATATGATCAGTTAATGTTACAAACACCTGTTATATGTTTGTACAACTGTCCGGCTTCCAACATCCGAGGCACTTCCTCTTTTAATTAACATAATCAAGGAAGTAACAAATAATGATCCTCTATCACTGATCATTTCATAATCAATGACAAGCCTATTCACCCTTTCTTCTTGACACAGTTTTGGGATTGGGCACACCATACATTCGTTCTTTTCACTCCTTCAGATGCATTCTGAAATGTGACTACATTTCATTCTTTATTGAAGGCATGATTTGAAACTGAATAGATCCACAGAATCTTCGCAAGTTTCACTTGCCCTTTTTTCTTACACTGTACTTGTTACCCATCAGGGGAATTATTGCTGAAAACTCAACAGTGGAAGGGAAAGAGAATGTCCTCTCTGGAATTGTATCACTACCAAACATTGTCAAAAATCTTAGATAGGAACCTCCACTCCTTATCATTCCTGGGAGAAGCTCTGAAGGCCATAATTCTACTACCTTATTTAAAAAAATACATGACATAATTGAGCCTTTGTGGTGCAGTATTTAGACTGTAGTACTGCTAATGTTCTGACTTTAATCCTGATGAGGATCAAAGCTGACCCAGCCTCCCATCCTTTTGAGTTCAATAAAACGAGTACCCAAGCATGGCATGGTGGCTACAGGAGATCCAGGATGAAGCGGATTATCTGGACCCTTTCCAGTCAGGATTCAGGCCCAGATATGGTACAGAAACTGCATTGGTCGCGGGATGGTGGACATCCATCGTCCTGGCTCTTCTTGACCTCTTAGCGGCATTCGATACTGTCGACCATGGTATCCTTCTGGGAAGGCTCTGAGGATTGGGGATCCAGGGCACAGTGATGGCCTGGTTTTCCTCATTTCTGAAGGACCGGACCCAGTCGGTGTGGCTGGAGGATGAGATGTCCAGCCCTAGGCCCCTGCAATACGGGGTGCCTCAGGGCTCGGTGCTCTCACCTCTCTTATTTAATATCTACATGAAACCGTTGGGTGAGATCATCCGTTCCCATGGGGTGATGTATCATCAGTATGCAGATGATACCCAATTGTATATCTTGGCCCATGGGAACACTAGCGATGCAGTGGAAGTCCTTTCCAGGTGCCTGGAGGCTGTCAGGGTCTGGATGGGGGACAACGGTTTCAGGTGAATCCTGGCAAGACTGAGTGGGTGTTCGTAGGGGGTCCTGTTTTATCTCGGGAACTACTATCTTTGGTTCTGGATGGGGCAGTTTTGCCCCAAACAGACCGGTACGTAATATGGGGGTCCTCTCGGACTCACGACTACTGCTCAAAGAGCAGGTGGCAGTCGTGGCCAGGAGGGCCTTTGCACAACTTCGTGTGATTCGCCAGTTATGGCCGTTCCTAGACCAGGACTCCTTGCTCATGGTCACACATGCCTTGGTCACCTCCAGACTTGATTATTGTAATGCACTCTACATGGGGCTGCCCTTGGTGACCATTCAGAGGCTACAGCTGGTCCAGAACACAGCTGCACGAGTAGTGTTCGGGTGCAGGCATTATGCCCGTGCCTCACCACTGCTGAGGGAGCTGCACTGGCTTCCAGTTTGCCTCCAGGTGCAATTCAAGGTGCTGGTTATTACCTTTAAAGCCCTACATGGTAGTGGACCAGGATACTTAAGAGACCGCATCATCCCAAGGACATCTGTCTGTCCCACCAGAGTGGACTGGAGAGGCTCTCTGGTTGTGCCATTGGCCAGAGAGGTGCACCTCTCTGACACTAGAAGGAGGGCCTTCTCTGTGTCCGCTCCAGCCCTATGCAACCTCCTCCCAATAGAACTACGCCTGCAAACAGAGCTGCTGTCCTTCAGGAAAGGATTGAAAACCTGGCTGGCAGGTCAGGTCTGGGGAATGGATGGATCAATTTCCCCAGCTGGCTGGATGGTTTGGCACCCAGTCCCTCCTAGCTACAATGCCTAGCTATAATGCCTAGTTTTTAATGCTAAGTTTTTAAGCTTCTTTTAAACCTTTTAAAACTTTTAATTTCTGAACTGGGTTTAAATTGTTGTCAATATGCTGTTGTGTTGGGAATTGCCCTGGGTCCCTTCAGGGAGGAGGGCGATAAACAAATTTAAATAAATGTTGGGGGCAAAATTCTAATTATCTCGTCAACTGCCCAGAGAGTGTACAAGCACCATGGGGTGGAATATAGTTGTAATTGCTGTTGCTATAACCCTATTGGGAGTTTACTTTGAAGTAAGTGAAATCATGTAATTTGTGCCACCAAATTGCTGCTAATTCATGAGGTGCTAGTTTTGTGCCTGCTCTCACGCTAGCCAGGCAACTGGTAGTGTAAAGAAGCACATGACCAGCACCTTGTTTATTAGTTGCATTTTGCTGTTATGATTTATACAATTACACTTACTCTAGTAAGCTTGTTATCTTTGGTAAGACTATTTATTTTACAGATCAGAATCCTATGATTGACAGTATCGTACACTGCAGTTAAGTCAATGAAAGCCACTCCCATAATTACCTTTCTTTTGAAGCCATCCTCAATGTGTTGCATATGGTTAAGAATTTGACCACAACATGACCTGCTCAGCCTGAAGCCTGCTTGTTCCTTCATAATCTTTCAATCAATACATTTGGAAATATTATTGTAAATCATACATTTCAGTGCCTTATCAAGGTGGCAAATGAGTGACGCTGGTCAATAATACCACTGACAATAATACCAGCTATTTTGCTGGGATAGATTTTTCTCAGCTTATTTCTCCCTTTATATCATAATGTATGAACAACAGTTCATTGTACTAGATCAGGGGTGGCCAACCTATGGCCCATGGGCTGAATCTGGCCCATGCCACCATTTAATCTGGCCCACTGTGAGGGTCCCATCACTACCACCACCACTGAAAGTGCTGAAGATATGGTGAAAACAGCCAAAAACACATCAAAACACATCAAAACAGCCAAAATGCAGTGAAAATGTGCCACCCTTGCTCCTGCTGCCATGGGAAGCGGCAGTGAAAACAGCTGAAATCATGCCATGAATGCATTTGCTGCTGCTGCCACTGCAACTGGAAGTGGTGGAAGCAGGAGGAGGAACCACGCCTCCAGCCCACTCACCTGTCTGAAGGGGCATCGTCTGGCCCACAGTGGGAAAAGGTTGGCCACCCTGTACTACATCAAAGATCTGCTTTACAATTTGCTTTGACAACAATATAAATTGCTTGCAATAATGAATTGTCAAGCCAATTGTGACTTATGGTGACATTATCTATGGTTAAATGTAGAGTGTGCAGAAGTGGTGTATTATTCTCTTTTTGTGAGGGTATTCTGGAACTGTACAACTTGCCAAAGGCTACACAGTGTAGCTCTTCTTGTGGGAGGTGCAGTAGGGAATCAGACTCCCATCTTCTAGCTCCTTAGCCAATAATCCTGCTCATTCAGCTATCCAGATATGATTGTAGTGTTTATTCATGACCACAATTTTCATCCTATTTTATCTTATGAAATCTCATAAGATCGCTTGTATAATGTGCTTAGTATGAACCTGCATTTCCAATACAAAGATGAGAACAATACTATCCAAATGTTTCATTCTTCATTTCAGCAGGCTCAGGATGATGGGACGCATCATTGTAGAAATTTAAACCAGTGTGATTTCCCTTTCTTTCCATGGAAAGGAAGACAAAGCACTATTTATTTGTTTTTTACTCAGAATCTCTGAACTGTGTGCAAAATCTAGTGTGCCTGTTTCTCACTGAGAAGGAAAACATGCACAAATAGTAAGCACAAAATAGTGAGTAACTATTTTTAAAAATACAAACAACCTATCCAGGTATTCATATTTTCAAACATTGTCTTGCGATCTTGTTGAAGTTCCTTGCCTTGGCATTTGCGTACAAGACAAGCAAGCCTTTATATCTCAACTTAATAGTAGCATAAGGTACAGTAGCATTTATTTTAAAAAGGTTATTTGCAGCCCGTTTTCTCTTCATTAGCTATCATGTCAAAAATGCTGAGTAGGAAATTGTGTTTCCTGTGTTGGGGGTGGAAACAGATGTGAGGATGCAAAATGAGAATGAGTATGAGGACCTCCTCAAAGATTGTGGTATTTTTGAACCACAATCGGGTATACCCTGGTAACGGCTACCTTGTGTTGCTAGCTAATCTTTCTCACACTAGGTCAGGCAAAAGGTACTGCAGAATGAACTCACCAAATGCCTTCATTTTGGCAGTTTCATGTCTGGCCTAGAAAAGGAATAAAAAGTGGTCATGTGAGAAATGGAACAATCTATTTATCTATGCTGTTTGAACCAACTGCCTCATTATTTTGCAGTTAGGCTAGCTATATAGGCATCTTCTTCACATGCCAAGATCCTTCCTCAAATAATTGAATTCTCTGCCTCCAAGGATCTGTAAATATCACTCTGAAAACAATTACAGGTTCTAGAACTGTAATGCTATTTCCTGTTCTTCAGTCATTTGTGAAATCCCAAAGCTCCAATCCAGCAAAGCTGCTGAACAAGACAGTGGTGAAAAGGGAAAACCAATGAAACTACTTGGGTTATTAGCATCCAAATCACTGTGTCAAACCAGCATTCCTTCTCTGATTCCTTTATCCAGCACTGTTCCATTGAGTAGCTTTTCAAAATGGCATAAATAATTCACTCAATAATTGCATGTCTGAGATTTCCACGATGCTTTAAAAAAAATCTCAGATACAATAAATGCCAAGGTTTGTGCACACAAAAATCGTGGCAAGCTTGCCAACCCCAGAGGAAATAATTTTGCTATTGTTATTAATCAGATCCCAAGCTGCATTGTAGACCAAAAGAGCACCGTGAATAAAAATTCAAATTAATACAGTGATATAATTTGCAGCGAGAAATTATATTGTGTACTAGAGGGAAATGTATATGTACATCACTGACTGCAATCAGGTTTGTTTGATATTCACTCTACCAGCTCTTTGCCTAGAAATGGTTAAGTCATATGAGTCGATTTGATTTCCCTTTGGAAACAAATTGCACAAAACAACTAGCCAACAGGAGTGGGATTTTGTCATTTAACAGACTTCCACCTCTGAAAACAGCTTCTGTTCAAACTCGCTTTCCTAGGCACCTTTGCTAGTCTGAAGCGATTTCATAATTCCCACTATGCAGCAAGGGGCTTTTTTCTCAGCTCACCAAAGGAATGGCACACCCCACCCCACCCCCAAAAAAGGTAGAGGGCATGTTCTACCTCCTGCTGCTTTGGGTTCTCATAATTTGGCCAGGGGATTTTTTGCCAAATTATAAGGGCAGAAATCTATTAAATAAATAGCATCATCCCAACAAACTGCAAATACAGGGCAGCATTAGAATATGTCCTGTTGAAACAGACCAATAGTATAGCTAGCATATTTTTCTAGCTATCTGGACACTGCCCAGAAGAAGTGGCCATCTTTGGTTGACCTGGTGGTAAATTTTTTCATACCTACATCTTCCCACAGGCTGCACTATCCTTGGAAATGAGTCAAATTGCAACATGATTAGATTCAGGAGTGGCCAAACTTGGTGCTCCTGCTGTTCCTGGACTTCAATTCCCAGAAGCCCAAGTCAGCAAACCTGCTGCATTTAAAAAACCTAATCTAAAATTAGTCAGGTGTGCTGACTTGGGCTTCTGGGAATTGAAGCCCAGGAACAGCAGGAACACCAAGGCACAGTGGTTAAACTTCTGGTGGTGCAGTGAACCACCCAGAGAGCGAACTAAGTGCTACAGTGTGGTATATAAGCAGTAGTGGGATTCAAAAACTTCTACGACCTACTCTGTGGTCATGGCCAGGTGGCTCCGACAACCGGATGAAGGAAGCCTGGGGAGGCTGAGCCACCAGTACAGGAGGGAGGCGCAGGCCTGTGACCCAAGACTCTGGCAACTGGATGGGTGAGGCCAGCTGGAATTTCTGCTACCAGTACAGGCATACCAGGGTGTACCGGCTGAATCCCACCACTTTATATAAGTATAATTGTTATTGCTAATCATGATCAGAGGTACTTGGATAGCCAATCCTCATTTTCACTTTTCATTTTCTGTAATGCAGCCTGCAGGCTGCTCTTTGCCCACTCTTATCTATGAGATATTGACAGGAAGGAGAAGCTACTTTAGTCATAGAAAGATGAATCCAAGTTTGCCAGGAAGATGGCCTCCAGCTCCATATGTCACTGCCTCACATTCGACTCCAGAGGGTTCTGGAAGAATAGCCCCAGTGGTGCAATGGTTAAACTGCTATACTGTAGCCAAAACATTGTGAGTTCAATTCTGATGGGGATCAGCAAATACTGGCTTGAAACTCAACATTAAAGAAAAAAAAACACAAGCCAAGATCATGGCATCTGTCCTCATCACTCCCTGGCAAATTAAAGAAATGGAAGCATTGACAGACTTTACCTTCTTGGGATCTAAGATAATTGCAGACACTAACTGCAGCCATGAAGTAAAAAGACGCTTACTCCTTGGGAGGCAAGCTATGAGATACCTAGGCAGCATAATAAAAGGTAGAGACATCACTCTGACAACAAAAGCCTGCATAGTTAAAGCAATGGTATTTCCAGTAGTAATGTATGACTGTGGGAGCTGGACCATAAGGAAGGCTGAGCACAGAAGAATAAATGCCTTTGAAGTGTGGTGCTGGAGAAGACTTTTGAGAGTCCCCTGGACTGCAAGGAGATCAAATCAGTTAATCCTGAAGGAAATCAACCCTGATTGCTGTTTGGAAGGACAAACACTGAAGCTGGAGCTCAAGTACTTCGGCCACCAAATGAGAAGAGATGATTCACTGGAGAAGCCACTGATGCTAGGAAAAGTTAAAGGCAAAAGGAGAAGTGGGAGGCAGAGAATTAGATGGTTAGACAGTATACTTGAAGCAGTGGATGTCGATATGGGCAGACAACCTAGGATGGGGGATAACAGAAGTGCCTAGTGTGCTGTGGCCCCTGTGGTCACAAATAGTCAAACATGACTGTGTGACTGAACTACAATAAAATGAAGGAAGATTAAGTTGTAAGCAAACATAAGAGACAAGGCTGGAGGGGATGATTACTGCTCACATGGTGCTTCAACGATAACCTCTGTGCTTTAACGTCCATGCTGTTGGGGCCATCTGTGAACTTGTAAATGATCCAATTCTCCATTTAAATCCTTTTAAAACAGAGAAGTACTGCTGATCTACAAAACTCATCTTCCCCTTGCCATTGTCGGTGCTGGCTGGGGAGCGTGGGGGGTGGAAGCTGGAATCCAAAAACAGCTGAAAGACTCATAGCTTACTTAAAAGATAATCTTTTAAAGTCCTAGACTTTTCTACCATTGATGAAAATATTATTCTGCCTGGGGGGGGGAGCAATGAATAGAAAAGAAGACACTTTCCCTTCCCTGTTTCCTCCATACAAATACAGTCATAGCTCGCATAACGAATTTAATGCGTTCTGCAAGGCTGCTCGCTATGCGAAAAATTTGCTATGTGAGTCAGACTCGCATAACAAATTTTTCGCTATGCGAGTCAGATTTTTCCCTATGGAAAAACTCGCATAACGAGCATTTCTATGGGGAAAACTCGCATAGCGAAAAATTTTCGCTAAGCGAGTTTTCCTCATAGATACGCTCGTTATAGCAAAAAATTCATTATGCGAGTCAGACCGCTGAGCAAAAAACTTGCTCATTATGAAAGTTTTTCGCTAAGCGAAATGCTCGTTATGCGAGGTTTGACTGTACAACATACATTATATTTCTTCACTAATCTTTCCACAATGTAACTTTTTTTAAGTCTACTCTTCTTCTTTTGCATTGCACAACAGTTATTTAGGCTCCATTATCCATTAGGTTCTTTCAATATGAATCTGCCAGGGTATTTCTGCCAATGCAGCATTATTTCTATGCTTGGTACTTTTCAGATATGTCATGGCACAGCCCACAGTTTTAAAAGCAGTGACTTCTCACTGAACTATGGATTATAATGTACTAAGAGTAATAACCATTACATGTGTCTGTGTATCTTTCCCAGCAATAGGAATAGTCTCTTATTACAATACACGTACATGCTAGTGGCTGGATAGCTCAATGAGTTAGGTATCTGGTTGTCGAGCTCCCCAAAAGAGCCAGCTTGTATGGCTTTGGTCAAGCTGCATAGCCGCAAGACACTCTCAAAATAAGGGAATGTTAAACTATCCCATTTTCTGTGCATGTCTCTATGTGAAAGATGTTTCGTGCCACGTGCTTGAATATTGAGAGGGCATAAAAGCGTGTAGTTCATCTTCCAAGAAGGCTGCCCTTCCAATCAAGAATCAAGCAGGCATATAATGGCTTGCAGAAACCAAGCAGGCTTGGTGACTAGCAACAGGGAGGGCCATAGCCAGTGGGAGGCCAGGGTGGGCATCACCCACCCTGAGTTAGCAGTTTGACCACCATCAAACTCCTGGTTGTTTATATATATGACATCTAGAATCCTGGCTACGGCTCTGGCAACAGGTCTATTTACAACATGTTTGATAAGGTAAGGAAACACACACACACAAGGAAAGCCATATAAACACATATGCTTAGACACAGATAATACTAATAGGGAAAGGTGTCAGTCTCTTCTCAGAGATGCAGGAAGTCTGACAAAAAGGGAGATTAGCTCCGCAACCATAACCTGTGCTCATTTACTTATAAGCAGTGATAGGATGTTCCCGGTTCGCACCGGTTCGCCCAAACTGGTAGCAACATTCACGGGTGGTTCGCCGAACCGGTAGCAACCACCCAGGAGGTTTTTTTTTTAGGCGTCCGGTTCGAATGCCTCACCAGCAAAAATAAAAATTAAATTTGGAGCCAAAATGGCTCCCAGGTACTGTGCATACGTCAAACCTTCATTTGATGCATGCACAGTTCTATTTTTTTACTGCGCATGTGTCAAATGAAAGTTTGACACATGCGCAGTTCCCGGCAGCCATTTTGGCTGCCTGGAAAGGAAGGGCGCAGGGAGCGCCTGAAGAAGCAGAGGCAGTAGCAGCCTTTCCATGCCTAGTCCCAACCACCCCGCCAGGACACCGCGCCATTGTGGTGGTTTGCCACCTCCGCCCCCACCTCCCACCCCCCACCCCGCTACCGTGCCACTGCCTCTGCTGCTTTCAAGGGTAAGCATCTCACCAGATTCAAGGAAACTCACTAAAAATAAAGTTATTAAGTATTTATGTGCAAATATTAATATCCTGCTGTTCTGTTGACACTCATGATACAAAGTGGCTAATTTAGAAGGTTTGGGGTTTTGCTTGTGGTTGTGGTTTTTAAAAAGAAATGCACATTTTAAAAATGACAAGCAAAAGAGAATCCACAATACGAGAGAATTAAATCAAATCCAGAAGTGAGAGAGGTGAAACATACATAATGATCTCAAAGTTCTTTTCTCTGTGTCAGGGGAAAGATGGCTTTATATCACACTGGGGAATTGTGGCCAATGAGCATAGATTCAGTACTGAAGAAAGAGAGTTAGTAGCCAGCATTTTCATAAGAGAGAGGGCTTTGGTAACGATCCACAAGTAGAGAGATTCCAAGCTCAGGTGCCACCTTAACTGTGCTCTTGCCTCATTTTTGAAGGTGGGGTGGAGGGAAAGGTGGCTACAGGGTTTTACTTCTGAGTAAGTATGTTTCAGATCATAAAGCCACACCTCCTTCCGTTTGTTCTGCAGTTCTTTATTATATTAATACACAGTTCCGCGGCTTAGAAGGCTGTTACAGTAGCTTGCCAATCAATTTTTAAAAGGCAAGAGACAGTTTCTGTGTGAAGAAGAAGAAGAAGAAGAAGAAGAAGAAGAAGAAGAAGAAGAAGAAGAAGAAGAAGAAGAAGAAGAAGAAGAAGAAGAAGAAGAAGAAGAAGAAGAAGAAGAAGAAGAAGAAGAAGAAGAAGAAGAAGAAGAAGAAGAAGAAGTTTCTGCACAGGTGCAAACAAACATCATCTTCCTCACCAAATGCAAACAACAAAACTGCATCCCCAATGGACTGACCCCCTGAATTTGGTGTATAAAAACCATGCCTGTAAGTTTCACTCTTTGTCTGAAGAAGTGGACTTGATCCACGAAAGCTAACAATAAAAATAAACCAGTTAGTCTTTAAAGTGCTACAGTGTTTTTTTTTAAATTTTGTTTGCTTTATTTTGTTTTCTGATATAACAGAATAGAGATTACAAAATTTGCAAGAGCAGGGGTTCTCAACCTATGACCCATGGGCCAGATCTGGCCACAGTGCCAAATAATCCAGCCCTCCCCTGCCCTCGCTCCAGCCGCTGCTGCCAGAATTGGCCACAGACTCATTTACAACAGCCACAGACTCATTTACGGCTGTTGCAAACACATTTACAACAGCCATAAATGAGTTCGCGGCTGATTCTGGCGGTGACGGCTGGAGTACCAGTCTGGCCTGCAAACTGAGGGAGCGTGACTCGACCTCTGACTTGAAAAGGGTGAGAACCCCTGGACAAGAGTCTCAAGCTTTAACATGTGCATGCTTATATGGCTCTTGTTTATGGCCCATTTTGTCTTATTATCTGGTAAGAAACTGATGCCTGGATTAAAAAAAAAAATTAAATGTTAATTTGGAACAGGGTGGTATGTGTCAATCAAAGCCGAAAGGACACTTTCAAAGAAGAGACCTACATTGCCCTGGAAAATCTGATGCCTTTCTCTGGAAGAAATAAAGGGAGTTTGCCACCTGGTGGAGAAAAGATAGTATTTTGAAGTCAAGCCGCTTCTTCTTTGTCTAGGCTACACGTGAAACAGCCAAAATGAAGGCACCTTTTGGTGAGTTCATTCTGCAGTTCCTTTCACCTGATCTAGTGTGAGAAATATTAGACAGCAACGCAAGGTTGCCATTAGCAGGGTATGCCTGATTGTGGTTCAAAAATACCATGCACCATCCACACCTGCTAGAATGAATGGAGTGAGAAGAGTGGTTGGGAGAGAAATATTTCCTTTAGCTCCTCAGAAACTACTATCATACACTATCAATCTCTGACTTTGATTGGCTATGGATGCAGAAGAGAAGAGGCTGCGGCACCTCCAAGAAGCCTGCCAAGGGCATCAGCAGCACCAGCCGGTTCCTCCGTGGCTGAGCGTGGCCGCCCGATGCTCTGCGCTGCCACACTCCACAGTATCTTATTGGGATGACAATCAGAGATTGGGGTTTGAGGCACTGTTTTACAGTGGTTTCTCTCCTTCCTTGGAGGTCACACCCAGGAAGTCCAGCTTTGGGAGTTTATGTCAGCTCCATGGACTCTTCAATGGTGTGCTCCTCAGGGCTCAATTATTCCCCCATTGTTTTTCAATGGCTATGTTAGGCCACTGGGAGGGATCATCCAGAGATCTGGAGTGCAGTGTCACCAATATGTGGATGACACCCAACTCTTTTTCTCCTTTTCATCTTCTGAGTAGATGCATTCCAGTGCCTTGGTGATGGTATGGACCAAAGGAACAAGCAGAGGCTGGACCCTGATAAGATAGAGGTTCTGGTGCTGGAGGGTCCATTGGGCCAACTAGGTGATCTGACACCTAGGCTGAATGGGATTGCTTTCTCCCTTAGGGACCAGGTATGCAATTTAGCGGACATATTAGATCCTTATCTCACCCTTGAAGTGCAAATTGCAGTGGTGAGCAAAGTTGCTTTTCCCCCAACTGAACCAAATAGCTCAGTTGTGTCCCTACTTGGACAGAAGATCCCACATAAGATTAGTTATCTCACTGATAATCTCACATATTGATTACTGTAATGTTCTCTATGTGGGGCTTCCCTTGTTCCTGATATGGAGGAGTCAATGGGTGCAAAATGCAGCAGCCAAGCTGATTACTAGAGTAAGAAAATGTGATCATATATCCCCATCCTTGGCAGGGCTGGATTGGCTACCCGTTCCTTTCCATATCAGATACAAGGTGCCAGACCTTCCTTCCTGGTGGAATGTCTTCCCCTCAGATCATCAGCCCACATCACTTGTTCATTCCAGATGGTGCAGCTCCAGGTGCTGACCCTGAGATTAGCAAAAAAAAAAAAAAAAAAAGGCTGTGACTTGGAGAAGATCCATCTTAATGGCAGCACCAACTTTGTGAAACTCTCTACCAGTTAAACTGCAGCTGATTCCATCTCTGACTATATTTAAAATACAACTAAAATTGTTTCTTTCTGCCAATGGCTGAGTGATAGGTTGTGATTAACCTTTCTGCCACCAATAGGTGTTTTTGTTGCTGGCATTTTTTGAATGCAGGGTGTCATTTGCATTCTTGCTGATATTTATTTATTTATTTATTTCATTTCATTTCATTTGTACCCCACCCTCCTCCGAAGACTCAGGGCAGCTTCACAACTAAAAACAATTAAAATACATACATAAACATTAAAATTCACGTTCAAAACACCGAAGAGAGAGGTGGGACATTTAAACAAGCCAGGCGAGCAAGTTGGCTGTCTGGCCCACTTCCCACACAAGCCCTGCCAGACAAGTCTTCACTCCTTTCCTAGTTTGTTTAAATTTTTATTGTAAAGATTTTTTTATTTTTTTAATATGTTGTATGCCGCCTAGAATAGGAAATTATTCCAAATTGGTGGAACATAAATAAATAAATAAATAAATAAATAAATAACAGGAGCTACATATTGTTGTTGTTTTAATTCCACAATTCTTCCTAGGAGTTCAGGGTTCAGATGTACAAGGTTTGTTGAATGTCTTGTACCCGGTGGTTTTTTATTGTAAGATCTTGTTGCATGTTATGAACTGCTCTGAGAGTGTTTGTGGTAATGAGGCATTATAGAAGTGGAAATAAAATAAGCAAGCAAGCAGATTAGGTTGAGGGGGGAGAGGAGCAAGGGAAAATGGTCCAAAGATATCCACTGATAATGTTGCAAAATGGCAACATTATTTTATTCATTCCTTCATGTTTATCCAAATTAGAGCTTTATAATATCAGCCCTTCGGACTATTCCCACATTTGCAGATTCTCCCCCGCCAACATCAATTGATCAAGGGTGGCATCACAGCACAACGGTGTCCACCCACTACACTACATACATAAACACATGTATTCAGCTTCAGATTTCCTCCAGGAGGTTTTTAGGCATTCAAATGGTATCAGGTTAGGTCTGTGTATGTGAGCTCAGACTGTGCTTTGGAAAAAGTCACTGTGTAATTTAGTCACTACATGGCTCTGGATTTAGTTGTGCCTGGATGATATCAGTTGCCCTGTGGCTTTACTGTGCTCTTGGTTCAAAGATGTAAAATAATCTTTCCCTGGCTTCTTTGACCATGATATACTCTTAGCCTTCCCATGATAGTCCCCAGTCATAGTGTTGGAGTCTATTTGTAACACATTGCTTATATATCAACTGAGGTTGCACTGTTGGTACTATAACTCCCATATTTCCCAGCCCTGCATGACATTGGCTTTTAGCCATACTGATTTGCAGAGTCTTGGAGACCTTATCTATAAATTCCTCAAGCTTTGGACTCTTCATCAGCTCCCAAGTACCCCTCATTGCTAATATTCCCCTTTCCCAAAATGTGAATCATACAAACTGCCATTGGTGCTTTTAGGGTGCCAAAGTAGTCTTGAAATAAAGTGGAAGCCTCTTGTGGATCTGTTATACTTTTGGAAAAGTTGTTTAAAGTTAAGAAAGCTAACTATCATCTTAGATTTGACCAAGACAACTGTCAGACTTAGCATCCTGCTTCCAGCAGCCTGTGTCCTCATATCTAATTTGGGAGCACCGTTACAGGTCCCAACAATGTCATCTACAACATCAAAGACTCATTTGCATTTAATGTTATTGTTGACTACAACTTGTATCTAATAATGCATTTTTTCCTGAAGCAGGAAAAATATCATGGGTGTGAATTTGTTTAAGGTGGATCTCAGCTTGCCATGAAGTGACCCACACACTATGATCATGGAGCCATCTCCTGCGGCACACATGTAATGAGACATGCAGCAGGATTTAACACTGGGACTGCAATGGACTGCCGCAGCTTTGAGGATATGGACAAGGTGCGCCGTCACAACCAGTCCATCTGGCATGGCCTCCATGACCGTTGGGAATCCGAGTTCCTCCTTCTCTCATTTTCGCGTTGGGCCCACTGTGATGGTTTCCAGTGGCATTTCCTCCACTGAGGAGACCATCACCCCACGTAAAGGGGCTCGTCCACCTGTAGTCATTGGGCCCTTTAGGGAGTCAGCTTAATTAACTGCCACCTGACATTCGGCATTGAGTCCCTGGCTGTACAATCTACTCCATTACCATAGTGGGATGTCAGGCCAAACATGTTTAATCTTATATGCACCATCCTAAGCCAGAAATGTCCCTCTGCATTCTACAAAGGATGGATAGAACACTTGCTCTTTATTAGAATAAGCAAACATAAACCTGACAACAGAAATGGCAATATAAAAGAGCCAGTCTCAAAACTCTTCAGACTCTCAGATAATCTTAATTCACCTCAAAAAAGTTCTTGTATTTAAAAAATAATAATAATTACAAAGGGAGATTTAAGAGGAAGCCAGCTGAAGTGGATTATATCCATAAATGCCTAGAGGCTTAAATGGGGACCAGGGCTACTTAGCATACTATGGATCTTATTACAGTAATACCTCGCATAATGAATTTAATTCGTTATGTGAGGTTGCTCACTATGCGAACAAAAAAATTCCTATGGAAAAACTCACATAATGAGTGTTTCAAGGGGGGAAACTTGCATAGTGAAAAAATTCGCTATGCGATTTTTCCCCATAGAAACGCTTGTTATGCGAGTTTTTCCATAGGGAAAGTCCGACTCGCATAGCGAAAATTTTCGTTATGCGAGTCAGACCGCTTAGCAAAAAACTTGCGCGTTATGCAAGTTTTTCGCTAAGCGAAATGCTCGTTATGCGAGGTTTGACTGTAAACTAACTTTCTGTCTTGAATATAGCTAATAGGTTGTTTTCTTTGACAAATCTCTGGCTTCAAGCAATTAGCTCCTTCCCGAAAGCAGAGCTTACTTTTTTTAAAAAATAATAATTATGTTTTATACCCCTACTTTCTTCCAGTGAACTCAAGATGTCTTAAACTGCTTTCTCCTCCAATTTAAACTTACAGCATCCCTGTGAGCTGGGTCAGGCTGTGACTGGCTCAAGGTCACCGAGTGAGTTTCTGTGGCCAAGCAGAAATTTGAATCCAAGTCTCTTGAGTCATTGTCCAACACTCCAAAAGTTCTATAGCACACTGGCTCTCACTTCATTTCAGAGATAACAGCCTAACCATTGTATGCCAGCAAACAAAGGATTTATCTAAGTTAATTATTCTACTCAAGGTGCTTATTTAATCAACAATTCAAAAGTGCATTGCCTGACTTAATAATGCCATTGTCACTTTAAAGGTCACTTTAAAGGTTCATTTTATTCCCTTCGTCAACAACCATGGATGCTAGATATGTAAACCTGTGGCCTCAGTATTGTACTCCATGTTTCTATAGATGTATATTTTAACCCACAAATCACATACTGAAATAAATCTTAAATATACCACTATGGATCCTGGTAAATCTTGTTAAGTTTTAGACTTTCATAAACACACACACATACACTTTTTTTTTTTACCACACTGACTCTTGGGATTTGATTTTTATGGATTTCTAAGTTTAAAAAGAAAAGCATGATTGTGGTTTAAGGTTTCTCCATGATCCCAAATTCCCAAACACAAATATCAGAAGGTGTTAATAATTTGAATCTATAAACTGTTTTTGACTCTGCAACACAGACCATCTTGCAAAGTTTATTTTGGTTGTCAATAGGTGCCTGGATAGGCCATTGGTTTAGGTTTCTGGCTGCAAAGCCAGAGGTTGGAAGTTCAATTCCCCACTGTGCCTCCTGGGAGATGAGCCAACCTATGCATGCAAGCTGTAAATTTGCAGGACATCCACAGGGGAAGGGAATGGAAACTACTTCTGTGTATTCTCTACCTAGAAAACCCCAGAAATAGTCTCCAAAAATTGGAATTGACTTGATGGCTCACAATTATTATTACTATTGCTATTATTACTAGATTGGGTTCACTTGTGGACTTCCATTGGCAGAATAGCAGAACTGAGTGGGGAAAATATCTTTGACCACCACAGACTTCCTGGTTTTCATGAAGTCCTGACAGCAACAGTGAGGAGAGGGGTTGATCACTATAATGTTGGGTTTAGGCCATTATTATTTTGTGCCAACTTTATATTTTGCCCCAAGGAAATCTGTCCAAAATATATACATATGTTAATTTCAGATGAATGCTGAAACATGAACAGAAGCTGATCTCTGTGCATTTTCAAGACGACCCTGAAGTGAAGTACAGTAATACCTCGGATAACGCTAAAACTTGGTTCCACAAGTCTTGGTGTTATCCGATTTTTAGTGTTATCCGATGCACGTTAAAATCCTATGGGATGGATCAGATAACGTTAAAGCTCCATAGAGATACATTGTAACCACACAGGCTTTAGCGGTTGTTATCCGATCCATCCCATAGGACCTTAACGTTATTCGATCCATTTCTCCTCCCCAGATTACTTAACGTTATGCGATTTTAGCGTTATCCGAGGTAAACGTTATCCGAGGTATTACTGTAAATAACCAAGGGCACTTGCAGGGTCCTCAGGGGTCCTTTGTGTAGCATCTGGTCATTATGTTGTTTTTAAAATGATAAAATAGAAAAAAAAAGTTGTGAAGTGGTCAAAATAGGGGGGAAAGGAAAATTTAGAAAAATAAATACTTTCTAAGAAAGACACTAAGTTGATGCCAGTGAAGGGACCTGATAGTCTCAAAACACCCACTCACCAATTAAGTTGAAAACTTCTGTGTTCTTTAGACACTGAGATATTAGCGATAGTCTCTGAGCAATGCCATTGGGCAGGATAGTCTCTTGTAGATGCTCTCTCTGAAATTTGGCTTAGCTGCAGTTCAAGGGGGAAGATTTGCATAAGTGCAGCACTTACAGCCTGGGCCTTGCATTCCAAAATTGTGGAAGGTACTGAATGTGCATGTGGCTGAATGGCAGCATTCATGTATGGAATGGTTGAATCAGAACTTGAACTTTAGGACATGAGTGATACCTTAAAACCAGAAACCCAATTTATTTAGGGTAAAATAGCCCTCTAGTACTCATAGGTCCTCAAGCTTGGCTCTCTAGATGTTCTTGGACTTCAATTTCCAGAAGTCCTGATCAGCAGGTGTGCTAACTTGGGCTTCTGGTAATTAAAGTCCAAGAACACCTGGCGAGCCAAGTTTGAGGATCCATGCTCTAGACCCATGGTTCCCAACTTGGGGGGGGGGTATTTTTAAGAGGGGCAATTTGAGAATGAATGGAAGCTTGTTGAGACCAAATTCATGGTCTTTTAGGCTTCCTCCATGTGAATAGGAGTTCACTTTTTGAATAATAAGAATTATATGTCATGGTGTTAGATTAAAATTGGGGGTTTCCCCCCACATATTTTAATCTAACATCAATAAAGATTTCCTTTGCCTCCCTCCCTTCATTGACCATTAGGTCTTCTTCAGTGGTCTAATTTGTACAGATGTAAACTTAAGCATTGCACAATCACACAACAAAAAATGGGAATAAAATACACAGCAATACACTAAAATGGAGCATGGAAAATAATGGAATACATTTAGGGGGCTGAGGTGGGAGTCATTTTGACATATCTTAATCTGTGAGCTCCCATTTCTGTCCCAGCTTCTGCCAACCTAGCAGTTCAAAAGCAAGAAATTGCAAGTAGATAAATAGGGACCACTTTGGTGGGAAGGTAAACAACATCCCATGCACGTTAAACAATGTTCCGGTGTTGAGGCATGCCTGCCACATGTCCACAGAAATGTCTGCAGACACAGACAGCACTGACTCTTTGGCTATAAACAGAGATGAGCAATGAACCCTAAAGTTGGATACAACTGGCTTTTGAGCAAAGGTAAAGGTAGCCTCTCTCTGAGGCTCTTAGTGGTAATAATTAAAGGTTAACTAGGGAGGTGCACAGTCTCCCCTCCTGCCCTGTACAGTGGAATCTTTCTTCTAGTTCATTTTAAAACTTTACACCAATAACATTAAGAATCATATATTTTGCTTACATGAGGATCCAACCTGTTCCTCTTTTGCTGGGAGAAATATCAACAATTTGAGATATGCAGATGATACCACCCTAATGGCATAAAGTGAGGAGGACTTAAGGAAGCTCCTGATTAGGTTGAAAGAAGAAAGTGCAAAAGCTGGCTTGAGACTCAATATCAAGAAAACCAAGATCATGGCAACAGGCCCTATCAGTCCCTGGAAAATAGATGGGGAAGAAGTAGAAGCAGTGACAGATTTTACTTTCCTAGGATCAAAGTTCACTGCAGATGGTGATTGCAGCCATGAAATAAAAAGGCGACTGATTATTGGGAGGCAAGCAATGAGAAACCTGGGGAACATAGTGAAAAGTAGAGACATCACATTGCAAACAAAAATTTGTATAGTCAAAGCAATGGTATTCCCGGTGGCAATGTATGGTTGTGAGAGCTGGACCATTAGGAAAGCTGAGTGCAGAAGAATATATGCCTTTGAGACGTGGTGCTGGAGGAGAGTTTTGAGAGTCCTCTGGACAGCAAGAAGAACAAATAGGTCAATCTTAGAAGAAATTAACCCTGACTGCTCCTTAGAAGGTCAAATAGTAAAGATGAAGCTAAAGTACTTTGGGCATCACATGAGAAGAGAGGATTTGCTTGAGAAAGCCTTGATGCTGGGCAAGGTGGAGGGCAAAAGAAAAAGTGGGCAGCCAAAAATGAGATGGCTAAATGGTATTGTGGAGACAATGGGCACAGAGCTGACTGAGTTGAGGAGGATGGTGGAGGACAGAAGTGCCTGGCGGACAGTGGTCCATGGGGTCGCAAAGGGTCGGAATCGACTGTGCGACTGAACAACAAAAAACTGCCAAAATTCAAAATATATACCTCCAGCTTGTCTTTTTCTTGCACATTCTCAAATAGATTTGAACCCTAAATAATGCTGGTTGTTTAGTATAAGCAGCAGTCCCAAGATAAAACCATTTGCACTTTTCTATGAAAGTGGGATTTAGTAACAAAGAAATATTGACATGAACATGAACACAGATTGGATAAAAGTATCCCAAAAAATGTACAGGTCAAATTGTGGGGGTTCAACTCTCACTTGGATATGCTCCAAATCAGGAAGTTAGTTCACAGCCCAGACAGGCAGGCAGACAGAGTAATCTGCTAATATCATTTGCTCAAGAAATCTCGGATATGAAACTTCATTTAAAATGTCAGTCAAAAGAATAAATGGGGATTGCATGTCATACTAACTAAAGGTAAAGGTAATGGCCACCCTTGCTTGAAAGCCAGTCATAATTTGTTCAACCTTCTACTGAAGATTTTTTGTACTTTTTATTTAGAGCATAAGTTGGTGGGACAATTCCATTTGTTTTTGAAAGTTCATTGGCATTTTGCTATCTAATTTGCATTGATTAGTCTTAACTGATCTTGTTGGTTTGTAAGCATAAAGAACCAGGGATTGAAATCTATCCCAGATTTCCATGGCCTGGGACAGAACTTCATGTATTCTGAAGCAGTAAAAGGTCTTATGCTGGCTTCCTTAATGAGTGAAGGTCTCTGTCAGGTTGAATGGATCTTGTGGTAGTGGGATAATGGGCTTTGTTATCATTACACCATCATAAATGGTTCTTGGCAGGTTGACTGCCAATATGTCAACAAGACTTCTATTGTATCTGGCTAATGGAGGTCTTGTGGATGCCTGAGTTATTATTATACTCTGTTGTCAGCCTGAGCAATTGAACATTGCAAGCATTCTGAATAAATCCGTTTGCTCAGAAATGATTTCTATCACCCAGGGAAAATATATCTCAGGGGAAGAAGTTTTATGGCAGGACAGTAATCTTACAGATCGCAAGGTGGAGTGAAGGATGGCAGCAATCACAGCTTTTGTAAAATAGAATACTTCCAGGTATATGCCAGGTTGTTGGAGAAGAGTGCCTGATGAGTGCCATCTAGGTTTGTATAATATTGCTTGTTCATTGTTTTAAGTTCTTTTGTTCTATTGATTTCATATTATTCAATGCTTTCTATATTTATTGTTTTCTGCATTGTTACATTATTTTGCTCTGTTAGTCACCCAGAGTAGTGTCTTACCAGAGGTTCACAAACCTTTTGCATCGTGGGCTGGTCATATCCCCTCATACATCTGTGTGGGCCAGAGGCATAGTTCCTCCCACCAACTCCACCACTTCTAGTGGTGATGACAGGTGCATTCGTGACTGTTTTCACCACTTCCACTGCTTCCTGTGGTGGCTGGAGCAAGGGCAGTATGTTTTGGGGCATTTGCGGGGCTTCTGGCACATTTTTAGTGTGTTTTTCATGCTTCTGGCACATTTTCTGTGCTTCCAGCACATTTTCAGCACTTCCGGCATTGGCCAGGTTCTCCTCGCAGGCTGGCTTGATTGGCATCATGGGCCATAGGTTGTGAATCCCTGATCTGTACTAATTGTTGGTGGGGTATGAAAGAAATAAAATCTGACAAAGTAGAAGGCACCAATGACAATATAATATTTATATTTCTATAGAGTGACATTTCATAATGTCCCAGAAACCCTTGACTAATATTCAACCTTTTGTGATGGGTGTCCAGCAAATGAGTGTAATAAATTAAAATACTGCACATTCATTTGCTGGACACTGTAGGTTGTGAACCCCTGATGTATAGAGTATGTGGCCTACCAGTAAAACACTGCCCCCCAATCCCTTTAACTGTTGTTCCTAACTGACACAGTGATAATGGCCAAAACAAATTATTAATCTTCATGTAAATTAATTCCCCATTTCCCAAATTCTTACAACTGTTCTCTCCATCCAATAATTTGTAGGAGTGTCTTTGCTCACTCCATATTAAAATAAGAAATCAAAAACTACAATAGTAAAATAGAGTGTGGGTGTGATACCATCTAAGTCTCTAAGAGAATCATTTTGGAATGGAAAAATATTCTAGAATGCCATTAAACTTTCTTCTCCTACTAGATTGGTTCTTCACAGAATGCACATTCTCAGCTTGTTAAATATGAATAGAGCAAAGCTGGAATAAAGGTAGATGTCATGCATTGGTAATATCTACCTTTCTTCAGTCACCAGAGAAATTATATTTGAGGGGGGAAATATGTCTTTTTCAATGTGCTAGCAGCAGCCTGGGGAATATTCACTAGCACAAATTTAATAAGAATAACATTTCCAGTATATATATTTTTTTCTGTTCTAAACAAGAGTAATCAATTCTATCCTACTTTATATGTATTCATTTTCATATGCTAACATCAATCTTTTCAGCTAGGTGTGAAGAGGGAAGAAGCAAAATTAGCCTAGGTGCATCCACTGTTAAAACAATTCAATGAATAAAATGGACACATCTTCTGCCTTTGACTCTATAGTGCTATATCTTTTTTTCATATTATAATAAAAATAATGAATGTTGATGGGCATAAGGAATCACTGACAATCAAAATGACAATAGACTTGCCATTGATAGCTAGTCATTTCAATAGGTCTGCTGTTAGGAAGGCTATGATTAGATTTAGCCCATTGTTGCCAGATGGCTAGGAGACTCAATAAAGAACCAGGAATTTACCAATCCAAATCCTACCTCAAAGTTTATGCACTCTCTCAGTATCAGTCACCATATCTGCGATAAGGGTGATTTTGACTTAACTTACAATATTGTAAAGATTATAAGAAGGTAAAGTAGAGATTGAGAACATGTACCATCCCAGATGGTGCTCCAGTACATCTCCTGTTATTTGGAAATACCATTATTGGAGGGAGAAAAAGTGAGCATGTGAGCAATAAACCTGTCTTGTACGGACAATAAAGACCAACAACACATGCACCCAAAGTGATGGAAGGGTCATTTTAAGGGAGTTTACTCCAGTTAGACCAGTGTTTCCCAGATGTCTCCTCAGATGTCTCACTGTACCCTTCGTTGGCATAACCAGTGGAAAGCTATTTGGACAGCCAAAGTATCCCTCTCTTTATTCTCATGAATGTCCTCTCAATAAATCCACAAGTGAAATGTCATGCCATGTATCAATATACATGATTGCAGCTTAAGGGTGAGTCCTTTCTTTTCTATGGTAAGTTCTTCTTTACTAGAGCTGTGACAGTGATACACTATCTCCAGTTGTTAGATGTATCTTATATAATGCATTATTGGCATACATCTTCACATCAGTGGCTGGGGAGCATGAGCTGGAGAGAGCCGTGTCCACATCTATCTATCTATCTATCTATCTATCTATCTATCTATCTATCTATCTATCTATCTATCTATCTATCTATCTATCTATCTATCTATCTATCTATCTATCTATTCATTTATTTATTTAGTCACACTTCTATACCGCCCTCCTCACGAATTACTCAGGGCGGCGAACAACAGTTAAAAACACAATCTACAATAAAAGCCATGATAAAATACCCACCCATGGCTAATGTATGAAATTCCTGATGGGCAGCATGCTGGACCAGATGACCCTTCAAGCATGATTCTTACCTTATAATTATAATTTGTATATTCCCTCTTGACTAGGAAATGTCTGTCAGGTCAAACCCCCACACCTCTGATGCCCATACATCTATGGGCAGTTGGCCTTGGGGTTTGCAGAAGACTGGGAGTACCTTTAGGCATTCCCCATGGAGATGGACAGCCCCAGCCTAAAGGGGATGTTAAGGAGGCCATCAGATAGGCAGATCTACTAAGCTGAGGATCTTGGGTGGAGTAAGTTCAAAGATGCACTTCCAGAGGGTTTCAGGTTAAGAAACAACACGATGGGGAAGGAGGGGAAGGCCCTGGAGAATATGTGGTGGCTGCAGAAGGGGAGAAGCCTTCTGGATCCAGTACCACCATGAACAGCCAAAGAAGAAGAGGAGAACTAGGTTAATGCTCTGGAGATGTAACAACAGTCCCTCAGCCACCGCCATTCCAGAGTACTGCACCCAAAACAGGAGGTGGAAGCATCAGAAACAACAGCAGCTCCTCAGTCAGTTGGAAGCTGAGGTCTGAGTTACCAGGGAGTGATCCTTTTTCTCAATAATTCAGGGCAGTCACCCTAAGCCATATTCATGAGTGCTCTCACTGCAGTGAAAGCCTAGGGAGGTTGGCATGGACTGTTCCAAGCCCTGGAGTTGTGGGGATCAGTGCCAATGAAGAGGAGGACAGTGAGAATCGTCTTGAAGATATGTTCTTGTTGCTGTTAGAATAAACATTACTTGCTGTGTTGTACTTCATATGTGTCTCATGGGCAGTAGGGCATTTTGATTCCCCCTCTCCATCAATGGAGGATTATTAGATTCCATATATATATTTAAAATGAAGACAGATAGCTTGTATGTCAAGCAGAATATTTTTGCCATATCTTTCAGCCTCATTTATTACATATAAAGGATTCCTTTCCTTTGAAAATAGATACAGGTTGCCACTCATATCCACAGGAGATCTTCCATGAATACATGAAACCATAAAACAGTTAACCCCATACTCGTACACACACACTTGCATTGTACAAGCGGGAAAGGGGGGGTGTAAACTGCCTCTTTCTATATGGGTATTACCCAAATTAGCAATGCTCGAAGTTGAAATTAGGCTCTTCTGGAAAATATACCTCCCTACCAATCTAAAACTGTTTCTCATGCTATTCTGACCACAAGAGATGTACCCACCACTTTGATAAACAGGTATCATATTCAGCATTATGTGCAAAGCAAGCCAGAGCAGGTTAAGCCTTCCCACAGTTTACTTGTGCTCCTGTTTCTTTAATATTTCTGTTTTTCACCACCCATGAACTGAAATAGAAAATAAACTTATTCCGGAAGGGTGCCACAGTCAAAGATTGCTTATCTGCTGCAGCTACCAGCAGATCCTATTATTTGATTAACAACACTAGCTTTCCTGTTCACTTCATTCTCAGGTTTCCTTCCTCAGCTTGTCAGCATTCACTGTGTATAGCTTGTGCAGCCTTCCCCTTCGCCGCCACATAGGTTTGCATGACAAGGGTAGAAAAAGAATGCATGAAGAAGCACACAGTCAGAAGGATTTTGCAGATGTACATCACTTTGCTGAAATTTGCCTTTTCTTATTTCTTGACTTCTACATTATTTGAATTAATTATAAGACAAGTTATCTGAAACCATAACCTTTTTTTCTCGTTTATTTTTTTTTCTAGCCATCTTTCTGAAGTCTCCCCAAGACACCTTAAAATCTGGGACAGCAAAATTCAACCAACAAATTATAGAATGAATGTAAGCAACTGTGCTTTTGCCAGGCTCAGGAAAAGGGAAAGAAATAAAACAAAATCCTGAGAAACCAGCTTCAGCAAACATTGTGCCTTTAATTTTTATCCAGTCACTTTTTGTATTTCTTCCATATTACAGGTGTGAGTGTTTGCACACGCGTGTGTGTATATGTGTGTGTGTGTGTGTGTGTGTGTGTGTGTGTGAGAGAGAGATTTACACTAGATACAAGATTTCACTTAATCCAGATGTGACACTTCTGGAAATGGTCCACTTCATCTCAGTGTGGTTTGCAGGTTGTCTTCTTTCACTCAAGTTTTGCCTTTGATCCAAAAAGATTCAAAAATCCAAAATGTCTTGCTTGACACCAATAGTAAACTATAACTCTGCAGAAAATGATGAATTTTGCAGGTACAGTAATACTTCAGGAAAGGATTATGTCTACCCTATTGGTTTGCAATAAAATAGGATGTTTGTGCTACACACCTACGGGTTGTTGGTTTTATTTTTTGGAAGAAGTAGAAATAGTGATAGTTGCTTATTTCTGGAAGGAACTAAATGCAATCTTGTGAGGTAATCAGTGCTGAGACTTCAAAATTCCATGCAGATCTAATGTGCACACAGCATCTAGAACCAACTACTTTCCTTGGATTTTGGAAACAAACATCTGTGAGCCAGCTACAGAAACATGCCTAGCCAACCTCTGCCATGAATTTGGGGGACATTATATTTACATTATAAACTTCTACAAAGTCCTACTGCACTACCTCAAAGTTTGTGTGGAAGTGATAACAGGCCTGGAAGGCTATGCCAGCAGAGTCTATGCTCTGTCATGTTCTACCTTGCTGGACAGGCTTCCAGTAGACTCTGAGGTATTTGATCCCCAGGGATCAGCTCAGCTAAATGTGGAGAGGAGAAGGCAGCCATAGGGTCATAAGAGCCGGCAACCTGAATGACACTACCACAAAATCTTCTTGCTAAAATAACTAAATACAAAATACTGTCAAAAGGCCCTCCTGCATTCCCTTGGATTTTTTCACCCTGAAGAAAATGTGCCCTTTTTAATCAATTTTGCTGGATGGACCCTATCCACCTAATTTCTCTGAGTAATTTCCTTGACAAATTCGATGAAATTCAAACTAAAAAAATTTCTTAACTGGACTGGTGATGTGTTTAGGAAAAATTAAATCACTGGGTGATCAGAGGTTAATGGTCATGCAAAACATCATTTAACTATTTGGTCCTTTTTATTTTTGAGGGTTTTTAAATCATGTCAGAAACATGCAAAGGTGCTTTCTGGGTTAAAATGATTTTTGCTGGAGGAACTCGACTCAGGAGACACTTGAACAAGGCTCTTTTCATGTCCCCAAGATCTTTTCATGCCAAAGTGGCCCCTATTTATCTACTTGCAATTTCTTGCTTTTGAACTGCTGGGCAGGCAGAAGCTAGGACAGATGATGGGCACTCATTCCATCATGCAGTACTCAGGTCTTGAACTGCTGACTTGCCGACCTTCCAACTAACAAGGTGAACTTCTTAACAAGTGAGCCAATGCAGTGCATGGAGATGTTTGAGTGTGTGGGTCTCTCTCTCTCTCTCTTTTTGCAAAGCTGACAGACTAAATTTTAAAATATCATTTTATTTTTGTGGTTGAAAGAACTATACAGTACTTATCTTATAATCAATTATTTTGGACCAAGTTTGAGAATATAAAGACATTACTAGTGAGTGAAGTTAGAGCAATGACATGCTCAGTGGGCTTATGATAATAGTTGATGCCACAATTGGGTGAAGTTGCTTATTTCAGACCAAGGTCATGCTGACATGTTTTGCTCCTCATTTTGTTCCAGAATAATTTTGTGAAAATGCACAATTGAAAACTCATCTTAACACTATTTAAGTATCAATTCAAAAATGTATCTTCCCTTCTTGTCCCAGAGCCACACAAGCTGGCTGTGAAGGCACAGAGAGGACTCAAACTCCCAATGACTGGTTCCATAGCCAGATAGCTAAGCCACTCAGCCAAATAAAACACTACTGAAGTATGCAAATACTTATGATCTCCAGAACAGGAGTGGCAAGTAGTAGTGGAATCCACAAATATGATGAAGTGGTATGGCCCATAAATTGCTTTGTTCCTAGATGGAGACTGGATATTAAATACCTGACAGGTGTGCAGGTATGACATCATAGCACCCAACTGTGTATATGTGGGATAGAGAAGAAATGGTGGCCCTTCATTTCTGAAGAAAGAAGGTGTTTTGCCATCGTTAAAATTTGCCTGGTAAATCCTTACTGAGAGGAAACCCCACTGCAATACTCAGTGTTATTAAAGTATCTCAGGATGTATTACTCACTGATTTCCTCTCTCCTTTTCTTCTTTTGGCCTAAGGCAGGAATCCTGTTACTTTGCTCTCAGGATGCCTCTAATGTTGACAATTAGTGTTGACCTGAGATTCATAAGATATTTCCAGATCTGTCTCAGTACAGTAATAGCTGTACTTGCTAATGTGAACACATTCAGTGTAACTCTGAGCAACGAAGAGGCAGAGGGAGATGCGTTCTCAGTTTCCATGCATTTCACAGGTGAGCAGTCATTCCTATGAGCCACATTTTATGTCATGGGGCTCTTTGCTTTTAAGGGTCATAATATTTGACTAAGAAAAGATAGCTCAGACTATTAAAACTACATGTAGCGGTAACTCAAGTGATAGCAAGTTTTATTACAACAGATGTTGCTTCAAATGATTCCGGGGGGGGGGGGAGAAGGAAGGTATTCGTTGTTTTGATACCATCAAAAGGGCAGTAGCAGTGCCAACAAAAGGGCAGTAGCAGTGCCAGTTGTAATTACCATCTGCTGCTCTGCAGAAGTCATCCGACTGGCATCCATTAGGCTAGAACTGTCTCATGAGAGTTAATCCTCACAAGTAATGGAAATTTCCCCATTAACTCTCAGTGACCAAATGCATCTCCTTTTATCCCTGGACTGTGTAATTTCAAAAGTTGGTTCTAAAGGTGTTTGTCTACAACACGTAAAGGCTAAAGTGGAGGTGAAAGACATGTGAGCCTCTATCCCCAAGCACTTTCTTGCTTTGCAAAACACTATTCTGTTGAGAACAGGTAACCACAAGAATAATTTCAGTTTCCTTTTTTCCTTTTGTTTTACAAGCAAACATAAAATGCATACAAATGTGCATTAGCAAATGGCAAAAGTGTAGAAAATGTGCAAATTAAGATATCCATATACAGTATGTATACATGTTAGAAAAAGTAGACATGAAAATATACACAAATTTCCTTGCAGATGGAGAAGTCAACAAAGAGGCAAAATGCCAATAATTGCTTCTGGATCATATTGATGTAAATAAAAGCTCTAAACCAAATTGTGCAAAAAATGTCCAAATTGTGTACTGCCCACAGTGGGAAATATCCCAGGTGGGCAGTATTTTAAAAATTTGCATGTCAATTATCACAGTTCTGTATGATATACAAAGTAGATTAAAGTAACAGTACAACAACATAACTCCTATTTCCCATCAGGTCTGTGGGGTCGCAAAGGGTTGGAACCAACTATGCAACTGATCAACAACATCTTGATTGTGCTCTGTAAAACCTTGGAGCTCAACCATTCATATAGCAAAAACAAGTATTGCAACCCAGTACAAAAAAAACCCAAGGAGTAATATATCGGTAAGGTTAAGAAAAACACACTCGAAATGGAGCCATTTCCATTACATATACTAGATAGCATGGCATTAAACATGTGATTTTCTAACATTTGATGTCCTAGTATGAATAAAACTTAGATATTGGGAACACTAACATTTTGTTTTGTTTTAATTCAGCAAATAAAAAATTCAATAATTAAAATATTTAAATAAGTAAGGGTGGTTTTACCAAAGCTTCTAAAATTTTATGTCAGCATCTCAATCAAATTGTTACCTGTTATGATTTATACCCAAGAAGACTCCCCACCCCCAAAGCATAATTAACCTCCTTGCTGCACCGAAATATTACACATTATAGTTAATTTAGAATACATCACCTTCTATCTGAGGCAAAATTAGGAAGGGGGGAATGGTAGCAATAAAGATTCAGAGGTAGTCAGAACATATCAATTATTTATATTAACATTCATTATCATACTAAAAGGCAGCACAAAGACTGCGGGGAATTGTTGAGTTCATATAATTTCGCTCTAATTATTCCAATTTACTGTAATTAAGTCAGCCTCAAAAAAATCCAGCGAGAGAAACAGAATTGTCCTTTTTAATGCCAACTGACAGAAAGGTGTTTTTTATTACAGTGTTATTTACAAGATCTATATCTGAGACCGAGAGAATACATCAGGCCTACCTGTATATCCTTATATATCAAGAAGGGATTTCTTTCTAATCTTATCCATAGATAGAACCTCAAGTGAGAACCTTTACAGAAATAAACAAGAGGGACAGGACATCAAGCTGAGAGCTGACTTGCACAGAAAGGTTGTATTCACATTATGTGTTCATATATCTAGCATTTACCAAGCATGTGAGGTGCTACTAGTTCATATTAACCCATGATGTACAAGCTTTTGATAAGGCAGGAAGCAGTAATGTACCCTGAACTTAAGTGTGTACCTAATCTTCATTTTAAAACATTGCCTGTGATTCAAAGCAAAAATGCATTCACTCTACCGATGTCTGCTCTAGGAGTGTGCAGAAGCCCCACAATTTGCTCTGTACTCAAAAAGGGGCAAATGGATAAAAACTGACTGAATGTAGTAGCCATTCTAAGTTGTTCTGTCCCTAGAACATTTCCAGATCTTCATTTTGAAAATAAATAAAAAATCCTATGACTGGACATAGAAAACAAATAGATACACATTATCTTAACTGTGTAACCAATCCACTCAAAGCCCATTTGACAATTCTCCTTCTACAACCATACGCACACTCAGTCCTAGTATAAACATCAACAGAATTACTAGCTGCCTTTGTAGACTGCCTTTCTAGCAAGAAACTTAGACAACTTAACTGTTTTAAAATACTGATACAGACAAATGTTACCAATCTGGCAGCTCTTCAGCAACCAACTAGTTGCCAAGTACAGAGCTTTTAAGGATGTACAGTACTGCACTTTTTTTCATTGTTGACTGCAATGGTAGGATTCAAAAAATTTTACTACCTACTCTGTGGGTGTGGTATGGTGGACTTGGCTGGGGGGGGGGAGGCACTGCATCACCTGGGCTCGTTTACATTAACTGGCTGACAAACCATGACTCTCCTCTTCACAAATACTACTGTCCTACTCTAAGCAATTTAAGTGAATTCCAAACCATCTCAAAATATTTAAGTGCATTCCAAATCTTCTCAATACAGTAATACCTCGGATAACGTTAAGACGTGGTTCCACAAGTCTTAACATTATCCAATTTTTAGCCTTATCCGATGCATGCACCAGATAACGTTAAAATCCTATTCAGGTAGATTAGATAACGTTAACTCCATAGAGATAAGCAACAGAGGCTTCAAGGGAAAGTCAAGGAAACATGCTGGAAACTTAAAGAACTTAAAGAAATAATTGTCTAAAGGGTAAGTACATTACAAAAACATGCCAGACCACCCTGACTTTAGGGGGACAAAGCCATACAGCATTTTTAAATTTTTGAAAATTTTATAAAGTGCTGTTTTAAAAGATCTGAACAGAAGCTAGGAAAATGTTTTCCTTTAGAATCAGCCTACCTACCATTGCTGTAATAAAGGAAGTTCCCTCAGGGCTTTGTAGGGTGTGAAAAACTTAATTCCTTTGTAGGTGAAAGGTTTCAGTCTGCTTGTTTTCCATTGACAATGCATGAGGCTTGCGGAGCTACAATCTTGGGTTCAGGCTGTTTAGAATTTAAAGGGGAAACTTCATAAAGGTAATTGGGTCAAATTGTCTCTTTGCAATTATTTTTCTGCAAAGTGTTCTGGGTTACACTGGGGAAAGGGACCTAAGCCTTTGCTTTGCTAAACTAGTCAGACTGGTTTTGCAAGCCTTTGTTATTCAAATGTGGCAAGCTTGAGAGCAGGCTGCCCCTCCCTTTCTCCCAAGAGAAACTGGTGAGTCACAGCCACACCTCAGAGAATTTGAGGCAAAGGTTATCTGATGGATCAGATAACGTTAACATAATGGTTAACATAATGTTATCCGATCCAAATGTTTGCCTCAAATTCCCCAAAGTTATGCGATTTTAGCGTTTTACTGTATATGTTATGATGATTCTGGGTGAAATCCAAATGTCTCTGGATGTAATCGGGTAGTGAGAAAGGGGTTCATCTAATCACACCAGAAAATGGTTGTTTTGCCAGGAACAATCTTTCAGGAATCACTCCAGCCTACCCCAAAAGGTACTACTGGACCAAAGAAGGATTGGGGTAAAGCTCAAATAATATTCCCCATAGGTTGTGGGATAGCCAGGTAACAGCATGCATTGGTCTAATGCCACCATTAGTCCAAAATGCCAGTTATGTATTGGTGTGATCACACCCTTAATCTCTTTGCATGACAGCAAGAAAAGAAGATTCCTTCTTCAACTCTCCTTATGTTCCTCTTCCAATCTGTTACAGACTTGATAATGGTGGTGCAGAATGGTATGCAGGAAATAATGGAAAAGTGTGCTTTCATGGTCCTGGATGTAAACTTCTCTTGTAGTTTTAAGGCTCACACACACTCAGCTTGGGTTTAAAACAGGCAAGTAAAACTAACATTCCAAGACAATGTCCAAGGTATGGTTGGAGCCCAACAGATGCTTATAGCCAGCATCTGCAGACATTTCCATGGACACGTGGCAGACATTACTACACATTAGAGCGAATGGAATGTTATTTACCTCCCCACCAAAGTGGTATCTATTTATCTAATCTACTTCTGATTTCTTGCTTTCAAACTGCTAGGTTTGCAGAAGCTGGGACAGAGATAGGTCCTCACTCCATCATACAGCACTCAGGTCTCAAACTGCTGACTTGCCAACCTTCTAGTTGTCAGGTTTGGCATCTTAACCACTAAGCCACCACAATCCCTCCTCTCAAGTAAGCAAAGTATATATGGATAGGAAATATAGCAAATTTATCCTAAGTAGTGGGGGCAAATTCCAAAGGGGACCAATATTTTCCTCTCTTCGTGATGTAAAGCTAGTAATCAGCAATCTCATATTTTCCCTGCCCAAAGAAATGGAAAACGATTTAATTAAATGGCATGATATCTTAAGAAAAAAAAATATTTCCACATGTTGGCACCTTACCTTTAGTCCATCCAAATGTAAAGACACATTTTAGAAAAAGATTGTTTGTGAGCTATAATTTGTCAAGTGATCCTGTAGTCTTCATAACAACAGACAGAGCATATCAGAGTTTTTCAAAAGTTGCAAAAGCTTCTAATCTGCGTTCAGAAAACCTGGTGTGATGCATACAGCAACTCTAGACATTCATCAGTAACTAGAAAGAAATTTGATAAGTTATGGAAAGTGATCTAGGTCCTTGGGGAAAATTGCTCTACCACTCTGTTCTGTCCAAGATCGGATAATGTTTGGAGTTTTTAAAATGTGGGCAAAGGTTTCAAGGATAGATGACTGACCCAGAGCAAACTCACATACCTAAAACATGCTCACCATTTTCTCTTTTGGGAATTCAATTCAGCTACTCTTCTCTTCTAATAAGCATTAAAAGGGATTTCTGTCTCGCCCTTTCATTCATAAGGTGGCTATACCATTCACAGATAAGCATTGTTGTTTCGGTCTTTAACCTAACATGGGTACACAGAACATGTGAGAGAAAGAGTCCTCCAAAGTTTGATAGACTAGTCATCAACTTTAAACCTCTACAGCCATGGTTCCCAATGGGGGGCAATTCAAGAATGGGTTATTAATGGCCTTTTAGACTTCCTCCACATGAACAATAGTTCACTTACTGAATAATAAGAATTATATGTCATGGCAGGGGGGTGGCATTAGGATTTTAGAGATGCCTGGGTGGTGGTGGTGGTGGTGGTGGTGGTGGTGTTCAGTCACACAGTCGAGCCCAACCCTTTGCAACCCCATGGACCACCACATGCCAGTCACCCCTATCCTCCTCCATCCTCCGCAGCCTGCTCAGCTCTACACCCATTGTGTCAACAATACCATCTAGCCATCTCATCCTCTGCCACCCCCTTCTCCTTTTGCCTTCGGTATTTCCCAGTATAAAGGCCTTCTCAAGTGAGTCCTCTCTTCTCATTTGGTGGCCAAAGTACTTTAGCTTCATCTTCAGTATTTGTCCGTCCAAGAAGCAGTCAGGGTTGATTTCCTTCAGGATTGACTTACAGTATTTGATCTCCTTGCTGTACAGGGTACTCTCAAAATTCTTCTCCAGCACCACACTTCAAATGCATCTATTTTTCCTTATGGTCCAACTCTCATAACCAGCTTAGGTTGGGCATGGCTAAAAAAATTTGGGAACAACTACCCGAGAGCAGTGAAGGCTAACCTTGGCATTCCAGGTGTTCTTGAAATTCAATTCCCAGAAGGCCTGATCAGCAGGAGTGCTGATCAGAGCTTCTGGGAACTGAAGTCCAAGAACACCTGGAGTGTCAAGGTTAGCCATCACTGCCCAAGAGTGTCAAAGTGTGAGGTCAGTTATAGCTGTCTCTGCATTTGGGGTGCAACTACACTGTTATAAAAAATGTGAATTCCTTTGTTGTGAAGATTTCCCTGGGAACATTTGTGTGACATGGACAGAAAAAATGTATTTCAACCTTGTTTGCAGCTCATCAATGTAGCTCTCCTGAAGTACAGGAGGTATGGCTACAGAAGAACTACCTTCATAAGCTGTAAACAAGAGCTGAATGGTATTTCTTCCTCTCATTCTCCCCTTTTATGTATAAATTACTGCCAGGAAATCTCTCTAATATGCTTGCACAGGCTAACATGGCTACCACTACAAAAACTTCTGAGAGATATTTCTCTACATCCAGACATTCAGACTAAGTTTGTATTTACTTAGGGCCAATGAAAGGAGCCTCATTTTAGGCATCCCCTGAGTGGAGTTTCTCCAGCAAAAATCCTTTCAACCCAGAGCAATTTCTGACATGAAAGCTTCTGCTGTGAGAAAATATTTCATCACTTGATGGAGTACCTGTTTAAAAAACTTGCAAAGTCTATCCTCTAGTTCAGGCCAAGGGCCAGGTCACACTCCCTCAAAAGCCTTCAGGGGCTGGATAGCCATTTTGCCCTGTCTGCCACAAATGACACTTCCGGATGTGGCAGAGGTAGTGGGGGCCACATGAAATGGTGACATGGGCCGCATCCGGTCCCTAGGCCGTAGGTTGAAAACCCCTGCTCTAGTTTGATGCCCAGCTCTCTATATTCCTGACATTTGCTCCCAACCTTCAGAAATGGATAGATAAGAGGGGATATTCTAATTTAGGTCTGTGTTCAGTCACACTTAATAAATATTTGCATGTCAAACCATTTGCATATGATTATTCTCATCAGTCTCAGTAAGACTGGCTCATGTCCAAGCATTTCATTTATTTCATCTTAATCCTATTGAATTCTGCTGTAACACACGCTGTGTGCCCCAATTATCAATGATTCAATAAGCTCCAGAAAAATGAGCAAATATTTCATGCCATGGCATTTTAATTCCTCCAAACCTGACAGGTTTAGAGCTGCTGCACCGATGCCAATGACAGGTAAATCACATCAAGGGGATGAGTTCAGAAGGTTGGCATCTTTTGATATCAGATGAGAGGGGTTTCTAAAGAACCTTCCATAAAATTGTTTTACATCATTGATGTTAGATATTAAATAATAAAAGTGTCATCTAGACGAAGGGAGGTTAAACGCAGGTGATGCATGGTACACTGTAGGGTTTGATTAACTTATCTTTCTTCTCCTTATCAGCTGGTACTCATATCTTTCAATGAAATATTGAAACCTGAAAACTTGAAAAGGTCAAACCAGTGATTAGAATACAGCAAAATACAACAAGTGTCTCATGCAAAAATATACCAGAAATAATATTACTGACCCTCACAAACAAGGGTTTTCCCACTTCTTTCTTGCTGTCCTTGCTGGCATCAGAAACATCACAATTCTGCACAGCAATCTTCTGCATCCATATTGTGAGGTATAATGGGTCTGAATATCACAATTCAAACCCCTTTTGCCAAGAAAAAGAAACCAAAAAAAAAAAAAAGCAAAATAATCTTGCCAATTGCATTAATTGGAAAGATTTAACCAACTTGGTTCACTATAGCCCCAAATCTACAAATATGGCAACAGATATTTCATCTGGAAATTGCTATTCAAATCAATAATTTTAATCTCAATTCAACTTCTTTTGAGCCGTAAATGAATGAAAGAAAAATACTGGAAAGGCTGCTCTGCTGCACCACAAGGGCTCCCTATTATTTAGTGCCAATTCCTAAACAACTGTATTATTTTGTGCACATGCTTATTTCAGCACATATCGTGCAGTGTGCTTCTTGCCCCATAAAATTTGCAGAATTCCCCAAAGCCTGAAAATGTTTTCCTCCTGATCCTTCCTGACACAGCATTATGAAATTTCGGCAGCCAAATGTCACACCAAAGAACTGCTCTAATGGTATAACAGTAAAATATAATTTCAAACAATTAGTAACATATGTCAGCCATGGAAGAGTAGCAACAAGAGCTATGCTTGAGCAGCTCTGTGGCAGAGGTAGAGGTGGTGACAGTGGTGACAGATTCCACCCCCGGGAATAGAAGCTAGCAGTATTGGAGATATGTAAAAAAGAAAAAGAACTATGGGGGACCGGAGGAGAAGGGAGAAATCAGAAGGCTGCTCTGCTGTAGTGGCTGCAGGATTTATCAAAAACATTTGGACGTTTCTCAAAGGATATGTAAACTGGGACAAGCTCCATTTGATCTTCATCCAATTAAAAAAAAAGCAATTAGAACCCCAATTCTTTTCACAGTCAAGATGCAGCCAAAATTGCAGTGAAGTAGGCCAACTGAATCAATGAGGATGCGCTGAGTCAACATCTCTCAAAGTTCCATTGATTCAAGTGGGCCAACTCTAACGGTGACTTTATTTAATTTAGTAAGTCACCACTAGAGTTGTCCGATTTGTATCAATGGAATCTACAGAGGAGCTGACTCTCCAAATCCTCACGGATTCAGTAGACTTCTCTAGTGTGGCTTACTGCTTCTGTGCTGTTGATGATTAGGACCACTGAATAGTTTTTTCCCCCTCTCATATATTTTCAAGATGGTTGTGATCTGCCTGGTCATCTATTGTTCACAAATATGTGTAATGATAAATGTGTAATGATAAAATTTCTTAACTGAAAAAAGTATTGCAAGCAACTCTCTCCCCATTTGGGCACAACTCCTTTCTGTTTCTGATAATGCACTGCTCATGAAAGCAACTGTATGTCATTCTTCCAACAGGATAGCCCATAGACTTGTCTGGTACATTTTATTAAAGTATGGCTTTGCAGTCTAATGCTTTTAAGATAGGAGCTGCTACTATTCTCTCTAATTTTATTTTTTTCTTTGGCCCCGCCCACAATGTCATATCGTTGGCTCCGCCCACGATGTCATGATGTTAGCTCCACCCACACTGTGATGACATCACGGTGAGGTAGTAAAATTTTTGACATCCAACCACTGAATATATCCTTGTACCTTTTTGCCTTTCTAGGGTACAGCTCCTCTCTTTGGACAATTCAGCTCTCCTAGCTTCTCTCTGAAGGCATCAGCTCCCCTCAGCAATCTCTCTCTTATTCGAGTTTCCTGAATTCTGCACAGTTTCCAAACCTTTATCAAGGAGGTTTTGATTTCTTCAAAATTGCAGCTGCCTGCTAGCATTTGTAAATTAGTGCAATATTGTTCACTGCCTTCCCTTATTCCTTGATCCCATGTCAAAACAAACTTTGTTTCCATTGTTTTATTCTTTCTGTTTCCATTGTTTTATTCTTTCTGGGCTTGCAATGTGCAACAAAACAATCTTATCAACATAGGCAATACATGCTGTGCTTGAACAATATTCAATATATCACTTATTCCTCCCACACTCCACATGCTACAATGAAGTACAAAAATTCTTTCCTTTTCACTGCTTCTTGTTTATTTGCCATTGCAATGACCACATTGCAATTAAACTTTGCAGCATCAGACAAGTATGCATTTTATCTTCTTATCCATTTCCTCCAAATGCAAAACATACAATACAGAAAGCTAGATTACATTCAAATGAAGGAGGAATGGAAATTGAAACAGACACCAATATTTTGAAATATGCATATGACACCCCTACTACAGGCGTGACTTCTCAGGAAGGCTAAAGAAAAAATGACATAAGTTAGACATTATGACAAATAAGATCATTGCTACTACAGAAGAGTTATGAATACTGTATTAGCATCGAAGAGATCAACATTATTAAAGATTTTCTATCCTCTGGTTAAATCATTGATCCAAATTAAAGCTGCAGCCAAGAAATCAGAAGACTGAGACTTGGTAGATCTGCTATGATGGAATTAGAAAATAATCCTTAATAGTAAGGATGTGTTCAAAATAAATGGCAAGTATCACTGATACTATGGCATCCCAATTGCTGTACAGTATTTGGATGTGAAAACTGGATGATGAAGAAAGATGACGATGTTAACAGATTTATGCAAAATGTAGGAAGTGAACTTTATTGATACTGTGGACTGACAGAAAGCCAAATACGTGGGCTTTAAATCAAGTCACAACTGAGCAGGACTTTTGAGAATAAGGCCTTTTGAAGTCACACTATATGTCAAGCAGCTCCTCTGGTCCCATAGTGGGTAAGATGCTGAGCTGGAGACTGGAAGGTCATGTTTTGATACCCTAGAGCTGCACTTGGGGACAATGAAAGGAACATTATTTGGATATCCCCTAAAAATCCTTTCAACCCAGAGTAATCTCTGACACATATATGTTAAAAGCAACTTAACAGGACATAAGAACAGCAAACAACAGATCAAGTCACATGAACTAAAATGAGCAAAGAAATACTATCATACTTTTATTTATTTATTTATTTATTTATTTATTTATTTATTTATTTTATCACATTTATATCCCACCCTCATCCAAAGACTCAGGGCGGCTTACAAAACTAAAAACACAGTTAAAACACATTGATTGCATTAAAAGGTTAAGAAATTTAAAAGTTAAAAGGGTAAAAAAGTTAAAAAATATATCAGGGAGAGAGGTGGGGGTTATTCAAAAGAGCCATCCAGCCAAGCTGACTGTCTGGCCCTTATAAAATATGAGAAAACTCACTGGAAAGGGCAATAATGCTAGGAAAAGTAGAAAGCACTAGGAAAAGAGGAAGATCTAACATGGGATAGATTGATTCAACAAGGAAAGCTGTAGCTTTTCCTTTGCAAGACTGAACAGAGTTGATAATGACAGGATAATTTAGAGATCATTAATTCATGGAGGCAACATAATTCAGAAAAAATAATTCTAATAACTTCCCTTTTTTTTCTAATGTTCAAAAAAATCTAGGTTGTTATTGAACATGCTCATAACCTAAGACATTTTCCATTCATTGAGCAATCTGTAGGGTTAATGTTCCTTAATATGTCATAGCTGGTCCATTTTGGATGCTTGGTTTCTGATCATTCTGTTACAGCTCACTGGAATCTTCTTTCTTATCTGCAAGAATGGTTAGAAGAAGCATTCCTATAGTTGTCTGCAGCTACTGGTGGCTAATTGATGAGGTGTCAGGGTAAATTTTTGCTTCGTGACTAGAGACACGATTGGATAAACTCTGGCACTTCTATTACTTGCAATTAGCTGTGGCAAACAACACAAACGTTAAACAAACCCCAGTAAGGTTCCGGTCAATGACATCTCAATTCTAAATTACAGGAATCCTGCTTGTAGTCAGATATGATGTTACATAGTATTTTTGTAATAAAAACACAATACACATTTTTAAAACCCAAGCCAGTAATACCAACCTACATAGTTTTGACCTAATGGCCTTTGGAAGCAATAAGATTATGATATTTTCCATTTCCTAACCAAATTTAACTTTTCATAACATAAGAATTATGGGAAATTTACTTGTATCCACTCTCTGCTGCTTTATTCCCATCATAAATTTTCACAGGATGGCCACAGAAAATTGCACTCCCTCTGCTCTGCAGGCAAATATCATATACTTTCAGGGGAAAATACATATAACCACCTGATTCTATGATAATAAACAGGAAGAAGCTTCCCTCCACCACTGAGCAGTGTGTGCCCTTCAGCATGTTCTGTAGATTGGAAAGAGCATAGCGAAATGGAACATTATTATTAACAACACCGTATTGTTTGTTTATTAATTTCATTATTATGCAGCCCAATAAGTCTGTGTCTGTGTCTGATGAGTTACTCCTAAGTATAATTACACTTCACAATGGATTTCCCCAAACAGTTCTCCTAGAAGGAAGCAACAGCAGATTTTTTTCAGTTAATATTGTATGCTTAGTTTCATCTGCAGTATTTTTCACTAGCAAATGACAAATGTTTAATGTCCTTGGAGATCTCATTATATATATACAAATTAAGCTTTATATTTAATTAATGTTCAACAGTAGCATGTTCTCTTCTGCCCTCCAATCTTTTATTATGTAAAATTTGGAGGACATGGAAGTAATATTCAAGTATTAATCATACCTCACATTACTTGCTGGTGGCCATTTCTCTAAGGCAGAGAGACAACATGTGGCCTATGCGATTCATGTAGAACCCAGGGACATTTTTGTGATCACCCTTGAACACCCTTGAGTACATACCCTTACACCCCAAGAAAGGTGTTCAGAGTTTGGTGTAAAATCCTTTTATCCACTAGGATATCCTTGCTCAAAATCAAGTTGTATCATCTCTGTTTATGGCCAAAGAACTAGTGTTGCCTGCATCTGCAGATATTTCTGTGGTCATGTGTCAAACATGACTAGACACCAAAGTGCGTGGAATGCCGTTACTTTTCCCGCCAAAGAAGTATCTATTTATCCATTTGCAATTTCTTGATTTTGAACTGCTAGGTTGGCAGGAGCTGGGACAGAGAAAGGAGCTCACTTCAAAGCACAGCACCCAAGTCTCGAACTGTTGCTCAGCTGACCTTCTGATCATCAAGCTCAGCATCTTAGCCACTAAGCCACCATGGCCCTCCACTAAGGTATACACGTAAGGTATATACATGTTGGGCATGTTTTAAGAGTGGCCCAGCACCTTGGAAACTCCCCACCCACACCCAAATTATCCACCAGAGGTGATGAAAGGACTTTTTCCAATTAAAAATTCCATTCATTCCTCAGTTAACAGAGCCACATTGTAATAGCCTTTTCAGTACATAACAGCTTTGTTAATGCTTTCTTTTAAATAAGCCAATTAAGTCTATAAATTTAAGGCTCTGGCCATAGTTCTCTCCATTTAAACCTGCCCTGGGAGTAAGGCCTTAGGCTTCCCAGCCCTGTTCCAAACATGTTCATATGTGAGACTTTTCCAATTAAGATTAATTCCTATGTTTCTGGTCTTATTAACATTCAGACCAGCAATCTCATAAAATGCTAAACATGATGCTTGAGCAAACAAGGGAAGGGAGCTGAACCTTTCTACTACCCTAAGATGTCTTTAGGGACCCTCAGATCAAAAGACGGCTAAGAAATAATTTAATCTTGACTTTGTTCTACCATAAACGTATTCTATGTTTGTCACAACATTCACATTGAAAATCAGATTAACGAGGCACATGGGGGTATATAATTCAAATTCTAATAGTCAACATCATGAGGGAGTAATAGTAAAACATTCAACAGGTTTGGAGACCCTCATAGGTAATCTGTATCTGAGCAGACTCCTGATGTATGTTTTAGAGCAGGGTTTTTCAGACTTTGCCTTTATCAGTAGCTGAAAGTTCAGGAAAACAAAAACATTGTCTTTCAGATAAGATAGTTCAATGGAAAAAAAGATGAAAGACAAACAAGTAGACATGTGTGATATCATTTCAAGGTCACCTATAATGTAAAAGCTCAGCTTCAAATATTTGTGTGTGTTACTGGAAATGGAGAAATGAGGGAGTGAATGACCAGGAAATGTTGTCTGCTATGTTATTTGATCTACTGGGCAAGAGTTGAGCCAACATTTCCTGAGGGACATTTTTTTTAGAAAGGTTTCTAAAATTTTATCTGAACAGTCTTCAACTTTTATATGGTTTTGCTGTTGTTCAGTCTCACAGTCAATTCCAACCCTTTGTGACCCCATGGACCACCGCATGCCAATCACACCTACCATCCATCATCCTATGCAGCCCGCTCAACTTTACACCCATTGTGTCAACAATGCCATCTAGCCATTGAATAATAAATAAATAAATAAACTCAAAATAAGGGGTGGACATGCAGTGGTGGGATGTAAAAAAAAGTTACTACCCCACTGTGACATCATCACAGTGTGGGCAGAGCTAACACCATGACATCATGGGCGGGGCCAAATAAAAATAATAAAATAAAATAAAAATAAGCACACACACACACATCCACCCGTAACACAAAACCATAAATAAATTAAATAAATAAAATAAAAATTGCATTAAAATCCACCCACCCACCCAAAAATCCACCCACCCACCCCAAACATAAATCAACCCACCCAACCCAAACCCATCACTTACCTGTTAGTATAAGTGCCTGGGCAGCACCATGTTACAAGATGGATATGGTCATCGTTCCAGTTCTCTAGAATAATATGCCTTAATTTAAATGTAAAACAGCTGTACCTCCTTAAGGGTTCTCCAATTGGAACAGCAATTGGAACAGCACAGGTGTAGCTTATTGATGAGGTAACTCCAAGACTTTGCTTAAAAACCCCAAGCCAGGCCGCAAGGCCTTTTTAGGAACTGTGGTAGTATGTCAATATAGGTAAAGGTATTAAATACACATTAAAATACACACAGACACACCACATCCAAAGGTGAGTCACTTACCCTGGGCAGCAGGCTATAGGGAGCTTCAGGCTAGCAGCTTCTCTTCCTCCTCCCCGCTTGGGAGGACAGCAAGGAGGCCGTGCATACACGCCAAGCACTGTAGGTGTGCATGCACACCAAGTGCTTGGCGTGAATGCGCAGTAGGGGAACCAGTGAAAAGGTAAGCCCCGAAGGTGTTTTCCCCCAAAAGCTGCTAATGGTTCTCCGGGACACTGGTTAAAGTTACTACCGGTTCTGGCGAACTGGTGAGAACCTGTTACATCCCATCGCTGCATCTACGGCATATTTAATCACAGGCCCAGATCCATGCAATATTTGTGTCAGCCTGCAAATCAAAACAACTGCACCATGAAAATGCACATTTATTACAATATCTAGATTGCCTTGACAGTAACAAAAGAATTGAGAAAGCCATGATTCTAGGGGAAAATATCTGCAACATTTATCTGCATTGTCACTACGGCCCTGGGAAAGGTGAGACCATTGACTGTTTTTAACAAGAGAAGAAAAAATTCATGGTTTAGAAGCAAATATCTAAAAGTGAATTTTTGTGGGTTTTTTTAAAAAAATAGATGAATGAAGAACTGGAAGAGACTTACTTAGTGGTGAGCAAACACAAAAGCAACAAAGAGTAGGAACAGGTCACAGTCCCTAATTTATCAGCAAGTTCTTTGCTTGTTTTGCTATTGGCATTTTAAGCAATTGCTTCTATTGCCCACGTTTAAGCTTTTAAATAACTTTCTCCATTATTTACACCCATACCTTTCTTGAAGGCTATAAAACATTTCAGAGACTGAATAATCACTTTTAATTAGTTTGTTTAAATCCAAAATTTGAACTCATCATAACAGAAGCTAACTGATTGTGAGTGGAACTGGCAAAACAGGCAAACAATAATTATATACCCATCAAGCAAGTTAAATAAGACAAATGGTTTATTTCTGTTACAGGTCTTTGAAGCACTCAAAATTAAGTGAAAACACAATCTTAATGACATGTGGAGCCCTTTCAAAGTATCATTTTGAAATTTACTTTTAGTTTGGAAATGCATTATGGATTTATGCAAAAAAATATAATTTGCATTTAAAAGTATCTCAGTTAAAGTGTTAGTTTTCAAAGAAGTAGCTGTGTTAATCTATAAAAGCATATCCAATAAACAAATAAAATAAGAAACAAGACACTTCACAATTCATGGGAAGGCTGGGACCATCCACTGAAATGAGGATACAGTATATGTAATTAACAAACTTATGTTACTCACTAACAGCTAATCCATTTCCTGTGCCTACTCTTTCTATAACTTGTGGTTTTGTTTAACTCCAATATGTCAGAAGATGTGAGTGTACCACCAGTCAGTAGTGGCTTAGTGGTTAAGACACTGAGCTTGACAACCTGAAGATCGGCAGGTCAGCCGTTCGAGACCCAAGTGTTGCAATATGTAATGACCACCCATCATCTGTACCAGCTCCTGCCAACCTAGCAGTTCAAAAGCAAGAAATTGCAAATAGATAAATAGGTACCACTTTGGCAAGAAAGGTAATAGCATTCCATGCATTCTGGCATCTAGTCATTTCAGCCACATGGCCATGGAAACGGCTGCAAACGTAGGCAGCACTGGCTCTTTGGCTGTAAACAGAAATGAGCACTGCCCCCTGGCTTTCAAGGAGGGAGAACTTTACTTTATTTTTTTATTTTAATTTTTTGCAGCATCATTAAGGATGATTTTTTAAATCCTCTTTCTATCTTTTTATTATGAAATTCAAGAAAGGATACAGAGGACAGAAAGTGTTCTCTAGTCTAAGCCAAACTCTCAACATGATGAATCAATAGTTTGCTTTTGGCAAATCACTTAGAATTCCATGCCCACTGCCTATTTTGAGGAATGTAAGAGGCCTACAGTAATGCTAAAATGCAAATTATGTTTTAAATGGTAGAAAGCAAGAATTGCAAGTAGACAAACAGGTACCACTTCAGTGGGAAGATAAACAGCATTCTGTGCACTCTGGTGTCTAGTAATACCTGCCACATGTCCATGGAAATGTCTGCAGATGCACATAGGGTTGGTTCTTTGCTCATATTGCTGATATATTACATGTTAAGAATAGCAAATGAGCAAGTTATACAAATTAAAATAATGCAATTTAAGATTATACAGATTCAACTGTGCACACTATGAACATTTATGAATGAAACATGCACTTGAGCTACACATTTCAGGCAATAATTATAGTACAGTACCTAGAACATTGTTTTAAATTTCATGTCATCCACTGGGAACAGAGCACTGTGGCTAATTAAATGTAAGAAAAATGAAATGCAATAGCACAGAGAAGAAAAATTAGAACTAACTTTATGGTTCTCCCCACACATCATGTGGACTTGAAACTTGAAAGATTTTTTCACTTTTTCAGCAACCAATGGTACGGATAATTTAGCATGGGTTCAAAACAGAATTTCATGCTACATCCCAGTGCAGTATTTGCATTTTTGAGAGCCATCTCAGTGACAGATCCATCCAAGCCCCTTCCTTTGGAGGTAACTACTGATGCATTGATATTAAAGCAATCTCTTTTGAAAGAGCCAAGTACAAATGGCAACATATCTATTTAAAAAATGGTTGCAGCTTCTTTCTTCTTTTACAACTTCTCTTCAAATACAGAGAATTTAAAAGTGAAAACCACTATTTCCCCACATTATTTTAGCATCCTCTTTGAATTAACAGTTTTCAAGCCATCCCTATCTAAGTTTCTCCAGTCTGCTCTTTTCAAAGATGTCAGTCTCCAGGTGATTATTGCTCTCTGCTGTGTTTAATCTGGTACCAGGAACTCGCTTCCACCTTAGTGTTGGTTAAGCTACCCTATTTCAGTGAATGCTGGAGGCCATTGTTAATATAATGCACACTGGACATGCAAATCACTGAAAATCCCATAGCTGTTTCTCAGGGATATTGTAGTTATATGATTCAGATCTTGATTTATGGAGTAGAACTCTAATATTGTACCGTACTGCATTTGGGGGGGAAGAGGGTGAATACGCAAATTATTTATTACCTGTAATTAACAAAAATATATTATTTTAAAATATAAAATGCATCCTGTTGTACATCTTTTCAGGATAGGAACACAGCTTAAGGATGCGGTTTAAGAGGTTCAGTATTGCCAAATGAAAGGTAAGGGGAATATATCAGTTTCCAAAGAGATGCTGTAAGGTTTAAGCAAAGTTGACTTTACAATGCTGATCAATCCATCTCAGTCTTCTTTAGATTTTGGTGTGAAGAATAAAGAATACAAATAAACAAGAAACTGCCTATCAGTGCCAAAGATAAGGTTGCCAGCTCTGTCAAACAGTTCCCCGCTCCCTGAAATGTTGGATCCAGTACTTGAGATCAGGGCTGGATGTTTATAATATTACAAGAGGCAGATGCTTCTCTAGCTATTGAGAGATAATACATGTTTGTGTGTGAGAGATATGATGGATAACATCAATTTCCTGTGCCTCTTCCTAAACAAATAATAGCTGAAATACTATTGCATGGAACAATAAGTCCCAAGTAGACTAGACCCACTGAATCAATTGTGATTTAGGGAGTTGACTCCTTTGTAAATCCTGTTGATTCAATGGGTCTAATCTGAATTTGTTACTTAGTATACTAAACAACAGGATTTCAGTTCAGATATGCACAACACACATATAAATGTTTTTACAGGGAACCAAAGAGTCCCAGGGTCATACAGGAGCAGAGAAGAGATGTGTGCCTTGTCATTAAAACTATTCTCCTTCTCTAGCACCTCTTACCCTGAAATTTGATTCCCAACTGGAAGACCTGAACTGATGCAGACCAAAATCTGGTGATGTTAATCAAAGTTTATGTTAGTATGATGGGAAAATTTATAGTTACATCTTTGGCCTTACTTTAGGGGGATTGGCTTACACAAGTCACATCTATTTTTAATTATTGTATCTCTAGGTAGCAACATCTCCTGCCAACCTAGCAGTTCGAAAGCAAGAAATTGCAAGTAGATAAATAGGGACCACTTTGGTGGAAAGGTAAACAGCATTCCATCTCTAGTAATGCCTGCCACATATCCATGGAAACGTCTGCAGAAGCAGACAGCGTTGGCTCTTCGGCTTTGAAACAGAGATGAGCAATGACCCCTAGAGTCGGATACGACTGGCTTTCGAGTAAGGGAAACCTTTACCTTTACCTTTAGGTAGCAGCATAATTATTTCCTTTGAAACTTGGCAATAAAGGAGAAGATTTGAGGATCATTTTGAAGTAGAAAAGGCAATAAATAGCCACCATATTAAACTTTGATGATTGCCCTCCAGCCATTTAAGCAGACACTGGCAAAATACTGGCCATTGTCTTTCCTCTCAGTATGTTTTGCTGAGATTTTATAGTCAGTGTCAAGACACTGAGAAACTGAGGGACCATGGCTTGTGATGACCTTCTACAGACTTCAGGTTCCGTAATTAGCATCTAGAATTAGTTTACTAGAAATGTATGTAAGTGAATAAAAAGATACAGTACTCCAGTTATCAGTGTGAGAGTAGCTTTCAAGGCCAAAAGCAGCATGTTTGCCAGTAGTTTACTAATTGGAAGAATGATTTCATCAGTGTGAAGGAGCTACCAGATAACTGGGTAGAACCACATGACTCTCTACCGCCTGGCCAAGAACAACCATGGCCTATGTGGAAAGCTTTAAATAGACTGCATGCAGGAGTAGGAAGCTCAAGGGCTAATTTGGGAAAGTGGGGTTTCCCTGTAGATGGTAGCCTGTGTGAATGCGGAGAAGTACAAACTATCTCCCATATGATACAATACACATGATGCCCCTCAATGTGCACTGATTAGATATCATAGTGACTTTCCTGATTCACCCATCTAGGAAAAGCAGGGTAGCATCGCTAACTGGTTACTGTGGCCTTGTTGATATTTTGACAGCCAGTATTGTTGGGGTCCAAAGGCTTTTCCTTCAGACCAAGTTTGTCAGATATCAAACCAATAATCAATCAGACAAGGAGAGATCCCAAACACCATGTCTTTATTTGGCCAATTAACGACACCAGGCAATACATTTCATTATGATACAGGAAAAATGCAGCACCCCACCATTTATTGCAAGTCTATTTATACCTCCTCCCCAGGTTTTTCTCTTACTCCTCCCTAGATTTTCTACCCTCCAATCATTCTCTGAGTAATCTTCACTGCTGGGATTCTTCCATTCTTCTTCTGCTCTCTCCATCACATTCCAGAGGCCTAGAACAAAGAATTATTATACTGTATGAACAAGAGCAGTTACATGACCACATATTGTGAATCCATAGATTTCTAAGGAAAGTATTCATGTGATTACAAACAATAACAACATTACATACATTGGTTGGCTGGCTGGCTGGCTGGCTGGCTGGCTGGCTGACTAGTTGGTTGGTTGGTTAGACCCCATCAATATTTACATTTTTCACCATTGTTCACCCTTGTGTCCTTAGGCCAGGGAACAGGGCATTAGCAAATCCAGATTCTTAAGATTAGCACAACTATCGCAAAATAGTAGCCAAATGCTCACTTCTGGTTTTGAGGACAGTAAGGATATTTGGGGTTGTTAAAAGAGAGTAGCTGGGACATTTGGAAAAGTCAAATCTCTTGCAGCTATTTGGAAACACAACTCACCTCTTTTTGCTAGAAAAAGAAGAGTCAGAGGAAGGGTAGAGCCCATAAAAGATAGCTCCATGAAGCACATGTGGGCAAGGCCATGGGCATTTTTAGAGTTGTCTTAAGTTCTTTTAAAATAGTAATAATAGTTGCATTTTAAAACACTTGCATCACAATCTCCACATGACCCAAAAAAAAGTATGCATCTCAAACGCTCCAGAGAGTTTGAAAAGGGATCCTTTAAAATGTCAAATTTATTCAGCCTCCTTTTGGCTCTGAGAACTTACATTACACCCTGCAAAGCTCCACAGGCTGCTGCCTGTGCTTAAACTTACACAGCCTCCTCAAAAAGTAATTAGATGGGGGTGGGGGAGAGAACCTTTCAATTTAATTATGTTGTGTTAAGGGCTTTCTACATTCAGCTATGCTTGAAAATGCCAGAGAACTGCAGCTGTTACAGACTACAGTCTTGAGTCTTATTTAGGCAGAATGTATGTAGTATATGTCAGTTGACTTAATGAGGAACAAAAATAATACAAGTAGTTACAATGGATTGTTCAGTGTAAAAGCTCTTGGCTGAAAAAAAATTGAAGACAATGGCTTCAATTTAGCTGCCACGTGCAGTCAGAATGGCCATGATTCTTTCTAAGTCTTGACAGGAGAGGGAAAGGAGGGAAAGCATTCAATGCACAAGACATGGAATGCTAGCTGTCAGTGGTTTTGTTCAAGTGAGAGTGACAAGTCCAAAGATAGAGACTCTGTGAAGGCTTACCATGTGAGACAAAACCTTGATTTCCCAATGTTCTGGCTTGAAGGGAAAGCCTTCACAAATAGACAAGTGTCCAGTTGTGACATAATGTAAAGGCAAAAGGCTGTGTTTTCTTCAAACAATGAATAACCACACTGACAAAAAACCCACATAGCATTCATGGCTGTCATGTAACAGAAGTTAGTGTACTATGTTGCAAGTAACCAACTGGCGACCAGCATCATGTACACTGAGTGTTGGCTCAGCCCAGCCACTCTCTTCTAGTTAGCCGGATGTATTTACTTCATCAATTGGTCATAGTTTCCTCAAGGATCTCAAGAGGACATCAACTGTTCTCTTTTCCATTTCCAATGTTGTCATGATAGCAACCACATGAGATAGCTTAATCTGAGATATTATGCCTAGCCATAATCCATTCATTGACTTTCATGGCTGAATTAGAGTCCTTTTGATCTCAGACCAGTACTCTAACCAATGTGGTTCTCTGTGTATAACCCTGCTCTTTGTAAGGAAATTAATTTCAATCATCATAAGGCCCAAAGGAAGTGTGAGCACAGCTCAAGCTTTATTTCAATGCTCATACTTCCCAGAGCTTGGAAAACTTAATTTTGTGAACTGCAGCTCCCAGAATTGCTCATTCAGTGGGGGTCAACAGTCATTTTGGCTTGTGGAAAGAGAAAGCTGATTTGAATTATCTCTTTGATGTTCAAGGGCCAAACCATGTTATTTTGCTCTCTGGTACCCCTCCCATTGGGGATTGTAGTGGGTTAGTGGTTAAGATGCTAAACTTGACTACTGGAAGTTTGGTAGCTCAACAGTTCGAGACCAAGTCAGCTCCCATCTTTGTCCCAGCACCTTCCAATCTAGCAGTTCAAAAGCAAGAAATTGCAAGTAGATAAATAGGTACTACAGTTGTACCTCGCTTAAAGAGCATAATGTGTTCCACAGGATTGCTCTTTAAGCAAGTTTGCTCTTTAAGCGAAACACCATTGTAAGTGACCAATTGTGACTTCTGGTGGGAGGGATTGCGAACCCTGATTTATTTGTTAAGTGAGTTTTTGGTTGGTTTTATTTGTTAAGTGAAGCAACTCATTCAGAGAAAATTCTGCTCTTTAAGCGAGTGACTCTTTAAGCGAGGCACTCTTTATGTGAGGTTTGACTGTACTTTGGTGGGAAGGTAAACAGCATTCCATGTCTAGTCATGCCTGCCACATATCCATGGAAACGTCTGTAGATGTAGACAGCGCTGGCTCTGGCTGTAAACAGAGATGAGCACTGAACCCTAGAGTCAGATATGACTGGCTTTCAAGCAAGGGGTCCTTATTCCTCCCATTAATGTATGAAAACCAGCTGGATTGACAAATGAATTGTTCTTTGAAGTGATAGCATGCTTCATCAGACCTGAAGGCATCAAGTTAATTTAGGGGGCACAAGAATCTATGCTTGAATACTTTTCTGCCACCTTACATTATTTTCTAACTTAGGTGACTCCCTGTTATAGCAAGAGTAATTACAGTCCTACGGTATCTTAATGATCACAGTGGCAGTCAGCAAAAGCATGGAAAATCTGCCCCAAAAGAGAAAGCAATGTAGACACACTTCCACTATTTCTCTCTAAATCAGAGATGAGAAACCTGCAGACTGCAAATGTTGTGGAACTGCTGTTTTCTCCCTCTAATTTGCCCTCCCTCTAATTCAGGGATTCTCAACTTGCGGCCCATGGGCCATGTTGCCCATGACACCATGTCATGTGACTCCTAACTGCCTCCAACACGCCAGGAAGTGCCATGTGGTGGAGGAAGGGCAAAATGGCTGTCCAGCCCCCGAAGCTGTCTTGAGGGAGCATGACCTGGCCCCCAGCTTTAAAAGGTTGAGAACTCCTGCTCTAATTTGTCTTCAGGTGTTATCATATCCAGGGGCGTAGCTACCGCCGTATCAGCCGTATCAATTATACGGGGCCCCCAGGCCACGGGGGCCCCCAACATGCGTAAGCAAAACAAATCTTTACCCTTCCTAAGGGCACCCAAACAAATTTTTATACGGGGCCCCGGCAAGGCACGCTACGCTTCTGATCATATCATAGATTGTACTGGCTATCTAGTTCTACCAATTCAGAGGGAGAGGAAGAAGAATTCCCCTCCATTCGATTTTGATTAATTTATTAAGCAATGGGGCTGTGGTGGCTCAATGATTAAGAAGCTTGCCTTGTTAGCTTGAAGGATGGCAAGTCAACAGTTTGAGACCCAGGTACTGAATGATGGATTGAGCACCTGCTTCTGTCCCAGCTCTTGGGGACATGAAAGGAGCCACATTTGGGCATCCCTTGAGTGGACTTTCTTCCACAAAAATTATTTCAACCGAGAATAATTTCTGACATGAAAGTATTATTATTAAGCAATAATAAATTTAATTTATTATTTATTACTTATTATGTGCCATCACCTTGTTTCCAGGTTATGATGAAGCTAGAAGGCTTTTCAAGGCATATGAGATATTTAAGCAATGATTATACCATTACTGTCCACCAGTGAGTCTTGATGGCTGACCAGAGATTTGAACTAGGTTTATCGAATCTACATGTGTCAGTCTATCCACTACACCACACCAGGGCCATAGCCAGGTTTCTAGATTATTATTTTTGTTGGGGGGTTCAGGAGGGGCAACAATGTCAAACACACATATATAACATTGGTATCCCGAGGTGGGGTGGGGGGTAGGCTGTTAGATCAGGAGGGTTTTCACACACCCTTGGCCCCCCTCTGCCTATAGCCTTGCACCACACTGACTCTTGCTCCATGTGTGCCAAATTAATATATGGTCTCCAACCTTGTCATTGGTATGAATGGGGCTAATTTTCTGATCGTTTCTAAATAAACTGTACATTATTAGTGGGGTCCGGGGGAGAGATGCACCATATCTGTCTTTAAAAAAGGGAACTTCTTGAAAAAAGTAACACGGGCTCAATAACAAATAATAGATTAAGTCTAATGAGGTCATTTGAAAATGCTGCTCCTGAAGACATTCCCAGCGTGGAGTGATGACTGTAAATGGCACTGTCATTTCTGCATGATGCTTTATTCATTAGCTGACTTTGATATAGCCAGCTAGGGTGATAAACAGACTTCCCCTGGGTTTGCTTCACAGTTCAGTGTGATTGCTTCTGTTTTTATTTAAATAGTTGAACTTCATCCAAGGGAACATTTGCATGGCAACTTGGAGGGAGCATAGTGCAAGGCCGAATCCAGGAGATTTCAAGTAGCTTATGGGAAAATAAATTGGCTTCACTCCCTAATAACCAGCTTCCATTTCAAAAAGGATGGCACAATGATTTTTCAGAACCATGCCCATGTCTGGCAGACAGGAAAGGATGACAATTCCATTTGGTTCATAGAATCATAGACTTGTAGAGCTGGAAAGGATGACAATTCCATTTGGTTCATAGAATCATAGACTTGTAGAGCTGGAAAGGATGAAAAGGAACATTAACTTCAACCCCCTGCTGAAGCAGGAAATCCAGAGCTAAAGCACCCCTGACAGATGGCCTTCCTAACTTTGTTTAAAACACCAGGGAAGGAGAAACCACCACATTCTGAGTCACTCTGATCCAGTGTCAAACAGTCCCCACTGCCAGGAAGTTCTTAATGTTTAAGAAAAAAAATCTTTCTTGTAATCTGAATATAGTATTTCAAGTCCTACAGGAAACAACCTTGCTCTGTCTACCATGCTACAGCTCTTTAAATGTTTAAAGATGGCTATCATATCACCCATCAGTTTTCTCTTCTTCAAGCTAAATGAACCCATCTTTCTATACTGTTCCTCATAGAGCTTGGTCTCCAGAACTTTCACCATCCTGGACATTCTCCTTTAAACACGTTCTGACTTGTTGATCCCACACGCTAGCAAGGTCATGCTCAAGATAATACAGGACAGGCTTCAGCACCACCTGGAGAGAGAACTACCAGAAGTACAGGCTGGTTTCTGAATAGGCAGGGGAACTAGAGACCAAATTGCCAACAAACATTGGCTCATGGAGAAAACAAAGGAATCCAGAAACAAATCTACTTCTGTTTCATTGGCTACACCAAGGCCTTTGACTGTGTGGACCACCATAAAATGTGGCAAGTAATTAAAGAGATGGGAATACCAGAACACCTTATATGTTTCATGAGAAATCTGTACATGAGTCAAGAAGCAACAGTTAGGACAGGATACGGAATGACAGAGTAGTTTGGAATAGGAAAAGGAGTAAGACAAGGCTGCATTTTGTCACCCTGCCTATTTAATTTATACACAGAGCACATAATGTGCAACACAGGGCTGAATGAATCAAAAGTTGGAATTAAAATCACTGGGAGAAACATCAACAATTTGATATGTGCAGATAATTCTACCCTAATGGCAGAAAGTGAAGAAGACCTAAAGAAGTTCTTGCTTAGGTTGAATGAGGAGAGTGCAAAAGCTGGCTTAAGGCTTAATATCAAGAAAACCAAGATAATGGCAACAGGCCTTATCAGTCCCTGGAAAATAGATGGGGAAGAAGTAGAAGCAGTGACAGACTTTACATTCTTAGGATCCAAGATCACTGCAGATAGAGATTGCAGCCATGAAATAAAAAAGGTGACTAATTCTGGGGAGGCAAGCTATGAGAAACCTGGGGAACATAGTTAAAAGTAGAGACATCACCTGGCAAACAAAAGTCTGCATAGTAAAGGCAATGGTATTCCTAGTGGTAATGTATGGTTGTGAAAGCTGGCTCATAAGAAAAGCTAACTGCAGAAGAATAGATGCCTTTGAAATGTCATGTTGGAGGAGAGTTTTGACAGTACCCTGGATAGCGAGGAGAACAAATAGTTCAATCTTAGAAGAAATCAACCCAGGCTGCTCCTTAGAAGGCCAAATAGTAAAGATGAAGCCAAAGTACTTTGGACATCAAATGAGAAGAGAGGATTCACTTGAGAAAGCCTTGATGCTAGGAAAAGGGGGGGGGCAAAAGAAGAAGGGGACGGCCAAAAATGAGATGGCTAGATGGTATTATTGTAGACGCAATGAGCACAGAGCTGGGTGGGTCGAGGAGGATGGTGGAGGACAAAGGTGCCTGGGGGGCAATGGTCCATGTGTCGGAATCGACTGTGCGACTGAACAACAACAAAACTTGTTGATAGCATTTTAAAACTCTGGTGCCCAGAACTAGAAACAGTATTCCAGGTGAGATCTAGACCAAGGAAAGATAGATTGATATTGTAACCTCTGTATAACTCTGTTGATGCTCTCTATATCTCTTTTATTTTATTTTGTTATAGCATGTGAAGTATACTCACATACTCATGTGAAGTATGTGATCAACTAAGATCCCTAGATGCATTACTTCTAAACTGTCTGTCACTTATCTGATATTTATGTATCTGATTTTTCCTGCATAATTTTAGAACTTTGTATTTTTCCCTGCCGAAACTTGTTTCTTTCGGCCCAGTTCTCCAATCCATTTAAGACTATCTTGAATCGTTCTGTCTTCTGAAACATTCACTACCCCTCCTAGTTTGGCCTCAGATCCCAATTCGATGAGCATTCCTTCCTCCAAGTCATCTAAATGATGCTGAACCTCATCATGCACAGAAGAGAACCCCTGATTTGTAACTTTTTGGGGGCTATAACCTTTTTTGGGGGGGCTATAACCATTGAAATGCTAAAATCCTTCATAAACTGAATAAAAAGAATCACTTGAGTGTTGTTCTCAGTGGAAAGGCAATGACATACATCCGATAAATATATTAAATACACATAAAAATAACATGACATTTAAAAATGTGAAATGAAGCTAGCTGATATTTTCATTCATCACAAATTTCAGTGTATTTTCAGCTAGTTTTGTGTTAGGTGCTTAACCTCCTTCACTCCGAAGTGAAATGTGTGTCTTCTCTAACTTGTAGCTGATTCTCCATTTGTGAAGCTTATGTTTTTCTACCACTTATTAGACTTAAATATGCTCCTTTATACCACTAACAATAGATGCCTTCATGTGAAGATTTTGAGCACAGTCTTCATAAGTAAACATTGTTTCATATTTCTATTCTCTGATTGAACATTTGGCTGGTCTACTTAAATAAAGGAGAACTCTTGAGGATCTTGTTTATTATACGATGCCTAAAACATGCCCTGGTTTTTGCTATGAAACCATGAAACTCAAGAGCCTATACAATGCATAAATATTAAAAACCTACAGCTTTCCAAAGGGCTAGTAAGCATAAATTTATGTTCTAGTCATGGACTGTAAATAAAATTTTAAAAAAATATGCTTCCATCAAATAATTCAATGGTTTTCTCACCTTCTTCTTCTTCCATACCCAAATCTGAATATTGGTGATCATCATGGTGATCAGCCATGAAGACTGTCCTGAGAATATAATGCAGTGGCTTTTCATCTGCCTTCCACATCATAGCATGAACCTCATACCACTGATCCAATTCTGCGTGTCACCTTCTGGTCCTGAGCCTTTTGGCACGAAAATTCCTCCTCAGCCCCAGGGCAGTATTAATAAAGCTGCTGCCCTCCATCAAGATGGATTCAAGTGGGATTTAATCCACTTTGGGACCATCACCCTTCCCTGTGGACTTGGGCACCCAAGGCCATTTGTCCTCAGGATTGCTAGGTTAGTTAACCGCTGCCTGACACTTGGCATTGAGTTGCTGGCAGTATGGTCTACTCTATTACCATAGCAGGATAACTTGGCCACACATTTGGTTTTCTCACCACTGGGTAAGATTACAAGAGTTTTCACATTTTGTGAAAAATTTAAAGTATTTTTTTTTGCACAAAAACTTGGATATTGCTCAGAAACATTTCATTTTGGATCAGACCTGCTGTATTTGTATAAAATGAATGTTTCTGTGATAAACATATGGCTTTGGGCACACGAAGAACCTTTTTGTTGCATGAAATAGAATGAGTTTGTCCCTTGATGCAGCTGACAAACCTCAACACACACACACACACACACACACACACACACACACACACACACACACACACACACACACACACTTGATCATTTTATAGTTGTAGAAACTGTTTTTTCAAATGAGTATTTTGATGATTTTTCACAATCAGAAAATCTGGGAATTTTTGTTAACATTCATAATTGGTAGCAGTTTTTACAATTCACAATTCTGGCAACTCAACTGCCCACATTGTCTGGAGTTTATGGAAGCTGTAGTACAGAATGTTAGAAGACTCCTCAAGTTGCTCACCCCAATTTTAACATTTAGCATCCAAGGCCCTGAATAAAACACAGATAGAAAACAATTACCTGCCTTACTTTCTTTCTATTTCTCTTGGTTCAGTGACTTTCTGTTAGCATCTTTTAAAGGCTCCTTCTGCTTTCAGTGAGACAACTAATTTCTCATCATACTTTATCCTTGTCCTTTCTCGGCTTGCTCCTTATTAAAGGTTGTGGATCGAAAGGTAAAAAATAATGCCAGAATAGTAAGTAAATGAGCCTGGTCTTCCAAATGCTTTCATTATTCAAAGCACCTCACATTTATTTCTTGCTGGAGACTTACTACCTCTCTTCTAGAGATGTTTAGCTGTATTAAACATGAATTAATTTAAAGTGCAAATCTCTATGAATTATCTAGTGCTGCCCAGATGAAAATTCTGTTTGAGGAAAGAGTTATACATTTCAGCATTGAAGAAGGGTTGTGCAAACAGAACATGGGGCCATTAAGACCCCTGGCTTATGGCAGCATATTTTGAGACACACACACATGCCAACTTAGTGACTATTCCTGATAGATGAAAATTTGGAATGTCGATTTAAAAAAATTCATATTTCATGAAGGGAGTAGAATATTTCCTAAGAATTAAGATGCCCACACTCCACCTGCCAAATAGCACAAAGAGTTAAATCTTGGTTCTGCAGCCTTCATAAGGATCAAAGGGAGCTTCCCTATTGTTGCAACTAGTCAGCTGAAGACTGCATTCATATGAAAAGGGAGAGGATGTTTATTCTCTCTCTCAAGAAGAAAAGAAGTCTAGAGAATGGATCCCAGTAGAGCAAATTAAAGAAACATTGCAGTGCTGCTATACTTAGTGAGAGCCCACTTTAGTTGTGTTTTTCTCTCAGAGGAAAAAAAGCCAGGCTATGAGCTGACCAAAAGGGCTCTAACTGGCATGACATACTCTGACACATTTCCTCTGACACATTTCCTCATTGACAGTTTTAGGGTCCTCCCTGAATTATGGTTAAGCAATAGCCAGTGAGGACATGGCATCCTCTGCAAAGGCCTTTCTGTAAATGTGACTCTCTTAGCTTAATGCAGAAAGTGAGGAGGAATTTAAAAAGCTCCTGATTAGGTTGAGAGAAGAAAGTGCAAAAGCTGGCTTGAGACCCAACATCAAGAAAACCAAAATAATGGCAACAGGCCCTATCAGTCCCTGGAAAATAGATGGGGAAGAATTAGAAGCAGTGACAGATTTTACTTTCTTGGGATCAAAACTCACTGCAGATGGAGATTGCAGCCATGAAATAAAAAGCCGACTGATTCTTGGGAGACAAGCGATGAGAAACCTGGGAAGCATAGTGAAAAGTAGAGACATCACATTGCAAACAAAAATTCGTATAGTCAAAGTAATGGTATTTCCGGTGGCAATGTATGGTTGTGAGAGCTGGACCATTAGGAAAGCTGAGCGCAGAAGAATAGATGCCTTTGAGATGTGGTGTTGGAGGAGAGTTTTGAGAGTCCCCTGGGCAGCGAGGAGAACAAATAGGTCAATCTTAGAAGAAATTAACGCTGACTGGTCCTTGGAAGGTCAAATAGTAAAGATGAAGCTAAAGTACTTTGGACATCAAATGAGAAGAGAGGGTTAGCTTGAGAAAGCCTTGATGCTGGGAAGGGTGGAGAGCAAAAGAAGAAGGGGGCGGCCCAAAATGAGATGGCTAGATGGTATTGTAGACACAATGGGCACAGAGCTGAGTGAGTTGAGGAGGATGGTGGAGGACAGAAGTGCCTGGTGAACAGTGGTCCATGGGGTCGCAGAGGGTCAGAAGCGACTGTGCAACTGAACAACAAAAGGTCTTCCATGTGGTACTTTTTGGTCCAATTGAAGAGAGGCACATGTTCTCTTTGTTCCTCAGATATAAAAGGGGTGCATCTTGAGATGTTCAGGGCTAGCCATTTTGCTGGCAGCCCCTGAGTTAGGCCTCCATTTTACATTAAAGGGCCCTAATGTAAATGGATGCTATATCTTTTCTCAGGTAAATTTTGATTATATATTGGTCTGAGAATATTTTTACTGAATAAATTGATTGAAAATGAAATTTTCCTTTTGTTTCAGAATATTTATGTTTATGTTTATTGGTGTGATCCAAGCTTTTGGGTGCCCCTTCCCATGGGCGATCCAAATCTTGGTGAACAAATGTTTCAAGGGTGCTTCTGTAAGTAGGCAACCCAAGAAATTTGGTAATGATGTGGTGAAGAATGCAAAATTCATATATCATTCCAATCTTAGCCACTCCCCCGGAACATCCTCAACTCATTTTTACAACTATTGTAAACACATGGGTCACAATAGTTGTAAAAGTAAGTTGAGGATGATCTGGAGGGAGTGGCTAATGTATTGGAATAGTTAGAAAGTAGGTGTGTGTGCAAACAGCTTCATTAGCCATGTATTGTATTTACAACAACACACAAGAAAGTTCAAGCATAGAGGATAATGTGGAGCAAGCAGGCAAGTAAATAGAGAACAGAGGTAAAGGCCAACAAGCAATCAAAACAGTAAGCAGAGATGAGTAAGAGAAGATAGTGAGAGGATGGAGCAAGCAGGACAGCAGAAATGAGAAAGAAACAAGATAGAAGAGGTCAGGTGGAGACAATGGGGGGAAATGGAAAAAAGGAGATGCAATACACAACATAACAGATCCAGTTTTTTAAAAGGGGCTATCAGCTTCAAGGTATGAAACATAAACATATCCAGGAACCAAACTTATGTTTTATTGCTTAACCTATTGAGAAAATAGGGTAAGTATTGGTCGTCTTTTACAACCATCCTCAGAGAAGCAATTAAGGCCATTAGCCTGAGTGTTTGGTATACTTAGCAATAAGTGATCTTTTTTCTTCATGAATGAATGTGAGCCTAGAGTACAAATAATATCCACATTTTCCGAGAGACTGAAGAGGGTCATAAAGGAATAAGAATTGGTCCCAAAGGATCATTCATATTGCCTGCCTGCCAGTATAGCAGCCAGAATATTTCTTGGAAGTTTTTGTTTAAGATGGCATGATCTTTCTAAACATTTGCTAATCTTTGTTTTTCCCTCATTGTTTGATAACTGTATCCCTTTATCTTATAATTAACTTGCAACATGATGCAATGGGGAGTATTCTTATTCCCGGGCCTGTTCAGTTTTCCATACTTTCAGTTTTCCATACTTTCCTCCATAATGTTCATTATGTTCTTCTTTCCACGTCTCTTGATCTTAATTGGACTGTTGAGAGGAGAGGGTTGGTTCTATTTCTGATCTCTCATGCCATTTTCACTACATAAGCTATGACACTCATGTCTGCATATCAGAAAGTGAGGGAATAATATTATCCCGAGAATATTTTTCTTATGAAAAAGGGTTTGAGATTGTTAAAAATTGAATAAAACCCTTTATTTCCTCTTCTGTCCAGATTTTTTTTAATGGGTGGTGGTCTAGGAAGCCCCAGGAGTGCTGGGTTTCCCTCAAAACATGGTAAGATTCCTCCCATGCAACTAAAGGACAAAAAGGAACTTGTTGAGCCTTCTTCTTCTTCTTCTTCTTCTTCTTCTTCTTCTTCTTCTTCTTCTTCTTCTTCTTCTTATTATTATTATTATTATTATTATTATTATTATTATTATTATTATTATTATTATTATTATTATTATTATTAGTCCATACCACGATCCAGTTCCACAAGTCACTTTCTGGTCCTGAGCCCTTTTGGCACACAAAGTTCTCACCAGTCCTAGGCCAGTATTGATAAAGCTGTTGCGTTCCACCAAACTCAATTCAAGTGGGTTTTAATCCATTTGGGGGCCATCACCTTTCCCTGTGGACTTTGACACACAAGGCCATAGTGCTCAGGGTTGTCAGGATAGTTAACTGTTGCCTGACACTTGTTATTGAGTCGCTTGGCTATATGGCCTACTCTATTACCATAGCAGGATAACCAGCCATGAAATAAAAAGGTGACTGATGTTTGGGAGACAAGCTTTGAGAAACCTGCAGAACATAGAGACATCACCTTGCAAACAAAAATTTGCATAATCAAAGCAATGGTATTCACAGTAGTAATGTATGATTGTGAGAGCTGGACCATAAGGAAAGCTGAGTGCAGAATAATACAAGCCTTTGAAATGTGGTGTTGGAGGATAGTTTTGAAAGTATCTTGGACAGTGAGGAGAACAAATAGGTCAATACTAGAAGAAATCAACCCTGACTGCTCCTTAGAAGGTCAAATAGTAAAGATAAAGTTAATGTACTTTGGACATCAAATGAGAAGAGAGGATTCACTTCAGAAAGCTTTGATGCTGGGAAAGGTGGAGGACAAAAGAAGAAGGGGATGGCCAAAAATGAGATGGCTAGATGGTATTGTAGATGCAATGGGCACAAAGCTGGGTGGGCTGAGGAGGATGGTGGAAGGCAGAGGTGCCTGGCAGGCAATGGTCTATAGGGTCGCAAAGGGTCGGAATCGACTAGGCGACTGAACAATAACAACAAAAACAGCAGAAGACCATTCAAAGGAATTCAGTAATGCTTCCCTGCACCTTTCTGGCCTGCTATTAACAACTATGCAATCCATTAACAGCATTCAGTGCCATTGATTACTTCCATGTTACAAACAACCATAACAACAAGGATGGCATGTCTAACAAGAAGTAATGAATAACCCAGTGAGAGGCTTTTAAATGTAATACTCCTAGTTCTTACAAAAGTGATACAGAACTTGATTAATCTTGTGTCTGCTTTTCTATGAAATCAAACCAAGAGAGGGGAGAAAAGAGGAAGATATGTAGCAGGTGAAGGAATTCGACATTCTTTTCTGAGGGATTAATGAAGACAAATTCTTAATACTTCTATATAAGTATTTTCTTGCAGACATTCTACAAGTGCAGCAAGCTCACATCAGCAATCATCTCCAATTGTTTCAGGAGGGGATCTCTAGAGCTGAGCGCCTACTGCAACTGGGTCATCAAGTTGTTAAGAAAAACAGTTTCCCCAGTTAATTTGTCTCTCTTGCTGTTTTCCTGCTCCCTGTAACCTCTATTTTCTTCTCATTCCCAACCCTGTTTAGAAGATGTTCAACTGCAAGCCTATGGGCTTTGGTTTAGAGAGCACAGGGATAAGTGTTTAAAAAACATGTGAATGCTTAAGGGAGAAGTAAGATGTTGTAGGGTGAAGGCGTGTGTCAAGAGTTGAAGCTGTTTGAAGCTGTTTATGTTTAACCACCACCCCTTTAAAGAGCTGAATTGTCAGGAATACATTTTAATGGATTCTTTTGCCTCCTTAAATGTTTTTCTCAGAGCAAGCAGTTTTTGCATTCTGATTTAGAAGGAGAGCTGAGCTTTTGGGAATGAAACAGAAGGGAAGATTGAGGGAAAAGATTCCATAAACCACTACCGATTTTATTTTATTTTTATGACTACATCTGTTATGTTGGCACTAGTTATGGTTCTCCTTGGGAGTTCTGCCGGGTCGGGGGTGGAGAACATCTGCAGAGCCAGATGTTGCTACAGTCATAGCAAAGATAGCCAATGGGGAAGTATGATGGCAGCTAAAGTCCAACCATAACAACATGTCTTTGTTCTTCCCTAAAGTGAATTTCGGAAGCCTTGGTCTCCCGTTGTTGCCTTCCTGACATGTATCTTGTTAAAACCGATCCACCACCCATGGCTTCTGGCTTTTCTTGTATCCTGCGCAAGGCAGCTTACAAATATTTCTTTTTAAAAGCAAGTATTGATACCTGAAATTTGGGGGTACCCCTTAGGGGCACCCTTACCTGGAAATACCTGAAAGCCAAAATTTAGGGCACCCCTAGTGGATGGGTGCAATTACCCTGGAAACAAATGTTAGTGAAAGGAAAATGTTTTGGTATCTTTCATTTTACTTTAATTTAAGACCCTCTGGCCGAAATGAAAACAAGACCACGATGCAAAGGACTGTGGGGAAAATAAATTTTTTTACTGCACAATGCACCATAGATATCAATGCATAAACCTTCCCTCAGGGCTGCCTTCCAACATGAAGGATCAGCTGAGTTCAAAGTGAGCTGGGAACTTTTATACTAAGCTAAAACATCAGAGCGGAGGGGGATTTACTGCAACAGTCACAAAGAGTGGCAAAGGAGAACATCACAGAGCAGGAAATTACACCACATTATCAAAATAAAGGGATTTCAATGTTCGCACATCACCAAAGACAAAGCTTTCAGTGCTCAAATTATTACACAAGAATAGTCCAAGGAAAATCCAAATGTCCACAAGTGTTATCAAAAAGGGTCCATTCTGGCATTCCAGCCCTCCTGGGTGGGGCTGTCTCAATGTGGTGCAAATGTCCATAATCTCCTGGAGAAAGAGTGAGCTACTCTGTTTGCCCAAACAGTGCCTCAGGGAACAGCCTAGAACTTCACTGCATTGATAAGATGTTAGCAACAATTGTCTTTATCAGGGATTCCCCTGGCGATATGTGTGGCTCAATAGCAGAGTAGCACTTTTAAGCTGTTACACAGCAAAAGCCTTTAGTGCAATGACACACACATATATGCCTTCAGTGGAAAGGTGCGCTTTACTTACAGTGAGGGGAAGACAGACATACACAGGACTATATACAACAGTCTCTCTCACTCCAAGCCCCACAGTAGGTAGACAGCTTGGATTCCTCTGTTGGCTCCAATCCCAGGAGCATGCACAGAGTCCTGGTGATCCTTTAGCAGTTCTTTCTTCTCTGTTGAAGGGAACTCTCAACAACACCAGACTCTCGTTCAGCAGTCTCTGTCTGTAGACTCTCTCTTCAGTAGCTCAGTCCTAGTCTTCAGTAAGACAGACTCCTCAGTATGACAGCCTCTTCCAGAATGATAACCTCCTCCATAGACCCTTCCCAGAGGGCCACAGTTATACCCTAGTGTTGCTGGGCAGATTCTCTAATCAGCCACAGCTGGGCTGTTACAGAAGCACATGGACAAGGCATGCACAGCCTGGCAATCAGTTTGAGGCTCTAATATGTACACCTGTGTTCAGAACACTTGGAGGGCCATAAAGTTATACTATTCCACTGGGCAGCAATCTTTGTACAATACCCCCAAATGAAAAATGTCCTAACATGCTCCTCCTATTGTACAAGATGGATGCCACAATATACAGGTCAGAATACATAAGCAATATATACACATACACAGTTACAGTACAGCATTCTTTACAGTACACTCAGTTTCAGTATTTACAACATCAGCTTACACTCTTCACATGCCTATTGGCACCAGGAGGAAACAGTTTAATACCTTTTCTTGCACCTTTGAAATACCTTGGTCTCCTAGACCCACACACCCTATGCCTTTCAGATTCTGGCATACATTCAGACAGGTCCCAAGGTGGGTGTACCTCCCTGTCTAATTCTGCCTGCCGTGCACCCGACTTTGCACCTGGCAATGCAGCTACCTCAGGAGAGGTTTTGGGGTTTGCTTTATCCATTAACGCCACAGTGGCCTGATATCTATCAGGTGGCCTTCTAGTCCGACTGGACCTACGTGGCAGGACTCTATCAGTGGTATCTCCCCCAGACTCCCCAGAAATGTCAGACTCCTCTGACTCACTTCTTAACTCTTCTTTTACCCCAGCTTCCCCATCAGTGGGACTTTTGCTAACAAGCTTGCTTCTGCTGGGTTGAAAGACAGGCTGCTTTGCCTCCTCCTCCTCAAACAGGAGTCCAGGAATGTGGACACTTTCCACATGCTCCCATCGGGAGTGCTCCAGGAACTTGGCACTCTTACTTCTTGTAACTTGGTTGGATCCTGGCATCCAAAACCTATACTCCCTATGGTTTGCCTCATATCCTATAAAAAACAATTTGCGTGCCCGGTGCTGACCCTTGCGTCTTATCTGGGCCGGAACGTGGACCCACGCAGGACAGCCAAAGACGCGAACATAGTCCAGGTTTGGCTTCCTTCCATGCCACCTGCTTGCAGGGATATCCCCAATCCCAGAATGATAAACGTTATTCATCAGATGGTTCGCACACTTCATAGCCTCTCCCCAGAGTGTGCGAGGGAGACCTGAGTCATTCAGCATAGCCCTTGTCATGGCCTGGAGAGTTTGACCCCTCCTCTCAACAGTTGAGTTATGCTGAGGTCTGTAGGGGGCAGACCTTTGGTGGGCTCTCCCATACTTAGCCAAGAAATCAGTAATGGCTTTGTTTGTGAACTCTTTCCCATTATCTGTGATTAGGGTCTTTACCTCTGTGTTTGGTTTGTTCTGGGCAAATCTTACCCACCTGGTTAGGGCTGAGCAGGTCTCATCCTTGGACTTCAGCAAATACACAAACCCATATCTTGTGTGGTGATCTACAATGCACAGGGCATACCTTGAGCCACCAAGGCTTTTGCTCATGAGACCTATTAAATCAGCAAACACCACCTCCAAGGGCTGGGTAGTATGAAAACCACCCACTCTATTTGCAGGAGTGACCTTAGACCTCTCCTCGTTACAAGGATTACGGCTCAGAAATCTGCTGCATGGTTTCACAGCTATGCCCTCAGTCAGAGCAATGGTCCTTCTCAAGTCTCGGAAATTTACATGGCCCAACCATCTGTGCATTAAGTGTATGCATTTGTCATGGGGGAGCTTGTTGCTAAAACTTTTATCAGCCAGATTCGCACTCAGTGTACGGGAGCCTAACACAAATAGACCATTGTGTATCGGGACAGTGAACTCCTTATCTCGTCCCTTAATGACACATTCCTTCCCCTGGAATGTCACTGAGTAACCCATTTTCAGTAGGGTCCTAACAAACAGCAAATTATCTTTATCCATGGAGTCCATTCAGGGATGACAGGATTATCTCAGAGTCCCAATTGTTCTTGAGAGCCTACATCCAGCCAGGTGGCTCCAACAGCACCCTTGGTATGGCTGGGAGATCACTGTCTTCATCTTCTAATTTATTCAGAGTCTCGCAGGCACATCTGCAGCTTGACCACACCCTTCTCAAACTTGAAGAGCAAATTTAAAATGTAAATTATGCCCCTAGCTGTGATCCTTACAGCCAAAAATCCCCATGTCTATCTGCCTCAGAACTCAAGATGTCCCTTGATAAGGGGGAGCAAGACTGGGCTTGTGTGGTGCTTGTGGAAACTGGGACATGTAGTGGTTTGTGCAAACTGTTTCTGGGCTCCTGAGTCTATGCGTGTGCAAAGGCATTGGTTACAGCGGGTCCTTGAAATCCATGTATCAGTATTACAACCATTGGGAACAATACATTACAATATTAAAAATAAGTAAACATGTTAATAATTAAATTAAACAGCTAAGACACACTTTAAATGTGGAAACACTCTGTTATGGTCAAATTGGACTCAGGACAGGAAAGGATACTCGCTTCACAAAAATTTCATAGTAGACACTGTTCTCTGCCTTCAAAAGCTAAATTCTAGGTTCTTTGGACAAAATCCAAAATTCTCTAAGAAATTCTGGGCTCACGGCATCTTTGCACAATGCATTTGTAGATATATTTATTGAGAGGCAGTGGATATGGCAAGAGAAAAACTCCTCCTTAACATTTATTTAACATAAGTACATATGCTATAACGATTTCAAAAGCAAGGCTCCATATTATTGACAAGCAAAATCATTCAGAAGTACTTCCTGCTTACATTAGGTGCAGAAAAGAGAAGTGAAAGAATAATCAATGTAAAAAATGGCATTTAACATGTATACATCATAGCATGGATTTATGGTGTAACTACTAGGTTTATATATGTAAAACGAAATTGTTTATCACACCTATATGTTCATGGCATCAGCAAGATGCAAAATAATAAAGTAATAGGAAACCTATCTTATTTTGAAGCATGACTATTTATTTATTTATTTATTCATTCATTCATTCATTTAGATTTACATATTCACCCTTCTCAACGGGGCGACCCAGGGCGGTTTACAACATCATAAAAGCATAACACAACACAACCCAAACCCATTATTAAAAACTTCAAAATTACAATTATAAAATTTAAAAAGTTGATAAAATTTATAAAAATCAACAGGTTCCAATAATAATTAAAAATTTAAAAACAAAGATAAAAGATTAAAAGACCAGGAGAGAGAGGGAACTCAAACTAACCAGTGAGCTGGGGTCATAGTACTGCCAGGACCCCATACCTGTCCCGCCAGCCATGTTTTTAAGTTATTCCTAAAAGACAGCAATTAGGAGGTTCCATAGGGCCGGAGCAGACACAGAGAAGGCCCTCTTTCTAGTGCCAGAGAGATGTGCCTCTCTGGCCGATGGAACAACTAGAGAGCCTCTCCGGTCCGCTCTGGTGGGACAGACAGATGTTCTTGGGGTGATGTGGTCTCTTCAGTATCCTGTCCCACTACCATAGAGGACTTTAAAGGTGATAACCAGCACCTTGAATTGCACCTGGAGGCAAACCGGCAACCAGTGCAGCTCCTGAAGCAGAGGCGAGGCATGTGCATATTGCCCACACCCCATCACCACCCGGGCAGCCACATTCTGGACCAGTTGAAGCCTCCAGATGATCATCAAGGGCAGCCCCATGTAGAGCGCATTACAATAATCTAGTCTGGAGGTGACCAGAGCGTGTGTGATCATGAGCAATGCATGTGCATTGCTTCAATGCAATGCAGTGCATTGAGGTAAAACTTACAGTTGCAAAGTTAATCACAAGGTCTTTACCATCTCCTCTGGACAGTCCAGAGGAGGCTAGCCTGGCTTCCCATGGAAAGAGTATTATGTTATATTTGCTTGTTTTTTCTTTTTATTTTCAGTATTGTAAGATGTAGTTTGTAATTGGAAAAAAAAGGAAAGAGTTTCAACAACACAGAAGCAGTCACTGAAAAGGCTCTTTTTTTCTTCTTCATCAATTGTTGCTGTGAGGACAGTTGGAGTGAGAGAAAGGATTTCTCCAAAGATCTTGAAACCTGGGAAGGTTTGTATCAGGCGTTATTTTCTGACAAGAGACGGTGAAGGACTATCTGTCAAAAGGATAGGAAATCTTTGCCTCACCGGATGTTTTGAATTACAAATCACACCATTCCTTGGTTTTGAGCAATGGGTCTTTGGGGACTGAAAACCTACAAGAACTGGAGAAACAAAGGTCTTTTTTACATACCTTACTTATCTTTACTTGTTTCCAACATAACTTTCACTGGAACCTTGTGATGTGCATGTGGCTTGAAGAAACTAGGTTGCTTCAAAGGAATTCAAGGCTTTTCCAAGGGAAACTAATTTCCAAGGAGAATTGAGGTGTAAATCTCTGTTTGCCTTGTCCTCCCAAGTAAGGATGAAGAAAAATGCATTCTTTCCTCCCATCCCTGTGAGAGGCCAACTTACTTTCTGGCGCCATTTATTTGAGCTTTTTGCATCTTTTAAAATATTCTGGTATTATAAAATGCCACATTCACAGAACAGTTTTTCTTTTATCTGATAAACAGAAAGAGCTGTACTGCTGTGGCAGAATGTAGATATATTCAAAATACTGTGCTTTTAATCTTAAAAGGAAAGAGACATTTTTCATAATTTACAGCAATCTTGACAGAGGAAAAGAGAACGTGAAGAAGAGGAATCTCATGGGTCTTAAAAATGCCCTAACTAAGTATTTCACACAAAAGTGGGTGGGAAGTGATCTGTTTTGGCTGCCATACCTCTTTGTCATCATAAGGGTCTATCCATGAGATGGAAGGCTGGGCAAACGTAGACACTATTCAAAGACTCTTGTTAATGTTAGATTAAGCTTCCAACATAGCCAGATTTTGTTAATGGAAAAGAGAGGGCATTATATGGTCCTTTGGATCAGGCAGCAAAGTCTCTTTGGCTGCCCTAGAATAATGGGTTTGACTAGACCAGAGGTGCCCAAACTTCTGCCCACGGGCTGGATCTGGTCCTCAACACCCATGCCACCCTTGCTACTCCCAGAAACAGAAGTAAAATATGGTACACTGGTACCCCTCTACTTCCACTTTGACTTCTCTGTTTCTTGGTAGAGACAGACAAATTTGCCATTCTTTTCCTCCAATAATTGATGCATTTCATCTGATTTCTGCAGCAATTGATGAACATTTAAAATGAGGCAGGGGCAGAATTATGTTCTTTCTCTAAAAAGAATTCTGTATATTGTGATATATTAAACCTGGATTGTCACCATTTAGATACCATTCTTTTCACCAGCAACAGAATGGAAGTTGCTTGAACAAATAAAGAAGAATTCAAATTTGTCCTTGAAACCAAATGAGAACTATGTTCCATATATATATTTATTAGATGAGATCAGAAATAACAACAAAAGAATGGGCTCCACGTAGGTAAAGGTAAAGGTTTCCCTTGCTCGAAAGCCAGTCATGTCTGGCTCTAGGGTTCAGTGCTCATCTCTATTTACAGCCAAAGAGGCAGCACTGTCTGCATCTGCAGATGTTTTCATGGACATGTGGCAGGCAAGCCTAGAGTGCACAGAACACTGTTTACCTTCCTATTGAAGTGGTACCTCTTTATCTGTTTGCAATTTCTTGCTTTCGGACTGCTAGGTTAGCAGAAGCTGGATCAGAGGTGGGAGCTCACTCTGTCACACAGCTCTCAGGTCTCAAACTACTGACCTGCCAACCTTCTAGCCATCAAGTTCAGCATTTTAACCGCTAACCCACTGCAGTTACAATGCCTAAAACCCTCAAACATAAGTACATAAGAACACTTATGTGGGTTCACTATTCCAATCATCCTCCTGTATTAAACATGGAAAATCTACTACTTAAAACCAAGATGACAAGGGCCTTACCTTCCTTGGTGGGAACAGCAGCTTCTGCCTCTCCATCTATCCCATCCTTTCTAATTCTAAATCACAGCCCCTTCTTAGGATTTCCCCACTCATTGGCTGAACCACATTTCCCCAGGTGCATTCTTGTCACATTATTTTCACCAATACACACATTTTTCTGTATATGCAATATACAGTCAAATCTCGCATAAAGAGTGCCTCGCTTAAAGAGTACCTCGCTTAAAGAGCAGAGTTTTCTCTGAATTTTTCGCTTCACTTAATAAATAAAACCAACCAAAAACTCGCTTAACAAATAAATCGGGGTTCACCCCCACACACACAATTGGTCACTGAAAATGGTGTTTCGCTTAAAGAGCAAACTTCCTTAAAGAGCAATCCTGTGGAACGCATTATGCTCTTTAAGCAAGGTACCACTGTATGCCCTTTTGTACATATTTTCTCCTGATTTGCATGCTTCAGTAATATTTCTGTCTGAAGAACTATTATTCAGCTGCTGTATCCATTCCGGATATTGGCTATCATCATGGCGATAGTCTTCCCGTTCTTAACTCCTCAGAACAGTTCTTCTGAGGACATTCCACACCAGTCTCTCACGTTCTTCAGCCATGAAGTCCATCTACGTCCAGGGCCTCTCTTCCCAGGGATCTTTCCTTGTAGAAGGAGGTGGAGGATTCTATACTTTATGTCGTCCCTCATGATATGGCCAAGGTATTGGAGCTTTCTTTGCTTAATGGTCTTAAAGAGTTGTTTTTCTTTATCCATCTGCTGCAAAACTTCTACATTAGTCACATGATCAACCCATAATATTCTGTGACTAATGTGGAAGTACAAAATTCAAATAAGCACAAAAAGTGGAGGATTATTGGGTTCTGCTTTTCATATTCCTGCTTTGGATATTATAAATAAGGTAGGTTCATATTAAAATGTGAGCCAAACACATTTCTACTCCATCCCTATTTATTAGTGTGCTATATACTTTATGACAGCAACAGAAAGCATTCTAAGGAGTTAGAAAGTTCATTTTAAAAAAAACACCACAGTAAATCTCCCTCCCTCTTTCTCTATCTCTCTGCATGCAGGCAGGAGGAAGGGTAGAAAGAATAATGAAATTGCCCATAATCTCATTAAACTAAGTTTGACATCCTAAGAATGAAATCTGACGTTGTTGCCATTTTATTGATGGTGATTGTAAGCCAGCAATGGCAGTAAAAATAGAATTTGTAATGCAGTACATATAAAATAAAGCATTGATACTGTACAAATGCTGCATTTGATACCAAAACATTTTGCTACTGTAACAGTAAACAAAAGGTTATTGTTGAGTACATAATTCTCCTTACATCCACATCATATTATTTTTAACTTCCTCACAACATGAGGAATTCAACTGACAGAAGATGTTAAATGGAGCTGAAAGAGAGTGGAATCGTGTATGTGTCACAGTAATAGCTGGCAGAAGATTCTTCTAACCACATATCAGGTTAGGAGTTGTTGTGGTAGAGAGTTCATATTTCTCATACACTACAGTTTCCCCAAATTGTGTCTTTCTAGAAGCTACAGAAGGGACTGCAGTGGCTCAAGTGGATAAGATGCTGACTGGAAGGCAGCAGGTCAGCAGTTCGATACCCGAATACTGCAGGATGGAATGAGCTCCCGTCTTTGTCCCAGCTCCTGCAACCTAGCAGTTTGAAAGCAAGAAATCGCAAGTAGATAAACAGGGACCACTTTGGTGGGAAGGTAAACAGCATTCTGTGCACTCCATTGTCTAGTCATGCCTGGCACATGACCACGGAAACATCTGCAGAAGCAGACAGCATTGGCTCTTCGGCTTTGAAACAGAATTGAGCACTGAACCCTTGAATCGGATATGACTGGCTTTCGAGCAAGGGTGACCTTTATCTCATAGGCATTGCCCACAACTGGGGCATGGGAGCATAAGAGGAGGATGTGGGTTCACAAACCCTCCTTAAAATCCCTCCTTCTCAGGACTCAGGGCAATGGTAGACTCCCACGACTCCCACAATCCAGCCCTGGAATGTTGTGCTTTCTGCCTGAGAAAGTCCTCTTATCTCTCCCTGCTGTGTGAGCTCAAAGATGAGTTATGGTATGAGAGATTTGGTTGTAGTGTGAAAAAACTCTGATTCCCATTTTTTAAGCAGGTACAGGTGGTGCTGAAATTCCCTTTTCTCAGGATCCCATCAAACCTGGACACCACACTTCCAATTGTCTTTAAGGGAGGGACCTTGTGTGGCCTCCCCCATTTATTGGAATAAAGAATAAAGTAAAGTCCATAAAGCAAAGCATTGTTTCATCAAACAAAACATAGCAATAGCAAAAAGCAAAACTTGGCAACACAAAGCTGAAATAAAACTTCTCATTCCTGGATAAAATCTAATCTAAAAGCATACTAGTTTCTAGCAAACTAATCTCCTAGACGCAAAGCCTACCTAACACTTTGTCTAGTAAAATAACAAGCCACGTTTTTGTTCTAAATTCAGGTTCTCCTAGCTCAGCATCTTCAAAGGCCGAAGATGTTGCAAAATCTGGCAAAGTATAAAAGCCAGAATATTTCTAAGTATTCTGCCTCCCTTCTCCTGATAAAATTCAAACAGTCAGATGTCCCTAGCCTTATCTGCTTCAGAAGTCCATCATATTCCATCTCGCTGAATCCGAAGTATTCCCCTGAAGATCTCTTTCTAACTGGGCTAGAACTGCTCTTTTTATTCCCCAAAAATGACTCACTCCCACCTTAGGAATGTCCAGGGACCTTGAAGCTAGATCAAAAGATAAGATTTCTGTTATCTCTAAGATCTTTCAAGGTTACCAGGATCTGACCTTTTCCTGGCAAGATGCCAAAGCTTTCATACACACCCCTTCTCTGGGTGATTGACCTCTCGAGTTCAAAGTGTGTGAACTTGCAGTGAAGGCGTCTTATGGGTAATCTTTCCCTTGATGATTGAAGGAGCTTCTAGGCCCTAGGGGCGCACATCCTAATGCTTCACTGGGAAATCTCAATGCAATGCTAGACAGAAAAAGTTTTGTTTCTCTGAACAACAAGCCTCTGTGACTAACTGAATCACTGTGTCACATTCTTGTGAGCTTATTTTCTTAATTAAAGCTTCCAAATTCATTACAAACTTTATCTTTAGCAGCTACAGACAGACGTCAGATCAACCACACTTCTTTTCTGTGAATCCCAGCACAAAATTCTGTTCTAAATATTTTGGTCTCATCCTCCCTTCATTCTTTTCGGACATGAGGATGATTGTGGAGGATGTTGTGGAGAAAAGTAAAAAAAGTCATCACAGTTGTGCTAACAACAGATGGAAGAAACATCAATGTTTAGTTTTTTTAAAAAAAACTCTTGCATTCTGAGTATTTCTGATTTTCCTCAATTGTTTTAAAGCAATTCACTATTTGCATCAGCCAAATTCAATAGTTAGTTATTCTCTTTATGGAGAAGACTATACTGTATTTGCCTTCCATTTACATGTTAAAGAGCCAAAGCCTCTCAGAAAAAGGAATCTGTAACCCAAATTCAAGGGGGGGGGGGCAAGTCAAGGGGGGGCATCCCAATACATTTTACTTCCCAAGCTGCAGATTACTCCCCTCACTCAGACAACATAAAGTCCATAATAGTTTGAGCCAGATATAAATCCTGTTGCTTAGCACAGTAAATTGTATTAGAGTAAGTTCATTGAGGGGAGCCATGGTAACTTAGTGGTTAAAACACTAAGCTTGACGATGAAAAGGTCAGCTGGTCAGTAGTTCGAGATCTAAGTGCTGAGTTAGCTTCCGTCATCTGTCCAAGCTCCTGCCAACATAGCAGTTTGAAAGCAAGCAATTGCAGGTAAATAAATAGGTACCTCTTTGGCTGGAAAGGTAACAGTGTTCTGTGCACACTGGCATCTAGTCATGCCTGCCACATGATCATGGAAACCTTGGGAGATGTAGGCTCTTTGGCTGTAAGCAGAGATGAATGAACACACACACACACACACACACACACACACACACACACACACACACACACCAGAATCAGACACTACTGGCTTCCAAGCATGGGAGACCTTTATCTAAATTCATTGACTCAATGGAGATTTGGTGAGTCAAGTCCTCTGTAAGTTCCTCCGATTCAAATGGGCTTACTCTAGTTGTTTCTCACTTTAGCACGGTAACTTATAGTTAGACTATATGCATTGAAATAAATTGAATTTACAGAACTCATCAAATCCTCACTGATTCAATTACCCTACTCTAGTATGATGAGTTACTGTGCTAAGCTACAGGATTTGAACATCTCACAAGCACATCTCCTTGTTCTCTGAATATCTGCCACAAAGCAAATGCACGCTGACTCTCTGATTTGATCCATATCAGAAAAAAAGACACATAGATCATGAAGATATGACTGAGGCTACCAATAATTATGACCAACTCACACACAAAAATCTGCCTAACACAGAGTTCTTCTTCCCATTGTGTTTACTAAGACCAATTTGCTTGACAGCTGAATTTTTCTTCCATGCTAAAGATGGACCAGCTATTTCCACCTCAACGCAAGTCATTAAGCTGTCGCAGAATATTTGTTTTATTATTCATTTAAGAGACCTGGTGGCACAGTGGTTAAACTGCTGTACTGCAGCCAAAATGTGGTGAGTTTGATCCTGTCAGGAATCAAGGTTGACTTAACCTTCCATCTTTCCAAGGTTGGTAAAATGAGTGCCCAGCATATTAGGGACAAAATGCTAATTACCTTGTGAAGTGCCCAGAGAGTGCACTAAGCGTTATGTGGCAGTATATAATTGTAATTGCTCTTGCTATTTGTTGTTTATTCCTCCAGTGAACAAAAGCTGGCACTCACTCTTTCCTTCCCTTACACTTTATTGTCACAGCAAACTGGTAAGGTAGGGTCAACCACTGAGTTTGATGCAGTGGTGGGCTCAAACAATTTTTTACAACCTCACTGTGGGCGTGGTATGGTGGGCGTGGACAGGGGGAAAACCCTGCATTGCACCCGAAATAAGGACTACTTTATTTCAAAACTTAGATGGGTGGGGCCAGCCAGAATTGCTGCTACTGGTTCTGGTGAACTAGTGCAAACCTGCTGATGCCCACCACTGGTTTGATGACTATGGGACATTTGAACCCAGGTTTCCTAAACTGTTGTCCAATACTCAAACCACTATTCTGCATTACAGTGGATAGGGTCTTCAGCATGCAGGTATTTCTTCTAACATTGCCGTTCCAGGTGGTGGAGATATAACTGTTTGATCATCGTATTTGTTGTTGTTGCTTAAAAGCGGGCATGGTTTCTCTAGTAGCCTTGAAGACTACAAAGACATCACTGTTGGGCTACATGCAGCCTCTTTATCATTTGTTGCCCAGTGTTGCTGCAGAGTTAGAGAGGTCAAAGGGAGGACTCCAGTTGTGGTATTTCACCTTCCATTGGGCCTAACTAGAAATGAAGAACCCTGGGAGTTTTAGTCTCACAATATCTGCAGAGCCACATTTGACTTTCTTCTCCTTCTTCGTCTCCATCGGCATCTTCTTCTTCTTGTGATCTATACGATTTCAAATATTGGCAATCATCATGATGATCAGCCATGAAGAATGTCTGGCATATATAATGCAGTGGCCTTTCATCTGCCTTCTGCATTGCAGCGTGACTCCCATACCACTGATTCAGCTCCGTGAGTCACTTTCTGGTTCTGAGCCCTTTTGGCATGCAACATCCTCCTCAGCCCCAGGCCATTATTGATGAAGCTGCTGCCCTCCATCAAGATGGATTCAAGTGGGATTTAATCCACTTGGGGAATTTCAACCTTCCCTGTAGACCTTGCCAAGACCGCTAGTCTTCAGGGTTGTCAGATTAGTTAACCGCCTCCTGATGCTCGGCATTGATGCTCGGCATTGGCAGTATGGTCTACTCTATTACCATAGCAAGATAACCTGGTCAGACTTGCAGATTTATATTTTCAATTAGAAAGAGCCATACAGAAAATAATGAGGCGTGTTCCTAAATGAGCTGCATAAGACTGAAACCAAGCAGTATGTTTTACCTTCAGAAATACGCTACCGTGTTTCCCCCATAATAAGAGACCACCGAAAATAAGCCCTATGCAGATTTTCGGGGGGCTCTAAAAATATAAGCCACCACCCCCCCCCCCGAAAATAAGCCCGTGGACCATTTCTGGCTGTTTACGTAAAACCATTTTTTAAAAAGCCATTAAAAACCACAGCCACAGGCAATAACGCGCCTCGCCACTCGCCAGCCCCGCAAAGACGGGGCGAAGTTAGGAGGCGACTTTCCCTTTGCGCGCGATTTGGGCGCCCGCCCTGCCGCCTGCTCGGTCCAGCGGCCTGGCTGAGCAGCGCCCACCACACAGGCCAGCCAGGCCGGGAAGCCAGCCCCATCCTCCGGAGGCTCCGCTGGCCTCTCCGCGCCTCTCCCCTCTGCTGCCCAGCCGCCCGGGAGGAAAAGGGAAGGCGCACCGGATTGGGGCCCCTGCTTCGCGCCGTCATCCCGTGTCCTGAGTCCACCGGCTAGCCAGCGCCCGTGTGGCCAGAGCTTGACCGGCAAGCGGCAGCGCCACCAACCCGGCACCTCAATGCCATTGCAGACGGCGGGCGCAGCGGCAGCGGCGACTGTGCGGGGAGGGGAGGAAGGAGGCGGCTTCCCGCACTCGGCCCCGGCTCAGCTTCCCGCCTTGGGTGCCGGTGGGTGCTCTCCAGCAGAAGCGCCTAGCGCCAGCAGCGCCCAGCGCCAGCAGCAGGAGAGGCCTCCGTACGGGGGCTCTCTGACAACGGGCGTCCCTTCGCCACCTTTCTCCCGTGTTTCCCCTATTCAGCGATGTGATTGGATCTCTATGTCAGCTGACATAGAGATCCAACCACATGAAGGGGGCGAAAATTCAGCGATGTGATTGGATCTCTATGTCAGCTGACATAGAGATCCAATCACATCGCTGAATAGGGGAAACACGGGAGAAAGGTGGCAAAGGGACGCCCGTTGTCAGAGAGCCCCCGTAGGGAGGCTTCTCCTGCTGCTGGCACTGGGCGCTGCTGGCGCTGGGCGCTTCTGCCGGAGAGCACCCACCGGCGCCCGAGGCAGGAAGCCGAGCCGGGGCCGAGCGCGGGAAGCCGCCTCCTTCCTCCCCTCCCCGCGCAGTCACCGCCGCCGCTGCGCCCGCCGTCTGCAATGGCGTTGAGGTGCCGGTTCGGTGGCGGCGGCGCTTGCCGGTCAAGCTCCAGCCACACGGGTGCTGGCTAGCCGGTGGACTCAGGACACGGGACAACGGCGCGAGTCGCAATACGGTAAGCAGTGCTGCTGCTGCTGCTGCAGGCGCTGGCAGGCCGTGGAGGCAAAAGAAAAGGAGCACGGGTCGTGGTGGAAAGGCAGCCCGGGCTTGCAACGCCCACTCGCTAGGGTAAGGCGGCGAGGCGCCATCCTTGGCCTCTGCTCCGCTGCTGCTGCCGGGCAGGGAGGCGAGTCTGGCAGATGAGCGGGGAGGGGGGGATTGGGGTGGGTGGGAGAGAAGGAGGGAGGGTGGAGGGGAGCGTGGCCGAGTGGTGCTGCTGCGTGGGAAACAACGTGCCCGGGGCTTCCATGCCCCTCCTGCTGCTGGCGGCGCTGCTGGCGTCCCGTACGGGGGCTCTCTGACAACAGGCGTCCCTTCGCCACCTTTCTCCCGTGCTTTTGTTTTGGCTGTTACCGTGTTTCCCCTATTCAGCGATGTGATTGGATCTCTATGTCAGCTGACATAGAGATCCAATCACATCCTGCTGAATTTCCCCCCCCCCTTGTTTCCCTAGTTTAAAAAAAGCATCTGATCAGCTGTTAGTCGGGAGAGAAAATAGGTAAGCAGAGGGAAGTTACGGTAAGCAGAGTTGGGGGGTGTATTCTCTGTGTCAGAGCAGGCAGTACGGTAAGCCACCCCCCGAAAATAAGCCAGCGGGCCATTTCTGGCCATTTTTTTTTGGGGGGGGGAGAATATAAGCCATGGCTTATATTGGGGGAAACACGGTAGGTCCCATTGTACTTAGTGCAGCCTGTTCCCAAACAATATGCATCATTACTGATAAACTCTACCTTCATACTTCAGCCACCGAGTACAGGCTGATGCACGTTTCCTCTGAAGCTATTCGTTCATTATTCAGTAGTGCCTGCTCCACAAGAAAGTATGCACAGAACTGAAGCCATCTTATTTATGGTAAATATTACTCAAAAAAGTAGACTCTGAGCTCAGTAGGATTTGGTCCCAAGTAGGTGTAAGCAGAATCCAAGTTCTTGTACTCCCCCTGAGATTGTTAAATTCTGCTTGGATCTGTGCTGAAATAACAAACTAAACAACTTTAATTGTAGGCACATCTCAGCAGCTTTTATTAAAAATGTTTCCCATTTTGAACAACAGCAAGTGAGACCTGTCTACCTCATTGTGCTTAAGGCTGAAATCTCTGAAGTTGTTTAAGAGATTTTCATTCCTCCTTTTCCATTCATTTTCATGGGAATTAGGGCTCAAATCTTTTAGGCAGCTTTACAAATTGATGAATAAGCTATTGTGTGAACAAAAAAAATACCATATCCTCTGCTAGGCTGCTTTCGGTTCATTCAACATGCCAAGATGACAAACTCAAGCTCTTTATTGTATGAACATTTGTCTATGCATAATATGGTTCTGCGTGGAGGTGTGTGTTTTTAATTGGTTTTGCAGAAAAGTAAGAGTGCAAGAACCATTGGCTGAATCCAGATTCAGCATTCACTACTTCCTGCTTCCAGACAAACTCTTTGTAGTCCAAATGTTTTGCAGACTTACTTCATCTCCCATTTTACACTTATTTCTCATCACACACTGCCTGTAAACCATTGCATATGCAACCAAGTTACCTACCATTTGTTGTTATGTTATGTAATGTCAAGACATTCCCAATTTATGGCTAACTTATTTATGAGCAACCTCCAAAGTGTTCTGTTCTCAACAGGCCTACTCACTTCTTGTAAATTCAAGGCTGTGGCTTCCTTTAAGGAGCCAATTTTTCTCATATCTGGTCTTCCTCTTTTCCTGCTGCTTTTATCCTTTCCCAGCATTATTGTCTTTTCCAGAGAATCAGGCTTTTGTATGATGTGCCCAAAGTAGGACAGCCTTGGTTTCATCATTTTGGCCTTCACAGATAGTTCAGGTTTGATTTGCTCTAAGACCCACTTGCTTGTCTTTCTTGCAGTCCAAGGTATTTGCCAAACTCTCTTGCAGCACCATCTTTCAAATAAATCAAAGGTTTTCTGTTTGCTTTCTTTACTGTCCATCTTTCTCACCAGTATATAGTGATCAGGAATACAAGACTGTGGATGGTCTTGGTCTCCAATGACTCATCCTTGCACTTGAATATCTCTTCTAATTCCTTCATTGCTGTTTTTCTAAACCTCAGTCATCTTCTGATGTCTTAGCCATTTGGATTGATAATTGAACACAAAATCTTCCATTAGGTCAATTTCTTCATTGTCAACATTAAAGTTGTATAGTGCTTCTGTAATCATGATTTTTCTCTTCTTAATGTTAACTGCAGTCTTGGCACTTTCTTTTTTCACTCTGACTAAAAGTCGCTTCAAGCCACTGCTGGTTTCTGCAAATAAAATGGTGTTGTCTGTATATATTAGATTACTGATTTTCTTCCAGCAATTTTCATTCCTTCATTTGAATCTACTCCAGATTTCCATATGCTATATTATGCATATAGATTGAACAGATAAAGGGATAAACTGCACCCTTGCCTGACACCTTTGCCTATAGGAAACATTTGCCTCTCCATATTCTGTCCTAACAGTAGCTTCTTGATCACAAAAATGGTTATGCATCAGAACAATTAAATTTGCAGGTACATCCATCCCCCCCCCCCCATAAATTTCTCATGACCACACGGTCAAAGGCTTTGCTATAGTCCAGGGGTTCGCAACCTAAGGCCTGTGGGTCAGATCCAGCCCATGGTACCCTATCATGTGCCCCCCATCCCTCCAAGGGCATTTGAAAAACAAAATGGCCACCCCTTTGAAGCTGTTGGTACAAAATGGTCTCTCACACACACACACACCATTGTGCAGGCAGGGCAAAATGGCACTCTGGTCCTCAAAGCTGACTGAGAGAGCATGACCCAGCCCCTGGTTTGAAAAGGTTGGGAACCCCTGCTATAGCTTATAGACTAATCTTCTGAAATTTGTGGTGCCCTCCAGTAGTCAGCAGATATTTGCAATATGATCTAAAGTGCTACCTCCAGCTTGTTGCCTTCAAATTCTCCCTCATGTACCAAAACATGGTTATTTAGCAATTTTTGATTCAAACATAGACAGTGATAAAATAACTTATTGATTTCATTTGTACCCCGCCCTCCTCCGAAGACTCAGGGCAGCTTTACAACTAAAAACAATTAAAACACATACATAAAAATTAAAATTCAAGTTAAAGCACTGAGGAGAGAGGTGGGATATTTAAACGAGCCAGGCAACCGAGTTGGCTGTCTGGCCCACGCCCCACATATGGCCTGCCAGCCAGGTCTTCACTCCTTTCCTAAAGGGCAGCAACTCTGTCTGGAGACGTAACTCTGTTGGCAGGAGGTTCCATAGGGCCGGAGCGGACACAGAAAAGGCCCTCCTTCTTGTGATAGAGAGATTAGCCTCTCTAGCTGAAGGTAGAACCAGAGAGCCTCTCCGGTCCGGTCTAGTGGGATGGACAAATGTTCTGTCCCACTTGAAAGCAGAACCAATGTTTTGAAAGCAGAACCATTGTTATTAATTGCTATTTTCAGTTACCGTTTTATGTGAGCATTGAACCCTGTTTTGGATTATCCAACTGTTACTCTAGTTTAGGGCTGTAGGGCATTCCAGCTCTGTCCCAGGCTGTAAATAATTACAGCTGCCAAACTGAGGCAGGTGATGAGGTAAAAGTGAGTTTCATGAATGAGAAGGGATTCAGACCCAGTTCTCTCAAATCTTTGTGCAACATTCTAAACATGACACTACATCAATTAGCTGAGCAGCTAAAAGGTATGAAGAGTTGGAACTTTTTAAGTTATTGAGAGAGCCTTTAAAAATGGCAGGAATAAATCTATAGGAACTACTGCTACACATTGTCACTCTTATGGACTGCACCCTTGCTTCTCTGTAAGGATTAGCTGAATGTTTTAGTACAAAATGACCCCAGAATAGTTTGTTAGCAACATGGTTCATTGAAGCCCCTTTGGATATCTTAAATGCAGCATTTATGCTACATCAAGGCAGTGCAAGGTTCTCTCTTAGTCCTCTGATGTGACATCCGTGTCTTATGAGATAAGCTCAAAATCAGGCTGCTGTCAGTCCAGTTGTCATTTGGAATTTCTCTCATGCACATAAAAGAAGGCTAAGAGAACCTCAAATCCAACTTACTTTGCAATGATGGACCTATTTGACCTCCTCTCTCTCCCATCAAAACACATCATCATTAATCTTGAATTGGTATAACAATAATGCAAAAAAGAGAGAAAAGAATATGTGCTGGCTGTTTTATTAACTTGAAGGATTATGCTTTCAGCAGTATATCAGAAAGTATTTTATCTATGCTGCATTAGCGATTACATTTGCATTTGAATTTCAGCCCTCATCATTCCATATGCAGAAACAACCCCCTGAGAAAAGAGGACAACATTCATCATGTAGGACTGATCTGTCGGAGGAAAAGAAACTGTGGCGTCTATTCCAATTTATTTATTTTTCCCTCCTGGATTTCATGCCCCTTTATCTATTAGCTCAAGGTGGTGTACAGAAACAATCTAATCCATTAAAAGTGGACCATAAAAATCTCATGACATACCCAAAACACTATTTACTAAAATATTTTGACAAGAACATCAACATTCCCCCTCGTGCTTGGCTGCATAAAATAAAAGCTGAGGTGGTGGCACAGAAGTTCACGGCAATTCAGAAATAAAGCAAAGCTTAGAGTCAAATGGATGGCATAGGATCAGTCGGCCCACCAAGTAGATTCCTAAACTGTACAACATGGGAGCTGGTACAGCAAAATCCAGAATTTGTTTTGAGATTGCCTTCAACAGAGCCAAAAATTTACAAACATCTATGATATTGTAACTCCGTGAAACAATGGTACACATGCAGAAGAGAATCCCCAAGTATTTGCATAAATTGGATGGCAAACCTAAGGAGGCTACTTACTTTGCAATGATGGACCTATTTGACCTCCTCTCTCTCTCCCATAATAATGCTTTATCATTAACCTTCAATTACAATTGGTTTCATACCCAATTTCACAGAATACAGCTGCATCTGGTAACAAATTTCACAGGAATCAATATTTCTTGTTCAAGTTGGAAGGTTCCTGCTGCTTGACCAAAACATTTGCAGTAGAACCCCATATAACAAAAAAACTCCGTTCCATGGAACTCTTCACTATTCTGTTTTTTCTCTATATGGATCGCTATGGGTGATGCACCATGTAACAAAAAAAATGTTATACGGCTCGCTAGTGATGATATCACATACGACAAAAAAAAATTTCATTGTATGGGGCATCATCAATAGTGATCCGTATAATGAACATTTTTTTCCATTATATGGTGCATCGTAAATAGAAGACAAACGCTTCGTTGTACGGATTTTCGTTATACGAAGCATTTGTTATACCAGGTTCCACTGTGTGTGTGTGTGTGTATATGTGTGTGTATATATGTATGTGTATATATGTGTGTATATATATGTGTACACACACACACACACACAGAGTCAGCAGGTCAGCAGTTTGAGACCCAAGTGCTACACGATGGAGTAAGCTCCCATCTCTGTCCCAGGTCCTTCCAACCTAACAGTTCAATAGCAAGAAATTGCAAGTACTGTAGATAAATAGGTTCCACTTTGGTGGGAAGGCAAACAGTGTGCCCATGCACTCTGGTGTTTAGTCATGCCTGCCACATGTCCACAGAAATGTCTGCGGATGGAGACAGTGCTGGGTCTTTGGTTATAAACAGAGATAAGCACTGAACCCTAGAGTTGGATATGACTGGATTTTGAGCAAAGGCGACCTTTATACTATATATCTCTCTCATGTAAAGGTAAAGGTTTCCCTTGATCGAAAGCCAAGGGGTCAGTGCTCATCTCTGTTTCTAAGCCGAAGAGCCAGTGCTGCCTGCTTCTGCAGACGTTTCCATGGTCATGTGGCAGGCATGACTAGACACCGGAGCACATGGAATGCTGTTACCTTCCCACCGAAGTGGTCCCTATTTATTTACTTGCAATTTCTTGCTTTTGAACTGCTAGGTTGGCAGGAGCTGGGACAGAGATGGGAGCTCAGTCTGTCCTGCAGTACTCAGGAATCGAACTGCTGACCTTCCGCCTCCCAGGCAGCGTCTTAGTGACTTGAGCCACTGCAGTCCTTCTCAGGACATACCAATATATAGGGTAAAGAATTTTGTGGAAAATGTAGAAAATTCCTTTTGGGAAAAACTTCTGAGGAAATTTTCAGAGAACTATACAATTTCAGAACGAGAGTTACCCTAAATAACTAAATATGTATTTTCACATAAGAATGCAGTTTATATGACTTCATTATCAAACAACTGCAGAATGGAGGTGATACCTTTCATTATGTCACTCTTCTTTGAGTAGAAACTGTAAAAATAAAGGTTTTTGTTTTTGAGTGAGGATTGTCAAACTCCTTCCTAATCATCAAAATACCTGATTCAGAGTGGCAGTCAATGATGGAAAGCTTTAGGGCCATAAATACCAGTGTTTAATTTTCCTCCCAGCTGTTCTGCACTTTGGAAGAATTTGGGGCATGGATTAGTTTGCCTTATCAACATAGATAACCATCACTTACAAAAATAAGAAGTGATGCCAGAAGGGGGCCTCAAGGCTTTGATGTTGTAGAAATGTTAACCACACAACTAATGTAACTTGCCATAAGCAGAAAGATGTGATGGTACCTTAAATTCCTAAGCCTCCTTTCTACCAAGCAGACCACAGTGTTATTTCCCATGGTTGGCAACAGATAGTATCTCAAGAATTCCACCACCAAATCAGCATCTGTCCCTGTTCTGGATGCCCTTCCTCATCCTTCTTCCCCATCACTGTCCCTTTTCTCTCCTCCTCCCTTTCCTGCTCTTTCTCCTTTTCCACTCCCAGCTGTTCCACTCCTTTCTCCACAGCTGTTACTTCTTTCCTTTCCTCTTCCACCTGGAGTACCTTTACTCCATCCTTCTTTTCCCAAATCTCTTCCACAACCACAAAACCTCTAGTCCAGTGATGGTGAACCTTGGCACTTCAGGTGTTCTTGGATTAATTATCAGAAGCCCAAATCAGAACTCCTGCTGATCAGGGCTTCTGGGAATTGAAGTTCAAGAACACTGAAGTGCCAAGGTTCACAACCATGGCTCTAGGTCCTTCTAAATCATCCTACCTCCACTCCACTGGGGAGCTAGAGGTCTCGAACTCTGACCCTCATCTGCAGGGGATGATGGGTTGCCTTGTCCCCTCAGGTCTTCTCTACAGTACCATCAAGCTAGTTTCCTTTGCTTACTTTCCAGGTTGTCTCCACACCCATATAGAGAACCTGTACTACCACCCCCCTTATTTTTTTTGCTGGACTGCAACTCCCATCATCCACAGTCACCACAGCCAAAGGTGATGAATGATAGCAATCTGCAGTGAAGATGATTGCAAGCTGGTTTAGTGCATATCCACATAAAGCAAGACTGATCATCTGATAGTCCAAAGCCATTTTTAAATTCCCTGAACCTTGGCAGAATCTGCTCTACCTCTGAAAACTTTCTCTTGAAAAACCATTTTGCTCTTCAAAATGCAACTGGTGCTCCAGAATGTCAGGATGTGCCATTTTAGGCAGAAGAAGGAACGGAGCAGAAGAGTTGCCTTTTTTTTCCTTTTGTTGTTCAGTCGCACAGTCGATTCCAACCCTTTGCGACCCCATGGACCACTGTCCGCCAGGCACCTCTGTCCTCCACCATCCTCCTCAACTCGCTCAGCTCTGTGCCGATTGTCTCTACAATACCATCTAACCATCTAATTTTTGGCTGCCCCCTTCTTCTTTTGCCCTCCACCCTTCCCAGCATCAAGGCTTTCTCAAGTGAATCCTCTCTTCTCATTTGATGTCCAAAGTACTTTAACTTCATCTTTACTATTTGACCTTCTAAAGAGCAGTCAGGGTTAATTTTTTTGTTACTGGTACAGTATTAATCACTTTCAAAACAGAAACTGTCAAGTAGTTAAGGCTTTCTCAGGACCAGACTTACAATACAATTCTATGCACCCATCTTTTTTTAAAAAAACCCATTGAGTTCAATGGCTCTTCTTCTCAGTAAAGCCAAGTACCGAGTCACAGCCTTTAGTTTCTGGGAAATGTAATGAAGCATGCAGTTTGGACATTTCAAACTAAAATTCTCCCTTCTGGCACAATATTAATGAATTATGCTACTGATGAGTGCTGCTTTAATGTAGCAGAATCAATGAGAACACAAAGTGAATTGCCACTTCTTTGCCAACCACTGCTGATTCACCTTTGCCATTTATTTGAAAATGACTCTGTCCTCTCTTGGTTGCAAAGTAAATGAATGTTCATTAGCAAATATTAGCTTTTAGCCTAACATTTAATGCCCTCTGATTTCTTTGAAAGGATAACACAGGCCTGTGTTGCCTACCGGGCTGAATGCTATCTAACAGTCATGTGTTTCACAATGTCTTTTTTTACAGAAGAAAGCCATGGAGTTCCCAGCTGTTCAATCTCCTGCAGTAGCTATGCCTTTAATAATAGCAGATAAGACTACAGCAGATGGGAATGTTCAGCTCTGAAATAGAAAACTACTATTCATAGCACAACAGTAGGCCCAGCAGATCTGATAAGACCATATTCTTAAGGGACAAGTGGTTTATCGGATATATTGTTGTTCTTATTTGTCATCAAGTCATTTCTGACGTCTGGCAACACTATGCATTAGAGAAATCTAAGATATCCTGTTTTCAATAGCTCTGCTCAGCTCATTTAAATTATAGCCTGTAGCTTCCTTTAGGGTAGTGTTTCTCACTTTAGGTTTTTTGGACTTCATTTCCCAGAAGCTTAAGTCAATTCCCCAAAACACTGATCAGCCAATGTACTGACTTAGGCTTCTGGGAATTGAAGTCCACCAATGTTCCATTGAACATAGTTCAGGAAACACTGCTTTAGGGAATCAATCCATTTGGCTATATCCAGAGAATCATGCCTTCTCATGCTGTGTACAAAGTAGGACAGAATCAATTTTAGCATTTTTTGCCCACAGAGACAGTTCATGCTTGATTTGCTCTAGAACCTGCTTGTCCATCTTTCTGGCAGGACAGGATGTCCTAAAAGCTATCCTCCAGCACCATATTTCAAATTAATAATATTTCCTATCACTTTCATTTCTGTCCAGCTTTTGCATCAATACATGGTGATCAAGAGTATGATGATCTTGTTCTGCAGTGACACATATTTACATGGATATATATATATATAGCAAATTATTTTCAACTGGTGGTCAATGAGTTTTGTAGCTGGGATGTAACACAGGCTCATCTAAATTGAAAGTGGGTGAAATCAACCAAAGAGCCATTTAGTAAATCTAGCCCTCATCCTGACATGACTTGTATAAATCAAGATTTAGTTGAGCAAGAGAACATGCACTTTGCATGAAAAAGATCCCCAGTACAACATTCCATGTGTCTCCAAAGCTGGTGTTGATTTAAGGTGAGGTGAGGGAAGGTCATCCCTAACAAAAGGCAGAAACATGGGGTACAAAACTTATTATAGTGTTAGAAAATAGGGCAGTTCATGCCACTTACCTAGCCTCTACAGATCCAGTGTATATTGCTCCTTCACTGTTAGTGAAAAAGGATCCAACATGAAGTCCAATCAACCTCTAGAGGTAAAATCTAAGGTGTGGGCTTCTTTGTTGTCAGATTCACAGGCAATAAAAAGATTCCATGTGATGTGACACTCAAAACATATCCTTCCACCCCTGGAGAACATTTCTCAATCAGATTAGGTGACAGTGGATTAGATGACAGCGTTTTGCCTGATATAAAAATGACCTCCTTCGTGACAGACCTTGGAAAATTTAATTTGGGGGCTTCAGCTCACAGAATCACCTAAACAACATGACCACTGCCATTCCAAAAAAGGAAATGTTCAAGGTTTTTCCCCCTAGTATCTTTAATTTGTTTTGGCCTATAAGCTTTTGAAGGATGAGGGCTTTATTTATAATGCAAGCTGTTAACAAGGTTTTTCATTTACTTAGGCAAGGCAGTCATTACATACCCTCTCTAGCTGGATTGAAATAGAGAAGAGCTTCTGGGGGGAAACTGTGTTCTTATTGTTGAAAGAGTACGATCAAGAATGACTTCTAAAAGGAAGGAGGCAAGGTACAGTTCCAGCTATAACTCTTCCATTATGTGCGTAACCCACTCCTGGAGAAGAGTCTTTGCTAAAGTTATGTTGACTTGCCTTGGTTTCTTTCTCTGGGCAGCAGCTTTAGCTCTGTTGTTTGGTGGCACATTTGTGATCCTCACTTATCAGATTTACAGGATCTTCATTGATAACTCATTCTTCCTTGTGCCAGGCTGGTTGGCTATCACTGCTGCCATTCTACTCTTTCCCACTGGTGCTTTGGCCATGTATGAACCCATGAGGAATTCTCGCCTTCACCGGGGGATCTTGATGTACCTGTTCTTGGTTCTGCTCTGTTTGGAAGCCTCTTCAGCTGTTCTCACCCAGATATATTTAACCAAAGCAGGTGATCAACTGAAAACCAACATGCCACCTCTCTTTTGCTGGCATAACAAGACTGGTCAAGGGCACTGCAGCCAGGAAGCTGTGGACACAATTCATAAGCAGCTGAAATGTTGTGGGATCTCCAATTACACCGATTGGATGGTGGTGCCTCCAAGCTTTCTCCAAAAGAGGCAGTCTGTTGCCCCTGAAAGCTGTTGTGAAGAGACTCATTTGGATTGCTATGGGGACATGAACCAACCAGAGAAACTCTTTAAAGAAGGCTGTCTCAAAAAACTGGAAGAAAGGCTCCATCTTGTCATGCACTATGTAGCCTGGTGTTGTGTAGTTGTCGGTTGCCTGGAGATTTTAGCTGCTCTTAGCAATGGAATGCTTATGAAGGAGCAGTCATTCCAACACATCTACCTACTTGATTCGGCTGCTTTCACATAGCTTATAAAACTAGCCAGTATTCTTGTATGCTTTCTATCTTTCCTGATGCTTTTAGGCACTTGCCTAAAGCTGAGGTGGCAGCCATTAAACAAGTGGGCTTGGGGAGACCTGTCAAAAATGCTTCCGTTGAGAATGTAAATTCCGTTCAGTGTACTGTTGTTCAAAAATTTTTGCACACACAAAAACCCGAACACAAAGACATAGGCTATTAGCACTCCTGAATAAATTCATGTGTGTCAAAAAATAATAATCTTCGGAAGTGGGGCAGTCTTTATTGTGTTGTATGTGAGACTGTGAAGCTTTTGACACTGATTAGTTAAGTTGGGAAGGAATGTTTATGAACATGTCAGTGACTCAGGAAGGAGAGTTATTAGGAGGTTAGCAGCTCCACCCAGTGTTAGCAAGGGAAGGGAAAAAAGCTGTCATTTTGACAAGAATTAAACCTCAGGCAGACCTAAGAAGAAAGCCAAAGTCTGGGGGGAGCTTCCATTAAGAAAAGAAAATGGAGAGGTGGGGGTGGGGGAGAGACTGCTGCTTTGTTTGCTATGGATTACACAGGAGGCTTAAAAAGCAAACTTTAATGGAAATGTAAGTGAGGGAAAGGAGATGTGGAACTGAATAAAAGAGAAACTAATGAGCAAGGGGTGAAATAAACAGGGAAGGATAGGCTAAAACACTTGGTATTTTCAGCCCAGAACCACTGAGTTCCTTAGGTACAGAATCAGTGCACTTTTCAGAGTTGTACTGAAGGGAAATATTTGAATTGTCTCAGTTACCTTTGGGGCAAAGTACCATGGAAAACTTGAGAGAAGCTGCCCTGGAGAGTGGGATGGGTCTCAATTTTATATATTGATAGGAACAACATTTACCGAAGATGGGGAAATGGACAAAGGGATTAACATACAGTCAGTGATGGGATGACAAAAAAATTACTACCACACTGTGATCTCATGGACGTTGTGGGTGTGGTCAATGTCATGATATCATGATGTCATGGGCAGAGCCTACGTCATGATGTCATGATGTTGTGGGTGGGGCCAATAAATAAATTAATTAAAATTAAAATAAACACACACACACACACACACACACACACACACCTCAACACACCCACACACCCACACACCCACACACCCAAACAACCACAACACAAACCCATAAATAAATAAAATAAATAAAATAAAAATTAGATAAAAATACACCCACCCACCCAAACACCCACCCACCCACCCCAAACACAAATAAAAGTCCCAAACACACACCCTGGTTCACTTACCCTGGATCGGTCGACTCATCCGGGAGCAGAAGAGGAGGAAGAGCAGCGGCATGGTGGCAAACCGTCGCAGCGGCCTGGCGGTACACCACACCAAGGAAAGGCCACCACCGCCTCTTTAAGCGCTGCCTGTGCTTCCTGTCCGGGCAGCCAAAATGGCTGCCTGTAACTGCACATGCATCAAACCTCTATTTGATGCATGTACAGTTGCATTTCTTACTGCACATGCGTCAAATAGAGGCTTGACGCATGTGCAGTTATGGGCAGCCATTCTGGCTGCCTGGAAAAAAAATTCTGGGATACGACCGAACCGGTCGCCCGGGGTTCTACGACCCCCCCCCCGAACCCCTTGTGATGGGCACCGGTTCAGGCGAACCGGTAACATCCCATCACTGCATACAGTGCAACAAGGCAAACCAAATATTGGGACAGTTCGTTCCATTCTTACAACACAAGGCAATACCAACCAGCACAAAAAACACCTCATACAAAGCATATTCATTCCCACGTTATGTTACCAGTGCCAAACATGGACACTTACAATAAAACATAAACAAAGGTCAGTAACCACAGAAATGAGATATCTGAGGAAGGCTTGTGGAGTGACTAGAAGGGATAAAATCAGTAACGAGATAGTAAAGGAAATTATTGAAATAGAACCAATCTTAAACTATATACATAGACAACAAATAAAGTGGTTTGCCCATTTGGGGAGAATGTCATGGAATTCCATACCATAAAAGGCATATGTGGAAAAATGAGAAGGACATATTCCACACGGCAGATCCAGAAGAAGGTGAAGAAATAACATCAAAGAAATATTAGAAGAACACCAAATAATGCCAGTGGAGACTGTTTGAAGTGCCGGAGCAAGAATCTTAAATCCCCCTCAACAGAAGGCGAAAGTCATGATGATGTTAACCAGACAATGTCTTCGGCTTAGGCTTCTAGTTAACATTTGTTCTAGCATCCAGGGAGCTAAAGTTACTGAAGATGAAAACAGGTGGGAAAAGCGAAGTTGTTCTTCTGTCCTTGGAAGGACCCTGTTTTTAGACCAGGTATCCCTGCCTGCTTAGTGACTAAGAGCTATTTTGTTTTTCAACAGCCTGTCTTGGTCTGTTTCTGAAACAGACAAGTGATTATAGGGATGATAAAAATCTCATGCCTGTTTAGATGCAAAACAGCAAAGAATTATTCTAAACATAGAAAGCATCCATCATTTTTTTTAAAAAAGTGTTCTTGTGCAAAAAATAATAATTTGCTGACCATGTGGTGTGTTGCTGTATTGCAGACAGGGTGCCAAAACTTTCTGCGCCAAGGGCCTGACCATGCCCCTGGAACAGCTGAGTGGGCCTGAACGTTTCTTCAGGCAGTCATGCATCAGTTTCTTGTGGATAGGGCAGGAAAATTATCAATGAAAGTCCCATTCATTGTCTAAATATATTGGCACCCCAAAGATTTGTAACTATGAAACTGGGTTTCAGATTATGACACAGATGTAGGAGATTGTCCCTGCTTGGTGACAAACTTGGGGAAGCTGGGGCAAACAGTTTTTGAGTTGTGTGTGGGATTTTAAAATGTTTTACCCTGTTTAATTTAATTTAATAGATTTATATACCGCCCTATCCAAAGGACTCAGGGTGGTGTACACAAGTTAAAACCAATATAAAACAATTAAAAATCCTTAAAACATAGCAATCCCCCCCTCTGCTGTGGCATTTACTATCTAAAAACAAATATAAAATCTACAAAACCTTATCATTAAAAAAATTAATTACAGGACTGAGGAGCCCTCAGACAAGTGAGAAAGGGGAGTTTGTTGAAAATCCCAGCTGTTCAAAAACCAGCAAACTTTTATGGCCCCAGATTTGAAACATATCAAATAAACTGAATAAGCTCTGTGCCTGGAGATGGTCTTAGTTGATATTAGCAGAACTTTGTTGCCTATTCCAGGTATAGCTTCCAGGCATGGAGATAAATCTTAGGGCAAGCAGCACTGGAGCACCAATTAATGAGTTTTGTGAATGAAATGGCTCTTAAAGCCTGGGGACCTATCTTCACTCACTCCCAGCTGCTGCCAGGACTCAATGGCTTGGTAAGGATATCTTTGTGTGTCTGACTTTTCAAATGGCATATGGCAGGCCCAACTGGCCACAGACTCTGTCTCCTATTCTTTGCTTTTTGAGTTGCCTCCCTTCAGCTCTCACACCCTCTCGAAGCATGGATATTTTGACTCCTTAGTTTCCTTATTATACAAGCCCGGGCAGTGATGACACAAAACCTGGGGAAATGTCCTCCTTTGTAGCCTTACTGCCCTGCTTCTGTGACTCCAGCCTCTGCTTCTTGAAGCTTCCATTTAGGACATGAAAAGCTCTTTGCCTGCTGCGTGGCAGAGTGAAGCTATGTACACAATTAGGTAGGAAAATAATGGAAGCTATTTCTCTGGTGTGCATGCACAAAATAACAAAAAAAAAATTTTTTTAAAGTAAAGGCCAAAGTAAGTCAGCATGGTTCAGTGGTTAGATTGCTGGGTTAGGATGCAGGACACTAGGATTCAAATCTCATGACCATGAAATTTACTCGTGACTTTTTTCAGCCCTACGTACCGCTCAAGATTGTTGTACAGAAAATATAGGAAGAAAGAAAGCCATGCTTGCTTAGTGGAGGAACATGAAGTACAAGTGAAATACATGCATAACTACACACTATCTCCTTCAAGACTGAACTATAAATAAAATGATACCTGTGATTTGTCTAAGGCTGCCTCTACTTTGCACAGAGAAGATCCCTGATTCAGACCCAGAGACAGAAGAGTAGCGTGCCTTGGTGGGGCCCTGTATAAAAATTTGTTTGGGGGCCATTAGGAAGGGTAAAGATTTGTTTTGCTTACGCACGTTGGGGGCCCCCGTGGCCCGGGGGCCCCGTATAATTGATACGGCAGATACGGCGGTAGCTACGCCTCTGCCCAGACATCTCAAAGTAAAACTGAAAGAAACGTCAGTTTGAAACCATAAAAAATTACTGCCTCCCAGAATAGCCCAGTCTTCCCCAGTATGGTACCTTCTAGATATTTTGGGTTTCAGCTCCCATTATCATTCACAATCAAACATAATAGCTGCAGCAGATGATAGTTTTTGTTCAAAACCTCTTCAAAGCATCGGGTTGACTTGAGGAAAGCTGGAATAGGCGAACCTCTTGCCTAGTTTAGCATAAAGTAGGTTCCTCTGGTGTCTAGTCATGTCTGCCAAATGTCTATGGAAACTTCTGCAAACGCAGACAATGCTATAAACAGAGATAAACACTGAACCCTAGAGTCAGATATGACTGGCTTTCAAGCAAGGATGATCTTTACTTTTACCTGTTCCTAAAGATTAGCAGTCAAGGAAAGATGCTTAGAAAAAAGGGAGTATTGTGCACCTCCCTCCTCATCTCTCATCATCCAGGTGGTAAAACATAGTCCAACTGGCCCTGGAGAACACGTGCAGTTGGAGGAGATATGTATTTAGCATTTAACACTGTTCAGAAATATTTCCTTTTAATTAAAGGGGTTTTTATGGGTGGCAATTGATCATATAAGTGCCCAGAGATATTTGCTTCTTTGCAGGAGACTTCTCATCTGCTGAACTATGTCAAAAAGTATCTTACTGCTCCAATGATGACAGTAGGCTGTTGTTGGTGTAGTTGTTCAGTCACATCGTCAATTCTGACCCTTCACGACCCCATGGCCTACTGCTGTTGTTACAGCAACAATTTAATTTCTTATGCAGTTTAAAACCTGTTAACTTCTTATGGAGATTTATGCCCTGGAAGATTAGCCAGGGCCAACACTTTCTTTACTGCTAGATTTGTGAAATTTGTGTATCCACGTAAATTAAAGGGACTTTGTTGTTTCACCTGATTCTCTTTCGTTCTCTCTCTCTCTCTTTAAAGAACATTTAAACAGCCAGACAAAATCAGGTAGGTCACTGAATAATGTACTAATCTGGCTCTTCACAGTTACAGTTGAAAACTCTTTTTGTTTCTCATCCTTGTAAAAACCATGACGTAGATATAAACAAGCAGCAGAAAAGTGTATTTATTCAGATGCCCTTTTGGGAGAGCAAAAGGAGAGACTTGATTGATGCTAAACTGAAATATGCTCTTGGGCTTATACATTGAACAGAGAGGAAGAGGAATGCCAGTAGAGATGGCATGCCTTTGCTCACAGTGTTTCCTGCTTGAGCACATGTGTGGCTGGGAAGCAAAGGCACCAGGCCTATGGTATGTTCTTCTTCCATGTCTAGGCCAGACGTGAAACTGCCAAAATGAAAGCGCCTTTTTGTGAGTTCATTCTGCAGTTCCTTTTGCCTGATCTAGTGTAAGAAAGATTAGCCAGCAATACAAGGTTACCCTTTACCAGGGTACGCTCGATTGTAGTTCAAAGAACCACAGTCTTCAAGGAGGCTCTTTCCATGGTATGTAAGAAGGTTACTGTCTTTTTCAAAGTATTGCTGCTGACATCAATATACTGTTAACCCTCTTCTTTCTTCTTTCCTTCAGAGTTGCCAACTGAGAAAGGGATAAAAAAACTGGCCTTTATATTACAAAATTTGATATGAACAAACTAGCTGGTAGTAGATCTTGATGGTAAACATCTGGCTTGTACACTAAGCAACAGAGGGAGAGTTGGACTGGTGTCCACAGGCTCAGAAATTTAGGCATTCACCTGATGTACACATTCTATACCTTTCACTTTTCCAGGAGGCAATGCACAATCAGATATATTTGTTGTTGTTCAGTCCCACAGTCGAGTCCGACCCTTTACGACCCCATGGCCCACCACACGCCAGGCTTCTCTATCCTCTGCCATCCTCCACAGCCAACTCAGCTCTACACCCATTGCATCAACAAAGCCATCTAGCCATTTCATCTTCTGCTGCCCTCTTCTCTTTTTGCCTTCGATCTTTTCCAGTGTCGGGGAAATTTTATTTATATTTTCCCCAGCTGCTACACACAAAAGGACTCTAGACACAAGGCTTTCTCAAGCGAGTCCTCTCTTCTCATTTGGTGTCCAAACTACTTGAGATTCAGATTCAGTTTTTGCCCTTCCAAGGAGCAGTCAGGATTTATTTCCTTCAGGATGGACTGATTGGATCTCCTTGCTGTCCAGGGTACTTTCCTCCACCATCACATTCTTCTGCTATTCTTCTGCGCTCAGCCTTCCTTATGGTCCAGCTCTCACAACCATACATTAATACTGGGAGTACCATTGGTTTGACTATGCAGACTTTTGTTGACAGGGTGATGTATCTACTTTTATTATGCTACCCAGGTTTCTCATAGCTTGCCGACCAAGAATTAAGCATCTTTTTATTTCATGGCTGTAGTCATCATCTGCAGTGATTTTGGATCCTAAGAAGGTAAAGTCTGTCACTGCTTCCATTTCTTCCCCTTTTATTTGCCTGAGAGTGATAGGGCTGGTTGCCATTACTGTATATTGGTTTTTTTGATGTTGAGTCTCAAGCCAGCTTTTGCACTCTCCTTTTTCACCCTAATCAAGAGGCTCTTTAGCATTTCTTCATTTTCTACCATTAGGGTATTGTCATCTGCATATCTCAGGTTGTTGATGTTTCTCCCAGCAATCTTAATTCTAGCTTGTGATTCATCCAGCCCTACATTATACATGATGTACTCTGCATATAAGTTAAATAAGCAGGGTGACAATATGCAGACTTGTTATACTCCTTTTCCTATTCTAAACCAATCAGTTGTTCTGTATCCTGTCTTAACTGTTGCTTCTTGACTCACATACAGATTTCTCAGAAGAGAGATGAGGTGGTCTGATGCTCCCATCTTTTTAAGGATTTCCCACAGTTTATTGTGGTCCACACAATCAAAAGTCTTGGTGTAGTCAATGAAACAGAAGTAGAAATTTTTCTTGTACTCCTTTGCTTTCTCCATGATCCAGCTAATGTTGGCAAACTGGTCTCTAGTTCCCGTGCCTCTTCGGAATGCAGCCTGTGCTTCTGGAAGTTCTCGATCTGCATGATGCTGAAGCCTAGCCTGTAATATCTTGAGCATGACCTTGCTAGTATGTGAAATGAGCTCAATTGTGAGATAATTTGAACATTCTTTGGCATTGTCTTTCTTTGGAATTGGAATGTAGGCTTTTCCAATCCTGTGGCCACTGCTGCATTTTCCAAATCTGCTGGCTTGCTGTCCCTTGTTGAATATGTGGTTATGCCATATGACAACATTTTTCATCGCATCAGGGGTGTCGGACTCTGGCCCTCCAGATGCTTTCAAACTCAAATCCCAGAAGTCCTCACCTAAGCTTAGACCAGTGTTTCCCAACCTTTGGCTTTTGGAGCCCACGTAGGAAACCATTGGCTTAGACAATGTCAAAGGGTTATGGGAATTGCAGTCCAACAAAATTTGGAGGGCTAAAGCATCACTGGACTTGCTTCACAGGTGGTTCCTGCTCCTTAATCAGCTTTAATTTAACTTGCCTTACAAGTATTTATCTCAGAAACTGGCAATGATAAAACTTTCCAATCAAAACAGATAGATTTAAAGTTTTACTTTAGTTTTGCTGATAGTTCATTGACAACTAAACAAGAAGCTCCAGTCCCAGGAATCAGTTGTCTTCCAGCTACCATTGATTGCCTTTGGCCAACAAGAAAGAATGCATTCATTAAAACTCAATTTTGAGAAACAATATAACAAAAATTGCAGATTTCATAAGCCTGTCTATGAAGAACGGCAGTGACAAATATCCATTCTTCTAGAAATTAATCTTAATGGTTCCAGTAGCCACTGTCTTCCCTTGTATAAAATTTAAAGCCTATATCATCTTTTATCCTAATCACAGGATCAAAGTGTTCTCCCAGCAATTGATGACCCTAAATCAGTGCTTATTCCACTGGAAGAAATTCATGCAATGTGATGTATTTCTGTTGTCATGTGTTAATAACATATATGCTCATAATAAAAATGTCAGATTCCCTGGTTGAGAAGCTGGACTGTGCCAACTTCCAGGCTGAATATTTAATAAAGTAGCTCTCTAAAATACCCTCAGTATTATATCCTCTTACTGCTACTTTGGAGCCATTGTACTCTTGCTTTCTGTACCATAGTATGGTAGGGTGGATTCTCCATACAAGAAAAGGTGTGTTGAGGTTTATCCTAAAGTAGAAGTGGGAAACCTACAATCACCAAGATGTTTTGGACTTAAACATCCAGAAGTCTCAGTCTGCTTACATGACCAGTAGTAAAGGATTATGGTGGTTGTAGACCAAAACATCTGGAAGGCCAGATGTTTGAAGCCCCTGTCTTGGAATGTTTCCATTGTTGCTGCCTTTGTTTCCAATCCAAGATAAGTTGTTCCCAGACTATTTTTCATGAGAGATCTACTAGTGTGTCATAACAAACCAAAACAGGGGAGAAAAACAATGTAGTCCCCATATTCATGACTATTTTTTTGTTGGGATACAAATGATATCCTGACAGCCATTTTCATCAGTGTCTGCAATGAAGGAAGGATATTTGCCATTGCTGAAGGACTGCAGAGAATGAAAGACACTATCTTCTTCCAGGCACTGGTTACTTATCCTTTTATATTGAAAATAAATTGTAAAAGAAAGAAAAATGCAAAACAAAAGAAAACATAAACAAATTTACATATTCTCTACATGTCCCCACCATGTATGGGACTTAGAAACCTTATCCAATTTATATTTCCTACATCATTAAATTCCTATTATGGTTAATAGTCTTACTCTGGCTACAACTGTCTGTGTTCTATCTATTGTGCAAAAATATCCAATATGGACTTTGCCATGCTTCTGAGTGCCTTGGTTCCCAACAAAAATGGAACCATTTTTTTTTCTTATAAAGGTGAGGAGAAGGGATCAAAGTGACTCATGGCTCTTTATCTGGCAAATTTGGAAGGAGCATTGAAATCTATATTGCTTGGGGTAGAACTTGCTACCCCACCTGACTCTGCAATGCTGTGGAACTCATTTTGGAATTCCCTTTAAACAAGAGACCATACAACTGACATTGATTTGGGGGGGAGAGAGAGGAAGGTATGGGTAAATGGTACAGCTGTCTCCATATCTCCCTGATAAGGGGTTGACCTTAAACACAAATTACCAACTGTTCAGAGCAAAGTTATGGCCAATTAGTGTAACTCAGTTCCATCTGAAGTAGAAGGGAGTTGTTGGTTTTTGCAATACATTTACCAGCTAACAAAAGTTATTTATATCTTAACAGCCCGGATTTGTGATGGTGGGGAAGATCTAGAACAGGGGTTGCCAACCTTTGTAATTCGGGAGCCAGGTCACACTCCCTCAGATGGTTGAGGAGGCTGGACTGGTGGTCCCCCATCATTTAAGGCTGCTGTAAATGAGTCTCCAGCCAATTCCGGCTGCAGCGGCAGCTGGAGGAAGGACAGAGGCCAGATTATTTGGCGCCATGGGCCAGATCCACCCATGGTCCATAGGTTGCCAACTCCTAATCTAGAAGGAAGGGGAAAGAGTATAAAAGAATGAGATGTGGGTTATGGAGTTGGTTGAGGAGCTTGTTAACATGTTTGCTTTCCCAAAGAAGCCTCTGGGCAATCTCTGAGAGGAATTTTTGGGAGTTTTCCTGTGATGGCTAACTTGTAGCCATGATGAAAGATTGGATTCCAAAGTACTGTTGTTATCTGTATATGCTCTGAAGCCAGGCTAAGTAAGAAGAATAGGTTAGTTAAAGAATTTGTTTGGCGGGAGGATGTTTGACTCATACTCATGCATATTTTTTCTTCTGATTTCCCTCACTTGAGAAAGCCTTGATGCTTGGAAAGGTTGAGGGCAAAAGAAGAAGTGGATGGCCAAAAATGAGATGGCTAGATGGCATTGTGGACACAATGGGCACAGAGCTGAGCGAGTTGAGGGGGATGGTGGAGGACAGGAGTGCCTGGCGAACAGTGGTCCATGGGGTCACAAACGGTCAGAATCGACTGTGTGACTGAACAACAAAAAACGGTTTCATGCTTTACTCAACCTTTGTGCTCAGATCTTTTTCTTAGGATACATGAGATGCATACATTCTTCTTAATATATTTATAAAACTATATGAGATTGTTTTCTGCTATTTTTCTAAGGGGTTGATGGTACTAAATCTAGTCCTTGATTTGGCACAGCTACTAAACATTTCTGGGGTGTGGTGGCAGTTCTACCTGGTTTACACATGCTAAGTGAACAACCTGCAGCATCTTTTCATCTCCCTGGAATGTAGTGACACCTCTGAGCTTCCAGTGTTGGAGCATAGAAAGGACAGGGAGCTAGTTTGCTGCACTGGCTATAACTGAATGATTCAATCACCTCCAGAACAGTAGCACAACCAAAATAGCCATCCTTGAAAAAGATATTGCCAGAATGGAAAGTAACTTGCATCATGCAGGTTCCCTCCGAGTCATGTACAACAGTATGAGAAGACGCTATCAGTATTTTGCTTTTGCTTTCAGTGGAACAAGAAATTTATTTTGGAGAGCGAGAAAAGAGAATCCCCAAACAGACAACTCCTTGAGTAACTTCTGGTCAGAATGAAGTGCTCCAAATTAATTAATTGCTACAATTTCTCCAAGAATTCAGAGCACCATGGAAAGTTTTCTTTTCTTTCTTTTTTTTTTTTTCATTTCAGGGTGTTGGAAGAGCTTTCTCTTTCCCATTTGTGCTTTTGTTGCATCGCTCTCTTTTGTTTTACAAAAGAATAAGATGAGTACCCAGCACTAATTAACTTGTGAACTGCCCAGAGAGTACACAAAATGTTATAGGGCAGTATATAAGTGCAATTGCTATTACTAACAGAGTAAAAGAAGGAATTATGTGCGAAGTCTCATATACTCTTAGATAACCCTTTTTGCCAGACACATTCAAAAGGATGTATGCCAGGGATTGCCAAACTTTTGAAGTCGGGGGCCAGGTCAGACAGTTGGTGTGCCCACCTGGTGGTCCATCTGCTGCTGCAGCCATCGGAATTAGCCACAGACTCAATAACTCATAATGAGTCTGCAGCTGTCGTAAATTCATTTACAACAGCAGTAAATGAGTCTGCAGTTGATTCAGGGAGTGGTTGGAGCAAGCGGATGTGCCACTTGATTTGGCACCATGGGCCAGATCCGGCCCACAGGCCATAGGTTGCCTATCCCTGATGTATGCTAATGGCATTCTTTTGCTTTTCTTGTATTTGTTATAAAAAAGAGAGTTTGCCAATTGGTCTAGGTGTCAGCTTGTCCTTCTAGTCAAAATGCAAACAGACCTTAGAATGCAGTAACTGTGTTTTGTTTGCTATACCTAGTTGCCTGGTGTATTGTAGTACGTGGCATTCTATTAAATAAGATGCTAGCAGTGGTAAAAGAATTGTCTGCTGTCTTATAGGGCTTTCAGAAACCATCACCCATGAAACCCTTGCAGATCTTGATAGACAGATATATTAGGAAGGCATTAGCAGGAAAGCTTCTTTAATTTGACTTTGCCCTGTCATGTGCATATGTGGGGAAATGTATTACGTGCACTCGCACAGGTGCACGCTTGCACGCACACACATGCACACGCACACGCACATCTTGATTAAAACTGACTTTCTCCCTCCCCAACACACACATTCAATGAAACTCCAAGGAGAAAAAAAAACCTTTCCCCACCCACAATTAATCCAAAGAGGACAAGACAGATGGGATATAATTTGAGTAGGGAGAGAAATTGTCAGCATCCCACTTTAATTAGCCTTATAACGTGGCTCTCCCTTCAGATGTAAGCAGATATGACAAAGATGTGTTTCTCCTATTCAAGAGGGTAATTAAACTGCCACATGCTCAAACCAATATGCATACAGGCCTGATTAAAAAGCCGGAGACAAAACAATGATGGATGGTCTTTTAATGCGTGTGGTACAGGGACAGTGAGAGTAGGAGGGAAGAGTGGATTAAGATGAATCAATGCTGGCTGCGCTTGGGGAGAAAATGAATTAACACATGGAAAGAGAAAGCGGGGACAAGGAAGTATGAGGAAGTGATGTGCTATGGTCTAATACAATTAAGTGTTAAATAAAAGAATTCAAGGAAGTTTAGTGAGGGTTTGAGTTGTGGGCCAAGGCTAAGGACCTAAGATGTTCTCTAGGCCAGACCAGGTTCTTATTCTGCTTCCAGCGGGAGTCAATTAGGCATTTCTGGAAGCTCAAAACAATGGCATAAAAGCCACAGGCATTCTCTTCTTGTTTGTCCAGTCTTGGGAGGTACCCTGCTCCTGAATACTGCATTTCATTTTTATTCAACCATCATGGTGAATGACTGTAGAAAGATCAGGCTTCTATAAATATCTCTCGATTTGGGTAATTCGGAGACGTTTTCCTGCCTGAGGAAAAATTGCTTCTCCATCCAAATTTACACACAGAAGCAAATGAGAGGAACTCCTGAAACTTGCCTCAGCACATACATTGGGAAAGGATCTGGAGGTGAGATTTTCAGGTTCTTTGGAATACACATGCTATAACTCTCCATTCTAGCAACTCTAGTTCTTGTGCAGGTGTCTTTCAAATGCCCTGCGCCCAGTGGTGGACAGCAAAAAATTTCACTACCACACCATGGTTGGAGCCTACGTCGTGGGTGGAACCTACATCATGGGTGGAGCCTATGTCATGGGCTGAGTCTGTGTCGTGGGTGGAGCCTACGTCATTGGCAATCTAGTCATGCCTGTCATATGGCCATGTATACATCTGAAAACACAGGCAGCACTGGGTCTTTGGCTGTAAATGGAGATGAGCACCGCACCCTACAGTTGGATATGACTGGCTTTTGAGCAAGGGAGACCATGAACCACTTGCAGGGACAAAACCTGATGGGGCAGGGCAGGGAGGTGGGCATGGCCACCCAATTCGCTAGCCCCCCTGCCCAAAGGCCACCCAATTTCACCACCACCCTGCTCAGAAGCCACCCAATTTTTCTCCCCTGCCTCCGGGGGGGGGGGGCGGACCTGTTGCTGCACACCACTACCTGTGCCCAGAGAAATACCTAAATTAGAAGGCCTTGAGGCTTAACTACAACTATTTCCACCCAAGTCTCCTGTTCCTGCCCCAATGCTAGTCAGGAGCTTTTTTTTTGAGCAGGAAGCTTGTTGGAACGTGACCCAGGTAAGCCTCAAAGCCTTTTAAGTTTGGCCTTTCTACCAGATGCAGCAGACTGAGATGGTTGAAAAGTCCCCGCAAGGTAGGTAGAACTCATAGAGTGAAGAATTATGGTGCTATTTGTAGTACAGAAACTCCAAAATTTCCATACTTAACAATATCCTCCACCACACCTGATGTTGGTTAATGAAGCTATGCAGCACCCATATCTTTGCCCTCCACCTCTTTGTTGCATCTGCTGTCCCTCACACACAACATCTGCCTAATACAGCAGCGGTAAAACATTGGCACCTCATATGTTTAGAATTACGGCTCCATTGTTCATTTACAATTAGTAAGATATTTCTGAGAGTTGAAATCTAAAGCCTCTGAAGTACCGAGAGTTCAGCACTGGTGCTATAATAGAACAGCCAGCACTGTTCCTCTGGAAAACCTCTGAAAGAGTCCCCACTGCCACATCTTCTAACAGGTAAATTACTGAGTAATCATACTTTGTGGGAAGGAGCATTTCCCAGATGTTGCTACTGAATCTATTGTTCCTGAGCTTCAATATGCAGCTTTAAGTTCTAGTCTTTTTCTGTGAGAGAGAAAGAAATGGAAAATTCTCTCTAGCCCTACTATCTGTGTAGTTCCTAATGCCATGATGTCTTTTCCTGTTTCTGTCATGGCCTTGGAGCCTTCTGTATTTATAATAAGCATGTTAACCCATTAATTTATCTCAGGGTTTGTGGTGGTTCAGTGGTTAAGAAGCTCACCTTGTTAGCTGGAAGTCGTCAGTTCGAGCCCCGGGTACTGCATGACAGATTGAGCATCTGTCTCTGTCCTGCCTCTTGGGGACATGAAAGGAGCCTTATTTGGGTTTTACCTGAGTGAAGCTTCTTCTGCAAAAATCCTTTCAACACAGAATAATTTCTGGCATGAAATTATTATCTCCAACCTCCATGTCCATTGAATAATCAGAGGCTGAGGATGATAGACATCTTCCAGGTAGCAAGAAACTAAGGCAGGTGGCTGAGAATTTACCTGCTCTGGCTTTCTCCTCTTCTCCATTTCTCACTAATATACAGAGGGTGAAAAGAATGTATACACATTTTAAGAGATGTTATCTATGTCTTGCTTTTTGTATTATGGTAGCAATGTGTAGCATGACATTTGCTAAGAATTTATGTTAGCATCACCATAGGACAGGCAGGGGAGTCAAAGAAAATGGCAGAAACACGGTTGTTGTTCGAGGAATGCAAGACCATTTTGAAGAGGCATTTGAAATTCAAGAACATTGTGGAAGTACAGTGACAATGGAGGGGCGAGTATGCAACAGAACCTCTGACATACCTAATCATTGCATGCATTTGTGATAAGTTTGAGACCCATGATACAATGTGTGATGTGCACAAGGGAAGAGTCAGGACACTTTGGTCAGCATTACTCAAACATGATTTTTTTGGAATAGTAGCCATGTTAGTCTGTGGTTCATGCATATCAGAAAACAAAATAAAAAACACTGTAGCATTTTAAAGACTAGCTGCTATATTAGGATGGAAAGAGAGACACCAGAAATCAAATAGATCCATCTGTTAAACACCCATCGCAGGGGATTAAATATTAGCAAAGGGTTTCTGGGACATTATCAGATTTGATACACAGATTGCTATATGCTGCTAGATATTTTATATATTATATTTTGGTGTATTACAACCTTCATGCCAATTCTCTTTAGCAAAACAGGAAGTAACCAAGTACAGGGTTTTTGTTTGTTTTCTGACATGCAAGTAACAGGTTAATCAGAAACCAGAATGGGCTTTCTCCACACCTTTGAGATTGTAAGGGAGATATTTAAAACTAATATGAATAATCTATTGTTACTGATAGCTGTAGGAAGCTGTATTGTTATACCTGCTTCTCTGTCATTCTGCTTGAGCACATCCCCTTTAACATGTAGAACCTTACATTTGGTATATAAACCATGCCTGGAAGTTTCACTCCTTGTCTGAAGAAGTGGACTTGATCCACGAAAGCTAACAATAAAACCATAGCAGTTACTCAAACAGCAGTTCACCCTAATCAGAAGTGTCTGGACACTGATAGTAACTAATTTGAACACCTCTTGTACTTGCAAAAGTCAAATGTGACTTGTATTCATCTTTTGTTATCAGTATATATTGAATATTACAGTTATACTACATTTTTCCCTTTCTTAAAATGTGTATACATTTTTGGTACCATCTGCATATATCTAGTATGACTCCTTAATGGATTTTCATGCCATTCCCTGGCTTCAAACAAATGTTCAGTTTTTTAAATCCCTTGCAAAATATACCCTGAGAGTTCTTTCTTTCTTTCTGTCCTCCATCCTTCTCTCTCTCTCTCTCTCTCTAGTTTTCAGGGTTTCTTTCTTTCCACTTGTCACAATGTGTACGCTGTTGTTGGAATCTTCTTCCTTAACTGGCAGGAGTGACTACTCAACAGCTGCACCTACCGTAGCAAGAGAAGAAATTATCATCTCATCTAGTTTTGTTGCAATATGCAGCCACTTCCTTAAGTTATAGCAGCTATTTAGTTCACATGCAAATGAAGGGATTCTGGATATTTGGAAATCTGAACATCAGCTGGGTCCTGGACTGGATCAGAGAGTGTCCAGGTTCTGTTGAGTCAAATCAGGTCACAATCAAAAGAGCCAGAGGACTAATTCATAGCCCCACCTTAAAAGTTAACACTAGTATTTTGAACTGAATCCAGAAACTTGCGAACAGATATTATAACTCAATAAGACTAGCTGGATTGCAGTGGAAGAGCCTAGTTGCCAAAGTGGGGTACATTTTGTACAAACAGCAGTTTCCAGATTTATTTATTTTTTAGGGTTGTGCTATGGGGGAAAAGTATGCCCTGTGTGGTTAGACATTTGAGAAGCCCTGTATTAGTATGAAGTATCTTGGCACTAGGAATGAGGAATCAGTCAGTAATTGTTAAAGTTTTGATTTGTATCATAAAAATTAAGCATGCATTTCTCCACCCTTTGCTACTTGCTTGAAATAAAGCTGGCAGTGTCTCTAAGCAGTGTAATTCGCTTGCTAGTACTGTACTTTGATTTAGATTTCTTCTCAAATAATCTTCTTCTTATAAATCAGCAAATTACTGCCTTTGACAGTAGGAAGTCCGTGAAGGGGAAATAATTCCCAGCCAGTGAAAACAGGTAGAATAATACTGGAGCATTGCACCCAAAAGAACTAGTGATTAAGAGATTAACTGTTGTGTACATGTTTCAATACATTAACCACATTGGACGTATAGCAAAAGTAGAAAATGTACTATATAACTGCACTGCAAAAGGGGATCCAAAAATCATCATGTCCAACCCGCTGCCCCAGTTAATGAATCACTGACAAATGGCACCTACCCCCCTGTTTAAAAACTCCAATGAAGAAAAGTCCCCCACTCCACCAAGGCAGTCCACTGGATATATGCCATCTTTTCAATATACTTCTTGAATTTTCATGCCCAGAATTGGACACAATGTTCCAGCTGTGTCTGACCAAAACAGAATAGAGCAATACTAATATTAACCTTTCCTTATATAACTTACTTTTATTGATACAATTATTTTGTTGCTATACCACACTATTGATTCATGTGGACGACTAAGACCCCTAGATTATTTATTTATTTATTTATTTAAATTTGTTTATCGCCCACCTCCCCGAAGGGACCCAGGGCGATTCACAACACATCAGCATCGACAACAATTTAAAACCAGTTCAAAAATTAAAAGTTTTAAAAGAAGCTTTAAAAAAAGATTCTTTTCACAAGCCAGCTGTTATCCTTATTATATTTATCCATTGGATTTTCCCTGCCTATATTTTTGTAAGGTTTCCCCTGTTGAAACTCCTTTTATTTTTTCTGGCCCAGTCCTCTAAACCATTCAAGCCATCTTGAATTATGATTCTGAAAGTATACATACACATTATAAGTGTATCTTTGCAGAGAGATTGGACAGATTTTCATGATGGCTTTTATTTTGACTTGTCTTGTCCTGTTTATTTTGTTCAGCACATTTCTGTAATCAGAAAGATCTTGGTACTCATCAAAGATCTTGGCAAGGTTTGACATCTCAAGCAAAGCTTGGAATTAATAATCTTTTAGACTCCAGCTCATAGATTCTCCCAAAAAGCATGGTCACTCTGTATGACAACAATATTCCTGGAGAATGTCTGATGGTCCTATGGACACTCCAGTGGGATGTTCCTCAGGGGTCAATTATCCCCAATGCTATTTAACATCTATGTGAAGCCACTGGGAGGGATCATCCAGAGATTTGGGGTGCATTGTCATCAATATGCTGATGACATGTAACTCTATTTCTCCTTTACATCATCTGCAGTGGAAGTTATGCTGTGCCTGGCCGACTGCCTAGCCATTGTGCTGGAATGGACTAAAGCTAACAAGCTGACACTGAATCCGGGTAAGACATTGGTACTGGTGTTGGAGGGTCTGTCTGTTCGACTAGGATATAGGAACCAGATGCTAGCTGGGATGTCACTGTTCCCTAGAGAACAGGTACACAACTAGGGGATCATTTTTGACCACCATTTGACTCACGAAGTACAAGTTGCAGCAGTATGGGGTGGCGATATAAGTTTGAGAAACAAACAAACAAACAAACAAACAATGCAGTGTTTTTTTATCTGCCTTTCACATTGCAGCATGACACCCATACCACTGATCCAGTTCCACAAGTCACTTTCTGGTCCTGAGCCCTTTTGGCATGCATGGCCCCAGGCCAGTATTGACAAACCTGCTGCCCTCCATCAAGACAGGTTTAAGTGGGATTTCATCCACTTGGGGACCATCACCCTGCCCTGTGCACTTTGGGACCCAAGCCAAAGGCTAATGGCTTGGGTGCCAAAGTCTACAGGGTTGTCAGGTTAGTTAGTTGCCACCTGACACTTGGCATTGAGTCACTGGCAGTATGGTCTCCTCTATTACCATAGCAGGATAACCCGCTATTTACTCCTTGGGAGGCAAGCTATGGCAAACATAGGCAGCACAATAAAAAGTAGAGACATCACCATGCCAACAAAAGTCCATATAGTTAAAGCAATGGTCTTCCCAGTGGTAATGTGTGGCTGTAAGAGTTGGACTATGAGGAAGACTTCATGCAGAAGAATAGATGCTTTTGAATTGTAGTGCTGGAGAAGACTTTTGCCCCCTGGACTACAAGAAGATCAAATCAGTCAATCCTGAAGGAAATCAACCTTGACTGTTCCTTGGAAGGACAACTCCTGAAGCTGAAGCTCAAGCACTTTGGGCACCAAATTTGAAGAGAGGACTCACTGGAGAAGGCACTGATGCTGGGAAAGATCAAAGGGAGAAGGGGCAGCAGAGGATGAGATTGTTAGACAGCATAGCTGACACCGTAGGCATAGATCTGAGTGGACTACAGAGGATGGTGGAGGTCACAGGAGCCTAGTGTGCTGTGGTCCATAGGGTTACAAAGGGTTGGACTCAACTCTGTGACTTAACAACAACAAAACAGTTACTACTTTGGCAAGAAAGGTAACAGTGTTCCATGCACTTCACTGTCTAGTCATGTATGCCATATGACTGCAGAAACAACATTGCTGGCTCTTTAGGCGACTGCAAACAGAGATGAGCACTTCCCCCTAGAGCTGTGATGTGAACCTTTTAGAGACCAAGTGCCCGAGGAGGAGGTGGTGGTATGCAGGCAGGCACCACAAGTGACCTCACACTCATGTGATGTGGTTGGTGTGCCTCAGGCAAAGTCATGTGAGTGCATGCACACACACACACACAATTTTAGATGTGCCAGTGACACCATGTGTGTGTCTGCCCCCAATGTATGCTCCCTACCCCTGGGTGCTCTTCACCCCCACCCCATTGGGCTTCCCCAACCCTTGTTGTGCCTCCCCCCTTCCAGGCCTCTTCACTCCCCATTGGGTCTTCCTACCCCCCTGGGCCTTCATAACCCCCACTAGGTCTTCCCATACCCTGCCAGGCCTTCCTACCCCTCCACTGGGCCTCCCCCCCCCACAAGTGCTCCCCACTTTACAGTCTCCCAGCCAGGGTTTTAACCTTCCCTCTCACATCTCCTTTGGCAGAGAGAGAGAGAGACGAGTGGTAGAGAAGTGGTGCCGGCTGTGCAGGGCAAGGTTTCCCCTCAATGGTGCACATGCCAGGAGACAGGCTTCTGCATGCCACTTCTGATGTGCATGCCATAGGTTTTCCACCACTACCCTAGAGTTATACATGACTGGCCTTGTTCTCCTCAAATGGAACAGCAGATCCTGCCTTCCCAACTTTCCTGGTCTTTCTAGCTCAAATCATGAATCACAGCCCCTTCCTAAGTTTTCTCTGCCCATTGGGCTGAACCAAATAATCCATTGGAGTTACACAATAACATTAGCAAAATCTATTTGGCCACAGGTAACACTGGAATTAATATGCATACTATAAGATGCAAAGTCCCAGCCCTACCACTTTCAGTTTTCTGGGAAGCTATTATCATCTGAAGATGCAATGAGATGAATAGGGAACTAATGAAATGGAGGGTTATAATAAGAGAGTGATACAGCATTCAATCCTATTTATATTTTTTCATTATGTTCATTTTCTGAAGACAGCAATATAAAAAATACCGTAGTGTTTTTTAGTGTTGCTGATGACTGAAAGTATTTTTTATTAGCTGTTATTGTTCTTAAAGCAACCACTAAAGTGCTTTAAATGTCACAGCCTGGCAAAGAAAGCAGTCTTTTTCTTCAAGCTATATAATTTTAGGCCAAAGAATTATGTGCTGGTTAGACATTTATTACATTCAACGAAGAGCTCAGTGATTTGATTTATCAGAAAAACAATAATTGTGGTATTTGCTACAGAGCCTAGCTGTAAAATGTGTATGGAACATATTAAGGGAGTTGGGAAAAGGTTTAGTTAGATGGTCAAAGATTATTCATTTAAAGCAGGAGGGAGAAGCATAATGGGAAAAGAATGAGATAAACTCTTCGAATCCCATCATGTTAGTTTCTAATTAAAAAGTACAGTTGAACCCCAAGTTATAAAATTAATTTGTTCCTCTTGTATTTTTGTATTGCAAAAAATTTGTATCTCAAAGCACAGTTTCCCGTAGGAATGCAATGAAAAAGAAATAATCCATTCCGGAGGTGAGAAAAAAGTTTTTTAAAAACATTTTTTTCCTGTTTCAAACTTTTTATAAAGTGCACTTTGGATTTTTTTTTTGCCACATTTTTACCACTTTATAAAGAGATTTAAACAGATAAAAGACACACACACCCCTGTTTTCCTGACCTCAGGAAGGGATTAATTGGTTTCCAAGCCTTTTCAGCACTTCTGACAGCAGCCTATAGTGGCCAGCTCTGGTAATGTGCCAAACCTGCCCTTGAGAATCAGCTGTAAGGTCCCCCACTACCCAGAAGTACTGAAAACTCCGCGTTTTAGCTGCTGAAATGCACCAAAAACGTGATGAAAAATTCCAGAAATGGAGCAGAAATGCTCTCCATACCCTCCTGCCACTGTAGGAAGCAGCGGAGGCTGCCAAAGCAGCCAAAAAATGGTGCAATTGTGCCCACTGTGCTAAAAAAAACTGTTCATATGGCAAAAAATGTAAGTTGCGGCATCATTTTCAATGAATTTCCTTTCATATCCTGAGAATTACGTTACTTGAGGCATTCATAACCCGGAGTTCCACTGTACTCTTCAACATTAGGATTAGTCCTCATCTTGCAGTGGAATGATTCTAACAATTGGTTGTCAACAGTAAAACTTCTACTTCCACCCCAATCAAATGCTATGGCAGGTCGGTTCATGTGTTGGTTTGGAAAGTGGGAACATGAACGTTAAAATAGAGATTAAACAAATTTCTATATATATATATCTGAAGGGTGGACAGTGCTGAAGGCTTCAGGACCTTCAGCCTCCCCATTCTCCTAACTCTGCAGCTGTGAAAGACAGTTCTGTGCCTTTAAAAGGGTGAAATAGCTGTAAAGTGGACAAATCTCCCTGAGATTTTTAAACTGACGCACACACCCCTTTGAAGTTGATGGGGTTCAGGATGTTACACTAGGAAACTCAGCAATTTGTAAACACTTATGACCTCTTAACCAGATAGTCAAGAGTTAGATAATGCTTCTGCCTATTGTAATTTCTCCTACCCAGTTCTCCTACCCAGATACAGTATTTTTGTTTCTTCTTCTCCACCCACTCCCAGCCTAATGCAAGGGGGGTGGGAACCAATTGGATTAAGAGATGGACACCTGGGAGCAGGAAAACAACAACAACATTATTTTCAAAGAAGTAGTGGAAATAATCTTAGGGGTGTGAAGTTATATGATCTCCCCAGTTGCGTTGATTTTATTTTCAGCCAGTCATTGAAACTGGGTGGAAATGTGTCCATAACATTAAAAAAGACCATTTCTGATTTAGCTCCAAGGAGTAATGAAGAAGCACAGAAGGGATCTCCCTAATTTAGATATGCAAAATATTTCTCTGCAAGCTGTACTCCCTTTTCGTGTGCGTGTGTGCGTGTGTGTGTGTGATGTTCATTTTGTATCACCAGGGGAGCGGGTTGTTGTTGTTGTTTGAGGAGAAAGGGTTCATTTCATCCACTGCATCCAGTCTAGCTGATATGCCTTGTCACAGATGTATTAGGTAGAAAGCTTCATTTTATTTCTTGAGGGCCAAATTAGATGTGGTGTTAATTGTATGAATGCAAGTGAAATGCATATCTTGGTGTTAATATAAACAGCTGTCAAGGAGGTGGATTCCAAAGTCTATATGGGGTGAAGAGGGGATTTTAACCCTCTACTTCTGACAGCAGAAGTTGCTCTTGAAATACAAGCAGTGAATATTCTCAGGAGTGTGGGTTATTAAAAAAGCATTAAACTCCCTTTTCCCAATGTCTGATTTAATGGCCTCTTTTTATACTGCAAAGTCGAGGAAGAAGTAGATGCCTGTTAATTGTATTTGTCCAATTAACAACACATCTATTTTATCCTTTTTATCAACTCTTCCACTACTGCTTAATTCCTTTAACTTTATTTGTTACAACCATAGGTTGGTTACATTTACTCTTTCAGAACTAGCAAATGTAATTGTGTGCTAATTAATGTTCAGGGCTCGGAAAAGCTTTGGACTAGTTGCAAATATTTTGTTCCAGTAACAATTTTTTTAAAAGTAATGTTACAAAAGTAATGTTAACAAGTAGGCAATGGGTACTATATCAGAGTGATTCAGCTGTGCTGCAGTTTGATTTGCAACTCCAACTAAAATTGAAACCATATCAAGTGTTCACATTGGGCTTGCAGATTGAATCAGCAGCTCTGTGTCCACACTAGTGATGCAACTTGCATTCGAATCCAGCCTACAGCCTCTTTCTTTCCTTCCTTCCTTCCTTCCTATAACCCCACTATTAAAACACAAGAGACTACACAAAAGTGAAACAGAGATGTGTATTAATCCTGCTGCAAACCCAGATGTCAGCTTTGACCCACATTCACTCTGGAAACAATATTACAATGGCACCACACACAACATTAAGGACAATTATATTTATTCTTCTGCCAATGTGATTTATGCCATCTCTTACCAAAAAATCCCTTCTGCACTCTATATAGGATAAATAGGATAAACTTTGTGCAAAAAGTTAATGGACCATAAATCAGACATCATGAATGGCAACACAGAGAAACCCATTTCAAACCATTTAAGTCTATATGGACACTCTATCCAAGACTTGAAAGTTGCAATTCTGGAACACAGAAATTACAAGAGTAGGATCCAGAGAGAGAGAGAGAGCAGAAATAAAACACATCCCTCTGTTGGACACTCATTGCGAAGATTTGAATATTAACCATGGATTTCTCAAATATTTGATACACAGATTGTTATATGCTGCTATATATGTTGCATATTATATTGTGTTATATCATACCACCTTCACAAACTTTCCTGTATACTGTATATGCTGGTGTATAAGACTACTTTCCCCCCCTGAATAACATGCCTCCAAGGAGGGGGGGTTGTCTTATACGCCGGGTGCACTTCAGTTGGGATAGACATAGCTGCCCATAGTGGCCTCCCGATGCTCGCCCGGTGCCCATAGTGGCCTCCTGATGCCCGCCTGGTGTCCATAGTGGCATCCCGATGCCCACCCACCTCATTCTACATACCACCGTCGGTGGCAGGCAGCAAGAGGACGCTCCTGCTGGCGAGAGGACGCTCGCACTCTCACTCCGGGCCTCGCCATTTCGGCCTCACCATCTCGGCCCGGAGCAGAAGAATGCCGACAGCTGTGCTTTTATGATGACCTGATATTGTGTAATTTGTAACTATGATTGGGGACTCTGGGGATTTTGAACTGTAACTGTGATTGGGGATTGGGAATTTCTGATATTTTTTTAATTTGCTTTTGTATTATTTGAAGTGTTGCTGAAATGTTTTATTAATTGATTATAGTGTTGAATGTTATATTTGTGAGTTTTGTGAGCCGCCCTGAGTCGGTTGCACCGAGTAGGGCGGCATATAAATTGAATAAATAAATAAATAAAATAAATAAATTATTTGGTGTGTGGAAGGTGTGCAGAACAGGGGGTAGTCTTATACGGCGAGTATAAAACAAACTCTATATTTTGAGTGGAAATATTGGGGGTCGTCTTATACGTCCAGTCGTCTTATACGCCGGCATATACGGTAATTCTCTTTCACAACATAGGCTGTCACACAGTAACACAAAGTTTAAACTCATTAATAAATGTTCATTGCCAGTTGTTTGTTTTGTATCTTCCCACATTTGCAATTCAAATAGTATTTTCACATTCTTCACACTATTTGCAATTGAAAAAGAGGGGAATTTACAGCTAATCTGAATAACAACCAGAGATCATCTTCCATTACCAATTGTATGAAGCTACATTGATTTGTATGCTTATCTGTTATGCTAACCAATCACTCTGTACATCTGTACTGATGTATATAAATTGATTCCATGAAGCCTCACTCCCATGTTTGATGAAGTGGACTTGATCCACAAAAGCTCACATTGAAATATAACAGTTAGTCTTTAAAGTGCTACAGTGTTTTTGTTTTGTTCATTTTTTGATATGCCAAAATGAAGACACCTTTTGGTGAGTTCATTCTGCAGTTCCTTTCTCCTGACCTAGTGTGAGAAAGATTAGCTGGCAACACGAGGTTGCCGTTACTAGGGCACATCCGATTGTGATTCAAAAACACCACAATCTTCAAGGAGGCTCTTTCTGTGTACTCCAGGTCATGTGGTGTTATAGCATCATTCTCATACATTAACCTTTTTAAAAGTGGGGTGATCAGTGCAGAGGTCATCAACCTAAACATCATGCCCATGAGCTAACTTCACCAAAACACCATCTACAAACACACCTCACCTTCCCTCCCCTCCCTCCATAGTGCATCCAATGCATATGCATGGAAAATGGGACCCCTATAAAAACATATTAAGATGAACAAAGCAACAGCCCTCCACTGGCCCAGAAAAAAAGGGCAGTTTGGATGAAAAAAGACACAGATTTATTTGATTCAGCCTTTATGTCATGCGGGCAGCAAAAAAGACCCTACAATTCATCTGTGATATAAGAGGATTATATTCCATTTTTATGGAATAGGTAAAGGTAAAGGTCACCATTGCTCGAAAGCCAGTCATATCCAACTCTAGGGTTTGGTGCTCACTTCCGTTTATAGACAAAGCCAGCGCTGTCTGCACCTGCAGATGTTTCTGTGGATATGTGGCAGGCATGACTAGACACCAGAATGCACAGAACACTGTTTTTGTTGTTCAGTCGCACAGTCGATTCCGACCCTCTGCGACCCCATGGACCACTGTCCGCCAGGCACTCCTGTCCTCCACCATCCCCCTCAACTCACTCAGCTCTGTGCCCATTATCTCCACAATACCATCTAGCCATCTCATCTTGGGCCGTCCCCTTCTTCTTTTGCCCTCTACCCTTCCAAGCATCAAGGCTTTCTCAAGTGAATCCTCTCTTCTCATTTGATGTCCAAAGTATTTTAGCTTCATCTTTATTATTTGACCTTCCAAGGAGCAGTCAGGCTTGATTTCTTCTAAGATTGACCCATTTGTTCTCCTCGCTGTCCAGGGGACTCTCAAAACCCTTCTCCAACACCACATCTCAAAGGCGTCTATTCTTCTGCGCTCCGCTTTCCTAATGGTCCAGCTCTCACAACCATACATTGCCACAGGGAATACCATTGCCCTGACTATGTGAATCTTTGTTTGCAATTTAATGTCTCTACTTTTCACTATGTTTCCCAGGTTTCTCATCGCTTGCCTCCCGAGAATCAGTCGCCTTTTTATTTCATGGCTGCAATCACCATCTACCTTCCCACTAATGTGGTACCTAGTTTTTTTGTTGTTGTTCAGTCGCACAGTCGATTCCGACCCTTTGCGACCCCATGGACCATTGTCCACCAGGCACTCCTGTCCTCCACCATCCCCGTCAACTTGCTCAGCTCTGTGCCCATTGTCTCTACAATACCTATTTATCTACTTGCAATTTCTTGCTTTATGGCAGCCTGCAAATGTTAATTTTTCAGTGTAATGAATCATATTGTCTAGCTCGTTTAAAAAATAACTTGTTAAAGCATTTCTGAGACTTTTTGACAAGACATTGTCAGGATTTATGGTGATCTTATCACTTCTAAGTGGCAAGAGAGAAGTGATGTAACATCTGGACAGCCCAACAAGTCCAGGAGCAGCTAATCTGGCCCACTGTTTGCATATCTTCAGGACTCATTCAGGGCTAACTAGTCACCAGTGTGTTCAGAAGTTATCTACTCTTCACCCTCCTCCCATAAAGAATGAATTGATGGAAATTGTCTTATCTGAAAATGAAGAATGAAATATTAAATGGCAAAATAAGTATTTTCAAGGGATTGCATTTCCCATTATGCATCCCTGGCATAAGGGGATATTTTTTGTCTTATTTACTGTGCAAATCAGAAGTGTCCAGTAGAGGAAAGAGGAGAGTATTTCTTTTTGTTTTATTGGCCTGCTGTAAATGACAGCATGATGCGTGAATAACTCACAATGTAGTGATGGCTCCAGATGGCAAGAAACACAAGTGATAGTGATACAAGCAGTTTCTTTAAATCTCTCTCTCTCTCTCTCTCTCTCACACACACACACACACACACACACACACACACACATTTTGCTAATATATCTGGGGGGGGTCACAATGAGGCTCACTTTCATTGTCCCTTTGTTATGCTGCACTCTTTTTGTATCCTGAAGTCTGGTTACAACAAGATTTTTTAAAAGTGTTGTATAAGACATGATAGGCTGACCTATAAAATACCACCCAGTTCATCACATTCATGGCCAAGGCCAGTGATGGCAAACCTTTTAGAGACCGAGTGCCCAAACTGCAACCCAAAACCCACTTATTTATCGCAAAGTGCCAACACAACAACAGCAGAAGGAAACACTCCCATTGGGCTGCTGGGCAGAGGGGCAGGGTGAACTCTGTGCTGGGTGGACTGCATGGGTGCCCACAGAAAGGGCTCCGAGTGCCACCTCTGGCATGCATGCCACAGGTTTGCCCTCACTGGCCAAGGCTGTTGGATTCTGACCGCATTCAGCTGAATCTGGTGTTTTGAAGTTTTAAGCCCTTGGTTTCAGCATTGTGTCAGTATTATCCTGAAGCAATACTGCACGGTATTACAGCAGTGCTACACAGATCAGATGCCAGAAGCATTTAATTTTAAGTAATTAAAAGCTTCCCAGCCCCCTCCATTAAGGCTCAAAGGCTTCTCTTCACCCTGGGGAATCCTTTGGGAGCCTTAACACACAGGGCAAGCTCTAATAGTAAAGAATTGCAGCTGGATCACCACTACTGGGATCAGGTCCACTGACAACAATCTGATAGTGATTTATTTTTCAGTTTTATAGGCTTCCCTCCCCTCACATCTCATGTCTCCCAAAGACTTCCCCAGGGCAAAAAGAAGCCCTGGGCTAGGGGAACTAGCTAGTCTGGCCAGGTTATCCTGCTGTGGTAACAGAGTAGATAAGGGATTCTCAACCTGTGGCCCATGGGCTACATGCGGCCCACAGAGCCATTTCATGTGGCCTACAACCACCTCCACCACACCAAAAAGTGCCATCTGGTGGAGGAAGGGCAAAATGGCTGTCTGGCTCCTGAAGCTGTCTGAGGGAGAATGACCCAGCCCCTGGCTTGAAAAGGTTGAGAACTTCTGGAGTAGATCATACTGCCAATGCCTCAGTGCCAATCATCAGGCAGTGTTTAACTAACCTGACAACCCTGGGGACAAGCCTTGGGTACCAAAGTTCACAGTGAAGGGGGATGGATCCCAAGTGAATTAAATCCCACTTTGATCCATCTTGATGGAGGACAGCAGCTTCATCAATACTGGCTTGGGGCTGATAAGGACTTTGTGTGCTTTAAATTATATGCTTCCTGAACAAGATCTAATCAGGATTTCCGCCATTCACTAGTGGGAATTCACTACTACTGTTTATGGGCATAAATGGGTCAGGGAATAGCAAGAGTAAGTGCTGCTGTCCAGAATGACTCCAGAAGTTGCCCATCCCTGCTTTAGGTGGAGCTGAGTTTTCTGAGCAGAGACTGGAAGTGCACAAGGGGGTAGAGAAGATACAGATCCACATTAACAGTGTTCAGATAGCCAACAGACCAAATACACCTGGTAAACTTTTCTGCCCTGTAACTAGCTGTATTATAGTTCTGCTGAAATTATAAGTTCGGTAATATAACATGTGCAATTCAAATTAGCTTAAGTAAAATTTTATACAAGCGTTGTCCTAATTTTTTTTTTTAGCTGATATATCAGCAGCTACCACATCAATAATTTGAGATATGCAGATGATACCACCCTAATGGCATAAAGTGAGGCGGACCTAAAGAAGCTCCTGATTAGGTTGAAAGAAGAAAGTGAAAAAGCTGGTTTGAGACTCAATATAAAGAAAACCAAGATCATGGCAACAGGCCCTATCAGTCCCTGGAAAATAGATGGGGAAGAAGTAGAAGCAGTGACAGATTTTACTTTCCTAGGATCAAAGCTCACTGCAGATGGTGATTGCAGCCATGAAATAAAAAGGCGACTGATTCTCGGGAGGCAAGCGATGAGAAACCTGGGGAGCATAGTGAAAAGCAGGGACATCAAATTGCAAACAAAAATTCGTATAGTCAAAGCAATGTTATTCCCTGTGGCAATGTATAGTTGTTAGAGCTGGACCATTAGGAAAGCAGAGTGCAGAAGAATAGATGCCTTTGAGATGTGGTGTTGGAGGAGAGTTTTGAGAGTCCCCTGGACAGCAAGGAGAACAAATAGGTCAATCTTAGAAGAAATCAATCCTGACTGCTCCTTAGAAAGCAAATAGTGAAGATGAAGCTAAAGTACTTTGGACATCAAATGAGAAGAGAAGACTCACTTGAGAAAGCCTTGATGCTTGGAAAGGTTGAGGGCAAAAGAAGAAGGGGGAAGCCAAAAACGAGATGGCTAGATCATATTGTGGACACAATAGGCACAGAGCTGAGCGAGTTGAGGGGGATGGTGGAGGACAGGAGTGTCTGGCGGACAGTGATCCATGGGGTCGCAAAGGGTTGGAATCGACTGTGCGCCTGATAACAAAACCATATCTCTTAGTTGAGTCACTACCATTGCATTTAGCTGCATGGGTAGGTGAGAAGACTGTAAGAAAAGCTCTTTGCTGTACCCCCTGTGTTTTAAAGGAAGGGTCTGGTGTGCCAAGATGTGGTGCCCTGCCAGTGCTTTGGTTTGCTGTGCACTTCAATGTGTTCTTGGGACAATAGCAGATCCTCCTGGCTGCTCTTTGGCCAAGGTACGCTTATCTTGGTTATTTCATATTCTCATCCTCTAAAATCAATTCATTCCCTCGCTTAATAAACACTGACCTTTTCCAGTCTTCTTTTTTTGTTTGACAATCCTTTCTATCAATGATGTGCCAGCAATCAAATGCAATTCCTGCTCCAATAGCTTTCTGAGTGGAAAGGGGGCACAAAGGTTATCTCCCGATCAGTAATTTGAAACAGACATTTGCTTATACAGTAAGAGCTCTGTGTTTCTGCTCTCGGCTAATTGTAAACCTTTCTATTATTGAGAGGGGACCCCTTGACCTTATGAAGATTCCTAATCTCCCATAATTCATAAGCAAGACATCAGAGCCCTGATCAAGCATGCAGAGAAGCAAGACTGTACGTATACTCCACCAAGAGACAAGCCAAGACCTTCATATGGGCAACCTCACAAAACACCATTTGAATTATGGCATGGCAGAGTATAAAGCATAAAAGACATCAGAGATTTTGGGAGCCAAGCTTACGCTTACATACCCAAGGGGGAAAAATACATAACCTAGACTCTAGATCTGAACAGACTATTTTACTTGATTATGATTCTAATAGTGAAGGATACAAAGTTATTAATTTTAAAACAGGAGAAGTGTGAGACACGTAACTTACTTTAATGAACAGACTGAACAATTCTTGATAACAACAAAGATCAATACAATGGAATTCTCTTAGATTTTATAGTACCAATATCTACACAAAATGAAGACAGTACTGTATACAAATAGAAGGGAATAAAGATGAAGACATAGATGCTGATCCAAGACTGGAACAGGTCCTCATGTCTCAAGAAACATCTGCACCACCAGAGATTCCAGAACCAGCTCACAGTAACTCATCACGATCCAACCATAGTACACCTCCTGACTGCTTATCCTACATCGCAAGGTCATCATCCTCAAAAGAACCAGGAAATTTAGAAGACTGCCTATATTTAAAAAAAAACAGCTAAAATCATTCCTTTTAAAAGAGACTTTTAAGAATATCTTGCAAACGGCCGAGCATTAGGTATTTTATTTTATTTACATTGAACATAGATATTGTTGTATCTGGTACTGTATATATATATATTTCTCAATGTGTGGGTGTTTTTTAATGTGTTGTATGCCGCCCAGAGTGGGAAAATATCACAGATGGGCAGGGTATAAATGTAATAAATAAATAATAAATAAGAGTGACGGGACAGCAGCCTAAAGAGTAGCTAGGTATCTAAAAGGAACTACTGTATAGGTCTTAAGTTAAAAACACCAGCCAGTGAGAACCCAAAACCTATAGGGTATACTGATGCTAATTGGGCAGAGGATGTTATGGATCATAAATGTACTAGTGGTTGCTTATTTTTATATGGTAATGCACCTATTTCATGGGCAAGTCATAAACAAGGTATTTTAGCTTTGTCTTTACAGAATCTGAATTCATTGCAGCTGCAGAGGCAGGAGAGAATTATTTATTTACCTGCATTTATTTATTTGAATTTATATACGCCCTCCTCGCAGGGGCGACCCAGGGCGGTTTACAACATTGCTTTGGTTAAGAAATCTACTAAAGGAATTTGGGATTGAAGAAAATAAACCCATCCAAATAATGGAGGACAATCAGAGCTGTATTAAACTGTCACAGACTGATAAAATGAATGCATCAACTAAGCACATTGATATGAGATATCATCTGATGCATGAGTTGACTGATCAAGGCATCATACAGCTGATCTACTATTCAACAAATGAGATGACATGAGATATCCTGACCAAACCTCTACCAAGAGACCATTTTCAGAAACTACGCAAAAAGCCTGGACTTGTGTTTTTGGGGTAGAGTTGAGAAGGGATGTTGAGTATATTAGGGAAACCCCAACATTCAATGGGTTGTTAAATTAAACTGTATCTCTAACCAACCAATAAGAAAAGTCTTCTTCTTTCTCACCTCTAAGGTCACCTGACATGGTATTAAGCTGTTTGTTGTTTTGGTCTCTTATTCTCCTCAGTTATTCTCCTCAGTTCTGCTGTTCTGCTCTGTCGCTCTCTACTCTCCCCATTGTTGTTGCAATTTGCCTTACAAGCAAAGTATGTTTGTTTAAGGGAGCCATTTTGTTTACCACATGGAAACTTTTGGTATTGAAATGTTCACAAAGCAACACACATGTTTATCTAAAAAAAACTGAATGTAAAGAAACTATTTTGTTATATTTCTTAATGTTGCATGGAGAGTTTATTTGCTGGTCTAGAGTGGGGAGTATAAGGCTTGGAGAACTTGCAAACTCAAACTAAATCTATGTGTAAATCTGCCCCACTTTAGGTAAAGGTCTCCCTTGCTCGAAAGCCAGTCGTATCCAACTCTACAGTTCAGTGCTCATCTCTGTTTCATAGCTGAAGACCCAGCACTGTCTGCATTTGCAGACATGACTAGACACCGGAGCACATGGAATACTGTTTATCTTCCCACTAATGTGGCTCCTATTTATCTACTTGCAATTTCTTGCTTCTGAACTGCTATGTTGGCAGGAGCTGGGACAGAGTGGGAGCTCACTCCATCCTGAAGTATTCAGGTATCGAGCGGCTTACCTTCCACCTTCCAATCAGCATCTTAGCTATTTGAGCCACTGCATTAAAAAATACTTAACAAGAAGCACAGATGAGCATTGGGGTTTCTGTGAGCTGTAACCTAAGAACATTTTTGGCCTCAAATGTTGTCTTAGGAGAAACTTGAATGATTACCAGAGGCTGCAGAATGTTTTAAAATATTTGTTTACTGAAACCAAGTCGTGATAAGATGTCCCCCAGTAAGTGGTTGCTGCCTGTCTGCTTCTTCTGCTCTCCTGAGAAGACAATTGCTTCATTTGATACATTTTCTCTCCCTTAATGTGAAACCTTATTCAATAGATGGCACATAGGATGGAAAGTGGCCTTTGCTGACTTGTGGAGTTATATTGTTTCGTATTGTGTGCTGCCTCTGGCAGAGCTGAAGCAATCAAAGGAATGGATTCTGGGGCTTTTTTCTGTAATGTTTCTGCACAGCATATCAGGATGCTGGGGTGGGAGGCTTATTGTGCATTTAACTGCAAGGCTGATTTGTTTCTATCAATTCTTTTGTCCACAGCAGGAGCAACAAAAACAGCTCTTATTTTCTTCCTTGATACGACAGCTAAGACTTCTACAGGGAGGACTGCTATGGCTGCTCATTTTAATGGAAGACCACAGCCCTCAAGTGTGAGAATGAGTCACTTAGAAACCTAAATTGAGCGTCTCTTTCTCTCTCTTTTTTTTCCAGGCAGGATGTATTTTTTCATTTCCTGGTATACCACCCTCCTGGGTAAAGTAGACCAGAATGCTGGAAAACTGCAAAGTTAATCTATCTAATTTATTTACGTACTGAATTTTCAAATTCAGGCGAAGAGATCCAGAAAGGGGCCACCAGGTTGGCACCCAGTTAAAACCTGGCTCTTCTGGAAAGTTTCTGAGGCCTTGAGATCATAGATTGGCTCCTGGTAGACTTCTAACATAGTATACATGGGTTTGAATAGTTTTCTGTTGCCTTGCTGTTTGTAAGATCAAGATCTTGTTATGTAAGGCAGGGTAGAAATATTTTAATATCAACAAATAAACTCTTAAATATGCACTGGAGAGGCAAGACAGAGTAATGGTTAGAGCAGGGGTCCTAAAACTATGGCCCACAGGCTGTATCTGGACCCCCACATCAAAAAATCTGGCCTTTGCTGCAGTCATGGGTGGCACTGAGGACACCACATCTAATGATAATTAGCAGCCATTTGTTGTTGTTGTTGTTGTTCAGTCGCATAGTTGAGTCTGACCCTTTGTGAAACCATGGACCATCGCACACCAGGCACCCCTATCCTCACTATCCTTCTCAATATGTCCAGCTCTGTGCCCATTGTGTCTACAATGCCATCTAGCCATCTCATTTTTGGCCACCCCTTCTTCATTTGCCCTCCACCCTTCCAAGCATCAAGGCTTTCTCAAGTGAATCCTCTCTTCTCATTTGATGTCCAAAGTACTTTAGCTTCATCTTTACTATTTGACCTTCTAAGGAGCAGTCAGGTTTAATTTCTTCTAAGATTGACCTATTTGTTCTCCTTGCAGTCCAGGGGACTCTCAAAACTCTCCTCCCACACCACATCTCAAAGGCATCTATTCTTTTGCACTCAGCTTTCCTAATGGTTCAGCTCACACAACCATACATTGCCACAGGGAATACCATTGCTTTGACTATGTGAATTTTTGTTTGCAAGGTGATGTCCCTACTTTTAACTATGTTGCCAGGTTTCTCATGGTTTGTCTCCAAAGCATCAGTCACCTTTTTATTTCATGGATACAATCACCATCTGCAATGATCTTTGATCCTGAGAAAGTAAAATCTGTCACTGCTTCTATGTCTTCCCCATCTATTTTCCAGGGACTGATAGGGCCTGTTGCCATGATCTTTGTTTTCTTTATATTGAGCCTCAAGCCAGCTTTTGCACTTTCTTCTTTCAACCTAAGCAGGAGCTTCTTAAGGTCTTCCTCACTTTCTGCCATTAGGGTAGCATCATCTGCATATCTCAAATTGTTGATGTTTCTCCCAGCAATTTTAATTCCAACTTGTGATTTGTCGAGCCCTGCATTTCACATTATGTGCTCTGTATATAAGTTAACTAAGCTGGGTGACAAAATGCAGCCTTGTCTTTGTTATCGGAAGTTATGGCTGCAATCGAGTTAGGGAACACATCATGCATGCTTGCGTCACTCTGTCCTCTCATGCTCTCCTCCTCAGCCAATGAGGTGGAGTGTCTTGCCAGGCCAATGGGGAGGCCCAACTCTGGGAGCAGGAGACACAATGGTGATGACAAAGGCTCCACTCTGTGTGTGCAGGAAGGAGTGAAACAGGCAAGAGTGGCTGAGCCCCAGTCCCTCTCCACCATGAACCCACCCACCCATAGCCTACCAGAGCAGCCACCCAAGAAGGTGGCAGAACCAGAGCAGCCACCCAAGAAGGTGGGCCAGAAGAGGAGGCAACACCGGCACTGCTGGGGGAGGTCCAGCTGACCCCTATGGTGGGCGGCAGATGGGCAGGAAGCAGGGCATGGCCTCCCACCTCAGGGATGAGGAAGGAGGATTTCCTATGTGGGCAAGAAGGGGGTTCTATGTGGGGAGGAGGGCAAATTGGGGAACTGAGGGGGAGGGTAAGGGGATGATGTTGAGGGAAGGATGGCCTGGGGAGGGGGAGGGCATTGTATGTGGGGGGTTGTTGGTGGTCAGATTTGGGGGGGCTGATTTTATTGTTTTTGGTTTAAAAGTAATGGTCCGTATTTAAAGTCTTTTGGAGTTTCATCCTGGTGGGAGGGGACAACCGTCCTGATCCTTCCTTGATGGCAGTCCAGAGCAGAGCTGTTTGCAGGCTGTTTGCCAGCAAGACCCTGAGCTCAGGTCAGTTGTCCACACACCCCACATAAAAAAGGTTCCAGTACTGTTGTTACCCAGTACCCATAAAACCAGTAACAACTGCTGCCATCCAGTATCCATAAAAAGAGTACCAACTGCTGTTGCCCAGTACCCAGAAACACAGGCCAGCACCAACTGCTACCACCCAGTACCCTGAAAACTAGTACCAACTGCTACCGCCCAGTACCTAGAAACACAGGCCAGCAGCTATTAACACCCTTCCAAGGAAGCTTTAGCCATTGTGCATCCCTTGGAAACAATTACAGTATGCCAAAGAAAAGAAAAAATGATTCTGAGTGCAGGATATTCAAAGAACAATGGATCTATGATTACTTTTTCATGCAGCGCTAGGAGGAAGCTGTTTGTCTGCTACGTCAGGATTTAGGGGCAGTATTCAAGGAATACAATTTGTGCCAACACTACGAAACTCAACATAAAAACAAATATGATTCTTTGGTCAGACAAGTGAGAAAGGACAAAATATTAAAACTGAATAATGGATTGACAACTCAGCAAAATGCTTTTGTGAAGCAGAAGCAACTAAATATTTCATCAATGCGAGCAAGTTTTCAAGTTGCCAAGCTAATAGTATGCATTGGCAGACCATTCATAGAGGGAGAATTTGTTAAAGAATGCCCTTTTTTATTGCCCAAGAGATGTGTTCTGAGAAGACAGATTTATTTAGTACACTGAGTCTTTCAGGACGTACAATTATACCAAAAAAAAGAAGAAGAAGAAGAAGAAGAAGAAAGAAATGAGAGATGATTTTCATCAGCATTTGCAAAACTCCACAAAAAGCTTTGCTATTTTTCATTGGCTCTCAACAAAAGCAATGATGTTCATGATTCTATACAACTTCTAATTTTCATTCATGGAACAAATGCACATTTCAAAGTGACAGAGGAGCTTGCTGCTCTGCAAAGCATCAAAGGAACTACAACAGGAGAGGATATCTATGTAAAGGGTCATCAAACTGTGAATGATTTGGAGCTGGACTGGGTTAAACTGGCCTGTGTGACAACTAATGGTGCTCCTAGCATGGTGGAGTCTGTGAAAGGAGTGGTTGCACACATTGGTCAAGAGATGAACAAACAGAACCTTTGGTGTGCAATAGCCATACAATGCCTCATCCACCAACAAGCGCTGTGTTGTAAATCACTGAGGTAGGACTCTGTCATGAAAATTGTGGTGTCATATGTTAACTTTATTAGGGCTCATGCACTGAACCATAGACAGTTTCAGGAATTTCTGTCTGAGCTGAATGCTGCCTATGAAGATATTCTGTACCACACAGAACTCTGTTGGCTGAGTCAAGAGAAAGTTTTGAAATATTTTTATGACTTACTTCCAGAGTTTTCTGCTTTACTGCTGTCAAAAAACAAACAAATACCATAGCTTAAAGATGTAGAATGGAAATGGCACCTTGCCTTTTGGCAGATATAACAGAGCTACTCAGCTGTTTCACTGTTCAACTTCTAGAAAAGGAGAAGCTTATCTGTGATATGCATTCACATGTGAAAGCATTTGAAGTAAAATTGAACCTCCTCATTAAACAAATGAAGGAGGAAAAATTTTACCATCTCCCCACTACTAAAAAGCTGTTGGATGAAAAACCAATAGTTGCATTCCCAAACAGAAAATGTGTAGATTCACTGGAAATATTGTAAAGGGAGTTTCAAATGGGATATGAAGAGCTCCATTTCCATTTTCTGTTGACATTGAAATTGTTGATCCCATTTACCAAATGGAACTGGCTGAACTAAAGAGTTGTGGCTCTCTGAAAGACGCATTCAAGTCAAAAAGCCTTACTAATTTCTATGTATCTCTCCTCTCTAACACATATCTTAATCTCAGGAAACATGCACTCAAAATAGCAACCATCTTTCGAAGCACATATGTCTGTGAAAAGACATTGAGATTGTAATATTTCTGGCACCTCATGAAAAGGCAAAATTATCTGGGAAAGATAATAATGCTGGGAAAGGTGGAAGGCATCAAGAAAATAGGAAGGCCAAACACAAGATGGATTATCTCCCTAAAAGAAGCCATAGACGTATGTTTACAAGAGCTTAGTAGAGTTGCCAAGGACAAGACATTTTGGAGGTTGCTCATTCGTACAGTTGCCATAAATCAGAGATTACTTGATAGCATATAACAACAACATTTACAAAAGAAGATTGTGTAGACACATGATTGAAATACCCAGCTTCTGATAACAAATAGTCTAATCATACTAACACATTAATTTGTTTAAATTTTATCTATATACTTCCATAATTTTAAATTGTGCAACACTGTGATAGTAATAAAGGAAGAAAGATTATTCACTCAGTGGAAGACACTGTCCACTTATTAATTGTTTGAAATATTCTAAAACAGCAAAGCTAGCAATTTCCCCAGCACACAGAGGCGCTTTGTTGGTTAATTGGATTCCCACTAAAACTCAGCATGGGCTATCAGAGAGAAGAACTAGAGTGAGAGAATGCAATTTGTTCAGAAAGCAGTCGACTTTCTATATAATTAAATGGGTTAAATTGTACTTTGGGTAAAGCAAAATCAAACATCAGGCAGATAGAATAAGGCCTGGTCTACTGTAATCTAACTAGTAACTCATAGAGTTGGGCACGAGAGTCCAAAAACTGAGTATGTTATGGAGAACATGAAGGCTAGTATTTCTTGACCCCCAATATCTCACTTTATATCGTATAGTGGAAACTCAGGTAACATAATTAATGTGTTTTCTGGGACGTTTCTTGCAGTGAAAATTACTTTAACTGAATTTCCCATATGAATGCATTGAAAACCAACTAATCTGTTCCAAAAAAATTCCATAAACCAAGCCACTATTTTCTGTGGCTTTCCTTTTGTTATGCAATTTTTATTTTAACCAAGTTGTTTGTTAACTGAGGTTCCACTGTATTTATTATGATATTTACATGATATATACTAGATCTCATTTAACTTAATTTAGCTAGAGCATTCTACAATTTGTTTTATAATCCCATCACAATATATACAATTTTGTTGTAAACATTTTATCTGTAATCTATTCTAGTCTCTGACTGTAATGAATTGAACTGAATTGAATTTTATGAGGCTGGAAACACTCAGTATACATTCTAATTCCCCAAGGAAGAATATCCCATGGAGTGAAGCAACTATCGGACAATTGCCCTAATTTCTCATGCAAGGAAGTTGATGCTAAAGGTGCAGCAGCAAATACTTTTACCTTACATGGAGCAAGAAATGCTTGATGTTTAATCTGGATTCTGAAATGAAGAGGCACTCAAGATCACATTGCAATGAATTCAATGAATACTGGAACATGCCAAATAATTCCAGAAGAAGATCAGCCAGTGCTTTATAGACTACAGCAAGGCACTTGACTGTGTGGATAATGAGCCATATTTATCCCATCCCAATTTAATATCACCTCAAACACAAAAATCTAACTTTCTTCTCCTTGGCCACTGCTTATCCTGAGATCTGTCTCTGCTCCCCCCAAGAGACATGGAGCAGCGATACAATTGTTTGATACTTTAGCCAGAACACAAACACTTTGCAATCTTACCTCTGACACAGTGTTACATTGAAGTTCCTCATAAGACATTGTCCACCACCTCAAAGTGAAGAGACAGACATATGTCGTGGGTTCAAACATGGGTCACTTTATTAACCCAAAATAAGTCGTTGCAAACTATTGCACTGGGGACTAAATAGTTCAGGTGCATGATAATAACTCAGGTCAATACCAGAGAATTTGGATCCCAATTATTAGGGACAGCAAAAAAGTTCTGCAGGCAGACTAACACTGTACCCAACAGTGGGACTAAACTATGTGACCAGGAAGCTCACAAAGCTTCCTGATCAACTGTTCCAGGGCTGTGGCTAATCTGACAGCCGTGAGGCACCCCAAGTGATAGTGCTGTCCAAGGTCCCAAATTAACTGAGACCCCAACCAAATAGCTAAACTGGCCATTCTGATTTAAATCACCTACACTACCCAACACATGGGGTACAGCCAATGGCTGAACCCCAACCCACCCGAGACCAACCTATCGGGGCTGAAAGCCCCAGTGTAATGGAAGGAGCAAACTGAAGCATAACGACAATGAACCCATAGTGTGGCTGGAGCCCCTAGCCTCCCGAATGGTAAAATTGGGCACATAGCATATAAAAAGAAGAGCAGGTCATGGCCATCAGGTGTGAGAGGAAAAGAATGGAGGCAAGGGAGGCACCTCTGACCATTGCATGGAAGGAGATCCACCAGTGCAAGCCCTCGCCTCCAAGACTTTATAAACGCACCATCCGAACCTTTGAGATGCATGCCACCAGCAGACGCACCACAAGGAAAGGAGAAGAAGGGAGGCAAGGTGGCACCTCAGTCCATTGCATGGAAGGAGGTCCAGCAGTGCAGGCCTCACCTCCATGATTCCATGAGATGCATGTCACCAGCAGACGAACCTCACATCTCACACTTAGCACAAAGCACCTGATCAAGAGAAAGTTCTGCCCCCTCCCTTCAGTTTTTATCTTCTCCCTTAAGTTCAACCCTCTGGATGACTCCAGCCAATCACTATCCAGTATCACATGTCCGTCCTACTTTAAGTTTTGTTTCTTCCAAACCATGAGGCTAGCATGTTTTGAATACCAATCCTACTCTGGAATGTACCCTAACTTCTCCCCACCTCTGAAGTCTCCATTACAGACATACAGCCCCCATTTCAACTCTGACAAAGGATGCTGAAAAATCAACAGGGAATATATTCTTTTAATAAGGGTATATTAATAGAAGATAGAAACAATATACTGAAGGACCATACAGAGAAAAGAAATGAATAATAGATTCCCTCAGAGATGAATCCTTTGCTATATAACAGGGATCCTCAAAATATTTAAGCTGGGGCCCAGTTCACAGTCCCTCAGACTGTTGAGAGGCTGGAGAACTCCACCATCATTTCTGCCACTGCCGCCACCTCAATCCTTGTCCCCTCTGCTTGGTTTGGCGTGTCCCTGCCGGTGCTCCATAACAGGGTAGTAATGGTGGTGGCGGCAGCAGTGGTGGCAGTGGCTGACACAGTAAGGTCGAGAGACAGGTTTTTTGATGCTATGGGCTGGATATGGCCCACGGGCCATATTTTGAGGACCCCTGCTATAGAATCTCCAATTTTAGAGTGAATGGAAGGATGCTCTTGAAGCACTTGTAGGATATAATAATCAAGAGTTGATAGGATGCCAGTAAACCTACTTCAAGCTACAAAACTGAGTCTGTCAAAATCTGAGGAATAGACCATCAAATATGAAAAACGTAACAATAGGCCAGAGACAAGAATCTTTCAATATAAATTCCCGACCTGAAGAAAAGATGCCAAAGAGTGCAATAGCTACTTTGAATGTCAAATTATTTTTCTATCCAAGCAAAGCAATGCTCAAGATTTTGCTACGAAGATTTGTAATATATATAGAGCAAAATAATCTGATTTTTATGTTGGATTAAGAAAGGTACGTTATAATACAGTTCATTTTCCAAATATATATTGACTACTGAAGAGTGCCAAAGAATGTTAGAAGAATATCAGTTTGTGCTTTATATAGTACAGTAAAGCCACTGATCTTGTAAATCATGAAAAAATTGTAGATCCTTCTAAAAATGAAGGGCAATGCCACCACATTCTGATGTGTAATATATACTGTTGACATAAAGCTCATATTAGGACAAAACATGGAGAAAACAGAACAATTTTTGATTAGCAAAGGTGTTAGACTAGATATTAATTTATCTCCCTATTTGTTCAATCAAAATTCAAAACATGCTATACAAATAGCTGGATTAGATCCAGATGAAGGAGTTAAAATTTGTGGAAGAAACATCAATAAGTTCAGATATGCAAATACACTAGTACCTCGGATAACGATGAGACTTGGTTCCACAAGTCTAATCGTTATCTGGTTTTTAACGTTGTGCGATGTATTGATCACACAACATTAAAAAGAAGCCCTGTTCCCTTTCCAAAGAGGGATCGGCTGTTTGGGTTGGGAGTTGAACCAGGCATGTGCCCGTTCACCCCCCCTCCCCCAACACAAGCGCCGATCCCACGCTGCGATCACAGCATCTGGGGAGGTCAGGTACAGATCGTTATCCGATGCAAAAAAAATTCACCCTTGTTTGAAAGCCAGTTGTATCCAACTCTAGGGGTCAGTGCTCATCTCTGTTTCTAAGCCGAAGAGCCAGCGCTGTCTGCTTCTGCAGACATTTCCATGGTCATGTGGCAGGCATGACTAGACACCAGAGCACATGGAACGCTGTTACCTTCCCACCGAAGTGGTCCCTATTTATCTACTTGCAATTTCTGGCTTTCGAGCAAGGGTGACCTTATGTTGACAATATTAGAATACAAACCACATGAATTTTTCTCCTATCCCTATTTCTGAGCACAGACCAATAAACAGTAATTTTGTGATGAGTGGATCTAAGGTGGCATCTAGCTATGTTGCATCATTTCACCACCCCACTGTCTCTGTAATACACACAGGATAGTAGTCTTCATTTTACAGAGATACTGTAATTCTTTCAGAAAGTTCCTTCACTGTTCTGCTTTATTTGTGAACAAGATGTGGTGAGTTCCTAATCTACTTGGTGATGTTTCAAAATCAGATTGCCAAACTCAAGCACCTCTTCTCAAGTTTTACCTTCCTCTCATCCATCCATCAATCTAATTTTCCTAGCCTTGATTGGCACTTGACTTTTCCTTGCACTCTCTAAGGAAATGGGTTTAAGCCTTAGTTGTGAAATCTTGTGGTCACCTAATAAACCTGCTACACTTGTCAATTATTTTGTCTTTCATCCACCAGTTCAATATTTTTAATCATAGAGTGAGGAAAACCAGCATGCCTCACTACTTCAGCTAAGACTTAGATGCTTTCACCTATCAAATTTAGATGAAGTCTTGATCTATAAAGATACATCACAGATGAAGTGGTTTTTCGAGACACTGTCAGATCAAATATTTGATAGGAGGAAAAATGAAATGGAAAAGAGGCTTGCCTGGATACAGTTTGCAGGCAGAGGACACTTATTTTGGGCTAAACCTTTTGCTCTTTGAATGGAGTGTTTTTTAGAACCATTTATGAAAATCTGAGTGCAGAAGAATAGACACCTTTGAAATGTGGTGCTGGAAAAGACTTTTGAGAGTCCCTTGGACTGCAAGGAGATCAATCAGTCAATTCTGAAGGAAATCAATCCTGACTGCTCCTTAGAAGGACAACTACTGAAGCTGAAGTACTTTTACCACCAAATGAGAAGAGAGGACTCACTGGAGAAGGCCCTGATGCTGGGAAAAATTGAAGACAAAAAAAGAAGAAAGGGGTGGCAGAGAATGAGAGGGCAGGACAGCATAATTGACACAGTGGGCATAAATCAGGGCGAAATACGGATAATGGCGGATGACAGAGGGGCCTGGTGTGCTGTGGTCCATGGGGTCGCAATGGGTCAGACTCAACTGTGCAACTGAACAACATGAAAATTTATCATATGGCAGAATAATGATAATTTAATGATTAACAATTTGCACTTTTAATGTCTCTTTGACTGTGCATGTAAAGAGCATTTTTAAGCTTCTCTAAAGCTTTTCACCAGCAATTTAGGAATATGTATGGAATTTTCTAATCCTAATTTTGAGCAGGAAAGTATAATAATTTTGTGTCAGAAATTATTCTGGGTTGAAAGAATTTTTGTGGAAGAAACTCCGCTTGGGGGATGCCCTAATGAGGCTCCTTTCATGTAAACAAGAGCAGGAAAGTAATAGAAATGAGCCATGCAGCATGTAACAGAAGGAGTCATTTAAAAAACTGTAAGAATCAATGGCACAGTGGTCATGGATGATGACATCATCAGAGTTATGTGGCATGGTTTCACTGACTGGATTCCAGCCATTATTCTGTTAATTTTAACATATGTTTAGCAGCTAACAATGATGTGCTATTTCTAATATATTTGTTTCAAACAGGATAGCTTCCAAACATCCCCTGGCACTAAATCAAATTCAATTATTTGTTTAAACATTTGTTTTAAACATTTCCAAAACCTACTGCCTGTAGCGCCTATTTCTCTCACAATGTTCAACTGAGACCAAAAATGGCTAGGAAGACCATAACTCGGAAGAGAGCCTTCTTGGTGGTGGCACCTACTTTCTAGAATTATCAGGTGGAGCTGTAGCAAGATTCCTATATGTTTTTTAATATATAAATATATATATTTGAAAAGAAGTCTATTCAGAGAGTCATTTGATACCTCTCCCTTCAATACCTAAATTGTCTTGGTTTAGGACCCAAATGTTTTATTTATTTATTACAGTTGCAGTCTGTATGAGGATTATTGATTATGTTTTATTGTATTTTAATGGTGTAAACTGCCCAGAGTAGGGAACTTTTTGCTCTAGAAGGGCAGCTTATAAATGTACTAAATATATGAATGATTTCTGTTATTGCTGGGCAAATCCAATTACCATATTTGCTGGTGTACAAGACGACTGGGCGTATAAGATGACCCTGCAACATTTGCACTCAAAATATAGAGTTTGTTATATACTCGCTGTATAAGACTACCCCCTCTTCCGCACACCTTCCGCACACCAAATAAAACATAAAAGAACATCAGATTTGATTTCAACATGTTAATTTATATTCAAATGCTTATGACATGCAGAAAAACTGTCACAAGGCTGTATGTTATCAAACATGTACAGTAAACATAAAACAGTGCAAGTTTATTAAACATAATTCACCAAAGACAATTCACTAAAGCTGAATGGAACAATAAACCTATGGGAGCTGCCATGCTGTTTGTTTTCTAATCTGTTAACCAAACTGGAACTGTCAATGATAGAAGGAAGATAACAAATAGAGGGAGAGAGCAAGTGCCAGGCAAATCCCTAGCAAGTTTGCTGGTGTGACAGTTTCCCTTTAAAAGCCTTCAAACTCCTGTTCATCATCTGATATTAAAAGTTGTTATCCGATCCATCCCATAGGACCTTAATGTTATTCGATGCAATTCTCCTCCCCAGATTGCTTAACGTTATGCGATTTAAGCGTTAACTGAAGTAAACGTTATCTGAGGTAAACGTTATCCGAGGTATTACTGTATTTTATTTTATGCACCCGGCATACAAGACAACCCCCCCCCTTGGAGGCATGTTTTTCAGGGATAAAAAGTCATCTTATACCCCAGCATATACGGTAACTTCTACATCTCTGTCAACTATAGCCTGCTTTTCTATCAATGGCTTCAAAGTAGCATATGAAGTCCTTCATACTTTACCTTTACAACAAACTTGCTGAAATGACTTATCCAAAAACTGTTTGGTTGCTAAGTGAGATTTGAACCAGGATCTCTACCCACCCCACTCCAGAGCAAATTGAAAAAGCACCAGCTCCCAAACATGAATTGGTTGTTCACTAGAATACATTTCCTCAGGGAGTTTGACCTGGAACAAGTCATTGATATGCAAAAGACCTAGAAGAAGGAAAGGTAAATATAAGACTCTCCAGTTATTGTTAGGCTGCAGGTTGCATTTATCCCTTGGGAGCCTTCACAATAGCAATGGGAGATGGGAATTGCCATCAAACAACATATGGAATGCAATAAGAGACCTATTCTGACCCTGTTTTGTTTTGCTTTTTCATTCTGAAGCCACAGAAGAGAAACATAATTTAAAAATACAAAGAAGAGGTGATAGTGTGCCTTGCATGTGTGAAAATATCCCAAGTTTTTCCCATGTGGCATGCAGAAAAATAACATTTAGTGGCACTGACAAGAATAATTGAATTAATTTAAAAAAATCTTTGGGGGAATGGCTTTTATGCATTCCTCCATTCTCAGGAAACTATCTTTTATGACAAGCCATCATATTTAGTGGATACATAAAAAGGAATTTGGAATGCAACAATAGAAATGGCGCATTCATAAACAGGGCCATTGGGAGGGCATGGGCTACAGTGTCAGTGTTTCCAAGCTGATAGAGCCATTCAAGCACAAATGGGACATACTGTTGTGTGCATAATTGTTGCTGCTGCTGTTTCAGTTTTTCCTGTTGGAACAGATAGTCTTCCCCAACCTGGTACCCTCTGATACGCTGCTGCTATTACATGCTGTTAAATTGTGTTTGGCCTTTGGTGAACCTATGGATTAATAACTTCTAAACCTAGTGGTTCCCAAACTTTTTTGGGCCATGCCTCTTGTAAGCATCTCTAAAATTGACTGATATACCCCTTCCCAGTAGCATATAATTCTTACTATGCAAAAAGTGAACTCCTATTCATGTGGAGGAAGCCAAAAAGGCCATTCACTGTTAATAACTCATTTTTTAATTCCCCCACCCTTAAAAATAAAATTGCCTCCCTAGTGGGGTGTGTGCCCCACATTGGGAACCATGACTCTAAATGATCCTGTCATTAACACCTATGTGCTGCCCTTGCAACCTAAAGCAAGTGGCTTCCTATACAGAATCAAACCATTTCAAGTTAGGTCATTCCCCTTTTTCTGATCTTTTGGACACCTTTCCAAATAAAATTCCTAACAGAATTGTATCTAGCTCTTTCGTCATTTCCCTTCCATATCTCTGTCTTTATCTGTTGTTTGGTTTGGTTTCGGTTGATGGTTGACCCAAGGTACCTGAACTGTTTCAGTTTCTTCTCTTCAACATTAAAGTTATCTAACTCTTCTGTAATGATAATTTTTTGATTTTAACATTCAGCAGAAACACTGCTTTTGCACTTTCTTGACTAGTAATTTCAAGTCATTGCTGCTTTTTTACCAGTAAAGTACTGTCATCTGCTACCTTACATTATTTATGCTTTTCCCATTAATGTTCACTATTTCATCATCCGAATCTAATCCACATTTTCTTATTTCTTATGTTTATCAACTCCACATAGATTGAACAGAGAGAAGAACACACTGTGATTCTCTGTATGATGTCCTTACAGTAGCCTATTTGTACACAGTATAGGCCAGTTTTGGTGAACCTATGCTACACATGCCTGAAGTAGCATGCAGAAGCCTTTTTCCTGGCACGTATGCCATGGAGGGGAAGCCTTCCCCACCATCCTTCTGTCTCTCTCTCTCTGCCAAAGGAGAGGTGAGAGGGAAGGTTGAAATCCCAGATGGGAGGCTGCATCTGGGAGAAGTAAGCAACACCTACATGATGTCACTGGCACGCATGATGCCTGCCCCCATCTCCCCCCTTTTTGGGCACTCTGTCTGTAAAATGCTTGTCACCATTGACCAATATTTTTGTGGCCAATCTACATCAGGCATTAAAATTCCACTAGATGGCACAAAGCAATTAAAAACATCTAATAGATATATTTTAGAGGGTGGGGCTTCATCTTCCCACCCATGAAATTCCATTCATAAACACAGATACTAAGGCAGCATGTGTAGTAGTTAGAACTTGAGCCTGGGGGCTTTGGAGGAGCAAAGCAATCACACATATACCGCCCCATAGCACACTCTGGCCGGTTCACAAGTTATGTAGCATTTTGCCCCCAACATGCTGGGTCCTCATTTGATCAACCTTGGAAGGATGGAAGGCTGAGTCAACCTTGATTCCTGGTCAAGATTGAACTCAGAACTTCCCGCCGGTGATGTCACGTGTGCACACCCACGTGGGGCAAGCACACACGTGATGCCATCAGTATGTTTTGAGCAGCGTGCATATACATTCACCTACATGGCTTTTCTGTAGGCATGTGTGGGCACTCATGGTGTCTGGCCACGTGCAGTCTCTGCCTCCTTTTGTGCACTCAGTCTCTAAAAGATTCGCCATCACTGTTCTAGTCCATCTAACAAAACAACAACAAAGACCTTCAAACAAACTAACATATAAACCAGGAGTTCTCAATCTTTTTAAGCCAGGGGCCAGGTAACACTTCCTCAGGCAGCTTCGGGAGCTGGACGGCCATTTTGCCCTGCTCCCACTACATGGCACTTCTGGGCATGGCGGAGGTGGTGGTGGGCCACATGAAATGCTGCTGTGGGCTGCATCTGGCCCACAGGCTGTAGGTTGAGAATCCCTGACATAAACAATACCAAGTAGTCTTTATACAGTACAAAAGCAAAGACAGGTAATAACTTTTTTTAATGAACTAGTTTTCAACTTATACAGGTCTTCATCAGGCTGTGCACTAATACAATTGTGGATACTATAAGGGGAAAATGAAATTTGTCCAAGTCTTTGTAGATAATAGAATCACAGAATAGCTGAGTTTAAAGGGACTTTTTAGGCCAACCCCCTGATCAATGCAGGACTCCGTATCAAAGCAGATATGACAGATTGTTGTCCAATTCTCTCTTGAATACTTCCAATGTTGGAGCGCTGAGCACTTCTCGATGTCTATGCTAGGTCAATTCAAACCTTTATGCAAGTTACATATACAACCAAAGTATATGACAATAAATATGTCTTTAAATATTTGTTAAGGATTTGCTTTAAAATTCCTGTGAATCATTAGCACCGAGGTGCAGAATCTGGCCACCTGAGCCGTGACCACATTCTGCTCATCCCTGAGCAGAAACTGAAGACAATCTTTATTAGAGCAACCATGGTAGGTCTATTTCTTAAAGTGGAGCTCATCCATACAGGCTGCAAACACAACTCAGGAATGTGGATTTCAAGAGGTTTGGGGAGAAAAATCCAACCTTATAGAGTTTACATTTCCATTCAGTTTGGGATTAATTCTAACACATAGTTTTATTAAATCGTAGGTGGGTAATTTTTCTAAAAAGCAAAATATGACTTCCATTTATTTCACTATGTTGCTAGTGTTGCGATTTGCCCTTCGGAAGCATTTGCAGTGAATATTTTGTACAAATTGATGGCTGGTGCCTTCCAGATGTGTATGCAGACACTGGCTATGACTGAGGGATTATGATAATTGTAGTTCAGTACATTTTAAGGATCCCTCTGAATGCATTGAGGGGGTTTGAGTGTACCCGGACAGCTAAGACCAATGTTCTTTGCTACCAGCCTGACTCTTAGCAGTACCGTCCAGGGTGTTATGGTCAAAGATGAGAGAGCACATGAAGAAACATGCATCCTGGTCACAACAACAGAGGAAAACTGATTGTTCCACTAGTGATGGAGGCAGAGAAATTTTGAAGGGCAACTATTAGGTGGCAGCAGGAAGTGAAGGTGATGCTGGCAGAGGATCCTTCATAACCAACATTGAGGACACTCAAGGTAAATCTTCTGAATATTGCACAGTAGAAGGCAATGATAACACATTTATGAATTTTTATATCTCAAAATGCTGGTGATGAAGAAGTAACAAACAAAATACTAAACCCACAAGGGATAGTGCTGGAAGATCAGTCTCCTATATTGAAATACACTCCATTAGGTACTGGGGAGGAGCAAAGCATAAGTATGAACAGGCTGTTGCTAATGAAGCAACTAGATTACAGCTGAAATCCAGATGCTGCTGAGCACAGGGACACAATGAAAGTTTGATGCTGCAAACAGGACACGTGGGACATGTGACTCAAGGTTAGTTTTTAAAATCTTAAAACAAGAAATAGAATAATTAAACATTGGAATACTTAGCACAGTAAGATTGTGGACAGGAATCGGATAATTACAAAATGTTTTACTCAGGAAATGAAAATAGTGTGGCTTTACAGTATTTGTAAGGCAAGATGTCAAATAAGCAGTTAGAGACAATAATGAAAGTGTGATCAAATAATATCAATCAGATTTCAAAGAAAGCCTTTGAATGTTGCCATTGTCCAAGTCTCTCTTCAAATTATGAATGCTCTAGAACAATTTGCTGGTTTTTTCCCAATGAACATGATAACATTCTAACACAGAATGTGCTCATAATCATAGATAACTGGAATGCAAAAGTTGAAAACAGAACCAAACATTGTCAGACAATTTGGTCAAGAAGCCAGAAACCAAGTGGGAAGCATTTATAGAATTCTGAAAAGCCAATAATTTGTTTATTGCAAATTTATACTTCAAGGAACCTAATAGACGATTATACTCACGAAAGCCACCAAAAGGCTGATACAGAAATAAAATTGACCGTATAATTGGTTACAAAAGATGGAGAAGCTCTATTCTCTCTTCAAAAATAAAAACAACAGCATACTGTGACTCAAATTAGGAAGTGTTAATATGAAAAAACAGAATAAAGGTGAAGACTAATCACAAAATAAGTGTCAAAATATAATTTAAATAGCATTCCTGAAGAATTTAAGAACTATGTAAAGGAACAGATTTGCATTGCTTAATTCAGTTGACACTAAACCAGCAGAATTGAAACCAGAGGTATTATCAAAAAAGAATGCAAAAAGATGAATACTGTAAATAAAATAAAATAAATCCATGAATGGACGACTGATGAAACTCTTAAACTTGATAATCACAGGTAAGAAGCAAATATATAAGGTGACAGAAATAAGGTCAGAATCCTAAATCCAACTTTTTAATGATTTGCATATAGGAAATAGTGAATTATAATAATCTTTGCAGGGAAATGGATTAATGAAAAAAATCAGAAATCTCCTTCATCAGCTGGAAACATAAACATAGATTAGAAAACTATGAAAGATTGTTGGGAATATATTATAAGATCAAGAGAAACTAAAATGAAAGTGGCATATAAGGATATTACATTGCTTTGAAGAAAAATCCTGTGATGAAGAACCTGCAAGTTAGGAAAGAAATGTGTTACCTGCTCTAAGAGAAACTGGGAGAAATAAATTACCAGAAGACATGAATATAGTTATTTCAAGATACAGATCATGGATCTATCAAATTCCAAGCAAGAATATGCCAGCAAATATGGAAAACAAAAATGGGAAATATCCAATATATGTTTCAGTCCTGAGAAAGTAAATGGCAGACTTCAGTAAGTGTAGAAATCACTGATTGCATTAATTTCCCTCAAGAAATGCAAGATGTTCAAGTGAGACTCATAAAAGAAAAAGTCACTAGAAACCATGCTGCAAATATATTTCAGTTGTTGAACAGTACCAAAGAAATTTCAGAAGAAAATCACTCTGTGTTTTGTAGATTACAATAAAGCGTTTGACTGATTTGATCACAAAAAGTGGTGTGTTGTTCTTAAACTCCTGCCAACCTAGCAGTTCGAAAGCAAGAAATTGCAAGTAGAGAAATAGGGACCACTTCGGTGGGAAGGTAACAGCGTTCCATGCGCTCCGGTGTCTAGTCATGCCTGCCACATGACCATGGAAATGTCTGCAGAAGCAGACAGCGCTGGCTCTTCGGCTTAGAAACAGAGATGAGCACTGACCCTTAGAGTCAGATATGACTGGCTTTCGAGCAAGGGAAACCTTTACCTTGTTCTAAAAGAAATCAATTGGCCACAGCATTTGCTTGTCCTGATACATAGCTTATTTTCTTCTTCTTCTTGCACCGTATCTGATTCCAGATATTAGTGATCATCATGGTGATTATCCATTAAGATTGTCCAGATAATATAATGCAGTGGCCTTCCATCTGCTTTCCACACCGCACTTTCTGGTCCTGAGTCCTTTTGTCCGCAAAACCCTTATCAGCCCAGGCCAGTATTGATGAAACTGTGGTCCTCCATCAAAATGGATCCAAGTGGGATTTAACCCACTTGGGGACCATCACCCTTCCCTGTGGCCTTTGCTCCCAAGACCATTAGTTCTCATGGTTGTCGGGTTAGTTAACTGACACCTGACGATCGGTGTCGAGTCACTGGCAGTATGGTCTCTTTTATTATCATAGGAGGATAACCTGGCCATGAATTTCATAGCCCATGAATTTGGCCCCCTCCAGCTTTATGATTCAGTGAACTCAGAGACCAGAGTATCGGACAAAGCAGGTCACCTTGACTCAACAGCATATCTGGAGATGTCCATCACTGTGAGCCATCAAGAACATCTATACCAAAGCAAAGCTCCTCATATGTCTGCATATCTTTTATGCCAGAAAACATGGAGATGCTAAATCAGGCTTCCATAATGCACATCCCTCAGATGGTATGGTCCTTCTTGACTATTGGTTATACTGGCTGGTGCTGATGGGAGTTGTAGTCTCAGCATTTGGAAGCCACTTTTTTGAGGAAGACTGTGCTATGTATTAGAAATGGTTGCCCATCCAGCTTGTCGTAGCCAAAGTCATTTCGCTCAGTATCAATGTCAGCAAGACTTTCCCTGCTGTACCCTTTGAAATGGCCTCAGGATAAGCTAGGCAAGAGAGGGCTTGCAGGAGCAGAGATGGAGGGAGGGAGAGAAAAGGAGAAAAGATGATGATGCATCTAATCCACCTCTCTTTTCAGGAGCTGAAAGCTGCTTACATGGAGTGTTCAGACACTCTCCCATCAGGGCCACGGTCCAGGCTGTGACCTGCTTAGCTGTAACCATGTCATCACATCATTTACCTTCAGGCCATGACCATGATATTTCTCCCTGTTGATAAGAAACCACACTACAATTACCCTATTAGAGAAAGAGAGAGAGAGAGAGAGAGAGAGATGATCACCTCTGCCAGTTTTTCGGATGCAGAGAGTTTTATCTATCCTGCTCAGACAGGGTTTGATGTACGTTGGAAGAAGTATTGAAATTGAGAATTTATTGGGGATACATGAAGAGATATGAAAGTAAAATTGTTTTAGAATGCTGAAACGCAAGCATAACTAGATGCCTTATGAGTCCAATTAAACGAGGTGGCGCAGGCCTGAGTAACAGCTGTAACAGAAGAAGAATCTCAGCTGTAACTGAAGAAGAATCTTTTTTCATATATCCTGGGTTAACTTTTCTTGAGTTGGCTAGCTCCAGACCCTGTCATCAGGCAGAGGAAGAATCTCTATATTTCAAATTAATAACCCAAAGGTCCATTCCTCAGGATGATTGCAGGACTTCACTAATTCTTTAAAAGGACATACTATTTGTAGCCCTTTTCTTGCATCATTGTGGGAATAGCTGTGATCCATCTGAACCATTAAACATGGTAGTTGGACAAAGCAGGAGTGGGAGGTTATGTGGCCTTCTACAGTCAGGTCCAGAAACATTGGAAGAAGGATAACTTTTTTGCGCATGTGGCCTCTGCACCCCACCACAATGAAGATGAAAAGAAACACTCATGATGTGAGCAAAGTCAGGACTGTCAGCTTTAATACAGGGGGCTTGGCAAAAGTAGGGCATTAAGGAAGAACACCCATTCGTGTCTCATAAGTAAAGGAACAAACTAACATCAAACAGAGGGATTGCCTCCAATATTTGGTTGAAAATCCTTTGCCGTCAATGACTGCCTGAAGTCTGGATCCCATCGGCATGACCTTTACTGCAACTGCCTTCAGCTGCTATTTGTTTGGGGCTCTTACTGCTTTCAGTTTGGTCTTTAGTATGAACACCCCACTGTGGTGGGGTGCAGAGGCCACATGCTAAAAATGTTACTTTTGCTCCAATATTTCTTTAGTTGTTGTTGAGTTCCAACTTTCCTCAGCCCTTTCTGTGGGCTCTGCTGGCAAGGGTTAATGGGATTTGACTGTCAATAACATCCAAAGGTTCATAAGTTGCCTAAATGTCTCCCTTGCTTAGGTTGTGTCCGACGCCTAAGGGACGGCACGCATTTCCATTTATAACCCAAGAGCCACCACTGTCTGCATCTTCAGATGTTTCCATGGTCATGTGGTAGGCATGACTAGATGCTAGAATGCATGGAACACTGTTATTTATTATTATTATTTATTTCTCATACTTGCTATCCCGCCCCAATCAGACAAGCCTGACTCTGGGCGGCTAACAGCATAAATTTAAAAACATATCAGTATTAAAATTTAAAAATTCAAACTAAAACAGTATCTGGGTATTTCAGAAGGATGGTTATCCCTAGACCTGTTACCTTTCCCACCAAAGTAGTAACCTTTTATTTTGCAATGTCTTGCTTTCAAACTGGGTTGGCAGAAGTTGGGGCAGATGACAGGCACTCAACTTCATCACACACCACTTGCGTCTCAAACTGCTGTTCTGCCAACCTTCGGGCAGCATCTTAATCACTAAGCCACCGTGGTCCCGATAATTTGCCTACCCCAAAGAATGGTGATATTATCACATTTCCATTGCTCTTCCAGCTTATTAGGGAGAATTGGACCCAGCGGCATTGGATCCAGTGTTCCAAGTTCACTGAAGCTTGCAGGCAGCACAGTCCATCTACCTATGAGAATCCATCACTGGTTCAAATTTCTGGGAGAGAAGTAGTTCCTGAGCACTCTTTGCTCATACTCCATAGAATAGACAGTGATACAGAAAGAGAACCAGTGCCACAGGTAAGGTAGCAAAGATGCACATCAAAACATCCAGGTGGACAGCTGTCCACTAACCTAGCCATGTGTTTCCACAGTGATAGCAGTTGTGTCTGAGAAGCTGGCTGGCACATCTGAAATGGTCTACCTACCCCATCATATGTGGGGCTGCGGTGGCTCAGTGGTTTAGAAGCTCGCCTTGTTAGCTGGAAGGCTGGCAAGTCGGCAGTTCGAAACTCAGGTACTGCATGACGGATTGAGTGCCCACCTCTGTCCCAGCTCTTGGTGACATGAAAGGAGCCTCATTTGGGCATTCCCTGAGCAGAGTTTCTCCCACAAAAATCCTTTCAACCTAGATTAATTTCTGTCACAAAATTATTATTATTATTGCCCCATCATATGCTTGAAAGTCAGGCAAAGTCTGCCATCATTCAGACGTCTACTTTGTCTGCTGGGAAGAACCTGGCAATGGAGACAGCACAGATCTTTGCGGTCCCATTCCCCATTGCCTTTTTCCTTCAAGGCTCTATGAAATAACTAGGCAATTCACCTCAGCTCTGTACTAGGGACAAATACTGGGTTGGGTGGGTAGGAGAGTGTTGAAATAAATATGGAACAGTCATGATTAATTTGCCCCACAGCTAGCCTAAGACATTCTGCAGCCAGCGTAGCAAATGACCCTCCTAAATTATGGTGTATAATACTCCAAGCTAATCAGGTTGTCTTGACACACCAGCCAGAAAATGTGACAAACACCTCTCCCCAGCCATGGCAGTAAAATAACAAATTAAATAAGTCAACGATTCATTACAGGTTTCATGACGTCCACAATTGCCTACTGAGGCAGTCTTTTCATGGTTTCTAATGGCAGGGCTAGTTCTACCTCGTTCTGCTCATGAGACTCTGAGGGGCGGCTGTGCTTGGAATCTGACTGCTGGGTTAGAGGGACCTAGATGATCCAATTCACAAAAGTCATCCTGTCTTTTTCTTTACTTCCCAGTATTTCTATTAAGGATGAAATGAAATTGATGATGTGCATTGCACCCTGTTCACAAAACAATACAATAAAAATCACAGTGCTGTCCTGATAGATTGAAATAGGTAAATGAATCCACCTCAGTGTTACTCAAATTCTCATTTTCATTCCATACAACTCATTAAGACTCGTTTTGTACTTGATTCCGGATTATTGTCTGTACAAAAAAAGTACATCATTTTGCATGTATTTGCCAAAACATGTACAGTCAAACCTCGCATAAAGAGCGTTTCGCTTAAAGAGTAACTCGCTTAAAGAGCAGAATTTTCTCTGAATTTTCACTTAACAAATAAAACCAATCAAAAACTTGCTTAACAAATAAATCAGGGTTCACAATCCACACACACACACATACACACACACACAATTGGTCATTTATAATAGTGTTTCACTTAAAGAGCAAACTCGCTTAAAGAGCAATCCTGTGGAACACATTATGCTCTTTAAGCGAGGTACAACTGTATTTTCATCCATTTTGCTTTCAAAGTTATGCAGTTTTGGTGCTACATACTTTTCAAAAAGTATGCTCTCTCAAGCAATTTTACATCACATCATTTTTTGTGCAGGTTTTTTCTGAATAGCCTCAATTTTTATATGAACTCCCTTTCTCCTCGCTTTTTGAAAATGTACGTGGTCTTACATGCTTCTCTTTCATTTCTGTAATCCACAGGGCAGACTTTGGCAACATATGGGCTTTAAAATCTAAAGGTATTGTTTCATAGTACTTAGGTTAATAAGAACAAGTACTAGAAAGCTAATTCTGACTTATGGTGATCTTTTCCTGAATTTTCTAGGTAGAGAAAACACAGAGATAGTTTACTATTCCCTTCTTCTCAGGGCAACCCGGGACTGTGCAACTTGCCCAGCATTGGTTGGTTCTTTTTCCTGGAGGCACAGTGGGACATCAAATTCCCAACTTCTGGCACCTCAGCCGGATGCCTAAACCACTGAGCTATAAAGAGGTTAAAATTTGCAATGCTTGCACTAACAAGAAATAAAAAGGTTGAGTTGAAATGCAAACTGAGCAAATGTACGGCATCTATTACCCTAACTGCCAAATAACAGCTTTTGGGATATTCTGGGCTACGAATGTCAGACATCTCTAATAACTTTGCATATCACACAAACACCCCCCAACATAGGCAGGCCTTTAGTGGCTAATTGCCTATGAACCCGGGTTTTAAAGGCTATGGTGTAATTTTGTATTGCTAACCATAGTTATGTGTTGGAGGAACAGCCTGCAGATGGTATACAAGGCCAGCCGCAACTCAGAGATAGGTTGCTTAGAAATGCAGCCCAAAGCAGGTGGAAAACTGCACCTAAGTCTGAGACAGAATACTGGCATGAGATCTTTATGTTTAACTAAGATGTTTCTAGATGACATTTCACTGCATGCTGTTGCAATAACATCACTGATTTAATTATGGTTTTATTTTGTTTGCTAGGTAAAGGTAAATGTCTCCCTTGCTCGAAAGCCAGTCATGTCTGGCTCTAGGATGAGGTGCTCATCTCCATTTACAGCCAAAGAGCCAACACTGTTTGCAACTGCAGACATTTCTAGTGTGGTCATGTGGCAGGCATGAGTAGATGCCAGAGCCTTTCCTGCCAAAGTGGTAACTATTTATCTACTTGCAATTTCTTGCTTTTGAACTGCTAGGTTTGCAGGAGCTGGGACAGATGACAGGAGTTCACTCTGTCACGCAGCACTCAGGTTGCGAACTGCTGACCAGCTGACCTTCTTGTCATCAAGCTCAGCATCTTAACCACTAAGCCACCGTGGCCCCTCTTTTCACACATTTGTTTGATAATAATTGTTCCCCCCCCCCTTTTTTTTTTTTAATACTCTAGGAGTCCTTTAACTGCCAAGGGCCTAACCATGCCTCCTCAGTCAGCTGAGAGTCTGCTCACATGGTTCTTTCAGGTGGCAGAGGTGGCAGCGGCATGTGCATTTGTGCCGTGTTTCCAGGTGTTTTCCCCACCTCCACAACTTCCTTTGGAGGAGGGAGTGAGGGAAGAACATTTTTGCAACATTTTTGAATTTTTTGCCACATTTTTGCAGTGTTTTTGTGAGAAAATGTGGTGATTTCAACACATCCAGTGATGCCAGGGCACTTCCGGCACTGGCAGCAATTCAGCCTGGAGGCTGGATGAATTCGGCCTCGGGGCCGGATCTGGCAAGCAGGCTGTAGGCTGGGAACCCCTGCTCTAGTCTAAGCCATCTTGTTTCCTGCTTGGGGAGGGGGGGGTTTGAGATAGGGCACACAAAAAATCAAATCGAACGGAAATAAATAAATATAGCACAAGTACCACTGTTTTCCAGCTAGAAGTGGCAGCATGCTGCACCCAAAGAAGTGCTGGTGTTTGCCTGAGGACCAAGGTGACAAAAAGGGCTTCATCATTAACTTTGGAGCCTAAGCAACAGCACAGGCAAAAATCAATCTGCATTTATAACAGTTGAGGAACTTTTGCCTGATGACAGGCCTATAGGCTCAAGAGGAAACATTTCTCTGTATTAGGAAGTGAGCAGCCAGCTGTGACAGAAAAACCCTCTTTTGTACCTGAGTTGCCTGCCAGCTACCATTAGTTCAGGATCTACATTTAGTGATGCTGATAGATGCAGAGGGTATTGTTGCTGCCAGTTTCTTAAAAAAGTCATTTGGTACTTACACTTTCTTTGAGAATAAAAGTTACACCATAAAACTTCCAAAGAGGTACAGTGTCAGGTAGTTTAGCTCTCCTGCATAAATTTCCAGCTATTATTATTATTATTATTATTATTATTATTATTATTATTATTATTATTATTATTATTATTATTATTATTATTATTATTATTATTATTATTATTATTATTATTATTATTATTATTATTATTATTATTATTATTAATTATCATCATCATCATCATCATCATCATCATCATCATCATCATCATCATCATCAATTTCTATATCACCCAACTCAGGGCGGTTCACAACACATGTAAAGTTCAAGTTCATAAACACAACATGTCAATAAATCATATATAATCAAAGAATATCAAAATAACAATATCATTACAGTAACAAAAAGATTCCCTATGAAAGTTTGATAGTGGATCCCTGAGAAGAGTAGTACCCAAGAAAGGATCCTCTCCCACTGTCTTACTTTTGAGTAGAAATGCATGGAAATCTGGCATTAACAGTTGTTTTGCCATGCGTCTTTCTTATCTTTGCTTCTCACAGTCCAACCTTTGAGTATTTACAGCTAGAAGAAATCGCCATGTATTTACTGATCAAATAAAAAAGCAAAGATAAACTCATTAAAAAAGAGGAAGAGTGAAAATTGGCCTTTGCTATGGGTGCCCTTCTTCCAGCATCCTAAACTTCGTATTGGTTTTAAACACACAGGTGAAAACTGAAACGAGGTCAACAATTTATAAGTATTATTAACAGACTTTGCCCCCTCCAGCCCTGAATTATTTCTGTGGTGCCCTTGACTTGTATAATCTGCTTTATACTTAGGAACAGAGAACTGGTTTGACACGGTGACTTGGCCCTTGGTGCAATGGAGTTTCCATTATTATTATGTTTTAAAAAAATATTTTTGTTCTTAAAAACACAATTTAAAAAACCATGTTACAATCAAAGAGAACATAATACAAATAGAGTGTATACCCCTCAGCCAGGGGAGAGCAGTACTTTTCCAAAGCAGTTACTCAAACCAACTGCACCTATCTCCAAAATATCATATGTTCATTTCTGGATTTAAAGCCTTTAGATCTTCCCAAGGTATATTCAATAAATTCTCCCCAAATATTTTCAAATTCACTTTCACATACCTCTTTCCAGTTTCAATTCACATGTTAATTTATTATTAATTGCCAAGTTCCAGATCTCGTTACACCATTTCATCTAAACCTGGATATTGATATGATTTCCAATTCCTGGCTATTAAAATTCTCCATGATAACAATGCAGTCTTTTTTAAAATGTTTATTGGGTTTTAAACTGCAGGACAGAATGAGCTCCTGTCTTTATCCCAGCTCCTGCCAACTTAGCAGTTCAAAAGCAAGAAATTGCAAGTCGATAAATAGGGACCACTTCAGTGGGAAGGTAACAGTGTTCCGTGAGCTCAGGTGTCTAGTCATGCCTGCCACATGACCATGAAAACATCTGCAGAAGCAGACAGCGCTGGCACTTCAGCTTTGAAACAGAGATGAGCACTGAACCCTTGAGTCGGATACAACTGGCTTTTGAGCAATGGAAACCTTTATCTTTACCTAATCCTCCCAAATAATTTAACAAAGTAATCCTGGGACACAATCATATTCTAAGTGATATTATATTATTGATTCCTTTAAAAACATTTATCCACATTTTATTCATCTCCTTAAATTCCCAACATAGGTGAAAAAAAGCCCCAGGATGTTTATAACATCTCCAATACTCTCCTTTCATAGTGGGCTAATTGAATTGGGGTAGTATACCATCTCCAGATTACCTTATAACAATGTTCTTTGAGTTTTACTGATAAATTTTCCACAATCCTTTGACTCCATATTTGATTCCATTCTGACTCTATTATATGACTTTTCAGGTCCGATTCCCATATTTCCCTCAGTTATTTTGTAATCCCAATTTTGAAAGTAGCATTTTATATTATATTATATTATATTATATTATATTATATTATATTATATTATATTATATTATATTATATTATATTATATTATATTATCACATTTATACCCTGCACTCATCCAAAGACTCAGGGCAGCTTACAAAATTAAAAACACAGTTAAAAATATATTGATTACATTTAAATATTTAAAAGTTAAAAGGGTTAAAAGGGGTTAAAAAGGGATGATGGGAGATGCAGTCCTGCAAAATCTGGCAACCCGTACATTCACCAATCCCTGGTACGTAACCAATATTCACTGCTCAGTATTTAATTTACACTATTTTTGCCCATCAGTTGCTCTCCACAGACTGTTTTACCCACTTGGCTTTTCATGAATTTCATCCGGTCATCAAGTACAAAAACATTCCTACTCAGTGTTTAATTAGGCTTTCTGTTCTGTTCCCATTCCTCCTGTGTGGCCTTCTCAAGAGCTATTTCCACTTACAGTTTCTGTGTCAACCTTCATACTCACAGTCTATAATTACACCTTCCAATAAATACTCTCCCTCAATGGCAGGTCTATTAACTTCCTTATTGACCTTTTGCTGCCATTCATCTCATTTGCTGAGCTGCTGCCTTCACCCTCTGGCTTTTCTTACACTAATCCTTCCTTCTTGTCTTAATATCCAAGTCTCTGTGCTCTCTGTTTATCCTCCTCTTTTTCTACTCATCATCCTTCCATGCTAGATGTCTTCACCGCCTGTGCTATTTTCATGAATCTCTTCACTTGCCTTTCCTCCGGGCATCACTGCCCACAAAGGAAGGTCGAAGCAAGTGACAGCTTCTGGTCTTGCTTCCTCTTCAAGTGCACATAGCGGTATGTTAGCACTCACAGAACAAACCACTGCAACACTGTGTTCATTGAAATGACAAACCAGCACTAGGTTCTGAGTAAGGCAAAAGCTTTTCCTAATTTCCTTACAGCAGGAGTTCCCAACCTTTTCAAGCCGGGGGTCGGGTCACGCTCTCTCTGTCAGCTTTGAGGGTCAAATGGCCATTTTGACCTGCCTGCATGATGGGGGTGGCCATTTTGTCCCCAAAACCCTCCTGAGTTAACAGGTCCTCCACCCCACCCCGTGACGCCAATATTACATAAGTGAGTGTGATATTGTTGCCCCTCCTGAAAATTTCTTCCCCTCCCACCAAATCTAGAATCCTGGCTATGGACCTGATATACCTCCAGAATATGCTTAAGATGGGGTGATATTTGTTTGGTCCATATTTTGTCAACAATCAACCTACCATGCCTTACTCAAATTAGTCAGCCTGAGTTATAATGCAATTACCCTTAATTTTTCACATTTTTTGGAATTTTACAAGGCAGTTCTCCCATCAAAAGCTCTGTACAAAAATGCATAAGTAAAGGAAAACTGCATAAAAAATCTGCATATTTGGAGGAATTGGTACCTTTTTTATAAACCTAACAATTAAAATGAATAGTTATTGCAAAGATTTATTCAGTCTCAATATTATTTCCATTTCATAATATTACGTTAAACTTTATTTCTGTGTTATTAAACACACACCCTCTCCATTCCTACTCTGTATTTATCTCGTCATCATAAATTTACTCATAATGGAATTTTATTTCTCTGCTAACAATAAAAAGTAATGGGGGGGAAAACAAAACATTTGCAACAAATGATTGAAAAGTGCAGAAACTGAGTCAGTGGTCTGGAAAAACAAGATAAGTATATATATTTTTCTCTTTCTCACTTAATGCAGCAATACATTAACAATTTATGTGCCATTCATTCAAATTGTCTAATTGGATTGGAGGAATTTGGACAATAAGTCTGGAGGGCTGTCTCTGAGGGGCCATTGTCTGTGAATTTGGAACCTTTTTTCAAATATCTTCAGTAACAAAATAGAAAAGAAAAATAGCCAAGGTTCCAAAGCATGATGGATAAAGGCCATGTAAATCATATACAGTCTGTATGGCCAAGCCTGTTACTGAACTCAAGAGAAGCACATAACCAGCTCCCCAGATGTGATCATTATCTTTCAAAGGACCATTATACAGATTTAAACCTAACAGCCTAACATTCCTCTTCAAGGGTGGGTGGATGTGTGCACACAGAGATATAATGTGAGTGTACCTACACCATCTTTCTGATTTTGAATGGCACTCCAGGCAGCTAACAGTGGTGATATCAAATAACAGGGAGTGCAATTAAAACATAAAAACAGATTAAAAACAGTAGGGAAACACAACAATAAAAAGAATGCAACTTTGCTGGGCCACTAAAAGAGACTCATTTAGCATTGCAGCTGGATACAAAAGCTTAGAGTAGTTATATTTTGCATTACATATCCCAGAATCTCCTAGCCAATATGGCCAGCAGTTACACTGGATTGGGAATTCTGGAAGTTGTTGTTCAAAAAACGTAATTTATCCATGATTTGAAATGCATCTGTATCAGTGGTGGGATGTCAAAAATTTTACTACCCCACCGTGACGTCATCACAGCGTGGGTGGAGCTAACGTCATGACATCATGATGTCATGGGCAGGGCCAAATAAAATAAAATAAAAATAAAATAAAAATAAGCACACACACACCCCTCAACCCACGCACCCACCCACAATACAAACCCGTTAATAAATTAAATAAATAAATAAAATAAAATAAAAATTACATTAAAATATTGATTTAAGCATGTTTACCTGATGTGGTTATCTGACATGTATCTATTAACCAAAAAGCAAAAGGAGGTTCCTTCTTTGACTACTAGTGGTGACTTAGCTTTGTTGAAACATTATGACAATTTGCTTTCATTCCATATTTCTTTATATCTGGCTGTGTGAACCACAATGATGGGAGGAATAGACTCCACCCCCTGTCAACTTTGACTCTTGAGACTGCTGTGGAGAATGAGGATGCTGCATACCCCTCCTCTTCTGTGGCGCTTCACAGCTAATGGAGGAAGCAACCCCCATCAACTGGGATGCAGGGTGTTGTTGATATTGTTGAAGAGGATTGGGCTTCCTAGATGATGGGGAAATTGGCAAGAAAAAATTGTCAGCTAGGACACAGGGTGACAACGCAAAGAGGCCATAGCCCCTGCAACTGTTCAAAGCCTCATCAGTTTGGGAAGGAACAGTGCATTGCAGCTGATGGAGGAAGCCCTTTCCCCATCAGTTGCAATGATCCTGTTCAGCTTTTACTCCTGTGCTTGCTGCTCAGTCCCATCAGCAGTGGGTGCCAGGATGAAAGCCAGGATGAAATGTGACCCTCCACTAATTTATCCCATCTCCAGCATGTATGTACAGTGAAAACAGGCTAGAAAGAAAGTATTAATTCTACCCATGACTGGATCTTAAAATGAGGTGAGGTAGGGATAGGTTGGGATGGACTGAATTAGTTGCAGTGTAGACACAATGGAACCAACTTGTCCCAGAACACCCAAGAAAGCAGCCTCTAAAGTTGAGATGGTCAGTACAGTATTTGTAGTTTTTAACCTCTTTGTGTGCATGTGTTTGTTCAATTTTAATAATATATATATATATATATATATATATATTTAAATTTGCAACATGTAAGGAAAGCAGGCAGGCAGGAAGGAGGCATTTTCGCATTGGCTATGGAAACTCTCACAAGCCCTTCTCCCCTTTCCTTCAAAACAAACAAACAAAGGACATTCTTGTTGCTTCTGGTGTTTTATAAAACTCTACATCTCGTGCCTCACTCTGCTTGCTGGTAAGGCCAGCTTGGATGAAGAAGAAGGAAGGCAAGAAGAAGACTTAAATCCTGTTCAAGTATTAATGCTGAAGTTCTGGATAGCACCTTTGTCTGGTTGGTGATGTGGATAATCCAGTCCACCTAGAGATCATACAGACCTTCACATGACAAGCATAAAGGGCTGAAGAAGATCCAGAAGATGCTTTCAGAACTCTTGTGATTAGGAGCCTTGCTTTACCAGGCTTCCCATTCACAGGAGATATGTATCTGCATTCTATAGAATGGAACTACAGTCCCCACTTTTGACCTTTTGGCAAATCACCAGAATGCTGTAGATTATCAGTCCTTCTGTTTACTTGTCCATCCTTATTCTCATTAGCCATCTAGACTTGTCAGTTTCAGGAATGACATTTGTCTAGTGATATAGAATTGGAGTATAGCTGCAACAAGAGAGACAAGATCAGATCTCTAGCAATGCTGACTGAAGGATTCTGGGAAATGTAGCCTAAATAAGTAATTTTTGCAAGCTCTGCTCTCTTTTCTTTTTCTCCCTCCCAGGAGTCTGACCTGATCATTTGCTGAGCAGTGCAGCTGGCCCTTACTTCAAACTATTCGCCCCACTCCTTGAGTCTTCAACCAAACTGAGTTTTCAGTATATTGCAAATGTTATTTCTGACAGTTATATTGCAGCCATACACAAAGGGAGGAGAGGATAAAGAGTCAATTGCTCCTTCAATACTTATTACATATAAGCAGCAGGAGGTCCTATAGTAGTATTGCCTGAAAGGAGCTGCCAGGTTTCAAGAAGTATTAGGAAATTATTATGACTCTGTAGCTGTGGAGAGAAGACTCAGGGTGAGAAATATTAATGAGAGTTTGATTTTTGCATGTGAGGTAGCTTTCAAGCCTGGTCACTCTTCTCAACTTATTCTTAGCTGCTTCTGGGGTTCACTCTTCCATGATGAAGGCATGTGCATGTGGAGCATTTCTGCAACACTGGCAACCCAGCAAGGCAGGGATGAGGGGAGGGGACTGAAAAAAGTTCTTGTGGGTGCCTGTACTTGGTTCCTTGTGGCACTGGGAGCAAGGTAAGAAGTAGACAACCACCATTGTAACTCACAGATCTTCTTGCGCTATAATAATTTTGTCTCAGAAATTATCCTGGGTTGAAAGGATTTTTGCTGGAGAAACTCTGCTCAGGGGACACCCAAATGCGACTTCTTTTATTTCCCCAAGATCTTTTCCCATCAAAATGGTCCCTATTTATCTACAGTCAAACCTCACATAAAGAGCGCCTCACTTAGAGAGTAACTCGCTTAAACAGCACAATCTTCTCTGAATGGTCGCTTCGCTTAACAAAGAAAACCAACCAAAAACTCACTTAACAAATAAATCGGGGTTTGCAATCCTCCCCACCAGAAGTCACAATCGGTCACTTACAATGGTGTTTCAATTAAAGAGCAAACTCGCTTGAAGAGCAATCCTGTGGAACACATGATGCTCTTTAAGTGAGGTACAACTGTACTTGAATTTCTTGCTTTTGAACTGCTAATTTGGCAGGAGCTGGGACAGAGACCAGCACTCAAACCATCATGCAGTACCTGGGTCTCAAACTACTGACTTGCCAGCCTTCCAGCTTACAAGGTGAGCTTCTTAAACATTGAAACAATATAACCCCTTCTTACTGCACTAACAGAGGAGGGCCCTGCCCGGGGGGGGGGGGAGAGCACACCAAACATGGTATTTGATTATGTCTTCCATAAGTCCTAATAGCCTGGAAAAACTGTCCAAGCCTATAGATTAGGATAAATGGGATGAAATTCCTAGAAGATGGTGTTGGCAACAGCTGCAGCTTCTGAATATATTCGCTATTTGCTCAGATTATTTTTCTTAATGCATCTTGATTGCTAAATTATCTCATCTGCTCAGTTAAACCTGGATTACCACATGCCTGTTTTCATACTGGCCAGAAGCAATTCTATATCTTCCCCCCAAAAAAATCCTTGTGTGCCCTTCTTTGTAACATCAGAAGAAACTGACTTGTTGCTTGTCTCAGCTTCTGTGTTCTATGAAAACAAGAGAGTGTATCTGGATTTGTTTCACAAGCATGGTAACTAGGAAGGAAAAAATGGGGAAGGAACATTGGCTACTATATTTTTATAGTAAGATAAGTCAATACTATGCCCCTTACAATTTGTTATGAATATCCACATCTGTTTTACTCATAAGTGGTGATTTATTTTTACCCCACCACATAAAACAGGGGTTCCCAACCTAAGGCCCATGGGCCAGATCCAGCCCGTGGCACCATTTCATGTGGCCACCCCTTTGAAGCTTTTGGGACAAAATGGCTGCCCCCATCATGCAGGCAGGGCAAAATGGCTGTCCAACCCTCGACTGGGAACCCATGCCATAAAGAATCCCCCCTCAAAGCTGGAGCAACATGTTCTGTCCAGTTTTGTATGAGACCATGGGCACCTTGTCGTCCCTCAGGGGTTGCAGACCTGCAATTTTGGAAAGAACTGTGCTCAAACACTATTTCCTCTTCCTTGAGCAATGAAAATATGATTGTGTGAAAATCTTTCAGAATGTTAGTATCTTTGCTGCTGGTGGGACCGCAATATCTGTCTCAGTGGGGTTTGGCTTGTTTTGAGGCTGTGGTTTTGTTTTACATGTTTTAAATAACCTGCAGTTATTAAGTGCAGTCATTATCTATAGCATTTAATGTCAAGGGCTAGTAAGTTCTTCAATATTTATCCACCCAAAGCACTAATTAATCTAATAAGGTGCCAGTTGGAGATGTCATGTGCCAGATCTCATGACCTGGTTATATAACCAAGCATATCACTATGCATAACCAGAACCTTGTCAGATAGCCATGACAGCTTTCACATTGGGAGATTTGTCCATGCAAATTTTGAACTGGACAAAGGCCAAGTACAGGGACCTAACTGTAGTTGAAATCCATGATGTATCTTGCTTCATTCCTTACACTTGCATCATATCTTATATTAGTCCTCAGAAGATTACGGTTTTCAATAAATTTGAAAAATGCCTGTGAAGCATAACAGAGCATTTGTAATCCACTTACAGTATTCTGAAATACTGTTCACTTGCTGCTAAGTAAGAAGATAGCACACACCCAGGAGAAAGTGTGATGAACCACTTTTGAGTACACTATACCTAGCAAACCCCGGAAATGGTTGCCATGAGACAGAACTGACATGATGGAATATAAATACTGTAAGAATTAACAAATAACCCCTCAAATGTATTAGTCTCTTGATAGCTCTTAGAAGGTATAATGTCTCAAGACAGCACATATATACAAAAAGCCATGCAACTATACTACTTCCAAGTAAGTTTGAACCTTGAGACAGAGTATTGAGAGCTACTGTGTACTTGTGTATTTTTGTGTATCATCAAATTACTTCCAACATGTGGTGACTCTAGGAGGGTTTTCACAGTACAGTATCTTCAAAGAGTAGTTTACCTTTGCCACTCCCAGTAAATTCCCATGGTTGAGCAGAGATTTTTACCCAGACCTCTCAAGTCCTCATCTGACACTCCATCCATTACAACACACATGTAATTACAGCATTTAATTCACCTATATAGAATAAAAGATCCAAACTATAACTAAAGATGTTACAGTTTGGGCCTTAGATGGCAAATGGTAGAGAATAAGGGAGTGAAGGAGAATCAAAACAAGGTACACACACAATTTAAAACCAAAATCTGTAAATTTCCCTCTACACTTTGGAATGCTCTAAATTTTCCGTCCTGGAGTGAAGCCTGATTGCCTTGCCCTAGTCATAGCCGAAGGTGAATGACTTTCACCTAAAAGCTTGGCAGCCAGACTAAAGTGTACCACATCACCACTGGTGTAATTAAATTGTTGAAATCCTATTGCTCTGCAGTGCTAAAGATGTAACTTTTGGATGTGTCAAGTTAAGAAATCTCTGTAAACATTATCTGTTGCACACCAAGTCATAGGACTTATTATGTAACTAATAATGTCCACATGAATTTCTTACAGGATTTTAGCTATTGTGTGTTAATACTGAGTTATGAACATACAAACCTGTGTTAGGTGAGACCACTGCCCCACATACCTAAGTGTAATCTAAGGTGACTGGTGGCTGATCTTGCTTTTAAACAGGAGTATTCCCCAATTAGCTTCCTTCTCAACCATACCAGGAGTTTGAACTTGGGACTTTGCAGGCAAAGTGTATGTTGTACCATTGAACTATGACCTTTTGGTATTTTTAACATTGCATGCCAGAAGGATAAGGGAGAAAAGGCCTGTGCAAAGGATGTAAAGAATACCACCTGCTCTTTTTTGTCTTCTGTGAAAATGGCATGTTAACATAGGAAGAAAACCTACTGAAAAATCAAGTGCCATGTGATTTTTCTCTCGTGCACAGGAAGAAAAAATAATAATACTAACAAATTTTCATCAGTAGCAGCATGTAAAATTTAAAAAGGTGGGGGTATACATTCTTTCCCACAAAAATGTATCTTTTGCATTTAAACTATACTGCATCACCTGCTCTCATACCTGAGAAGCTGCAACAGTCAGTCAGCTGTTTCAAGAATGCATGTGATCATTTTGGCCTCACCATAAATGCTCAGAACACTAAGGCACAAGACAGCCCTTCTAGAGTTCAGTATCATCATCTCAGATTTGACACTGGAACAGGTAGAGCATTTTTCTTACCTTGGTAGCATCCTGTCTATAAACTGCACCTGTGAACAGGATGTGGTGAGGAGAATTGGTGGTGCCCATTCTGCCTTTGGTCTTCTATCACACCAAGTTTTCATGAAAAAAGATTTAACAATTCATACAAAGCTCATGGGATACCAAGCTGTTGTTACCTCAGTGTTATTGTATGGTTGTGAAACATGGGCCCTCTATTGCCAAGACATCAAAAAGCTTGAGTGCTTTCACCAACAGAAGCTAAGGTCTATCTTCAACATCAAGTGGGATGACTATGTCACCAACATCGCAGTTCTAGATGAGGCACATGTAAATAGCATTGAAGCTTCCATCAAAGGTCATCATCTTGGATGGATAGGGCATGTCCACTGTGTGGATAGTTCCAGGCTTCTTTATCAAATTCTTTATGGGGAACTTAGCTCCGTTACAAGAGTGACTTCTGCTTTCTGTGGCTGTGGGAACTGTGTATAAGGACCAGCTGAAAGAAACCATGAAGGTGTCAGGTATAAACCCACAAACCTGGGAGACAGCGACTATAGATCACTCAATTTGGCACCAAACCATCTCTGCTGTTACTGATCACTTCGAAGGAGAACGCCACAGACATGAAGAAGCTAAGCAACAAACACGGAAGCTTTATCAAACATGACTATGCCCTCCATCATCTATTCAGTGTAACGTCTGTGATCACATGTTACATGCCAGGATCAGTTTATTGAGTCACCAGAGACACATCCATCAACTGAGAAAATGACTTCCAGGAAGAGAAATGTATGCTCAGATATGAGTAGCAACCAATGACGATATCCAAAACACTGGGTTAAAATACTAAATTTGCAGGTTTTTTCTTTTCATTAAAACCACTTTTGCTACTTTTTTCATAGAAACATCCCAAAATACTAAAACAATTTCATAATTTTACCCAGTTTTTTCCTTATTTTTGCAATTTTTTGTTCTCACCTCAAGAAGGAAAGAAGTGAAAATTTATATCTTTCAAACATGTTATACATTAAACTTTCTGCAGAAGGTTGGAAAGATAGACCAACTTTCTTAAGTGTGGAGCTTATCATTATCACCTCCCCAAAGGCTGCCTGGTTCCTCACAGGACTCTTGTTCATAGATTGAATCTGCTAGTTTGACGTTAGCCTTCTTGAGATTTAGGTTCATTATCGCTAAATGAGCCCTTCAGCTCTGCAGCAACTGTCCCACAAGGAGAAACTTCTCTCGTCAATCATTAAATTGAAATATGAATCCCATCTTCACTGCTGCAAAAGTTAATTCTGGGAAATCATTTAATTATACTGAGGGAGGACATCAGAGCTCTTTGTAATTCATAATGGATATACTTTTTAAAAATCCATTGAATAGCAAAACTTAGCAAATGTGGGGTACATGAGAGAGGTGATAAGAGAATTCATTTCCCTTCAATATTTAGGCCAACATATTTAGAATGAAAATTATTCCACCTATTCAAACTATGAGAACCATGACTGACAATGTACTGTATTTTTTTTTCATTGCCAGCTTTACAATGTCAATTGTATGGGATTTTTACAATGTCAACTGTTGAACTCAAAGTTGAGCTTGCTAGGGGTAGTATTAGTTTAGTGCATTCTCTAGGCACTTTACAGGAAATTAGCATTTTGCCCCCAACATGATGGGTACTCAAGTTACTGACCTCAGAAGGATGGAAGGTTGAGTCAACATTGAGTCTCATCAGAATCAAACTCACAACATTCTAGCTGCAATGCAACAGTTTAACCGCTGCACCACCAGAGGTAGATCTTGGTTTTAAAGCAGTGGTGGGCATCAGCAGCTTCGCACCAGGGATATTTTTGTAATCCTAATGCAACTATAGTGTGGAGTAATAAACTGTTTTATTTATCTTAGGACAGAACAACACCTCAAAGGATCTTTTGCATCCTATTCTTCATTTCTAGGGTTAAAAAGATGATCAACCATTTGAACTGGGGGGGAAAGGGGAGAATGGAAGTAATACTTACCAGTAGACAAAGCTGTTAGTACCAAAGGAGAAAGCAAGTGACAGTTAAATGCCCAAGTTCTTCCCTCAACACTGCAACTATTGAGCTTCTTTCTTTCCCTCCCAACCCAGAAATAAAGTCGAGACACAGATAAATTTGGTATAAACGTGGGACATAATTTTATTTAACTGAAATCCGTTCTCAATAGCCTCTTCTATTCAAGGCGGCGGAGGAGGAACAAACCACCACCACCACCCATGCCACTATGCAGCCAGATACCAGGAGGGTCCTCCATCTAGCTGGCTTTCTTCAGAGCTGTGGTGCCAAGTGAAAGAATTGCATCTCTGTTTTCCACTCTAGAATATTATCATTTTTTCTTTTCCACACTCTTTCTGTTCTTTCACTCCGTTTAGTTTTCTAAACGTTATTTTAATGTGAACTTTCTTGAAGTGGATTTGATCCATGAAAGCTCACATTAAAATACAGTGGTTATTCTTTGAAGGTGCTTCGTCTTCTTTGATTTTGATTTGTTCCTTCTCTTAAATAGGAGAGGCGACTTCTGCTTTCTGTGGCTGTGGGAACTGTGTACCTTGACTTGAGTGAGAGAGGGGTGCCACTTGCTGTTCTGCCTCAGGCAGCAAAATGCCATAGGCCAGCTTTGAATGCAGTCACACATTTGATATCAAGTGTCACTTATCCCTCAGGGAGCCCATACGGACAACTCCATGCCTCTGATGTGAATTGTCACACCTGAGGTAGCCTGGTTTTCTGTATCATCCTGTCAGACAGAAAGGTGTTTTCTCCCCAAAATCAAAGGGACTTGGACTTCAGGACAAAGCCAAGCGCTGCCATTCAGGGGAGTCGTACATGTAACTTGCCACTAATACAGCTCCTCAGTAAAACCTGGAAACCATGGTAACAAGACCCCTTGACTGACAACTCCATTTAAGCAGAGGAGGAAGTGCATGAAGAAAGAGCTGAGGAAAGATTTAAAATGTCTGGCTCTTTACGTTGCATTGGTCTAGTGGGGCTGAAGCCTCTGATGCTGATTGACTCTGCCAGCGACTGTGGCCCTGAATGTTAAGCTGCTCAGTTGAGCTGTCAGTTTGCGTCTCTGAAGAAAGGGTAAAAGTGTCAGTCCAGCCGGGATGAAAAGCAATCACAAAGCAAAAGCAATCACACTTATGTACCACCCCATAGCGCTTAGTGCACTCTTTGGGCAGTTCACAAGTCAATTAGCATTTTGCCCCTAACTTGCAGGGTATTCATTTTACTGACCTTGGGAAGATGGAAGGCTGAGTCAGCCATGAGCACTGGGTCAGGATCGAACTCACAAACTTTTGGTTGCAGTAAAGCAGTTTTAACCACTGTGCCACTAGGAGGCAAGAAACAGATGTCCTTTGGGGGTATTACATATACGACACTCAGTCATCCAGTTTTAACTGTCCCAAATGTCACACATGGGCAGACAAAGGCCTGGGAAAAGATCCCTGAAGGGAAAGATGATGATGGAGAGGAAGCCCCATTGCAAGAAGGCTGGAATAAGAGGAGCTGGACAGAAAGCAGAAGCATCGAGGGCTGTGATAGAAAACCTTGGCACTCCAGGTGTTCCTGGACTTCAATTCTCAGAAACCCAAATCAGCACTCCTCCTGATCAGGGCTTCTGGGAACTGAAGTTCAAGAACAGCTGAAGTGTCAAGGTTCACCATCACTGATCTAGGGGGAAAGCAGGGAATGAAAGTTGAAGGAAAGATAGCCATGTGATCCAGATACAAGAAATTGATGCATGCCTGAAGAAGTGATCTTAAATCATGAAAGCTCACGCAATGTTTGATTTTTTAAAAGTGATTCAATAAAGGTATTGCCTTCCTCCTACATTTGTTTTGTATATGGATCACACGGCTATCTTTGTCTGTTTATTGGACTACTGTGGATAACACCAAAAAAAAAAAAAAAGCCACCTGACAGCACCATCATGAACTACATCAGGACAGCAGCACTACAAATTGAAGGAACCTCTAAGCCCTAGGAAATATTCCTAACTGACTTTGATTTGGCTACAATTGGTGCACCTAGTGGGTAAACCAAATTACATCCCAAATTCCCTGATGGAGGGCCCTGGATTTTGTATTGCTTTCCTCTGGCCAAAAAGGAAACTACAGCTTCGAAAGGCCATTTAGGAGATGGCTATAAGCAGACACCTGGTTTCCAATGGGAGAGGATATCAAATACAGCCTGATGCTTTCTCACAATTCATAGCTAAGAAAGAGAGCCTGGCAGACCACCATGCCATGAATGTTTGGGACGTTCATTGATAATTTTCCTGTCCTATTCACAAGAAATTGATGCATGCCTGAAGAAGTGATCTTGAATCACGAAAGCTCACGCAATGTTTGATATTTTTAAAGTGACCCAATAAAGGTATCGCCTTCCTCCTACTTTTGTATTGAAGGAAAGAAAAGAGGAGATGGGGATGAGGGGGAAAAGCAGAACAGGAGTTCTGAAGAGACCACTCATTGTTTAGATGAGGAAGATCTATCTGTTGAGGAGGAAGGGAGAGATGTCTCCCCAAGGAGCCTGGTCAGCAGATAAAGTAAGAAATGGGACAACGTAGCCCAGGGATTCTCAACCTGTGGCCCATAGGCCGGATGTGGCCTACAACACCATTTCATGTGGACCCCCCCCCCCACCAGGAAGTGCCACGTGGTGCAGGAAGGGCAAAATGGCCATCCAGCCCCCTGAGGGAGCTTGACCCGGCCCCCGGATTTAAAAGGTTGAGAACTCCTAATGTAGCCAGTGGCCTGAAAATTTCAGGAAGCAGAGAAGCAACGGAGGGGAAAGAGAGTTTAACGAAAAGAACAAATTAGTGCCAAAACTCTTCACTGTCAGCAAAGAAATTGGGGAGGGCTGCTGACTGTGGTCCAAAGGAAAAGAGGTCATAAGGTTTTTAGGTCCAGCGTATAGATCAAGGGTAAGGGGGAATTCTTCCAATTGTGGTTTCCTTAATATTACAAAGGGCATAGAAAGGTGATTTTTTTTAAAAAAAACTTCAGATCCAGAATCCCCAGCCAAAATGCCTATTGACTCCGTTTTCCGGGATATTGTGGAAGTTGCAGACCAAGTTAAATATATCGTAAATGTTGTTGGGCATAATTTGATCTGAATATAAAAAGTTTTCCTGCCCCAGGGTGCTAGGAGGCCTGGTCTTGGAGGCCAGCTGGTTCTAGGTCGCCTTCACCCTCCAAGGCAATCAGGAAAAATGCTACTGACATGAATTTGTTTAAGGTGGATTCCAGCTTGCCATGAAGTGACCCACACACTATGATCTCGGAGCCATCTCCTGTGACACATATGAAACTAGACACACAGGATTTAACACCAGGACTGCAATGGACTGCCACAGCCTTGAGAACATGGACAAGGTGCGCCTTCACAGCCAGTCCATCTAGCATGGCCTCTTCCACCTCCATGACCATTGGGAATCAGAATTCTTCCTCCGCTCATTTTGCCATTGAGCCCAATATAATGGTTTCCAGTGGCATTTCCTCCACTGAGGGGGCACCACTCCACCTAATGTGGCTTATCTGACCGTAGCCATTGGCCCCTTTTAGGGAGTCAGGTTACTTATCACTGCCCAACCCTCAGCAATGAGTCGCTGACTGTACTGTCTACTCCATTACTATAGCGGATGTCCGGCCAGACAAGGAAGTTATATTGGGGTTCTACTGCTACAATGAGAAGTGGGAACACCGGGGGGGGGGGGAGAGATACAGAACAATAGAAATAAATTTGTGGATTATGGAGATTACTTTCACAATGATTTAAATATACTAGCCCAGTGATGATGAACCTAGGACTTCTTGAACTTCAATTCCCAGAAGCCCTGATCAGCAGGAATCCTGACTTGGGCTTCTGGTAATTGAAGTCCAAAAACACATGGAGTGCCAAGGTTCACCATCACTGTACTAGCTAATTCTTAACCATAAAAGCTGAGCAGCCAGTAAGACAAAATTTTGAGCACATCTCTCCATTTGGCTACAAAATATGGTAGGAAAGTCTGCAATTGTCTCTTAACAGCTGCTGGAGTCCTCTTAAGAAATCTTTATTGTTGAAATGCATTTTTTGGTTGGCTTCCTGCATTATATCTATTTTGGTGACCTCAGGCTTGAGCGTTGCACTTGTTGCTAAGTAGGTAATCCCACTGATAAATTGCTAAACAACTCACCCCATATGATCTATTGTCATTTCAATAAATGACCCAGGCAGAGAAAAGGGAGTTTTGAAATCTAATGGGCTGGAAAGAGGAAAGGCGGAACTAAATAAACTGTCCCACTTTTTAAAAAACTGTAATGCATTTTATCTGCAAATAATTTCTGGAAATGAACAGGACTCCTTTTGCAGGAGTATTTTACAGAATTTAAGAGAACAGGGAAGAAGCAAGCCTCAACTAAACGAGACTGCCCCCGACTCACTTCACAATCAACTTAATGTGCAGTTGGTTCCAGGAGACAGGCAACAGAGGTCCTTTTGGGGAATTTCATTTACGGCGCTCAGTCATCCAGTTTTAACTGTCCCAAAGCAAACCTGATTAAGAAGTGTAGAAGTGCTTAGTTTATGACATCTTTTCCCCCTCTTTGCAAGCTCAGCAGAGAGTACAGATCTCCGTTGCTGAATTTCATTTCTGATGCATTGGAGCTTCAGGTGTGTTATTGCCACAATCTATCCTGCAGGTTTGAATAATTCACCACCACCACCCAAAAAAAAAACCCACCCCAACATACTATTAAATCTCTTTTCATTTTGCCAACTAAATTTGAGTGTCGGTCACTAACAGCATTTTAAAAGAAACTGCTACTGATTTATCGATCTGGATGGAGACGATAAAATGCATCTTTGCAAAGAATCAATTTACTGTTGGTTTTCTGTGGTAGCTTTTAGTTTCACTGCGCAATACTTTCCTTGCGTTACAACTGCTACATTCACTTTAAAACTTTGATCACAATTACTACTAGAGTCCTGTTTCTAATGCTAGGTTTTTCTCCCCCACCTAGAGTCAGTATGTTCTCTACATTATGAGTTAGCATCTTTTTAGAGTAAAGGAGAAGGGAACATTATTTTAAGGAGGGGAAAATTCAATCAGTATGTATGTGATGCAATAATTGTAGAAAATTTGTTGTTTTTCAGTCACACAGACCCGTCCGACCTTTTGTGACCCCATGGACCACTGCACACCAGACTCCTCTGTCATCTGCCATCTTCCATCGTCCGCCCAGATCTACACTGACTGTGTCAATGATGCCACCTAGCCATCTCATCTTCTGTCATCCGCTTCTCCTTTTGCCTTCGATCTTTCCCAGTATCAGGCTTTTCTCTAGTGAATCCTCTCTTCTCATTTGGTGGCCAAAGTACTTGAGCTTCAGCTTTAATATTTGTCCTTCAAAGGAGCAGTCAGGGTTGATTTCCTTTAGAATTGGTTGATTTGCTCTCCTTGCAGTCCAGGGGACTCTCCCCCTCACCATGGCAATGCAACAAATCTTGAGAGGGTTGTAGAAAATACTCTATCTCAAACAGTCTGAAGGAAAATAGACACACTGGCCTAAATCCTACTAAGGTTTTATTTGGAGCAAATTTGATTGGTGAGTTGCTACAAGAGTTGAGTGTAGGCCTTTGCTGTTGCACAGTGATTTGTCAAATGGTTACGCTAATTTCTTAACTAGTGTCACATCACAAATAAGACTTACATCAATTGAATTATATTGGGAGCTGTAACAGATACAAATTTGGCCACTGTTTTTATGATACTGGAAAGTGCTCAGCTCCTCTCTCTGTTCCTGGTGGTACTGCTTATAGCTCGCCCTATCATTAGGCAGAGGGAGGCAGGTGTCTCTGACCAAAGATTGCATATGTTATGAACAAGATTACTATGTTTACCTTGTCAAAGATAGGGAGAGATCCTTGTGGGATTTTCTGCCTCATGTATCAAAGTAACCTGGCTGAATTTAGTGGCTATGAGCCTTGGTTTAGGAGAGTGAAAGGTGCTATTTGCTGCCTCACCTCTGACAGCGTGGGCCAACCTTTGCATACAGATGATACATCATCATCTGAGTGACGATGACAGGCATCTACTGTATAATCTGGAAACCTCTTCGATTGCAATGTGGTCTTTTTGAATGTACGCAGTACATTCTTAGTAAGTTATACACTTAAAATACATATACAGTAATACCTCGGATAATGCTAAGACTTGGTTTTATCCGATTTTTAGTGTTATCCGATGCATGTTAAAATCCTATGGGATGGATCGGATAACGTTAAAGCTCCATAGAGATACATTGTAACTGCACAGGCTTTAGCGGTTGTTATTCGATCCATCCCATAGGACCTTAACATTATTCAATCCAATTCTCCTCCCCAGATTACTTAACGTTATGCAATTTTAGCGTTATCCGAGGTAAACGTTATCCGAGGTATTACTGTACATTATTTCAGTAAAAAAATTCAGTAAATAATTTGGAAGCATTCTATTGCTCTTATAGTATGTGCAGCCTGGATTAAAAGATTAACATGTTACAGTTTTATACACCTAACATTTTACAGAGGCAAGCTCGCTGGAGACGAGTAGGCTTGGCCCACAACACTGTTTATTTACAACATAAATTACATACGACAAAGATAGCCATGAAGATTCTGCTACTGTCCAATAGGGATGAGCCTAGGTGTTGGGACAGTACAACTGTCTCACTTCCTACACTATCAGTTACTGAAGATATCCTTCTGAAACATAGTCCTTCAGCTTTGGTGGGCCTATTGTTGATAATCCCTTTTCACTTTTTTGGTATCTTCAGGCGCTCAATTATGACTTATCCTCACTTATCCAACCTGTAGCAGCCCTTTTGGTTGTGAGCAAGCTTTGAGGACATACCACCTTCTCTTTTCCAGTTATCTCCAACAGAAGGGAGATGGTGAAAAAAGAAAACCAACACCTGAAATGAAATAAAATAACAGCCAGGAATCTGCTGCACTGATTTCTATCCTGGTTTATTTATTTATTTATTTATTTGAATTTATATTCCACTCTACTTGCATGAGTGACTCAGGGAAGATTACAACCGATCAACCAAACATACAAAACACAATTAAAAACTCTAGAAACAATTTAAAAACAGGTTGTCAGGTGGAGATCTGGCATATATCTACATCTTTGTCTTGGGCGTGTCTGCTTCATTCCAGGCAGTCATCTCACAGGGATAAGTATTGGGCTTTATGTACTTAATAGGTGTGTCCAGAAGCTATTGATCCACTGTGCATCTAATTAAAGGGCATAGAGACTGAGCCTAACCCATCCTGTACCCTTTAGGAGAAATGCTGTTCCTCTACATTCCTGTTTTTAAGGCATTATTTTGCATTTATGGACCTCAAGTTTACAAAACAACACATAACCACATAAGGTGGGAAGTGCAAAAGGTTATGACTTGTGGGTGGGTGTGGTGTGGGAAGCTATGCAATACCCAAATTGTATGACCTATGTGTTCAAAGGTTAACCACTATGTTATAACGTGAGCTGTCATGGATCAAATCCTCTTCATGAAAGCTCATGTTAAAATATACAGTAGGCTACCGCATCAAACATTACAGTTCCCCTACGGATCTGACCTCATTTACTATGCAAGCATGATATGTTACATAACACAATTGGATGCTCTGCCACATTCTCCAGAATTTACAGTCTGAGACTGAGAGAGGGCCAATTTGGACCACACTTTACTACAGATGAGTTTTTCTATGAATGCATTTAGAGGGGCTAAGCAGGACTAGAGTTTGTGAGGAACATACTGCTAACTTGCTGAATTTCTGCTCCTACCAATGTCTCCCCAGAGTGCCTATTTGACATAAGAATAAAACTCCTGTGTGTTAGTTCCTCTCCAGGCTTAATGAAGCCCATCCTTATTAACAGTCCCTGAAATGATTCTGTTTGGTAAACAATGCAAAGCAAAACCTGATGCAATAACTGAGGTCATACATTTAGCCTACTGTATAGTTTTTCCTTTAATGCAGCAGAATGTTTACCAAGGATGAACCGAGAAAGTAACAAGTGTTAAGTGACCTTGAGTAGATGCTGCAGCATGTTTCCCTGTGATGATTGCAAATTCTTCTCCTAGGAAGCCACACTGCATTGCCTACCAAAGGCACAGTAGGAGGACCAGATGCCAGTCCTGTAAGACCTTTAGTGCATCTGCCATCTGCACTGTCAGAGGATCATCCACATGCAGCTCTGTGCTTCTCCAAGGAGCAACACAGCTGCGTCTTCTCTCTAACCCAGTGCAACAGTGAGGAAAGGTCCAGATGAACTTCAAAAGCATGCCCTTCAGATACATGTTTGGTTTCTTCAAGTCTGCCTCCTCCAAAGCATTTAAAAGGATCACTTTAGTTTTAAAAAAAACACCATTGTTCTGACCTTGCTTAGGTGAAAATAACTTTATTAATTTTGGAGTTCATTACTCCATCTGTCCATCCCACCAGAGCGGACCGGAGAGGCTCTCTGGTCGTGCCATCGGCTAGAGAGGCACATCTCTCTATCACCAGAAGGAGGGCCTTCTCTGTGTCCATTCTGGCCCTATGGGACCTTCTGCCAACAGAACTGCGCCTCCAGACAGAGTTGCTGGCCTTTAGAAAGGGTGTGAAGACCCTGGCAGGACAGGTGTGGGGGTTGGACCAGTCGGCTGCCCCAACCTGCTGGCTAATCTAACTATTCCCCCTCTCCCTCATAATTTTAATTGGTGAAGTTAATTTCTAATCTCTTTGTAATTTTTTAACCTTTAAATGTTAATGGGTGGGTATTTTGTTGTGGGTTTTATTGTTGATTGTGTTTTTAACTGCTATTCGCCAACCTGAGTCATTTGTGAAGAGGGTGACATAGAAGTGTGTTTAAATAAATAAATAAATAAATAATCCATTATTCTTTTCATCAGTATTCTGGCCTCTTTTCTTTCTAGTAGATGATTTTACTAACATCTACAATTTTATAATGGAAAGTCCTTGATTTTTGCTAATTTAGCTTTTTTCTCTTTTCTTTCTTTTTTTCTGACAGGCTCCTTTTTTCTCATGGTCCTCTCTATGTTAGTAGTAACTGAACCTATTAAATTTGGCCAATGATGAAGGGCCTGAAGTTTCTATCAGCTCATTCTGAAGAATTTAACCCAATTTTCAAAATTGCATATTTGTTTAAAAAGAAGAAATAAGAAATGGGAAGGGCTTTACACACACACACACACACACACACACACACACACACACACTTCTGAATGGCTCAATTGTCACCTTCACACAAGATGGACTATTTTACACAGGCAAATGCAGGAAGCCTAGCTTTGCTAGAGGACAGACTCAACAGAGGAATTTTCCCAACCTCCAGGCAGGTACAGTATATCTGAATTTGTAGTGTGCCATCTGAAAGATAATACAAGAGGAACAAAGTGAACTCTAACAATATAAAGAGATTAAACCAAAAAAGAAATGAGACTAAGATATAGTCCTCTGGATAGCAACAAATATTCCAATTTAAAACTTTTTTTTTGTCATATCCTCATTGATGAAAGGAATACTGCCTGCCAAAAGGATATATATATAAAATTAATTCACCTCTGTTCCAAGCAGATTGTAGTATTTTGCAGAACATATATATGTGTGTTCTGCAAAGGGCTGCAATCTGCTTTGAACAGAGAGGAATTTAATTTTACTCTAGGCTCAATATAATAAATGCATGCCAGAAATATATGTGTAAGAGTTCCAATTTCTCCCAGCTTACAGGGGCAGTGTGTCTTTAGTGATAGGGAATACTCATAAATCTCCCAGTTGTTATTGCAGAAAGAAGTACAACAAACCCATTCCTGGCAAAAGCTGTCCTCTATTCAGGGGTAGTCACTTAGGTAAAATATTTGGCTGTTGTTAAGAAGTAATTGGAAAGAAACTTTTTTAAAAATTCCTTTGTGCTGTCACTCATATGTACTATCTGTCTATATAAAACAGCCATTCAGTTTTTAAAAAAACAGTTTTTTTAAAAAAGGCAGTTCTACCTGACAGACACATATCTTACAGATATTTAAATGTGATTCACCTACAGAGGACACCCCTGTCCCCCAACACTCCAGTGTTCCTGCTAGCTAACAATGGGCAGGAACTTGAAATTTTGGCAGAGTTAGCCCTAGTTAGGCTTCAAACTCCACTGTCTGAGCCTTTTCTTTACAGGTGAGCCACAGTTAGGCACCTGTAAAGTGTATGTCTAGATTCAGATGACTGAGGGATGAAAATTGGTGGAAGAAACATCAATATTTTAATATACACAAATAATAATAATTTCACATCAGAGATTACTCTGGGTTGGATTTTTGCTGGAGAAACTCCGCTCAGGGCAGGCCTAGCTTGGGGTTTTTAAGCAAAGTCTGGGAGTTACCTCATCAATAAGCTACACCTGTGCTGTTCCAATTGCTGTTCCAATTGGAGAACCCTTAAGGAGGTACAGCTGTTTTACATTTACATTAAGTCATATTATCCTAGAGAACTGGTTAGGCAAAAACTTAGTACCTAACTTCTTTAACTGTTGAAAAGTTGAAAAGTGCCAAAATGAAGCCATCTTGTGGTGAGTTCATTCTGTAGTTCCTTCCATCTGACCTAGTGTGAGAAAGATTAGCCAGAATAAGCTTTAAGTTCTGATTTAAAACCTCTGGTTGATTTGTGTTTGGGGTGGGTGGGTGGGTATATTTTAATGTATTTCTTATTTTATTTATTTATTTATTTATTTATTTTACAGGTTTGTGTTGTGGGTAGGTTGAGGGGTGTGTGTGTGTGTGTGTGTGCTTATTTTTATTTTGTTTTTTAATTATTTTGTATTTTTAAATTTTTTCTTTGGCCCCGCCCACAACATCATGACATCATGGTGTTAGCTCCACCCACACTGTGATGACATCACGGTGGGGTAGTAAATTTTTTGACATCCCACCCCTGGCAGGAATTTGAAATTTTGGCAGAGTTAGGCCTAGTTAGGCTTTGAACTCCACTGTCTGAGCCCTTTCTTTACAGGTGAGCAACAGTTAGGCACCTGTAAAGTGTATGTCTAGATTCAGATGACTGAGGGATGAAAATTGGTGGAAGAAACCTGTTTGTTGTTTGGTTGTTTGGTTTAATTGCTATACTGCCCATCTGGATGTTATTGCACTCTGGGCGGTGAAGAAACAGAAAACCAATAACAACAATATCCACCAGTAACAATACCTTAGGAATGTAGTATGCAGGAAGGCCATTGGGTTTTGGGGATGGGTGGGGTGAAGCTGTCACTCTTCTTTTCCAATATCATCATAGATCAATACCATTTTATAAAGTACAGTATTTTGTTTTCTCATTCTTCTTCCCCAGATTTTTTTTAATTTAAAAAAATACCAGTGTCCATATTTTTCCAGAGTCAATTTGTCAGCCTGTGACAAGCTTTTGGCTTCAATCTGTGGTAGAACTGTGTTGGCACTAATGGACCCAACTGGCTTTGTGTTGTGCCCTTTGTTGAAACCTGGTGCCCAGCTATGCATGTGTGGGATGGTGTGGAGCCAAATGGGATGGAACCTGGTGGCACGATTAGGCTCTCTCCCTCCACACAATTCTAATCATGTCAGGAGGTATAGGAACCAAATAAAATGATAGATTTCCATCTGTATCCCTAAATATACTTGATCAATGGCAAACAGCTGGGTAACTAAAAATGAAGGATTTCTAAAAGAACAATGCAGGAACAGCTTCAGGTGGGTTCACTCTGTGAATTGTCAAAGGCGTCTAATTCAACAAGAAAAGGGAGAATAATCCCAAACAAAGCTCGACTAATATGAAACCTAAATACTTAATTAGATGGGATTGCACTGCACTTTTAGGATATTAGCATTTCAGAAAAGCTGCTCCTTTCCATTTAAAATGTCTTAAATGTTAGCTGAATCCCACAGCTCAAAGAAATACATACAGATTTGTATAAGAACTTGGCATCACAAGGACATGTGGGTCTCTTTCATAAAAGCACATTATTTCTTGATTGCTTGGGAATTTGACAAAGCTGCTGCAGCAGCAGCAACCAGCCAAGATATCATTAAGAGATTTCTTGTCACATTAAATTAATTAGATATTTTCAACACAGGGTTCCAATGAGCTTGTATAAACCCAAGAATAATAAATTTAATTTTTTATTAAGCCCATGAACACCAGTTATGAGATGCATCCCCTACCCTGAAAAATATGATATGAAAAATAAATGTATGTATACTCGTCAGTTTGAGGACAAATAGCCTCAAACAAACCCTTACACAGCCTCTTAAATCTAGTAGATGGACTCTTAAGAGGAGTTCTCAGCTTAAGCATCAGGTATCAATGATCTCAGACAGCATGTGGAAAACTCAGTGCACTAGAATATATTTCCAGAATTCCCCAGCCAGCATGGCCAGTGGCTGCTGGCTGGGGACTATGGGATCTTTAGTTCAACCAAACTAATGCTCCTGTATTTTACAAACCAATTAATGGGACCTTGCACTTGGGGTTTGCTTTCCACTGTGTATAGCCAGAGGCTAGTATTAAGGCAAGCAGCAATCCAGGAACCAGGTGGTATTGAGTGCTAATAGAATTCTACTTGCTTTCATGAATTTCATATTTCTGACCCACATCTGCAATCTTAACTATTTGTTGCTTTGGCACAAACTGAGCTAATGTTGGGCTGGGCCATCACTATCCACCACACTTGCCCCTAAAGCTCTGCCCGTGGTATGCAGATTCCCCTTAATATCACAATCATGGTGTCTAAGCTAGAGGGAGATGGAGATACAGATACTGTATATAGTTTTCTTCATATCAACTGTGATATTGAGGGCATCTAGTTTGAGAGGGATCTAGCGAGAGGGAGAGGCAGATACTTTTTTGTAGATTTACAAGGTGCAGTACAGAGAAGAACTGTACAGAGAAGAAAAAGGCTGCAGGGGCTCAAGTGGTTAAGACACCGAACTTGATGACTGGAAGGTCAGCAGGTCAGCACGTCAAGACCTGGGTACTGCACAATGCAGCGAGCACCCATCTCTGTCCCAGCTCCTGCCAACCTAGCAGTTTGAAAGCAAAAAATTGCACGTGGATAAATAGGTACCACTTCAGTGGGGAGGAAAACAATGTTCTGTGCACTCTGGTGTCTAGGCATACCTGCCACATGTCCATGGAAACGTCTGTAGATGTAGACAGCACTGGCTCTTTGGCTGTAAACAGAAATGAGCACTGAACCCTAGAGTCAGATACAACTCGCTTTCAAGCAAGGGCGACCTTACAGAGAAGAAGCGAACTTGCTGTTTGCCCATTAAGATTAGAATTTAGGAATATCGTTTGCTTTTGTCTACAGTTCCCCAAATGTGTTTAACCTGCTGAAGCGTGCTCTCATTTGAAAGATGTACATATATGCCTAATACTAAAGCTGAGCCAAAGTGTCTTTTGTGTTGTTGTTTTTAGATGATTTCAGAGAATCTTTTATTTGCCTCTTCCCTGCCCTTAGAGGAAAAGGACAATTTTATGGAATATTCCTGAAATACTATTCTTCTGTAATGAGTTTACAGTTTTCCCTTGTCACAGTACTCCAGAACGATGGTTGATTTCAACATTGTGGATGTTGCAAATTAGTGGTAAGGCTAGTGACACCGACAACTGCCCTGCTAATTGTGATTCCCACCTCAAAGAACAAGTTTGGGACTTTATCCTTGAACTGAATAATGTTCAGCAAAATTACCTCCCCAATTTCACTTCCATTCACTCCAAAAGAACAAAGGAGAGCTTTAAGAGATTATTTCCCCTTAGCATAGCTAAAAACTGCCTTAGCTGAAGGAATTTAACAGGTACACTGTGTAATCCTGCAAACAGCTATGCAAATGGCAGCATAACTGATTTTCATCAAACAGTCCTGTGAAGCTGATGAAGAGATGTAAACCTGAAGAGAAAAATGTGAATTTCAGATAAAGGTGAAACGTGTAAGAAAAAAGTTCAGAGAGAAGCAAATGGACTGCAGGTAGTATCTGCTGTTGACAGTCCTCTGACTTTGAACGAGCGGCAATGTTACTATCTTTTGATCATGCATTATTTCAGAGGTGGATTGTCATTTTTCAGATTTTCTTCTTGTTAGGCATATGATGTGGGTTTTCCCCCCAATCTGGAACACTGGCAATTTCATAAGAACAATCATTCACATATGCAAAAGAATGAAAAGCCTTTAATGTAATGCTTCATCTTTTCAACCTGGGCAGCTTTCTAATGACTTTTATAGTGTCATATTATTTTTATGACTACTGTGTGCATCATCGTATGCACCAGGTAGTAAACACTCATCAAATGGACTGTCCAATTTCTTTCTCTTTTATTTGGGAAAAGAACAGTGGGGACCTTTTTTATCATTACATTTTCAGGAATACGTGTAGGATGGTCTGTTATAGCTTCAGAAACAGGAGAGCATGGAAATGCACAGGTCCCAGAATTCCCCAATCAATGCCAGCTGGGGGATACTCGTAGTTGTAGTCCAAAAAATGCCACGTTTCCACACTCTGGGAAATATATGCTAGGCCAGTGATGGAAAATTTTTTGCACTCCAGGTGTTCTAGAAGTTCAATTCCCAGAAGCCCTGATCAGCAGAAGTGCTGACTTGGGCTTCTGGTAACTGAAGTCCAAGAAAACCTGGAGTGCCAACATTCACCATATGGTACTAGACATTTAAGTCACATTTTCTCTGATGTTTCAAGAAACCAAATCAGGAAAAGCCAAATGCACTTTCTGGCAGATCCAATATATTTTGTCACATCTAGAAAATAGACAAAGGCTAGCTCTACCATTAAACAAAGTGTCACACTGAGTGAGATTCTGGATGATAAAATTATATCTAACACACAGCCCCTTCTGTGAACCCCAATTTAGCTGAGTGCCCATAGGTGCATTGAAAGATTCTATTCAGTGATGGGATGCAACAGGTTCACACCAGTTCGCCAGAACCGGTAGTAACTTTGTCCAGTGTCCTGAAGAACCGGTAGCAGCTTTTGGTGGGAACCACCTTCGGGGCTTACCTTTTCACTGGTTTGGCACTTATGCACGCTTCCTTGCTGTCCTCCCAAGCAGGGAGGAGGAAGAGAAGCTGCTAGCCTGAAACTCCCTATAGCCTGCTCCCCAGGGTAAGTGACTCACCTTTGGATGTGGTGTGTCTGTGTGTATTTTAATGTGCATTTAATACCTTTACCTATATTGACGTACTATTTAATTTATTTACGGGTTTGTGTTGTGGGTGGGTGGGTGGGTTGAGTGTGTGTGTGTGCTTATTTTTATTTTATTTTTACTTTTTTTCTTTGGCCCCGCCCATGACATCATGATGTCAGCTCCGCCCACACTGTGATGACATCACGGTAGGGATCAGCTTGGAGGCAAGGAAAATAATTACAGTTTCCTTTCTCTCCACAGAGTTGTTGGGAAAGGTTTTTACTTGTCCATCATCCACTTGACCATAAGGGCAAATTTGCTTCTGCTGTTTGGATGGGGCGTGCTGGCTAAACATTATTTAGCTCCTTCCCCATCCTCAAGTGAGCTGAAAATTGGAAATCCCAAACTCTCCAAGAAGAGGCAATCTGGAAATCCTGTCAGTGTGCTTCACAGCTTGAGAATTTGTTTCCTTTGTACTACTCTCTTTCATACTACTAAGAGCCCCTGTGGCACAGTGGTGCAGTACTGTTGCCAAAACCCAGCTCACAATCTTAGTATGATCTCAAAGGGCTCAAGGTTGACTTCCAAGGTCAGTAAAATGTATACCCAGCCTGTTGGGAGAAAATTGTAGTTTACATAATTACGTTGTAAACAGTGGTGGGATTCAAAAAATTTACTACCTACTCTGTGGGTGTGATATGATGGGCGTGGCCAAGGGGAAAACCCTGTGTTGCACCCAAATTAGAACTACTTTATTTCAAAACTTGGATGGGTGGAGCCACCCAGAATGTCTGCTACCAGTTCTGGTGCGAACCTGCTGAAGACCACCACTGGTTGTAAACCCCACAGAGAGTACTTTAGCACTATAGAGTGGTAATATAAGCAGCTGCATCCATATTTTATAGAATCCACCAGCCAGTGTGACCAGTGAGAGATTCCCCCAAAAGGCATTTTCCCAAACTAAAGGTAAAGGTAAAGGTTTTCCTTGCTCGAAAGCCAGTCGTATCCGACTCTAGGGGTCAGTGCTCATCTCTGTTTCTAAGCCGAAGAGCCAGCGTTGTCTGCTTCTGCAGATGTTTCCATGGTCATGTGGCAGGCATGACTAGACACTGGAGGGCACGGAATGCTGTTACCTTCCCACCGAAGTGGTCCCTATTTATCTATTTGCAATTTCTTGCTTTCGAACTGCTAGGTTCCATTGAAATAATAATAATAATCTGAATTTCAAGCTGTATTTTAATCAGCAGCATCAGATCCCTTAAGATATATATTGGGGAAGGTAACCCTATGAAGGTGGTGCTGAGTGGTGGTGATGGGTAAGAATCTACTGTGGTTGAGCTGTCACATCCCAGGCCCTTTCAGCTTACTCAGTTTCCCCTGCCGGATGTCTACTTGGCTTTCAGCCCATTTATCACATATTATAATAACATCAAATAACACTGGTGGAGCCCACTAGAAGTGTCAGAACAAGAACCTTGAGCCATCGCAAGAGTTCACATTAAATGAAAAGTCAGTAGCATTTCTCATTGTGGTCTGTACTGTCAAAGGGAGAGGGAGACACCAGATTGGGGAGTGGTGGTAGGAGGAAAAGGAGCAGGAGCAGGAGGAGAAGATGACAGTGACAACGACAATGAGCCCATGAGGAGGGAATTTGATATGCAGCTCCAGTTGCCAGAGTTCCAAGGCTCTTTGGAGCTTGATGTGAAAATAAAGGTTAGGGTCCCACAGCCTCATGGCTTTTCATAACACCCCTGACACCCACCCACCCCAGATTGCCCCATTTCTAGCCAACTGATAACACAACGAATGAAGCAGCAACACCATTGAAGTTTGCTACCAAACCAGGAGAGCTGCTTCTCCAAATCTGCTTTTAAATGTGAATTATGGCACATTAAAACTGCCAGGAACAAGGCCATCGGCAGCATTCAGAGAAGTGTGAAATCCAGCAGGTAGCTTAGTTTAGATCTGCATATTGGGGGCAGAGAAGCAGAAGAGATTTTTCTGTACAGGAACTTGTAAAGATTAAATTAATAAAGTGTTTCTTATACCAAGCTAGAGAGTGGAAATTGTCTAGCTCTTATCTCCATGTAACCTTTCCCTTCTATATATCATTTTCTCACACTTCATTTCTTATCATAGAACTGCACTGTAATGTTCAGAATGTTACAAATATTGAAATATATGCCAGGTTCAGTTCACGTACTGATTCAGAAAGTGTGAATTAGGCCAACTCACACTGCATTAAAGCTGAAGATGTACATAGTTGTAAGTTGTGGTGTTTTTCTTTGTTTTCTTTTCTTACAGGCTTCTTCTAGAATTCTCAAGGCCCAAAATACAAATACAGTAATAACTCGGATTACATTTACCTCGGATAACGCTAAAATCGCATAACGTTAAGTAATCTGGGGAGGAGAATTGGATCGAATAACGTTAAGGTCCTATGGGATGGATCGGAGAACAACCGCTAAAGCCTGTGCGGTTACAATGTATCTCTATGGAGCTTTAACGTTATCCGATAAATCCCATAGGATTTTAACATACATCGGATAACACTAAACATTGGATAACACCAAAACTTGTGGAACCAAGTCTTAGTATTATCTGAGGTATTACTGTACAGTCAAACATTGCATAAACAGCACCTCGCTTAAAGAGTAACTCGCTTAAAGAGCAGAATTTTCTCTGAATGTTCGCTTCCCTTAACAAATAAAACCAACCAAAAACTTGCTTAACAAATAAATCAGGGTTCGCAATTCCCCCCCACACACACACACAATTGGTCATTTACAATGGTGTTTCACTTAAAGAGAAAACTAACTTAAAGAGCAATCCTGTAGAACGCATTATGCTCTTTAAGTGAGGTACAACTGTATCCACATCTGTATAAATTCATCTACCAACTCTACTGCTAAATCTTTGATTTGAAATCACTGCATTTTTAGCAGAATTTGGGAAAGTTATTTTCTTTTTAATTTCCCACCCAAGCTAGCCATGAACCATCCTGTTTGAAGGATTCTGGAGTTTTAGTACAAAAGAGTAACTTTTTCAAACTCTGTTTTACAGAAAAGTCAGCAGGTGCCAAACAAGCCACAGTTAGAGGTGAAAAAGGAATTTACTGTATATACTCAAGTATAAGTCTAGTTTTTTAGCCCCCAAAATGAGGTTCAAAAGGTGGGCTGGACTTATATTTGGGTCCCAAAGCCACAGTGGTGCAAATTCAAACATACAGTAAAAAAAAAACATGAACACTACTGTAACAACTATAAAACATACCAACACAAATGTCTAAATTAATTAATTTTACTGTATTTTCATGTATTTTAATTACTGAAACTCAGTAGTAGCTGCTGCATTTTCTGCCCCCGACTTATACTCAGGTCAATCTATTTTCCTAGTTTTATAGGTCCAAATTAGGTACCTTGAGTTGTATTTGGGATGACTTATAGTCGAGTACATACAGTAACTGGCATAAACACTACACAACTGTGATGTATTATTTAATTTAATTGAAATTTAATTTAATTTTTATATTTATATCACGCTCAATCAGAGGATATCCGACTCAGGGCGGCTCACAGTCATGCATATATATACACAATATAATCAGTATACAACCCATAAACAATACTCAGTGCAGAATAAACAATAAAATCACAGCATAATCAATAGCTAATACCCAATACAAAAATAATCGATTTGACAATGTATAATATATAATACAGAATACCATTCCAATGTTAATCTACATCATCTCTACCACAAACGCAATTAAGTCCAGGTGCGGCTGCAGTAAAATCCTATCCCCATCCCCAGGTGGTCCTCGGGAGGGCGGGGTGAAGTCCTGCATTCCCGGGCTTCACATGCCGGCCAGGGGTGGAGTCTCAGGAGATGGAGGTGCTCCCAGCACAGCTGTCAAGGCGGCCTCCCAACCCATCCCCAGGTGGTCCTCGGGCCTTCTTTCCCTTTGGAGGAAAACGCAGATGTCTGTCTGCAGAAGAGAAATCCCTTTCTGGAGTCAAGGCTACCACCCAGGTTCATCCTAGAATGAAGGTCTTCAAGAAGAAAGGAAAGATTTACACAAGAAATTAAAAAATATATAAGGTACGTCTGGAAGAGTTGTGCCAGCATTAAGTGATATAATGGTAGCTGTCACGGACAGTAAAAAAGAGAGAATGTACTGCATAAATAAGCAGCCACAAATTCTTATGACAGGGCGCTTTCATCTGGAAAACTAGAGTGTGTTCACTCACCCACATGCTGAAACCCATTCTCTGACCCTGCACTTTTTGACAGTTTAGCATCAACCCCTGTGAGTCTTAACTCAGCTTCTGGTGTATGATTAACAAGAAAATACATTAAAGTCGGTGATCCATTATAAAAGACAGGTAAAAACTTCCAAGCTTTCACTAGCAGTGGGAGAAAGACTGTATATTGCCTGCTGAGAGCAGACATAAAGAAAGGCCCCAAATGATTTGGAAGAACCCCAAATTGGAGGAACATTCAAGGTATAGTGAGATAAACAGCACACATTAGTTGAAATCTGTTCACCTAGTTTGATGCAAACAAAATTTATGAGGAAATGGAAATAAGCAACATGTTTAATCTTTGTGGCTAGGGTGGAAATCCCTCCCATAGCTGGGACCAATCCTACCTCTTTGCAGTTCATATAGTTATGAATCAAGGTGTCTGGAGAGACAATGGTCACTGAACTTGAGTTGGATTTATGGACCCCTGTTTCTTCTCCAGTCTCCTAAATTTTGTACTATTTGGCCTGATGAATAATTCTGGAGAACATGAAAGCTCAACACATTTATAACATTTTAGTGAAGCTGTAAAAGCTATTACACAAATCTGATTTTTCTTTTTTCCTGCACTTTCTTCTTCTTCTTCTTCTTTTTTTACAAAGTTACCATCATAGAAATCATAGATACTTTTGTAGGCAAAGTTTTTCCTTGTGGGCAAGGCAGTTCTCACACAAGGGAACATGTATTGTGGGAGATAGCCACATATCTAAGTGGAATAAAGCATATTGGCCTCTCTTAACCATCTGTGACACTTTACAGGCAATTCTTCCTTCTTCGCAGAAATATTAATTCTATGTGCTTCTATCTCCATGCAGGAGGGCTAGCCCTGAAGTCCTCCTTCCATGGTGGACATCAGGATGTTTGCAGCTATGGAAGGAAGCTCCACAAGCCTCTATAAGACATTCAAGTTTCATCCTATTTTAAGCTACATGTGTAACGATCGCCAGACTGTTTTCCTAAGAAAATGTTGAGTCTGGGATTGTACCAGGCAGGATGCTTTTGCCTGCGAAGTCTGGCCTGGATTTTTCTAAACACAAAACAAGTCCTGGGATTTTCAATACTTCTGCTCTGCCTTAACCAATTGCAGCTTTCCCTCTTCCTAGGGTTAGCTAATAAACAGTGCTTCAGCCTAATCTTGGTAGTTTTTAGGTAAACTAAAAACAAACAAACTCTCTTTACTTGTGTGAGGAAACACAAGGGCTTGGATTTTTAAAAAGGTTTATTTTAACAAAACTGAGGTGTTTACAAACAACAACAGTCAGATTTCAAAAAGGGAACAAAGAAAGGCAGCTTCAATAAACACTCAAAAACTCTACAGGCAAGTCAGATAATTTACCCATTCCTAGGCAAAATAATAAACCTATCTTTCTACTCTGGGGAAGCCTTCTTACCTCTACTCAGTTGGATGACTTTAGGATGGCAGCCATTTTCAAAAACAACCCCATTTTCTTTTCCTCTTTCTTTTTCCTTTGGGTTCTCTAGACCCTTCCAGATCAATCTCTCATTCTCAGTCAATCCCAGTCCAATATGCAAGTGAATGGCCTCTTCTCTAACTTTCTGTTTCTGCCCACTGCTGCCAGTCTTCACTGTCTTTACCTGCACTTTTACAAGGGCAATTCCACTCCCCACTTCATTATGACCCAATACTCTGCATGTGCGCTCATACATACATTTACCCTAAAAACATTAGAGCTTCCTCTAATCACAATTTAGGGTGTGTGGATCCTTGAGGAAATAAACCTTTGTGAAGTTGGGTGCATCCTACATTGATTTAGACATCTTATCAATCTTCCAGAAACAGTCCATTTACTTTCATGATTCAAGATTAATTCAAATCAAATACACATTCCTAATATTTGAGTTTTTATGAAGGATGGATGGACAGATGGATGGACAGATAATTTTTAAAAGTTCTTCTAGACTTTAAAAAAAGTTTTGTTTCATTTCCCCCCTCTCATGTATCAGAATGGAAGGTGGAAATTGGCTGAAACCTTATTAGCAAGTTGGCTTTTAGAAAGGAGGTACAGTATACAAATAATCTTTGGGGGTTTATTTCTGTGAAAATGAGTGAGACTTTATGTTCTAGTCTCCCCCTAGCCTCCCATGCAGACTTCTGGAAAGAGTTATTTTCTCATTTTCTCCTTTCTCTCTTTCACTCGGTTTTACACAAAGGGGGTCCCTGAACATGTCTTGTCATTTAGTTTGAATTGTTTCTGTTCTATTTATTTTAAAAAAATGGGGCTCTGCATTCTAATTCTATGGCACATTTTACAAAAGCCACTCTAATCAGTGCATTTCCTGGGACTGAGATTTTGATAACATTGTGGCTCCATCTTCTTTTCTCTTTGTTAGGCAGAGACAAGCAATAGCAGACACTTTGAGTCCCTATTTGGGGGGCTTAAAAGATCATGCTCTTTTGGCTTCGTGTAACTGTTTTAATCTTCTTTTCAAAAACTAAGCTGCTCTCTCTCTCCTGGTTCTTCATTTATTCCCTTTGCCTTTTCTGCAAAAATCAACCTTTGTATTGTTAAACACCTTTCTTGTCATGTACCTCTCAATGCTTTTCTGATGCTTCCTATGCTTATTCCTCTGCTGTGTGGATTAGCAGCACACAGGCTGTACATGACCCCCATCACTGCTCCAAATGTACTGTCATGTTGCCAAATTTTGATGGGACAACAGTAACTCCTCTTCCTTTCTTAAAAATACATGGGGGTAACCTTGTTTTGTTTTAAAGCACAATCACAATCCTGGCAGCCTTCTATGCCCTTGTCTTTAGTGGCAATTCACTGCTCCCATAAAAATTCAACAACCAGAAGCCCCAGAAGAAGTCAGTGCACTACACAACACCCCAGAAGCTGTCCATTAATATTCTATTGAGGCTCAATGTGAATACAGTATATTTCTCAATATCAGGCATTAAATCTCTCCCTTTTAAATTTGTTTTTAAAGTTAGTCAGTAACATTAAGTACCTGTTTGTAAAGAATAATCTGGTCACCTGATTTCAAATGAAATCCTAAAGAAGCAAGGCCAAAGGAGAGATTGTGGTTTCTGTCAAACAAAGCATGGAAATAACATTTTAGATTGATCATATTAAGATCATTTGTTTTGTGTTGAATGTGTCTATCCTTTTGCAAACAATAGTTTTAGATTTACATTAAGTTTTTAAAAGCATCATTTTCAAAATGTCATTAGCATCCTACAAAACTAACAAGCTCTATTGTAAAGCTAGGAAACTGTTTTATACCAGTTAGTAAGATTGAGCTTGCATTGAGGCATTGCAGTGGACTGCAATGGTTCAAGTGGTTAAGGTACTGAACTCAAAGACTGGAAGGTTGGAGTTCGATTCCTAAGTACTACATGATGGATTGACCTCCTGTCTCTGCCCCAGCTCCTGCCAACCTAGCAATTCAAAAGCAAGAAATTGCAAGTAGATAAATAAGTACCAGTTGGGTGGGAAGGTAAACAGCATTCCATGTTGAGGCATGCCTGCCATATATTCACAGAAACGTCTGCAGACGCAGACAGCACTGGCTCTTTGGCTATAAACAGAGATGAGCACTGAACCCTAAAGTTGTATATGACTGGTTTCAAGCAAGAGTTTCCTTCACCTTTACCTTTACATTTGAGTCATCTAGCTGAACCTGGTGCCCTCCAGTGTTTCAGACAGGAGGTAGTCCCAGTTTAACAGGGAGATCTTGGCACTGAAACTGGGACCCTTTCTATGTACAGTCAAACCTCGCATAAAGAGCGCCTTGCTTAAAGAGTAACTCACTTAAAGAGCAGAATTTTCTCTGAATGTTCGCTTCACTTAACAAATAAAACCAACCAAAAACTCACTTAACAAATAAATTGGGGTTCGCAATCCCCCCCCCATTGGTCATTTACAATGGTGTTTCACTTAAAGAGCAAACTTGCTTAAAGAGCAATCCTGTGGAACACATTATGCTCTTTAAGCGAGGTACCACTGTACTGCACTACTCAGCTATGGTTTTATTTAGGAGTAGTTGCTGCCTATTGGTTCTTAAGAAAGGACATGTAAACTGTAGTCATTCTACCTCCTGCTTGGACCCTCAATATGAATGTTTGCATTTCGGCAGTATTTATTTTTCTGCAGAGATGGGACAGTGGGAAGCCTACATCACATTTCATATATTACCCCTGCTAGTATTCTGTCTGAAGAAAGCTGTCAACCAAAATTCTGTCTTTCCCCACCCGCATCCCGGGCTGGGTATTTGAATGCTGTCAGGTTTATGCAGCATGAATCCATTACAATGCAGGATTGTTTTCGTAGCCGAAGTGCAAACATGATAAGTAAAAATGGACCCTCTCAAGCTGTGGCATGAAATTGATTTCTCAAGGCTTACCCTTTCTACACATAAAAGCAGCACTGGTGTTTTGTGCCAGAGCGTCTCACCTTGGTAACGATGCAGCATGAGATTGATCCACTTTGCAGCTTGAACGGAGAAATCTTAATTTAGGATTGTCAAAGAAGTCCCTCTTTTTTCCTGACAAATGGATGCTAAGGTACCAGTGAGCAAATCTTTCCCTCAAAGGAAACTCAGGCACACACACACACACACCCTTCTGCACAGAGCACAGCTGGAACTAGGATCCCACAGATGTGAACGAAGTAATGGACCAAGAGTACAGACACCAGCAAAACTTTTCAGAGGCTGCACCAACAGTTGCATCAGACATCATTTTGTAATGGGTTCAGTACCAGTGGTCTAAGAGCAATGTCACCATGAACTGCCAGCAGGGCTGACTCCAATCTGATCTGGCAAAGCCCAGAGTCACAGAGGTTGTATATAGAGGCTGGTATGAAGAACAGAATAATATGTGAATCACCTGCTTGGATGAATTTGGGGGAGTTAGTCTTTCTCCACATTGCCACCTGGGTTCTCTATGTAGCAGTAGGCCAGACCTGGACAGGTGGGGAGGAGGCGCTGCAGTAGTCTACTGTGATTCTGTAATCTTTAGCAAGTGTCCTGCTGTACAAACTGCTGAGTTTTATTGCACATACCTGAAGATACTGCTGGTGTATCACTTACCCTGCTGCAAAAAAGCATCCCTACCTAGCCGGCTGATCTTGTCTTAGGCATGGTGATGCATGTCATGGAACGACGTCTTTTTCCTAACGTTCCCAAAGCATGGAGGGGACCTTGTTTTTACTAGGCCCTAAAAAATCATTTCCCTCTTTGTGTCACAAGACTGTCTCACAAGACAGCTTGTTTTCCAGTTCAGTGTTCCCATTTCTTATCTGTAGTTAGCCTTGTTGTGACTACTACAGAGCACTGTTCCTACACGTATGTACACATTTCCATGTTTTGGGAACCTTCTGTTTCAATGAGAACTTTCTCTCATTGGCCTAAACACGCCACATGGTTAATAATGTCCATATTGGAGGGAGGGGCAGGTTCAGTTCGTTTTTGGATGTCTATGGGTTAACATCTATGCCTGGGGACATTTTCCATTTTGCTTTCACAATGATTACTTAAGCTTCATGTTTTGCTTTCTGGACTGATTCTATATTACTGAACTTTATTTACGTTTTATGGACTATCCTTTAAGAAACCTGCTCAATAAACCTACATTTGCTTCAACAACGTCTCCTCATTGGGCTAAAGGGCAAGAGAAAGCATTGCATTCATTTAGAAGCCTCTATACACGCTACCTGCTTAAACCTCCTTGTGGAAGAAACGCAGCTAAGGGCTTGTAGCTGGATTTTGCCACTCAGCTCATCCCTGGGGGGTCTGTTTTAGGAGGGCCAGACCAGAGGGGCCGGCTGTTGCGTGACAATGCAGTCACGTCAGGTTTTTGTGTTGGAGGCTAGTTTGTCAGGAGCAGCTCAGTACATCATGATGACCAGGGGATTGTCCCAAGTGGTATCTGGCCCACTCATGTTGCAGGGCATACCATGCTGGGCTCAATGGTGGTGATCTGGGAGGGGAGGGGGACTCTCTGTGGTTCTGATGTCATGGATAAATCTCTACCTGGTAAGATATAGGTTTATTGAAACTCTGAGATTCTGTGGGGGTTTGGCCTAGGAAACTGATAATTCCCACTGGTTTCCTGGTGCCTCTTAGGGAGTTTGCAGCAGAGGTGGCCAAGGCTATTGACATAATTGCTCCTAAGAGTCCCCTCCCATGGCGTGCAATAAAACTAACTCCTTGGTTTATTGGGAAGCTGGGAATGATCAAACAAGTGGGGCAGAGACTCGAGTGACAATTGTGGGAAACTTAGAGCAGGTCCAATTGAACGTGGGCTAGAGTTCATTGGAAATCCTGCCCCATGGCAGGGACGGCAGCAAAGCTGCAATTCTTCTCTGCCACCATTTCATCTGTATAGAGCCATCTAGCAGACCTCTTTCAGGTAGTCAATGGCTAGTTGAATTGATGGCCACAAGATAAGGATGATGACCATTCAATGGCCCACTGGATGGCTACACAATTGTGTTGGGTTTTTGCACGGATTACCAAACTTTTTACACTGCAGACCTGACTGCGCCCCCTAGATAGCTGAGCAGGCCAGTCATGAGGTTCCCCCTACCGTAAATGCTGCTGTAAAACACATCCACACCTGTTGTAAGTACATTTGTGACAGCTGCAGGCGCATTTGCACAGCCATGTTTTATAGCTGTCATGGATGTGTCTGCTTCTGTTTCCAGTGCAACAGTGGCGGTGCGGGTCACATGTAATGGTGCCATGGGCCAGCCGACAGGCCATAGGCTGGCCACCCCTGGCTTAGTGGTTAAGATGCTGAACTTGATGACTGGAAGGTTGGCAGGTCAGAAGTTTGAGACCCGAGTGCTGGATGATGGAGTGAGCTCCCTTCTCTGTCCCAGCTCCTGCCAATCTAACAGTTTGAAAGCAAGAAATTGCAAGTAGATAAATAGGTACCACTTCAGTGGGAAGGTAAACAGCATTACATGTGTTCTGGTGTCTAGTCATGCCTGCCACATGTCCACGGAAATGTCCCCACACAGAGACAGCTATAAACAGAGATGAGAATTGAATCCAAGAGTCAGATATAACTGGCTTTCAACCAAGGGAAACCTTTCCATTTCAAGTAATATCATGTTTGCACTTACTTATGTTTGTACTTTAGCTACCAGTGTCTGGATGCTATAGTTAATGCAGATTCTGGTGATATAATTTTGACTCCTGCTATATCCTGTTGTTGTTGTTGTTGTTGTTGTTGTTGTTGTTGTTGTTGTTGTTGTTGTTGTTGTTGTTGTTGTTGTTGTTGTTGTTGTTGTTGTTGTTGTTGTTGTTGTTGTTGTTGTTGTTGTTGTTGTTGTTGTTGTTGTTGTTGTTGTTGTTGTTGTTGTTGTTGTTGTTGTTGTTGTTGTTGTTGTTGTTGTTGTTGTTGTTGTTGTTGTTGTTGTTGTTGTTGTTGTTGTTGTTGTTGTTGTTGTTGTTGTTGTTGTTGTTGTTGTTGTTGTTGTTGTTGTTGTTGTTGTTGTTGTTGTTGTTGTTCTTCTTCTTCTTCTTCTTCTTCTTCTTCTTCTTCTTCTTCTTCTTCTTCTTCTTCTTCTTCTTCTTCTTCTTCTTCTTCTTCTTCTTCTTCTTCTTCTTCTTCTTCTTTCACACAGCCAAGTCCAACCCTATGAGACCCCCATGCCAGGCTCCTCTGTCATCCACCATCCTCTGGAGTCTGCCCAGATTTACGTCCAATGTCTCAATGATGTGACTTGCTCTACAGGACCCAATACTTCACTTTGAGCTTCTTTGAGGAAAGGTGGAATACGAATGTGTATTTTTAAAATCATTATTATGATTATTAGAACATTCACCTTTACAGAGGAAGAAATCTTTTCCAAGGTAGACTTGGGAGGAAAGGGAGAGGGAAATGAAGAAGAGTGTTGAGAAAAGAGACTCATAACCCAAGGAAAGCATCATAGAAGATCTTCATTTCTCATACGTGTGTTTTCCTGCTCAGTACCAGACATCTTGTTTGATTGTGTGAGCTGGTGGGGCAGGGTGGGGGGCATTTAAAAATTTTCTTTGAGGCAGTAGAAAACAACCATATGTCTAAAAATTTAAATGAAATATTAACATATTAACAGCAGGATGTAAGTAATGGATGATCAGAGCTACAGGAGTCTCCAGGGTGTACAGGCTCACGAAGTACTAATCATCAAGATCATTTCTCGCTTCCCTCCCTTTGTGGTATTTAAAAAAAACAGTAAAAGGCAATAAAAATCTTGATTTGGAAAAAGGCTCCGCTCAGTACTCTATAGAGTGCTTCTTTGGGAAATGAGAGCAGATTTTGTCATGAGCCTTTTTACCTCCATGTACTGGGCTGGGATTCTTTAGGCTGCTGGAATGAGACATGGCAAAGTTCCTTATGCAGTGGCAGCAGTTCCTGTAAAACCACCATTGTATTTTTATAGGTGTTATGAGGAGTTGGCTTTGTGTTTTAATATTTCAGGAAAGTGGAAACCTACCTGAAACCCTATAAAAAACATGCCTACAGGCATCAAAGCCATCAGGGGAAATTTCTATTCATGGCACTTTGTGTCGGTTTAATCAGGTGGGAGAAATAGGTTTGCACAAATAAACCGTCTCTTTCCAAAGATGTCATGCATAAGTCTCTTCTTGGGCTTGTACACTATGGCCTGTTTCCTGGGACAAAACTAGCTATAATTAGAACCTTGAGATTAATTTGCAGTTGATGATGCTATTAACATAAAAAAGGGGGAATAAAAGAGAGAGGCTTGTTTTGTATGAAAGGAAGGGAGGAGGTGTGGAAAGAGGTTGATAGAGACATACCTCCGATTTAATATTCACTATGCAAATAGAACCAACAGCCACAGCCTGTGGCAATGCCGCAGGGTGCCAAGGGCACTAATTAAATTCAAGAGAAAATAGCACAGTGATATGGCTTGTGAGTTCTGCAAGCCGGACTGCATAAATGCAGCTATCTTAGTACTTCTCTTTCTTTCTCTCTTTGACATGTGGAAGAAAAACACTTCTTTTCTTTCATAAAAGAGTGTTTTCCATGGTTAAGACCTCTCAGAGGGACATCTCATGATGCATTTTAGGGCATCTTTAAATGCTGAAGGGCACAGTCCTACTGCTTGACTTAAACAATTGGACGTCTCACCACAGCTTTTACTTAGCTAAAGTCAAGATCTTTCCTTAAAATGCATCTCTGGTGAGCTTTACCAGAGAAGCAAAAAATAGCTTAGCTGTATTCATTAGAAAAACTAGGGGCTCAGTGGTTGAGAAGCTCGCCTTGTTAGCTGGAAGGCTGGCAAGTTGGCAGTAAGAGACACAGGTAACACATGACAGATTGAGCATCTGTCTCTGTCCAAGCTCTTGTGGACATGAACGGAGCTTCATTTGGGCATTCCCTGAGCAGTTTCTTCCACAAAAATCCTTTCAACCCAGAATAATTTCTGACACAAAATTATTATTATTAGAAAAACTAAAACTGGATACTTCTGGAAATATGAACTTGAAATAATTTTTTCTGAGGTGTTTTTTTTCCTGTTTTAGACTGCTCTAGAAAAAGAGGGGTCAATTTTGCAGCATATATTCAAAGTCTTTGCCACCATTTTGGTGGTGGCTCATTTCTTTTGTACCCAGAATATCCTGAAATAATGCTGACCTTTGGGCATTGTGCAAAATGGTGGCCAGACTGTGAGCACAACTGCTGTGTGGGAACTTGCCGTCCACAGCAGCCGTTCTCCTTCCTACAAACCTTTAGGGGAGGAAGAACACTGTTCTTTAGCCAACTATTGCTAATGGCCAAGGCTCCCATCTGTTAAACTGTTGCAGAATTTCTCTTCCTGCCAGGATGATTTGGGGAAATATTTCCCACAACAGAGGTGGAAACTTCTTAGATGCTGTTTGCACACAGCTATAGCAAAAAAAAAAAAAAGGGGGGGGGGAGCGCTTGTTCATTCAAAAACCCCAACTTACATAGGCCTCGAGTTACATAAAATTCAAATTATATAATGATTTTTGCATTAAAACAATGTCCCGATTTACATAAATTCCCCAATTTACATAACTCAATTTCCTATGGGTTTGCTTCGAGTTACATAAAAAATTGATTTTTCCTATGGGGTTGTTTTCATTTACATAAATATAATTTTCCTATGGGTTTGCTTCGAGTTAAGTAAAAAGGTGATTTACATAAAAGCCTACGAAACAGACTTTTTATGTAAGTAGGGGTTTTACTATATCTGCTTCCTGTGCTGAGCTTGACTACCAGAAGGTCAGCAGTTCAAAACTCGAGTGCTGGACAACGGGGTGAGCTCCTGTCATCTGTCCCAGCCTATAGCAGTTTGAAAGTAAGAAATTGTAAGTAGATAAATAGGTACTGCATTGGCAGGAAAGGTAACAGTGTTCCATGTGTTCCGGCACCTATTCATGGCTGCCACATGACCATGGAAACATCTGCAGATGCAGACAACGTTGGCTCTTTTTTCTCATCTGTGCCAATATTGGCCCTTTTTTCCTCATTTCCCCTCTTCACCCCAGCACAGTGGATTTTTATCCATAATGTTTCCCTTTAAAACAGAGGTGGCCAAACTATGGCCTGTGGGCCGGATCCGTCCCTGATGCCAATTCATCTGACACATGCAACTTCCCAAAGCAGAAGTAAAATATACCCATGCATGCTCAAAAAGCTGTCATAAATGCACCTGTGGCTGCCATAAACACATTTACAACAGCCGCGGGTGCATATACGGCAGCATTCTGTGCATACACAGGCATGTTTTACTTCTGCTTCCAGTGGGAGGAACCACGTGTCCAGCGCACTGAACCATGGGACCAGCCCGCAGCCCAAAAAGTTTAGGCACTGCTGCTTTAAAATAAGGTATACCCTACCAGCAGACTGCATTCCCAGAACCATCCAGGATGTGATAATTTGTTCAGAAACCATTGGTATAGGGAGCACATGCTTTCCTTTAGAAGGAAATAAAGCACTGTTCAAGGTAAATTCCCACTTTCTCTACCAGGGATTCAGTGATGATGTGGATGGTTTGCCACCCTTGATCTCCAAAGACTGTTACCCTGGCTTCAGTTGTTATCTCATGTTTCCTCAGAGTGATCAGCACTGTTGCAATGGTAGGCAAGACTGCTAATGGCAAAGGAAATAAAATAACACTCAAAACCAATCTATAAAACATGAAACATTATACACAACGAATAGTTTTTCTGAAACAAAAAAAATTCCAGAGATCAATAAGACAGCCAGGTAAAAACAACAAAAACATCAGTAGCAGCTAAAATAGATCACCTCAATAGGTTTAAAGCCCTGCCTGAATAAAAACATTTTTAACAAACAGGGCAGTCCAGAGAGGAACCAAAATAGCCTTCCACGAGTTCTGAATAAATTGAGTTCTATGCCATTTTTTTCTTCTCTTTTCAAGTTCTGAATCTACTGACAGATCCACTAGAAGATTGTAGCCTTTTTCAAGTCATCTTTATAAATGGTTGAAGCACTCTCAGGCACAAATATATATTGATATAATAATATCACTCCCTTGCTCTTTTTAGTTGTTTTACTGGTTTTAAGTTTTTTATAGTTCTCTGGTGGGATTTATGTGGTTTATGATGTGATTGTTGTATGCTGCCCAGAGTCGCTTGCCGAGTGGGCGGCAATACAAATGTGACAAATAAATAAATAAATGAATAAATAAATAAGGTAAAGGTCGCCCTTGCTTGAAAGCCAGTCATATCTGACTCTAGGGTTCAGTGCTCATCTCTGTTTATAGCCAAAGAGCCAATGCTATCTGTGTCTACAGACGTTTCCATGAACATGTGGTCGGAATGTCTAGACACCGGAGTGAATGGATTGCTGTTTACCTTCCCACTAAAGTGGTCCCTATTTATCTACTTGCAATTTCTTGCTTTTGAACTGCTAGGTTGGCAGGAGCTGGGACAGAGATGGGAGCTCATTCCATCATGCAGTACTTAGGTATCGAACTCTACCTTCCAGTCATCAAGTTCAGTGTCTTAACCACTTGAGCCACCTTAGTCCCTTGGATAAGCTTGTGCCATAAATGCCAGTGTGCATGTTAGCAGAGACCCATGGTTGAGACGCAACTGGAATCAGTATGAAAACAAATAGTTCTACATTTTTATAGATGTAAATGCACAAGCGCTGAATTATCAAAGTTCATATATGTATGGAGGGAAGCCAAGAAGACAACTAGATGCAACTAAACAAAAAAGAAAAGGAAGGTAGGTAGGTAGGTAGGTAGGTAGGTAGGTAGGTAGGTAGGTAATGGTTTGAATCCAGTATGGAGTCCTCACAACAGTAGCCCCATTAAATTAGTAGGATTTACATAAGTGTTGATTTACCATACAGGAGTTGCTTCAATGGGTCTACTAGTTGAAACAACCAGTTGGATATAGGCTAATTAATTTTACTTTTCAGCTTTTAAAACAGACTGTAATGGAGGCATCCCAAGAGACTCTGCTTATGTGCTTTGTTCCTGCTGACAGAACCAGTTATAGCAATATTGGCACACTAGTTTTGTAACCTCAGGTTACTATGCCTCCAGGATCCCAGTGGCAAGACGGATTTTAAAGAGAACCAAATAGGAATAACCTGAAAAACACAAGCCCCTTTGTGGTATCAGCCTAATTATTATCTTTCGATTTAATTTCAAAAATACTTGTAAGCATTTCCAAACTAGTAAGATTTTTCTGAAAGATTAGGATAATCACTTCTTTTGCAAAAGCTGCATTCAAATATCTGCTGATAGGGGAAAAAATAGAAGCTGAGAATAACAAAAATACTATACAAGGTTGAGTATCAAACTACTTTGCTCGTGCACACCTCTGTCATATAAGGGACCTTATTCTTGGGTACCTTAACATGCCTTCCTGTTACCCCTCACCATTTTACCTTCTTACCAGCAGCATCTGCCCTTCCTGTTGGGGCAACTCCCCATTATAAGTTCCCCTTGGCTCCGCTTGGCCAAGCTAGTGAGAGTGCAGGGGATCTGAATTAGGTAGCTGGATGTGGCCGCAATTGTGTGGTCCAGTCAACCCCAGTCCCAATTCAAAAGACACAAAGAGTCTCAGGTTAATTAAATTTATTAAGAAATTAAAGGTAATGAGTATAGCATAAGGAAAAGTTGCAAAACTAGTCATTCAAACTAAGTACACAAAAATAAAGAAAGTTTAACTGGTTGCATTAGGCCCCTGGGCCTTTATCTGACTCACAGTTACATTGTGTGAGACCCTCCCACTACAGGTCCTCAGTGAAAGAGAGCGATAATCTCCTGGAGGAGTGATTTAATTATCCTGGTATCATTTTTCCCACATGTGAGCAATTAGCCAATAATGATTTATTTACATACTTCAGAGTCACATTGGAATGTATGTACCGACTTCCTACTCATATCCATTCACCATTTTGGAGAAACAGGGATCAAAGAAAAGCACATTTCAAATGGGACTTTCTATGACAACCCCCTCCCCCCCCCCCCCCAAATGAAGAGACATATGCAGGAGCTGGATTTTAAAAATGAGCCATTTTATTGAAACACATCAGAACATTGCACTGGGGCATGTAGTATGGGTGAGAAACCAGTTTGGAGTGAATCAATAAACAGCGGGATAAATGGTCAACGGACTGCAAAAGTGGTGCTCAATAAAGACACACAACATGCCAAAAAAAAGGCTTTAATATAAATCAAAATGGTGAAAGGTTAATGCACAAGCCGGTGGGCACACCCTTAGGTAGTGCCGTTTCAGCTCCTGTAACAACGCTGGCCCATACCCGATGACAATGCTGCAATTTATTTGAGAATCAACCCACACTACCCACCACATGGTGTGTGTGAAATAACCCCCAGCCCACCCCAGCCCAACATATCAGACTGGGGGGGGGAGTGCAAAATGGTAGAATAGCCCCCCAAAAAAAGTTTGAGGGGAACCAGAAGAAACAGTGCAGGCAAGGAAAGTAAGCTGAAGCAAACCATAGAGTTCAGGGAGGATCTGAAAAAAAAAACAGGAAAAAAAGGGCAGTTAGTCAAGGCAAGCAAATCCTCCCTCCGGGACCCCTCTACTCAGCCTGGAGGGGAAGATTTGCCGCAGCTGAGGGTGGTAAGAGGAAGACGCTTCAGCCTCCCTCCAGGCCCTTGTTATCTCGGCCGGAGGCCATTAAAAGGACCAGTGCGGCAGGCGCTGAGAGGATGCTCCCGCCTCCCTCCAGGCCCCCACCATTTCACCCCAGAGGAGAAGATTTGCCACAGCTGAGGGCAGTAAGAGGAAGATGCTCCTGCCTCCCTCCGGGCCCTTGTCACCTTGGCCAGAGGCCATTAAAAGGTCCAGCGCAGCAGGCGCTGAAAGGACGCTCCCACCTCCCTCCAAGCCCCCGCCATCTCGGCCCGGAGATTTGCCGCAGCTGAGGGCAGTAAGAGGAAGATGCTCCCACCTCCCTCCGGGCCCCTGTCATCTTGGCTGGAGGCTGTTAAAAGGACCAGCATGGCAGGCACTGAGAGGATGCTCCCACCTCCCTCTGGGCCCCCACCATCTCGGCCCGGAGGAGAAGACTGTGGCTAGACGTTATGTTGTTATATTGTATACTATATCATATTACCGTCATGAGAAGATTTGCCGCAGCTGAGGGCAGTAAGAGGAAGATGCTCCCACCTCCCTCCGGGCCCTTGTCACCTTGGCCAGAGGCTGTTAAAAGGTCCAGCGCAGCAGGCGCTGAAAGGATGCTCCCACCTCTCTCTGGGCCCCCGCCATCTCGGCCCGGAGGAGAAGACTGTGGCTAGACGTTATGTTGTTATATTGTATACTATATCATATTACCGTTAATTGGGAGGATGTTGTATTTCTGATCATATTGTTATTTTGTATTTTGTATTTATGAATGGGATTTTCTTGATATTATATTGTTGGATGTACTGTTATATTATTGCTTGATTGTATTGCCATGTAGTTATTGTTTTGCTGTGTGTTGTTTTATCACAGTATTGTTGCTCTATTATTGTTTTGTATTGGTGATTATATTTTATTTGTTGTACACCGCCCTGAGTTGATTGCACCAAGTAGGGCAGCATAGAAATCTAAAAATAAAATAAAATAAATAAATAAGGTAGAGAAACTCAGGCGCTAGCCAGAGGGGGGTGCTGGTGAAAAAGCAGCAGCTGGGGGCGCGGAGGCACGTGCCAGGGGCCCCTGGGCACAGGGAATAGGGTGGGCCAGAGCCGCAGTGGAGCAGGAAGAGGCAGCATGCAGGCCCAGGCAGATGGGGCACTCATGCTTGTAGCAGCACTGCTTCTTGGCACAGTGACCCTGTGCCAACAGAATGTTCATGGGAGGGCAGGAGCTACATCACAAATGTGGGATGTAGGGGAGTCCAAAGGCTGCTGGACCAAGTGGCCACAGTCATACTGAGAGCCAGCCATGATGGGGTCATATATTGAAGCCAGAGGTGAACATTAGGCTCATCCCAACGCATGTTGGGATGGATAGTGGCCCTCATGCGAAAGCTCTCATCATAAGCCTTCCATGACTCACCAGGGAAGTCAACGTGAGCCCTGTAAATTAGGTCAAGGTATTGCATCGGATAACATTAAAATCCTATGGGATGCATCGGATAACGTTAAAACTCCATAGAGTTACATTGTAACCAACGCAGGCTTTAGCAAATGTTATCCAATGCATCCCATAGGATTTTAACGTTATGCGATGTAATTTTTTTTCCAGATTGCTTAAAGTTATGCGATTTTAGCGTTCTCTGATGCAAACTTTATCCAAGGTATTACTGTACTTTATTTGAAAACTTGGATGGACGAGGCCAGCTAGAATTTCTGCTACCGGTTCTGGCGGTCTGGTGCAAACCTGCTGATGCCCATCACTGATTAAATCCCTTTTACAATTTATGAAATGAAGCCTGTCATTACCAAAAGACCAACTGAAAAAACAGGTAGATGCTTAGCAAACATCACAAACTCCAAAGTTAAGACAAAGGCATTGCAGTATATTTATCACAGTGCTAGTTGCAATACAATACTGTGATATTTGTGAGATTCCCCCCCCCCACCCTATTTCTTCTGTAAACTGTTGTCTCATAAAATTCAAGAAACTGGTATCAAACCAGAGGGACCAATATATACCAAAAGTTTGGCCCTTTCGAAAACAAATTAAGCCCCTCAGATCAGCTGCCATGCCAATGCAGCCTCTGTTTTATGAAAGCATTCCAGCCAACTGTCTTCTCAACAACTAACACTACATTTGAGCTCAAATGAGATGTTACACTGAGAGACTAACAACATGGCAATGGCTTCAAGAAGCAAATAGAAACTGGTTTGTAGTTTGGTAATTAATCCCAGTTTGCTGTAGATAGTACATACAATAAAACTGCAGCACCATAGCACACACAAAGGGTCTCTGCCTCACTGTACAGAATAGATTCCACAATAAACCATCCAGGGAGGCATCTCCACACACACCCGCAAGACCCTAGGCCAGGGGTGCCCAAACTACAGCCCGGGGGCCGTGTGTGGCCTCCGACGCCAATTCATCCAGCTGTGAAGCCTGCATTGCTCCTGGAAGTGGAAGTAAAACGCACCCGTACAGGCGCGTTTTACTTACACTTCCAGGAGCAATGAGGGCTTCGCAACCAGATGAATTGGCATTAGGGGCCACCCCAGCTCCCGGGCCTTAGTGACTGGCTCCCTGAACCAGGTGATCGGCCCGTGGCCCAAAAAGTTTGGGCACCCCTGCCCTATGCTTCTAGATAAATTGGACAATGCATTATATCTTTTCCATAGAGGAGCACAATAAATTAAGAAACAAGCCAAAATTGGAACCATTGCACAAAAGAAAATGAAATCAGGAAGGGAGAGGGGGGAAATAATAAAAGAAGCTTATTCTGTTTGAAGCTTCCCTTCTAGCGTCAGCCATTTTGCAGAACTTTATTAAAGTGGCATTTCTCGAGGACTGGCTTGGAATAATAGATTCTTTCCCAACCCCATCCGAGGCCAGCAAATTATCTTCCTTTCTATTCATCCCTCCTCAAAAGTAAAGACAAACCTTCCCCTGCCCCAAGGGGAAACTTGTTAATTCTACTTCAATATTTCTTTGGCCATCGCAGGTTAAGAAGAATAAGAGTGCAATGGCGCTCAGCGACAGCGGCACTAAATGTCTAGGGAATGGGCAGACCAGTAAACAAGCAGAGTTGTAAACAAACCAACACCATTACTTCAGGCCCTGCAGCTCAGCAGTGAGAAAGCTGACATGTCTCTTTTGTGAGGCAGGTAATGAGACTGTGCATCAAAACAGCTCCGTTTGGTCATTTTCTTTTTATTTGTTCTGGCAACATTTCCCCAAAACTAAATGGGTCTGTGTGTCTGCTTGTATGTGGCCATGCACAGGTGCACAAAACGGCTTGTTATCAGAACAAAAGATCCCACATGGAAGCAAAAAGAGATTTCCATACAAAGAGAATTTGAATTCAACTCAAACTCTCCTATGTTTTCAGCCAAGCAGATGGTTTGCACAGAAACAGTGCCCTATTTGAACTGCTTTCATACCGTAGCAGGATGTCTGGCCGGACATACTGCTACAGCAACGGAGTAGATCCTACAGCCAGCGACTCAATGCCGAGTGTTGGGTGGCAGTAAATAACCTGACTCCCGAAAAGACCCAGTGGCTACGGGTGGATGAGCCCCTTTAGGTGGGGTGATGGTCCCCTCAGTGAAGGAATGCCACTGGAAACCATCATATTGGGCCCAATATGAGCAGAAGAGGAACTCTGATTCCCAATAGTTGTGGAGGCGGAAGATGCCATGTCAGATGGACTGGCTGTGAAGGCACACCTTGTCCATATCCTCAAGGCTGTGGCAGTCCATTGCAGTCCCAGTGTTAAATCCTGCATGGCTCCGTGATCATCGGTGTGTGGGTCACTTCATGGCAAGCTAGGATCCACTTAAACAAATTCATGCAAATGACATTTCTCCTGTTTCAGGAAAAAAATGCATTCTTGGATACAAGTTGCAGCTGATGATAACAATACTGGAGAGGTGGGGAAGAAATATAAATAAGTAGTAAACAAGAATTCCATACTTCTTCTACTCCCACCCTAACTGTCCACCTCCGTTTAACATATAATGAAGCTAGTTCTAAATGATTTTGTCAGTGCAGCATGATACAACAAGAACACAACAGCCCAGGCCAGAAAAACTTGTTAGAAATATGACATGATTAGAAAAGAAAATGTTTCAACTAATGAAAGCATCTGAGTGTCACAGTAGAAACATCTGTTACTTCTAAGATTATGCACATTAGCTTGCTTCGTTTGGTAACTGGTCTTCAGGACTTAAGAAAAGAATTGCTTTGAAATCTTACTTCACAAACCCAAAGAACTGCCTACCTCACTTCTCTACAATATTAATGCACAAATAGTTCCAGTAAATGGCTATCTCTAATGTCTGTTTGTGGCCTTAGATGCCAGGATGAAGCTTTGGATAGGAGCTTTCACAATCTTTCCTAATACTCTGTGGAATATGGAAAATATGTTGTATAGGGTTCCCAGATCTTAGAGCACTATCTGAATTTCTGGGAGGTCCTTTGCTTCTCCAGGCCTTCATGTGGAGGATGGGGTGGGGGCTCTCAGGACAAACAATAGTTAGTAGAGGAGAAAGTTCAACTGCATGTGAGATACTGTATATCTTTTATGGTTCCATATGATTTCCTACCCATTTCCATTTAGCATCACTTCTTACTGGCTCAGAGTGAGGTTATGTCCCAATCCTCATCTGCCTTTCCTCTGTGATGTCACAATGGCTTTCCTCATGACATCACAAGAGCTAGTCCCCTGGTCTCAGTTGCTAGACCTGAAATCTCAGGGATTGACCTGATAGTCCTGCTTATCTAGTTGTATATCTCTGGCTATCATACATATAAATGAAAGATATTGTTGATATGGCGCCTCTTTTAATTGGGAAATAATGTAAGGAACTAGCCATTTGATACAACCCTCTTCTCATCAAAGTGCATCCCAGAATTTTCTCCTGGACCCTCTGGCAGGATTCTATTGAAGTAACTAAGTGATACAAGAGACATTGAACTGCTATCACTCTCTCATTGACCATAATATTAAGGTTAAGGGGGAGGATCTATGGCCATCCTCAGGTTTTTGTTTACAACTTCCATAGTTCCTTATCATTGGCCACATTGGCTGAGATTTGGGAGTGGTAGAACTAGACACAAATATCTTGAAGACCAAAGGTTCCTCATACCTGGTCTACAGTGGGTGGTGATCAAGAAACCCACCCCACAGTCTGACTTTCCAATGCCTATCCAATCTTTCTGCATATTTTTTACCTAAGGTCAGAGGAATCCTCAGAGAACGCGCAGGAGGCCATGGCTATTGACCAGCTGTGAGTGGTTTTCTTTCTGTAAAATCTCCCATCACCACCTCCTTTCCCTTAGCAAAATAAAAAATGTTTAACACCCATTATTCATCCTGGTAGATTGTAGCCGGAATGATCAAGGACTAGAATTAATATAAGATTTCCCATAACCAACTCCTGTATCAAACACTAGAATGGATTTTAAAAGTTTTCCTAAAAATAAAAAGCCAATCCCAAAAAATAGATAAATCATAGATAAAGGGTTGCAAATTGTCTACACAACATACAGATAGAAAATACAGTTGTACCTCACTTAAAGAGCATAATGCCTTCCACAGGATTGCTCTTCAAGTGAGTTTGCTCTTTTAGCGAAACACCATTGTAGGTGACCAATTGTGATTTCTGTTGGGGGGATTGTGAACCCCGATTTATTTGTTAAGTGAGTTTTTGGTTGGTTTTATTTGTTAAGTGAAGCAAATATTCAGAGAAAATTCTGCTCTTTAAGCGAGTTACTTTTTATGTGAGGTGCTCTTTATGTGAGGTTTGACTGTACATAACAAACATACATTAAACATAACAAAACCTATCTCCTATCATCTGTTATATGAGCTCATGTAAACCCCTTAGATGTTTCTTAGAGAGAGAACCTTCCCTGACCAATTCCTTCTATAGGATAGACTTTCTGAACCCCACTCCTACTCCCTCAAGAGACATGGATGAAAGACATATCCCTTCCCTAGATGACTATTTTTCTATAACAGTTGGCAATTTCTCTGAGTGGCTCTAGCTCAGTGTTTCACAATCTTTGGTTTTTGGATTTCAATTCCCAGAAGTCTAAGTCAGTACATTGGCTGCTCAGTGCTTTGGAGAATTGACATAGGCTTCTGGGAATTGAAGTCCCAAAACCAAAGGTTAGGAAACAATGCCTAGCTATTCACTTTGGATTGCTTTCAGTATCCCTTAATGTTCACTCAATCTATTCCAGGAACACATATCCTGAAAGAATCCTCAAATTCTTGATATGCTAGCTAGCTCTCCATTGTTCTTACAAACACTTTTTACCAGAAAGACATTACCTCCCCATCAGAGTGCTCATGGATCAGATGTTCCATATTATTAGAGTCAGGTTCGCCTGATTGGGGCGGGATAATAAATCTAAATAAATAAATAAATAAATAATTAGTCTTTCACATTTCCTCTGAACAGGGTGCTTTTCAATTGACCAACAGGTTAACTCTTTAATTTATTGATAGTGGCACTCAAAATGCCCTAATACTCCACATGAATAGGAATTTATAAAATAATAATTATTATTATTATATGTCACAGGGGGGGGGCATTAGGATTTTAGAGATGCTCAGGTGAGGCATGGCCAAAAAAAGGGCACTTGTCTAAATGTAGTACCTGTTCTTATAAAACTATTTGATTTGTCAATGGTGGCTTCAATACTTTTCCTGCTATCTTGATAATGTAAGGTTTAATTCAATGTGCTCCTTGCATTTCCCCTGTCTTTCCATGCTCTTCTCTGACCCCTGAAAAGAGTGTTTTATCTTGTTCCAAGGAGCAGAGATCAGCACCACAGTGCTTCCAATGGAGAGTTCATTTCCACATCAAAACCTCTAGATCAAAAGGTTCTAATTAGTACTCTATTCTTTTAGCATTTTATGAAAGAAATTGTTATGTTCCAGTAGGCAAAAGAATATTTAGCTACAATTTCAAAAGGCCTCATGAAGAAAAGTGGTTTCCAGCGATATTGCTTGTTAAAAGTTTATTACATACATGAATCCTCATAATCCTTACAACCAACCTGGGGACACTTGAACCAAGGCAAGTAGAATTTTCTTTTGCACTATGTCAGGGGTACCCAAACTATGGCAAAGGGGCCGGATATGCCCCCTGACACCAATTCATTCCCCCCCTCCCCACAAAGCCATTGTCGCTCCCGGAAGCAGAAGTAAAACAGAAGTGAGGAGGGCTTCGGGGGCCAAATGAATTTGTGTTGGGGGCCAGATTTGGCCCCCAGGCTGTAGTGACTAGTCCTGTGAACCACGTAAATGGCCTATGACCCAAAAGGTTTGGGCACCCTTGCACAATGTGGACAATGTCTTCAAGGTTGTAAAGAAGTGGAAGGAAAAAATGTGCTGTAGTGCCCAAGGAACTCTGATTGTGCATCTGATTGTGCAGTGGCTTAGAGGGTAAGACGCTGAACTTGATGACTGGAAGGTCAGCAGTGTAAGACCCAAGTGCTGCAGAATGGAATGCGCTCCAACCTCTGTCCCAGCTCCTTCCAACCTAGCAGTTCAAAAGCAAGAAATTGCAAGTAGATAAACAGGGACCAATTTAGTGGGAAGGTAAACAGTGTTCCATTTCATCATGCCTGCCACATGTCCATGGAACAGTGGCAACGCTAGGGGGGGCAAGGGGGCTCTGGCCCCGGGCGGCGCTTTTTGGGCTATGTATGTTCTTGGACTACAATTCCCAGAAGCCCTAGCAGGAGCCGGTGTCAGTGTCCACCAGGGGACGGCAAATTTGGCTTCAGCCCCGGGCAGCTGAATTTCATGCAATGTTACTGCCATGGAAATGTCTGGAGACACAGACAATGGTGGCTGTTTGTCTATAAGCAGAAATGAGCACTGAACCCTAGAGTCAGATACAGCTGGCATTGAGCAAGGAGCCTCACTCACACAGCCAGAGGGTTCCTATACCTTCTACTCCATTTCTAGGGTCTTGAGAAGTTAGAAGACAGAGCATCAATTAACCAATAATTAATATGTTGGATCTACATTCCAAGGATAAAATGCCTTTGTTCACAGTTGTCTCCATTCCGACTGGATCTGTCCTCCCTCACTACAATGTTATTATACAGTGTTATTATACAGTGTTATTGAGCAGATTGACCCTCTGCATAAAATGAAGGACTAAGGAGGCTATCCTAGGGAAGAATGGATGGAGGTTTACTTCTTTCAGCTCATCTGCCTACACCTACATCTGGATCCAAGCCATTGACAGATTGCACCTCTGCATAAAATAGAAGACTGAGGAAGGTCCTAGGGAAGAAGGGAAGGGGAAGTTTCAATTGCCTACACCTACATCTGGAACCCAAGCGATTGACACTACATCTGGCTGCCCAGTCACTCCAGAATAAGAAGGCAGAATCCAGAACTCTAAAAGAATCCAGAACTCTAAAATGAAGAGAAAAGCAGGACAAAGTTAGGGACATAATTGGTAGACTAGGAAAAATATACTGCTGTTCTCTCTCTCCATAGAGACCAGATGTCTCTGTAAGCTACTGCAAATGTTTGTTGTTGTTTTAAAAACAGATGTACACAAAAATGCAAAGGCACAGCTTGGAGACAGAAAGACAGAAAAAGAAACAGACGTGTCCTCCTCATCCTTTTACATATCACAAAAAGAAAGGATTTATGTATAATAGTCATGATTGTCACACACTTATTTCATTCAGGAGTCTTTCACTACATTTGCTGTTTATCAAATGAGACATAAAAGAGACATAAATCAAGCTTGGAGACTCTGAGACATTTCTGAAAGAAATACGATTTGAAATCTTTGTAAAGCATTTTTTATATTCTGCAGCCAGCCTATTCCCCAGGCTTAAGCCTTGTTATTCCACTTAAACTCCTACTTCCCTTGCAAAGCTGCTTATATATGCAGTATGATCATTAGAGAAAGCAAACCACATGAAGAAACGTATATGGAAATGGCCAACTATACCCAGATGGGTGGGAAAGACTTTAAAAATGTCTTCATTAGCTACAACAGTGCCTCATTGCCCTTCAGATACATCACACCACTTTATTTCAAGTGTTCATATTTTGAACTATAACCATCGCATATCCCGGCCATGTTTATCAATTATGGTTCATGCTTCTTACAGTTTGTTCTTCTCAGGCTCCCAAATCCACTGAACTAACAAGAACACGTTACACAAGCCATCACTTCGATGATCAAACTTCCCTGAATATACCTAACCTCATCAGACTTCAGAACCTAAGCAGACTTCCACCAGGTTAGTACTGGGATGGAAGCAGTGGTGGGCTCAAAAAAAAATTACTACCACACTGTGGGTGTGGCATGGTGGGCATGGCCAGGGAGGACGCCCTGTATTGCACCTGAATTAGGATTACTTTATTTCAAAACTTGGATGGGTGGGACCAGCCAGAATTTCTGCCGCCTGTTCTGGCAAACTCATGGGAACCTGCTGATGCCCACCACTGGATGGAAGATTTGGTATTGTTCATTTTAAGGCAGCTTTGTATGTTCTGACAATTTGCTTTGCCAGTAACTATCTGTTGCATCAAGATTAGTGCTCTAGAAAATGTTGGACCAAACAGCCAAAAGCAAGCACCTGATATCTTGGGGCACAGAATACAGAGAGTTATGAGGCATTCCTGTCTCCATACTGTTGTGGCCCTGGACCCTGAGTTCGAGGAGGAAGACCTTTTGCTAGCTCCTCAGCCTGTTTCCAGTTTGGATCTGCCCAGGGACACAAGAGGAAGACTTATCAGCTCAACTCCTCTTGGTCAAGTTGATCAAACTGATCAAGACTTAACAGGAGCACATGCTGAGGCACCAGGTACCAGCAATGAGGAGGCAGAACCCAACACATCTGAGAGATGTAGGTTACAATTAAGGAACATGCTGCAGGTGCGAAGGAGAAGGGCAAGGGCTTCTCTGTGGAGACCATCTCCAGCTGTGAGTCTTGATCCCTCTTACAGAGATGCCCATGCTGGCAGAAACCTTTGTCGGAGCAATCCTTGTGGACCCCGACATTGCATGTCTTCAACCCATAACTTTTGACTGTTTTGCTGACCCTGGACATCGGACCCTTGCCCGGAAACCTGACTCTCTTTTGCATAATCCTTCTGTCTCAAGTTCTGCAATGACCAGCTTCTGAACCTGGCTCTTCCTGACAACAACTCTGCCATATCCCTTGGACTCGAGTAAGCCTCTCATCCCGTGCAGTGGATGCTAGTTATCTTGCTCTGCCGCGCACCCAGGGGCACAACACGTACACACATCTTTTCTTATGGGAGATGCTCCCCAAGGGGGAATCCCACATGGCTGAGGAGTACTGAATGTGCAAAAAGCAACATCATGGACAATGCCAATGGGACTTCCCACAAAATCTACCTCCACTGCAATCATTTTTTTGTTTTTTAAATCCATTTTGTAGATTGGTCTCCAGGAGTATGGGATCATGTCACACATGTTTTCTACACAGGTTGGTCTCTAGAGCAAGGTAAAATTGCTTTTCTTTTATTTTTGGATGGTAGTTTTCAAATTCCCCAGTTAGCATGTACCCTGGGACATACAGGAGCTTATAGACAAAAATATAACACTTTCAAATCCTGGCTGTGCTTATGTGGAGGATCTCAGGAAGGTCATCGATCTTCATTGGGTAAACAAGTCAGGCTGGGAATGTGAGATGAGCAGCAGAAATGGCAAAGCAAAAGGTCAACAGCAAATAATCAAGGCTCATAGATTGTACAGAAGAGTAAAAGTTAATAATTCATAAGGGAAGATCAAAACACAAGATCCCTTCCTACTAAAGACAAAGTTTATGATGCATGCCAGGTTTCCTGTTATGTCATTTTCACTAGAACAGCAAGTGGATGCATGCTAGTATAATAAGGACCTTGACCATATTTGCACAGAACTATCACTCTTAGGAAATAACAACACATATAGCTGGCTATATAGCTTGAACTTTGAGATCCATCATAATGTATCTCAGTGGTATAAGGTGCTCATTGGTTGAACGTATGCATTTCTATGCTGCATTTCTAACATATTTGTGGAGTGGCTTGCACAACTTGAGTTGCCCCCGTGAGGAGGGCAGTATATAAATACTAACAAATAAATAAATAAAAATAAATAAATTTCTTCTTTGCTTCCTCTTTTACTCCATTGGGTGTTGAGTGAGATGCAAGGTTTTTGTGCTGGCACTTCTAGCACTGTCCACACGTGTAATTTGGTGTTATTCTAATGCTTCTTTGATGTAATCTCTCCATCTTCCTCTGGTTCTGCTTCATGGTCTTTGGGCATATCAGAAAACAAAACAAAACACAATAAACAAAATAAAATTAAATTAAAAAATAAAAAACACTGTAGCACTTTAAATACTAATTGCTATATTTTTATTGTTAGCTTTTGTGGATCAAGTCCAATTCATCAGACAAAGAGTAAAACTTAGAGGCATGTTCTTTATATACCTGCCTGTAAGTTTCTCTCTTTGACTGATGAAGTGGACTTGATCCATGAAAGCTAACAATAAAAATATAGCAGTTAGTCTTTAAAGTGCTACAGCGGTTTTTATTTTTTAATTTAATTTTATTTTGTTTATTGTGTTTTGTTTTGTTTTCTGATATGCCTGAACCACAGACTAACATGGCTACTATTCCAAAAAACTCATGGTCTTTGTCCTTCTCTTTCCACGTATGCCTTCTAAGGTATGGAGTTCCAAGACATTATCTCCAATGTCTCTCCAATGGCTTGCACAACAAGAGAGGAAAATAAAACCATAGCCATGCAAGGCTGCTACCAAAAGAGGATTCTTAAAATCCTGAACAATGTAAAACACCAAGTGGCCAGACCAATAAAAATGCCTCTCAAAAACAATCTGGAAAAACATGCAAAAGTGAATTTTATAGTCCTTGTTAAGCCAAAGCAAGACAAAGGACCCCTCAAGTGCAAAGAAAGTGTTTCACGGTGTCAGAGTGTTATCTGTGGAGAGCCTGCTTATGTCAGCAGAAGATTGAATAACATACAATTAGAATACCTGAGATAGGACAATGTTTGGAATATGATGGTGGCAGGCAGAGTTAAAATAAGAGGACTGGGATAAAAAGTTCATGTTAACTGGAATTTTAAACAAATTAATCAAATTGTCTTCTACATTGATGATAGGTAAAGGTAAAGGTTTCCCTTGCTCAAAAGCCAGTCATATCCGACTCTAGGGTTGAGTGCTCATCTCTGTTTCAAAGCCAAAGAGTCAATGCTATCTGCTTCTGCAGACATTTCCGTGGTCATGTGGCAGGCATGGCTAGACACCAGAGTGCACTGAACGCTGTTACCTTCCCACTGAAGTGGTCCCTATATATCTACTTGCAATTTCTTGCTTTAGAACTGCTAGGTTGGCAGGAGCTGGGACAAAGACGAGTGCTCATTCCGTCCTGCAGTACTCAGGGAATCGATAGGATGCATATTACTTTTAATTTCCCAGACATGTGTGTGTGTTTCAAAGATTTTTGTTTTGTTTTTTGTCAATAGGAAAAATGCCAAAGGATTGGGGGGGGGTGTTGTTAGCAGGGAAAATAGCAATTAGACGTCTATCCCACCCCATTGCACTTAGTACACTCTCTGAGCAGTTCACAAGTTAATTAGCATTTTGCCCCCACCATGTTTTGTACTGATTTTACTGACCTGGTCAGGATTGAACTCACCATGTTCTGGCTGCACTAAACACAGAAAAATATATTTTAAAAGCTATGCTTTTTTTTTAAGAGCTAAAATTGTGCATGAAATTCCACATACAACCTAAAAGAAAAGTACTACCGTAGTTGTCAAGAAATGCAATAAAAACAAAACTGACAGATCTTATACACAGTACTGTATAAAGGTTTTAGGCCATCACCAGCTGGTTTAGGGAAAATTCAATGAGTGATTTGTGGTGCCATAGTTTGCACACCCTAAATCCACCCTAAATCTATACTTCACCAAGCTTGAAGCAGACTCTCCAATGTTGGCATGTCTAGGTTACTCAGGAACTGAGTTGTGGCTCTGTAGGTTCTAGGTTGTGAGGAGCTTTATAAATCAAATATGCATCTTTAGCAAGTGAAACCTGAATAGAAAGGGTATCACTGCTTTTGCCTAATTAAAAACTATGCTTGCTCTGATTTCACCAAAAAAAATTAACAGGAAAAGGGATTGTGTGGTTTGAATTAATCGCAAGGACTGCTCCATGGATGGTGCAATAAGCAATCAAATTTGGGAGTTACATCAGGATTGATCAGCACTTCCTCATCCAATTTTCTACATTGGAATCAGTCATGTCAAGATTTCTCTGCTCCTTTCCTCATCCTTGCTGTAGCTTAGAACTCAAAAACAGTGCAAAATTGCTTCTTCCCTGTCAGCCAGATGAGTAGCATCTTCCAATAAATGACTGGGGCACGTGATCTTTGCTCTTCCTCAAGTGTTATTTCAAACTCAAAGATGAAAAGGAAGCACTTCAGTGTGTCAAATTCTGCCTTAGAGGCAGAACCTTAAGTCACAAAACAATTCCTATAGTTTTTTTTTGTGCTGACCCTACAGTTCAGCTGTGTACAAACGATTCTGGTGTTTGTGTCTATTTGGGTTGAACATCTCCGGAACAAGAAAAATTTCATCAGGATGGAAGTCACTAACCTAAGTGCAGAATCCTCTCAGATTGATTGGTGTGGCTCCCTCCCACTGTCTCACCCAACAGCCAGCAGGGCTATTGCAGGGAAGAGTGTCTCTGAAATCAATTTCCTGTTGCCTCCCATCAAATCAATACTATACAACTTTAATTTACAATTGCATCCTTCATACTGAGCAAGCCCCGCTCAAAGCAGAATTTAAAGGGATTCCATTTGCCCTCTAAAGAAAGTCTGTTTGCTCTGAAGGACTGAATACAAAGCATAGGAGAAAGAGTAACTTTGCTAACTACAATGGCAAGTTGCAGGCTTGGATCAGGCCTGGTAATGTTGTTGATTCTATTTAGGATTGGAGCTGAACAGGAATCCTTCTAAACGCATGCAAGGGATTGTTGTTTTTAAAAGAAATGTTAGAACTAAGTATAATCTGACCAAAGGATAGAAATGGAAAATCTGTACAACATCACAATCTCTGAAATATGATATATTATGGTACCAAAAGATTAGCAACACAGAGAGAGTAAGAGACTTATACAGTATAGAATCTGGACATAGTCATGCTTAACAATATGTCGTGCATAATCCATTGAAATCAATGCGGTTTAAGTAAACTGTGACTACCCCCTTTGTTGGGACAAAATGGCCACCCCCATCGTGCAGGCAGGGCAAAATGTCTGTCTGGCCCTTGAAGCTGAGTGAGAGTGTGTGACCTGGCCCCCGACTTGAAAAGGTTGAGAACCCATGACATAGAGAGGAGAGGTAGATATTCCCACAATTTAGATATGATTTTAAAAAGTGGTTGCTAACATTCATTTTTTTAAAAAGGTAGCAACTGCTGGCCGCTATGCCACAATTTTCATGCTACTTTCACATCTCCTGTAGAAAGGCATGATATAACAGTTAGTGTACACTGATATTGCAATACAAAGGGGTTTTAAATATTGCAACTGCTGCATGAATCTGATTGCAAATTTCTTTTGCAACCGCTTCAGCCAGAGAGCAAGACATTATCTAGTTAAGACATGCCATAAAACTATCCCGTCTGCATAGGTTAGTGTTAGGGACCTCACGGGAATGAATACATTTCCCAGATTCCCTCAGTGCTGCAGGCCACTCCCTGACAACAACCATGACACTGTCTTTGGCAGCTGCAGGAACACCAGTCCAGCCCCTCCGCAGTCTGAGGGGGCATGAACCAGCCCCCCGCTTAGAAAGGTTGAGGACCCCTGCCCTAAGGGTATGTGATATCCCAGTGCATAACTCGGTACATTACATTCTTTTCACACTGATCTCTTTATTTGTCCCTATTCTATCAGCTTATGTGTTTCCCCATAAACTTATGTTCCTCTTCACTCATCTCACTTGATCACAGTTTCCATTTTCTGGAAGTGATTCCTGGAACAGGTAAAGAGTCTCTTTATAATTTACATTCTATACAATATCCAAAATAGGATACAAGAGGACCACTTTTTTGACTTCAAGTCCTTCCAATCCTTCCTCACAATCTGTTGATTTAAAATCTTTTAAACTGGGCCAGACAACAGGTGCTCACTCCAACTGCTGACCTGCCAACCTTCCAGTCATCAAGTTCAGTGTCTTAACTGCTAAGCCACTGTGCCCCCATATCCCTAACTTAAGTCTCTATAAGATTGTGCTGACCCACACCAGCACACACAGTTGCCACACAGTGGCACTACACAGAGAGTCTATTCAAGGAGTGTCCAAAGAGCAAGCTGAAGTCTGGTTACTGGTCGTTCAAGCGAGTGTCTAGTCCAAAGGATGTCCAGGGGCATTGTCAGGGTTAGCAGAGAAGTCAGGGTCATGGTAGGCAGGTCAGGGTCTAGGCAGTCAATCTCAAGAGGTATCCAAAGTCAAGCAGGACATCAGTCTTTGCACAAAACTTGAATGCTGGGAGAAGTTTGCTTAAAAGCCTCCCAGCTAATGGGTATTAGCTGGGAGCCTTCTCTGGTAACTAGTTCTAGCTTGCTTGCATGTCAGTTGCAGCTCCTTTCTGCACCTTTCCCTAGCTAATGGCTGGTCACTGTCAGAGTCAGACTTCTGGTCTGACAGATCATCTGCCTGTGAAAACAGAGTTGGGCCAGAAGCAGGCTGAGATTCCTGGTTCAGGACATTACAGAATTGGGCTGGGCCTAGGAAGTGTCTCCTGATCATCGTCAGAGTCTGATGAGGACTGGATCACAACAAAAATTCAAACTGAGTCACTCTACTCTGATCAAAATACTTATTACGTTAGCCAACACCATTCATTTCTGTTCCTATTGTGCTCTGTCATTAGGATGATACTTCTGCTTGTGTTGTGCTAATGATGCCTGACAAATTTATTTTGCTCTATCTGTGCATGCTCCCTGTCTAAATGTAAGTGTTGCAGGTAAAGGTTTTTCTGAATGTTATTGCCTTCTTAGGCACTAGCTACTGTGTAACTTAGATGGAGGTGATGGTCAGTGGGTTGCCTAGCAACATACTAAATAAGCTACAGGGTACTAAGCAGCTGCTTCTCAGTTTCTAATCATGCAAATAGGTGTGGGGAAGATGAAGGAAATCAGCCTAATTCAAATACACAGACATGCATACATAAGCATAGTACCATAACTTTCAGGTCCTCATGAGTAAGATGTTTGAATCCTCAGGGACATGTGAGTGTAATTTGGAGAAGGCAGTTCTGAGGAAGGGGGAAGCTTGCCTTAAAGTCAAGGATCAACTAGAAACCATCATGTCTTGTCTTATGGTTTGGGTTGGTTTTGTGCATTATATTAGGTTTAATTTTATATTGTTGTACGCCACCCTAAGTGAGAGGCTATCCTAGATGGGTGGGATATGAATGTGTGAACAGCCTCGAATGCGGAAAATATTTTCACAAGCAGCATTGACATAGTGCTGAAAAGAGGATGTTTTCATCCTTTTCCCTCCCATTTCCAAAGATGGACTCAAAAGGCAGTTCTTTTTGGCTCAGTCCTAATTTTTGTCACTTCTTCAGTACCTGAATGTTATAATATATGAGCATGACCCATATGTGAGGCAAAAAAGAAATAATTATCAACTTTTAAATGTTACCAGCTGAGTCCTGTCAAATTTCTTCTAACAATATGGAATTATTCCCATCTAACATATTATTACCAGGCACAACTTTTATAATAAAGCTTAACAGGGAGTGGGATGATTAAAATTATATAGTGAAACTGCATCAGCATATCTGCATGAATGAATCTTAACTGCCATTTAAAAAAACACATGCATACACTTTTAGCTCTATTAATATCTTGCCAGCCACCTTACTCGGTTTCTGTTAATATGGTCAAAGCTTCTCAGATGAATATGGATTTTAAAGCCTGAAAACATCATCATGGGATTATTTGTAGCACAAACAGAGGTTTCTGGGGCTGCTGACTTCAAAGAGTTATGTGGATGATTATAACATACATATATATAATTTTTTTCTTATCTTTCCTTCTTGTGAAAAAAAGAGTACTGCATTACCTCCTAGCTCTAGATTTACTTCATTTATTCTGTAATTTAAGCCATCTCTGAAAAATATAAGTTTCATTATCCTAAATTAGTCCTCTAATCAGTTTGCTCTGCACATGTCGTGCAAAGATTACATTGCTACAGAGAAACATAATCCAGCAGTCTATAGAAAGAATGGAACAGAACATGCCACCGAGGTGCGCCAAGTGGGCGGAAGAAGCATAAAATATCCTCCAGGACTGCTCCCGTCCATGCACCTTTATGTTACCTCTCTGGTGGCACTTTGCATCCCCGCTGTCCTCCTATGCAAAAGAGAAAGACAGCAAATGTTCTCTGGGAAGTATTAGTGAAGTAAGACAGGATTAGTTACCACCTTTCCTGAGCTGCTAAAATCAGCAGGTGCTTGTGCTTTGGAAAAGATAATAATGATCTCTGCCAATGAGTAGCAGAATGAGGACCTCTACGGGGCTGTCCCACAGCTCAATCATGAAGAATTAGGACAGTAGTATGCTATCAACCATTTGAAGCCTAACCTGAGTAATATTCAGATGTGCACTTTCCATCTTTGAAACTGAAAGGCAGGTGTTGAGCTAGATGTTATATGGCAAAGAAATTGATTACAGTATTTTTCAGCACCAAAATACCTCAGTGTGACACTTGACAGGACACTCTCTTTTAAGCAGCATCGCCTGAATACCAATGCTAAAGTTAGTATGAGGAACAACATCATCAGGAAACGCACAATCTATAAATGGGGAACTTAACCGTATCCATGCTGCATACCTCAGTTTTGGCCCTGAGCATCTCCACAGCAGAGTATGCTCCAGAATGGAGCGTATCCACACACGCAAAACAAGCTGCCATCACTGTTAATGAAGCAATGCATATAATGACAGGTTGGCTCAAACCTACACCAGTTGAGAAAATATATCCTTCTGTTGGTATCACTCCACCTAAGATAAGGAAAGAAGTAACAGTGGATGCTGAGACAACTAAGCAAGAGAATGACAACATCCTCTCAAATTAGAAGATAGAGGAAGGAGATCATTGGACAAGGAATAACATTAAAGGAAGATATAGCTGAGGAACTCAATCTCCCCTACATCACTTGGAGAACTCTGAACAGGATGAGGGTTGGAGTCCCTAAATGCAAGACCAAATATGTTCAGGTGGAGGCTTGTTGGCAGACCACAACATGCTGTGTGAATGTGGAGTGACAGAAAACCTGGCTCATTTACTGGTCTGTCAATTACTGCCAGAAACATGCACAGATGAGGACTTAGGTTTGGCCAACAACAAAGCCAAAAAGTGGCTTCATTTTGGCAGTCCAAAGCTTGATTTGGACACAAAAGAAGAAGCATAGTAGGTCTCGCTAGAGTAGTCCCATTGAATTAGTGGGGATTTGGTGAATCAACTGCTCCATAAAATCCATTCTTCAAATGAACTATAGTAAATTGCAGTTTACTATGCTAAAATAAGTTGCAGCTAGAGCAGACCAATTTGAATCAATGCAATTTATGGAGGAGATGACTCCCTAAAACCTCACCAATTCAATGGGCATTTTCTAATGTGACTAAGGAACAGGATGCCAACCTGTGATTATAATTTCAAGAAGACAGGGCATCATTTAATTGAGTGCCAGGAGGAGGACTGAAAGAATTGTCATTTTCAGTCTAGTTGATGTAAGCTATCTCTACAAAATTACATGCCTAATTTTAAAAACCACATGAGATTCCTTGTCTCTGTCTAAGAGCTAGACACTATTTTCTCTCCTTGGCATTGTAATTTGCATTAAATGTTTCTAATGTCCTCTCCTTTTGAGAAGTAAAGCCCACTCCTATCCAAAGCAAGCATAGGAGGAAGACTGTTCGTCTTTAAGAAAAATGCAAATGATCCAACAAGTGCTTCACATTCTTAAATAAAGCAGTATTCATCTTTGTTTTGATAATGTATGCAATTCACACAGTTATGCCAACAACTCTCTTTTGTACAGAAAGGGGCGGCGTGGCACAAAGAATACCAATTTTTGTACAAACTGTTCATCCCACCAATGTAGAAACTATATCAAGTATTCCAGAAAAACTGATTGCCATTCTCATTGGTAAGGAATCAAATTCAACTCTTCATTAATGTGTGTAGATGAGGCAAATGTTGACTTCCACTCGTATTAAGAAAGGAGCATCTTCTGAAGGTGAATCCATCTCCCTTGTCTGTACAATGACTATTCCAAACATGCAGGTTGCATTGAGGATTGCTATGTCTATAGCAATAACATATGCAGGTATGACACAAACATGGTTCCATGGGCGTTTCTACACCCGTTGCTACTACGGAGCTATGCATCTCCGGCCCAATCTGGAGATACATAGAGGCAACAAATGTGAAAAACCTCTCCATTTTGTAGCATTTGTCTGAACCCCACTTACATTAATATCTCATATTTTGTTGTTGTTAAACCAGGTATTGACTCCTTGTTTCCATTTTAACACATCAAAATGCATGCCTATTTTGGTGCTTTTTGTTAAATTATATGTAGCAGCAGCAAAGGACAGTGGGGCAGGTTTTAATTTAGATGAATTTTAGTGTGAATGCAAGTTCTCCCCAGCTTTCTCCCTGTTTAGCCCAGCCAATGAATACATTTGCACGAAAGGCTTAGAGCAGGGATTCCCAACCTATGGCCCATGGGCTGGATGCAGCCCCTGGCACCATTTCATGTGGACCTCCACCCCACCAGGAAGAGCCACGTGATGGAAGAAAAGCAAAATGGCCATCCAAATGGCCATCTGACTTCCAAAACTGTCTGAGGGAGCTTGAGCCAACCCCCGGCTTTTAAAGGTTGAGAACACCTGGCTTAGAGAAAGAACAAAATACCATTTGTTCACACTTAGGCCAGAGAAAGATACATGTGCTGATGATTCCTGGTGAGATAGTTTTAGAAAGAAAGTTAAAGTAAAGTCTTTAGGTCTTTTAAGACTGTTGGGCTGGCCATGTTGCCTGCAAAATGGAATAATTCAAACAGACATCTTTCCTCTTCAAAAGGCAAAAAATAAGAGAGAGAAGAAAGCTAGAACATGCAGTCTTAATACATGCACATAGGTCAGATGACCCCATAGAGGGCCAAACTTAGGGACAAATAATATAAAACAACTTCCTTTAGTGTAGGCTAGCATTTCTATCTCTATGTTTATTATGCTAACACCCATTGTATGCTGGGGTTGCACTACAATACTCAATACTTCTCCCCTCACTGTTTGCTTTTATTCAAGCATTTTGCCTATCATACACATGCTCCACAACCATGCATTTGTTTTCATTTGTTTTTACCAGCTGGTAATTATTCATACTTTTGTATTCACTGGATTTCTCTAAAACACCACAGAAACTTTAAAAATGTATGCACTCTTCAGCTAAAGTGTATTTCATCTTGCCAATATCTTGGGGAGAGGCACAATTTATTTATTTATTTATTTATTTATTTATTTATTTATTTATTTATTTTACTTTTGAGACTGCTGAATCAAGAAACTTTCTTCTCCCTAACTAGTCAAAGCTGATCAGAACTGAAGTAGTGAATTGCATGCAGTGGGCTACCTCTGCAGTGAGTGTCTACTTTGAGCATGGACAGTGTTCAAATGTTTTGTCTCTTTATTTATTAAAATGCATTTTCAGAGACTGGGGAATTAAAGTTGTAGAGGCACAGGACTCTCTCCCCCCCCACCCCACCCCACCCCCCGGGTCATGTGATGCTGTTTGCTGCTCTCTGTCACTTAAATGTTCTTAAATATGTGATCACACAAGAAATCAATGGTCAAATAATAGAGAAAAAATATTTTGCACATGAAGTAGGAAAAGTATCAGTGACAGTACCTCTCCCCTCCCCCCCCCCACTCCCAGACACATATACCTTTTCTCTGCCTCTCATCAGAATGGTGACCTTTATGCTCTAGCTAGATTTCACCTTTTCTTTTTCTTAGATGCCACTGGAAAATTGAGTCCAAATGATCTTTTCAGCTGTATTCTGAAGAAGAAAGGATCTAGGACTTAACAATGTGAATATTTATGAGCCTAACAGGAGTCTTCTTCATTAGTGTTTGGCCTTTCTTTAAACCACACTAAGAATAAATTCATTGACTATAGGAAGCACATTATATTTTTGCATTTCGGTTTTCAGAGACTCCAAAGACATCTTTAAATAAGGCTGAACACTTACAGGTTTTTTTTCTAATAGTAGCTGTGTTAGTCTGTGGTTCAGGCATATCAGAAAACAAAACAAAATAAACAAAATAAAATAAAAAACACTGTAGCACTTTAAAGACTGCTATATTTTTATTGCTAGCTTTCATGGATCAAGTCCACTCTTTGTCTGAAGAAGTGGACTTGATCCATGAAAGCTAACAATAAAAATATAGCAGTTAGTCTTTAAAGTGCTACAGTGTTTTTTTATTTTATTTTTGTTTTGTTTTGTTTTCTGATACACTTACAAGTTGGATTTGTTGTCTTTCTTATGCTGCTCTTTGATAAATAGTGAGCAGGGGGGGATCTTTGCACCCCCATAACCAATAATATACTGTGTGCTACAACCAGGCACCAAATAGTTCTCTCCTACAACTCCCCTGTTCATTTTGCGTGTGCAACAGAAGTACTCAAAGGAGATACAGTATTTCACTAGAATGTGACTTCATTGGTTGGGATTCTCCATAGGAATCAATCCCAGGATCTGTGCTGGATTTATGCACAAAACTTGGTAAGCAAAAGTTAAGGTTGTTGTTGTCTTGTAACATTTGTAAAAAATAATAATAATTAAATGCTGTACATTGCCCAGAGTGGGAAAACCACCCAGATGGCAAATAAATAAATAAATACATTCTTGAAGAGTAATGCTACAGGGGTTTATACACATAACAGAATAAAGCCTCAGCATGTTTTAACCCAAACCATTTCCTCCATTCAGATAAACAGTTTAGTTTTGCCTTGACTGACTTCTCACATAAATGATACACTCTTGATAATTAATCATTACATTTCTCCATAGGTGTAATTAAATCCAGTCTCTCTGCTTCCCTCTTCCCACCTCAGCTTCAGCAAACAAACACTGAATTCTTGTGTGTGTTTTTGCGAAACCAATTAACATCCCAAAGATGCTATGATTGAAGTCAATATAAACAAATTTACCCTGATTAAAATAAAGGAAAAAAAACCCCACACACCATAGCAGAGGAGGGACAGGAACTTGTTTGGCTAGATGGGAAAGGATCTTCTCTTTTCCCCTCTGCATGTAGAACGCTCAAACTCTGAGCGGGCATAAAAACCATCAAGAATATGAACAAGCACTGGTCCCTTGAGTCTTAAGGCAGTAAATAATAGAAAATGGAGGACATAAATCAGGACGGAACATTACATATGACAGAGAGAAAAATGAAAGCAAGCTGCTGAAGAGCTGAAACATGCTCTACACTTTTGTAACCCAGGGTATCTTGACAGCATTCAGGAAAATTCCCAAGGACTTCACTTCAATAGCAGATTGAGATGGCTCTTCCATGGAAAGAAAGCTCTCAGCATCCTTGGCCTCTGTGCACCCTCCTTGAGTCTTCAGACTGAATCATTAGATATTTTTGAGCCACAATCAGGAATACCCTGGTAATGGCAAACTTGTATTGCCTTCTAATCTTTCTCACACTGGGTCAGGCGAAAGGAATTGCTGCATGAACTCACCAAAAGGTGGCTTCATTTTGGCAGTTTCACGTCTAGCCTGGACACAGAGGAGGAAGAAGAAGAAGTAGTAGTAGTAGTAGCAGCAGCAGCAGCAGCAGCAGCAGTAGTAGTAGTAGTAGCAGCAGCAGCAGCAGCAGCAGCAGCAGCAGCAGTAGTAGTAGTAGCAGCAGCAACAGTAGTAGTAGTAGTAGTAGTAGCAGCAGCAGCAACAGTAGTAGTAGCAGCAGCAGCAACAACAGTAGTAGTAGTAGCAGCAGTAGTAGCAGCAGCAGCAGCAGCAGCAGGCGGCTGCGGCGGCGTAGTAGTAGTAGTAGTAGTAGTAGTAGTAGTAGTAGTAGTAGTAGTAGTAGTAGTGACCATGATGGAGTAATCTAAAAAATCAAGCAGTGGTGGGCAGCCAAAAAATTTACTACCACACTGTGAGCAGAGCCGATGTTGTGGGCGGAGCCAACATCATGACATCATGATGTCATGGGTGGAGCCAATGATGTGGGAGGAGCCAATGATTTGGGTGCAGCCAAAGAAAAAATAAAATAAATAGACATTAAATAGAAATAACAAACACATAAAAATACAAATTAAATAGACATTAAATAGAAATAGAAAACATAAAAATACAGATTAAAATAGACCTTAAATGCACATAAAAGCACAATACATAAAACACCCAACCACCTCAACCCACCCACCCACTCCAAATACAAACCCTAGTCACTTACCCTGGGATCAGGGAGCAGCAGGCAGGCGGCAACAGCGGTGGTGCAATGGCCTGGCAGCCCGGCGCAGCATAGCCCAGCTTGTCCTTGCCAGGCCCAGCAGTGCTGCCTGGCCCAGCAGCATGGCCTGGCCCGGGCCAGCCTGGTGGTGCACCGCACCCTGGCCTGGCGCAATGGTGCGGCAGTGGCGAGGGAGCAGTGTCGGCAGTCGGCAAATGAGCGGCGGCGGCGGCAGACAAGCAGCAGTGAGTGGCAGCAGCACGGAGGTGCAGGGCGGCAGCATGGCATGGCGGCGCGGCATGGGGTGACTCGAGTGAAGGCCGCTACCGCCGCTGCCGCTGCCACCGCCCCTCCAAAGAGGCCACTGAGGGCCTCAACAGCCAGCCACCATGCCCTTCACTGTGGCCCCAAATGGCTGCTGATAAGTGCGCATGCGTCAAAATACCATTTGACGTATGCTCACCTCCAGTATTCAGCGTGCATGCATCAAATGGTGTTTTGATGCATGCACACTTACGAGCAGCCGTTTTGGGCTGCAATGAAGGGTGGCTGGAGAGGCGACCGAATCAGTCACCTCCAAAAAAAGTAACCACCCCGGGTGGTCTCCTGGGAGGGTTACTACCCCCCCCCCAGGAGACCACCTGGAATTGTTACTACCAGTTTGGTAGAACAGGTCCAAACCAGCTGCTACCCACCACTGAACTCAAGGTAAGCCTCCAGCATATATACCGGTAGGTATCAAGTTGACTCTGTGCTGCTTTGCCTAAATGGATGTATGACAAAGGATTTCTTTCATATTAGATTCAGCTTTGCAATATTTTGAAAAGTGCTACTGAGCTGTTCCAGCAACAGCATGGATGAAATTCTCACCTATTGTGAATGCCAAGGGAAGCTTTCACACAGAGCGCCAAAATCCACTAGGACCATAGCTCTTCAAACTTGGCTCTCCAGGTGTTCTTGGACTTCAATTATCAGAAGCCCAAGTCAGCACACCTGCTAATCAGGGATTCGTGGAAGTGAAGTCCAAGAACATCTGGAGAGCCAAGTTTGAGGACATGATCTAGATCAGGGGTGACCAACCTTGGTGCTTCCTGGTAATCATCCCATCACTTCTTGGGAAGGTGAGTCTTTGTACCCATATAACTCGGGGGGGGGGGGATGCCTCGCCAAACTAGTAATTACACTTATAAACTACCCCATAGCACTTAAAGCACCATTTGTGTGGTTCAGCATTAATTATTATTTTGCCCCCAACATGCTGGGTATACATTTTACTGACCTTGTAAGGTTGAGTTAATTTTGTGCCTATCAGGATTGAACTGAAATCATGAGCAGAGTTTTGGATATAGTATTGCAGCTTAACTACTGTACCATGAGAGAGAGGCTTTTTCAACTATCATCCTCATAGTGATCTTGGGTGATTCCAGGGTGCAAGTAGGCCCTGAGAGAACCTTCCTTTCTTCTTTCCCACCAATGTACATTCAGTCGATAGGTAGGTAGGTAGGTAGGTAGGTAGGTAGGTAGGTAGGTAGGTAGGTAGGTAGGTAGGTAGGTAGGTAGGTCTACCCAAACCACCCCACACCCAAAAACCATTGCATCGGATAACGCTAAGAATCGTTATCCAGGATCGTTATCGGATGCAAGTTTTTTCCAAAAAACTTGCATCGTTATCCGATTCTAGCATTATCCGATGCAATAGTTATCCGGGGTATTACTGTATTAAAAAGGGGGGGGGAGAAATTGAATGCTTTCTTTACACAATTTTTATCAACAATACTAAAACCCAACTGCTGTCCAACCAAACCTTATTTTCCTTGTTCTTATTGCATCTCCTTTGGTGTCCTCAAAACACAAGAAGGTATTCCACAGGGCCTCAGCTATTACTTCAAGAGAAGAGTAAAATGCAGTTTAAGCTTGAAAACGCAACGGGAAAGGGGGAGTTACAGCAAAAGAGATAAACAAAGTGATTCCCAGGAGAGCATGGCTTAGTGAAAGAGAAAACCTACCAATGAACTCTCCTTCCCAGGAGAGCCAATGTAACTCCTAGGAAGTTTCTGTGATCATTCACTCCAATTTATTGAAAACCTCCTGAGTATAATAGCTATAGTGTCCACACACACACACAAAAAGTTCCATCTCACTTGAAAACATATCAAACCTGGGAACATACATGGAGAAGAACAGTTTATTTATACCCTATTTTCAAAACGCTGAATATTCTTGACCAGGCTTCATGCCTTTGGTTTTAGGTAAAGGTAAAGGTCGCTCTTGCTCAAAGGTTAGTCATATCCGACTCTAGGATTCAGTGCTCATCTCTGTTTATACCCAAAGAGCCTGCACTGTCTGCATCTGCAGACATTTCCATGGACATGTGGCAGGCATGCCTCAACACCGGAGTGTTTAAACTGCTTCCTGTAACTTATAACTCATATTTTAAGGTAAAGATCACCCTTTACTCGAAAGCCAGTTATATCTGACTCTAGGGTTCAGTGTTCATCTTTGTTTACAGATGTTTCTGTGGTCATGTGGTAGGCATGATTAGACATAGGAGTACACGGAATGCTGTTTACCTACCCACCAAAGTGGTCCCTGTTTATCTACTTGCAATTTCTTGCTTTCAAACTGCTAGGTTGGCAGGAGCTTAAACAGAGATGGGAGCTCACTCCGTCATGCAGTGCCTAGGCATTGAACTCTGACTTTCCAGTCAGCGAGTTCAGCATCTTAACCATTTGAGCCACTGCAGTCTCTTCTTTGGTTTTAACACACACATAACTAATAAAATCACCCCAAAATATTTATAAAATAATTTTTCTTTATAAAAATGTGTTAGTTTTGATTCACATGTCAGTTTATTATTTATATCAATGTTCCATAGTTCTTTATACCAATCATCCATTATAAAAGTCATATACATTTTCCAATTTTTAGCCATTAATAGTCTCATAACTGTAACCATAATAGCAATCAACTCTTTCTTATGCTCGTCTAATTTTATATTTCCAAAATCCATTAACAAAGAATCCTAGAACACATTTCTAGTTTGCAAATCAGACATTCCTGCCATGCACCCTCCCAAGATACTGACACCCATCATGCACAGCAATAATAACAGGAAGTTAGGAATTATGCTACAACATATCTTGCAGGTTAGGGCAGGCTGGCATGCGCCATCCTGTAAGTACAGCACAAGAGTCCACTTCTCTGTGAATAATGTAAACAGTACAGCGTGTTTCTTAAACACATACATTGCCACACTGTGTTGCTGCAATTTTCCTAATTTAAATTTCAGTTTGGCAGGTACATAATGGACTTTTAGAATAGACACTCAGGAGGTATCAGCAGTAATGGGTTACATTTGCATGGTGGAATGACACTTGCCAATTAATGGGTCAAGAAATTAAGTGTATTGTTGTCCCCCACAATATAGTGACTTTTGCAATCATAACACGCATCAGAAACCACCTGTGGAGCTTTTTGGAAAGTTTTTCCCTTCACATTTGCATTTGAATACATAAGAGGTTTAAATCCTGGCAATCTAGAAAGACATTCCCTCTGAAATGTAATCTGCTGCTATATCTGATAAAAACACTGGACAGGTAACTTTGTTTGCTTCCTTGAACAACACCAAATACAGTATCCATTTATTATTTATTTATTAGTTCAAATTTATATTGCCGCCCACTCGCCGTGGCGACTCAGGGCAGCTTACAAAAAATACATTACATTACAATACAATATGTTGGTGTGGGCACAGAGGGAGGGGCGGTGAAGTCCTCAACCTGCCCTGGCTTCTTCTTCCCCTGGCACTTGGTGTAGGCACAGGGGTAGGGGTGGCAAGGTCCTCAACCTGCCCTGACTTTTTATTCCCCTGGCAGTTGGTATGCGCCATTGTGACCCAAATCCAGAGCAAATGGCCCTGTTTTCTTGCTCCAGTTAGGAACTGCCCATTTCGAAAATGATAGAAACAGGAAGAAAGGTTCTCATTCTGCACGGGTTCTGCACTGGCATCAGCTGAATGTTGATTCGGGGTTGAACTGGTGCTATTTGAGTTGGCCATCAGCTTCTCCACATCTATGTGAAAAGCTCCAACCTGGTTCCAGAGGTGATCGTGGCCATCACAGATCACATCAAGAAAATCTCACATTTTGGAAGGTTAGGATTTTCGAAAGACACGTTGAAAAATAGGGGAAAGGAAAACAGGACAATAGAATATCACATAAAGCAGACGCTGCAGTGATGTAAGAAGAAGAAGAAAGAGAGATTCTGCTGGTTGATATTGTAAACTTCCAGTGAAAACAAAGTGCAGAAACTTATTAGAACTCTCCAGTCACTGGGACTATGGGGAAAGATTTGCTGTGTTTCTGCTCAATTTGCTGCATTGGATTTAGGACTGAACAAGTGACTCTGCTGGATGCTTGCTTTGGTTGGACTTTAAGTTTGTCCTACATCCACTTTATTATGATTGGTCTGATTTTCTTGTTTTCCTCTCTGCAGGTTCAGAGGGTTTTTTCTCTTCCATTTCCCACTAATCTTGTGTGGATCGATGCCTTGTTTCTACCACTGCAGGAACTTTCCCTGCCCCCACTGGCTTGACCTCTGAAACCAAGGAACTCATGCCAACAGCAGAAGCTTGAAGATTTAAAAATGAAGAAGGCAAGCAAGCATTTTGGTTGGCTTACCACCACCACCTGCCTGCCTGCCGCCACTACTGCCGTCAACAACGTTCTGATCAGGCAACTTTCACAGAGATGTGTAACAACCTCCAACGCTATGTTTGCATATATGGAAATCTGAATATTGTGTCAGCTTACAAGTAGGCTGGTTGGATTGTACAGAGGCCCCAGTGGTGACAGATCATATTTGATCCTGATATGATATGGTGAATTGGCACATACATTGGACTGGAACATGTCCTTACCGTCTGATCAATGGAGGGATGTCAAAATGAGGAATATCCAGCCCATGGGCCCACAGAAGGTCAGAAACAGAACTTTGTCGCTGAAAATGCCATCCCCTGACACTTTAGAGGCAGACCCAACAGCATCAGGCCATGCCTTTAATATCATCCTGTCCATGGAAATGGTTCTGGTCAGGGATTTGTTCACTCACTCTCACAACCAGCATGATCCCACATTCTTCTTTCTTTGCAAGCAAATCACATGTAACATTAACCAAGTGATCAATTATTCTGAGTATGGATGATGTAAATGAAATCCATACAGAGCTTGGAAATAACTGGCTCCAAATGATGGTGCTACCAGGAGCTAGTTACTTTGGAGTTAATGAAGTTACCGTTAAGTTACATTTCAAACACAAAATAACTAATAGGTACATTGGTACTTTACTAGGATAATAGGTAATGTGTTCTATTTTCTGTCAGAGGTTGTTTCTAAAGGGTCTTGTGAAGCATTTTTGAGGCATTTTGTGAGAAAAGCTTCAAGTTTTATGGCGTTGTCTTATCAATCCTATGAAGGGTTGGGGGGTTTGCTGGGAAAGTGAAAATCTAGGTAACAAGAGAGCAGTGCGCCTGGAACCAGTACTGCATAAGTCTCCTTTAGGTTGCTGCGCTCACACTTCAACACAAATGCAAATTCAGGCCTGCAACCCATCATGTTTTATTTTAGCAAAGTCACAGAAATGAATGAAAGGGGAAATGCTGTAAATTAAATGTTCCTGCCTCAAGGTGGAGCATGAGGTGGAAGCTCTGATTTATTTCTGCATCAACTCAAAACACCAGGGGTAGCAAAAACAAAGCATTTATTTGGTAAAGATGTTAACAGGAAACCTTCAGGGTTTTTCCAAACTTCTTTTTTTAATGTTAAAAAGACCCAGCCCAAAAAAAATCAAAAAGGGAATATATGATTTTTCTTTTCTTTTTCTTTTAAACCTACAGTAGTCATCATGTGTGTTCTACTTGGAAGTAAGTGCCACACTATTCAGTGGGTTTTACTCCCAGGATGGTGTGCTTAGGACTGCAACCTTCATATAACTAGACCACACGAAAAGAAGGCGTTTTCACACTTCTTCAAGAGACCAGGGGCGTAGCTACCGCCGTATCAGCCGTATCAATTATACGGGGGGCCCGGGCCACGGGGGCCCCCAACGTGCGTAAGCAAAACAAATGCAGAGCGGGAGGGAGGCGACGGCCAGGGAGCCTTGGGAGAGGGCGCCAGAAGCAGGCTGGGGGCGGGTGCCTTTCTGGGAGGCCTTGGGCTGCCCCCTCCCACCTGCCCAGGACAAAGAAGGGAGGGCAGGGCTCTCCTTTCTCCGCTGCTTCTGTCGCCTCCACTCACGCGAGAGAGCGGGGGTGCGCGCGCGGCCCCTGATGAACCAGGGACACTCGGACCGCCGGACGCTCTGGGACCTTCACTGGGGAGGGGACGGCACGGGGAGAGGCCGCCGAGCGCTGGCGACGCCTCCGGCGGGACCGCAGCAACAGCAGCGGAGGGCACTCTGGCCCGGGAAGAGGCTGGGAGGGCTTTGACGGTCTCTCCCGCTTCCCCGGCCGTGGACCCGCCCTGCCAATGGTGGCAAAGGCCACGGGCAGCAGCCAGCAGCGCGGGTTGCAGCGGTTCCCACCTCTCCTGTTTCTGCCGAAGCCAACGTCATTGTGGGAAGGCCTGAGAAGGGACGGTCTCCTTTGGTCCCCCCCCCAACCCCCAATTCCTCCTGCCCGTTACCCGCAAAAGGGTGGTGCTGCTCTTCAGCGCCTGCCTGCCCGCCCTGGACAGGTTTTCTAACGGGAAGCAAAGAGATAACGCAAAGGGGAGGAAAGTTGGACCAAAGGTGGGAGGAGGGCCACGGGGCCCCCAACGTGCGTAAGCAAAACAAATGTTGTTGTTGTTCAGTCGCACAGTCGATTCTGACCCTTTGTGACCCCATGGACCACTGTCCTCCAGGCATTCCTGTCCTCCACCATCCCCCTCAACTCACTCAGCTCTGTGCCCATTATCTCCACAATACCATCTAGCCATCCCATCTTGGGCCGTCCCCTTCTTCTTTTGCCCTCTACCTTTCCAAGCATCAAGGCTTTCTCAAGTGAATCCTCTCTTCTCATTTGATGTCCAAAGTATTTTAGCTTCATCTTTATTATTTGACCTTCTAAGGAGCAGTCAGGCTTGATTTCTTCTAAGATTGACCCATTTGTTCTCCTCGCTGTCCATGGGACTCTCAAAACTCTCCTCCAACACCACATCTCAAAGGCGTCTATTTTTCTGCGCTCCGCTTTCCTAATGGTCCAGCTCTCACAACCATACATTGCCACAGGGAATACCATTGCCCTGACTATGCGAATCTTTGTTTGCAATTTAATGTCTCTACTTTTCACTATGCTCCCCAGGTTTCTCATCGCTTGCCTCCCGAGAATCAGTCGCCTTTTTATTTCATGGCTGCAATCCCCATCTGCAGTGAGCTTTGAGCCTAGGAAAGTAACATCTGTCACTGCCTCTACTTCTTCCCCATCTATTTTCCAGGGACTGATAGGGCCTGTTGCCATGATCTTGGTTTTCTTGATATTTAGTCTCAAGCCAGCTTTGTAAAGCATGCGTTCAAAAGTTGGCAACACCCTACATCGGTTATTGCAGGCTGCGGGATTTCCCCGTTTAAGTAATTTTATGCATTTTTTTCTTTTGTGAGAAATCTTTACCCTTCCTAAGGGCCCCCAAACAAATTTTTATACGGGGCCCCGCCAAGGCACGCTACGCTTCTGCAAGAGACTGTAGTCTGTAGGTGAATAATCACAATAGAATCTGTCTTCATATACAAAGCTCCTCACACAGAGAAAGAGGTCCAGTCTATTTTTCTGTCTAACATGTCCTTCTTTTTATTGTTGTTAGTTTCCATAGTTAAATTTTTAACTTGTGGAGCATTCATAAAGACCTTGGTTGCCCACATATAGTCTGTATTCTTAAAATTATTTCTTCAAAGATCAGGGCTCCAGGATTTTATAGTATTTTTATTGATTGGCATGTAAAGGTTTCCCTTGCCCGAAAGCCAGTTGTATCCGACTCTAGGGGTCAGTGCTCATCTCTGTTTCTAAACCGAAGAGCCAGCGCTGTCTGCTTCTGCAGACGTTTCCATGGTCATGTGGCAGGCATGACGAGACACCAGAGCGCATGGAACGCTGTTACCTTCCCACCGAAGTGGTCCCTATTTATCTACTTGCAATTTCTTGCTTTTGAACTGCTAGGTTGGCAGGAGCTGGGACAGAGACGGGAGCTCATTCTGACTGACCTTCCGCCTCCCAGTCAGCGTCTTAGTGAATTGAGCCACTGCAGTCCCTGATTGGCATGTATATCATGATTATTATAATATGACCTTCCAGACTTACTTCTTCTGTGTTTAGGGCAGATGTTAATATGCCAAAATAAAGCCACCTTTGGTGAATCCAGAGCTAATGCAATGAGTCTTATACAGGGCCACATTCAAGAAGACTCAGATGCCTTGACTGGGTCAAGTAGAATACACACCCTTTCATGACTGTTGATAGGCACAGTTGCATGAAATGTGCTCTGTATCTATTTGTACTGCTTACCAGTATGGTTCTGGGAATTTCAGTCAACCACAGGATTGTGCAATCATAAATTAAGAATCTTTTCTTATGATCTCCCCATTCTCTCTCTACAGCCTTTTTATTATAACCATTATTTACTGGTGAGGCAATTCTGCCTCTCAATGCTAACACTTTCCTAAAATCTGAAGTTCATACTTCTGCTTTTTATACAAATAGACAATGTCGAGCAGCAATTATAAAGCAATGTGATGGACTTAAGCAGTGTTTCCCAAACTTTTTACGCTGCAGGTCTGACCATGCCCCCCCCCCCCAGACAGCTGAGCAGGCCATACCACAACACCCTAGAAGCTGAAGTAAATGCACCCACTTCTGCATTTACGACAGCCGCGTGTGCATTTACAGCTGATGTAACTACGTTTATGCATGCACAGGTGCATTTTACAGTTGTCATAAATGTCTTCAATTCCACTTCTGGGTGCGGCAACAGCATGCCTCATGAAATGGTGCCATGGGCCGGGTCCAGCCCACAGGCCATAGGTTGAGAACCCTTGGTCTTAAGATCCTCTAATGCTATCTGTTTTTCGTTTTTCTGGCTATTTTTTGGCTATTGAGGGGGTGATTATTACATAGATGTTTTATTTATACTTTGTTTTATTATGTTGCATTGAATGTTTTATATATCGTAACTTGTCCTTGCACCAAAATGGCGGGGAAAGGAAGGAAGGAAATTTTCTAAACTTGCTTCCTTGGTTAGAATGATGCATTGGCGGGAGAACAATTCTGAAATATGCTCATACAAGGAAAATTTTAGGTAGCACATCACCATTGTGAAGGAGGGTGAATTTTTAAGTGAACAATGTAGTAGGCATGACCTGTCTCTATAATGTCACTCTCTCTTCTGTGGGAAGGGTGTCCTTAGAGAACCAAATAGAAGGGGATGGATCTGTTTTGTACATTGAGAGGAATGTAATATCGTATTTTCTGTTGACTATTTTTAAAAATCTTCTAATATGATTTGAGAAAGGATAAGGGATTGATCTCTGGCCTGAATTTCTGGGCTTTGGGGGATTACACCTCAACATAATGTTTTGCTTTAAGCTTGTTTTTTTCTCTCTCCTGGGATTTTTTCTTTTAATTGTGCAAAATAGGTTGGGTAACCAGAGAAATAATAAAATGTCTTACATCAGTTATGAAAGGAGCATTGATATACAAATAAAGCCACCCACCTTCAGCATCCAAATATATACAAAGAGAAGTCAGGAGAGAGTTTAGCTCCCAAATATTAATATACTGAGGAAAGAAAATGCACAATTTAATAGGTCAGCCTTTTAGAAATGATAAGAGATACCTGTATTTTGTACCCAGCTATTATAAATTCAAGCACAACACGCTACTTGAGAATCATCCTGATTTTCTTATACCATGAATGCTATTTCTAATTTATACAGAAGCTATTAGCAAAATTGGTAGCAAGCTCAAAACGTTGACACCATATGTATTTATTGAGCCTTCCCTTTTAATTTACTAGAAAAACTCTTATTGCATCAGAACTGATGAAAAAAACAGTTACATAGAGATATAGTGCCAGAAGAATTAAGGTTTTGTGTGTTTTTTATCAGAATGTACTGGCAGAGGTTCCTTTGTCTCCCTTAAATGTTGACTTTAAAGTGTTTTATCATAACGAAATAAGAATGGGAATTAATACAATGTTGTAAAAAAGAGAGTTAGTATTAATGTAGGTTTTAGAGATTCTACAAAATTATCACAATATTCATTAAAATCATTCTATAGCCATAGTTCCCAATGTGGGGCACATGCCCCACAAGGGGGCAATATCATTTGGGGGGATTTGAGCTTGTTTAGACCAAGTTAATGGCTTTTTCGGCTTCCTCCACATGAATAGGAATTCAAGTTTTGAATAATAAGAACCATAGGGGGGGGGGTGTCAGGATTTTAGAGTTGCTTAGGTGGGGCATGGCCAAAAAAGTTGGGGCATGGCCAAAAAAGGTGGGGAACCACTATTCTATAAGGTGCTTCCTCTTATTCTTGTTCTGCCATCTCCAAATCCGATTATTAGTGATCCTCATGGCAATCGGCCATGAAGACTGTCCTGCCTTCCTCATTGCAGCATGACACCCATACCACTGATCCATTTCTGTGAATCACTTTCTGGTCCTGAGCCCTTTTGGCATGCAAAGTCTGCCTCAGCCCCAGGCCAGTATTGATGGATTCAAGTGGGATTTAATCCATTTAGGCTGGCACCCAAGTGGATTAGTTCTCAGGGATGTCAGGGTTGTTAACCACCACCTGGCACTTGGCATTGAGTCACTGGCAGTATGGTCTATGCTATTACTATAGCAGGATAACCTGGCCAGACACCAGATCAGTGTAAATATTAAAACTCATCAGATAATATTGTTCAGCCTTCCTTTTCTTAATGGATAGTCTATAGCTAGAGTGCCCAAGTTACGGCCCGTGGGCCAGATATAGCCCCTGATGCCAATTCATCTGGCCCGTGGTGCCCTTGCAGCTCCTGAAAGTAAACAGGGAATGCCCATCCAGAGCCACTTCCAGGAGTGACGTACACTCCCCCCATACATGCACAAATGTGCCCATGCCACTTTCAGGAGTGGATGCAGATGCATGTGTGCATGTTTGGGGACATCCAGAACCACTTCCGGGAGTGGTGCGGGGGTGTTCGCGAAGGTGCAAACTTGCCTGTGCCACTCCTAGAAGTGGTTCCGGATGTGAATCTGCAAAAGTGCCTGCTTCGGGGGGGGGGGGGGTCAAGCCCACTCAGCTGTTCCAGGGGCGTGGTCAGACCCCAGCACAATTTTTTTTGGCATCCCTGGTCTATAGTAAAGAAAAGGATGAAATAATCAGTGGGGAAATACAAGGCATATTTTACATATGTGTATGAGTGTCCATATATTTTTGTTGTTCAGTCGCACAGTCGATTCCAACCCTTTGCGACCCCATGGACCACTGTCCACCAGGCACTTCTGTCCTCCACCATATGGTCCGGAAATTAGGGGTTACATACAGTGGTGGACTCCAAAAAAAATTACTGCCACACTGTGGGTGTGGTAGTGGCCAGGGTAGGCGTGGCCAGGGTGGAAAGCCCTGTGTTGCACCCAAATTAAGACTACTTTATTTCAAAACTTGGATGGGTGGGACCAACCAGAATTTCTGCTACTGGTTCTGGCAAACTGGTGTGAACCTGCTGATGCCCACCACTGGTTACATATCTATAGAATACAGTATACAGTAAAACCTCAGATAACACTAAAACCTGGTTCCACAAGTCTTGGTGTTATACGATTTTTAGTGTTATCCGATGCATGTTAAAATCCTATGGGATCCATAGAGATACATTGTAACCACACAGGCTTTAGCGGTTGTTATCTGATGCATCCCATAGGATCTTAATGTTATCCGATGCAATTCTTCCCCCCAGATTGCTTAATGTTATGCGATTTTCGTGTTATTCGATACTAATGTTATATGAGGTATTACTGTATACATATATTTTCTATTGGTAAGCAACCCCTAATCTGCAGTCCAGGAGCACTCTTTCAAGTCAGGACTTTTCAAACATTTATAATGTTTATAATGTGACACCTGCCAAATGCTTGAAAGAGGCTGTCCCATACGTGGGTGGGTGGGTGGGTAGGTGGGTGTGTTACCTTGACTTTATCTGCCAGAAAAGACAAGCAGGTTTCTTGTAGCTTCAAGCTCTGCCTTTGAAGGGAAAAAAAATAAACTCACAAAAAATAAACTTAAGCCCAGAGCTCTGGAAGAGATGGAAAGATTAATGGGGGGAATCTGTTTTCACTGGAGAAAGAATGCCATCTGCTGGAGTTAGACAGTGCAAGCTCTTGCTTCAGCTGTGGATGGGAGAGATTTGTGTGAAAATTTACAAATGCAGTACAGTATATGTTTTCTGTTTCTTTCTTTTTCCTTAGGAAGAAGCCAGCATGTCTTCCTCCAAGATAGATGTTGGATGAGTGAGGCACTGCTAGCCTTGGCTGCCTTAATAACTAAATACATAACTGTGGAATAAACATTTGGCACATTCGTAGATTTGAACCTTGACAGCACGGAGGCTTTATTTAATTGGATCATCTCACGTAAGAGGTTTTAAATTGCCTTCAGCAAAGATGCGCTGCCGTTCGCTCTTCTCTTCCCTTTTGGGGAGGGCCAATGGGATGTTAACTAGGTTGTGTGTGCTTAAATGAAATGAAACCATCTCTGTTGACCAAACGAAAAAGAAAGAGGGGCTTTTTGATTGCTTTATCCTTGAAGTAGCTTCCTCAATCGTTCTGTGGTGTTGGATTATTAATAACTTTAAAACACACACACAGGTCAAAGAAATTTCAAACAAGAAATTGTGCTTTCTCCAACTGTGACTCAAAGGCAGGGGAGCACAACAGTAAGCCAGGGGCTAATATGAAATGCTAAGGCTACACAACATTGCTTGGCAGTGGTATTGTAGACACAATGGGCACAGAGCTGGGCAGGTTGAGGAGGATGGTGGGGGACAGAGGTGCCTGGAGGACAGTGGTCCATAGGGTCGCAAAGGGTCGGAATCGACTGAACAACAACAAAACACTTCATGATGTCATTGCCTTGTATTCTGCCTCCACATCCAGTGAACTTTCCAGAGCCTTCTTGGGGGCTGCTCCCTGACTCCGTGATTTCCTGCCAAGAGAAACTAGGTGATCTTCTGAATGAGAGCTTGGTCTATTACTGAGGGAGTTCTAACTAGCTGGCTGTCACTTATACCAAATATTTAATATTTTTGTTTTTAATTGTGTTTTGAACATATTTGTTTTAATGTTTTGATTTTGTTTTAACTATGCAATTTATTATTGTTTATCAATCTTTTTTAAAAAAAGAAACAGTTGGCTATATGTTACACAAGTTTGTAAATTAAGCAAATGTATGACCACAGTGAAGTACAACATTCTCTCAGTCTTCTGTCAATTTGAAATATAGGAGATAGTAATATTGATTTAGGAACTGCAGAAGCTTAGTGTTAAGACACTGAACTTGATGACTGGAGGGTTGGCAAGTCAGCAGTTCAAGACCCGAGTGCTGCATGACAGAGTAAGCTCTATCCCAGCTCCTGCAACATAGCAGTTAGAAAGCAAAAAAAAATTGCAGGTAGATAAATAGGTACTGTTTCAGTGGGAAGGTAACAGCAGTCTAGTGTCTGGTCATGCCTGCCACAGAAATGTCTGCAGATGCACACCGTGCTGGCTCTGTGGCTGTAAAGAGAGATGAGCACCAACCCCTAGAGTCAGATATGACTGGCTATCAAACAAGGGCGGCCTAATATTAGTTTAACTTAACAAGGCTGATGTTAAGGATTACATCTGGCTACAACATGAGGACTGCTTTAAAGCCTAGAAAGCACTATAAAGTTGGGAATAACTATTATATAATTTGAAATAGCACCCCATTTAACCTTCAACTGGGGCAAATAGTGTATTTTACAATCTCACAATCATATTTTCAGAATTCACACAAAGCTAGACTTACAAGGCAGGCAGTTTACAACATTATCACAGAATCTGACTGTTGCTTTTTGCTTATGGTCAGTGTAACGTGCCTTAGGTAATTGTGATTAAGAGATGAGGTATATTTCAGTGATGTATCTGGTTACACAATGAATCATGTAACCAAGATGCACACTGGCACCTCATCAATTAGTCACCATTAGCCATGTCAAGTTAAACAAATCTTACACCAACAGGATTCTGTCTCACAGTTTAACAACTTGCCACTTATATATTGGGGGTGGGGGGGGGAGAGAATAGTTGGAGCAAAAATCAACTGAACAAATCTGTTGTATTTTGCTAATGAGATACTTTACTCTTTTGTCCCAAAAACTGCCATGCTGATTTTTGGCAAGCCATAGTGCTGAGAAAAAATGCATTGGACCACACAGGGACTTCTTTGGTGTTTTCAGAAGATCCTGGAAATATAAATTTGGCTGGCCCCATGATTCTCAATGTGGGGCACATGTCCCACAGGGGGGCAATTTTATTTTATTTTATTTATTTTTTTGGGGGGGAGGAACAATTTGAGAATGTTTAGACCAAGGTAGGAGTTCACCTTTTTTTAATAAGAAGAATTATATGTCAGGATTTTAGAGATGCTTATGCCAAAAAATGGTTGGGTACCACTGTCTAGCTCAGTGGTGGTGAACCTATGGAATATGTGCCAGAGGTGGCACTCAGAGCATGTCAATACAAGAGCATGTCAATGTGTTTTCTCTTACTGGGTAGTCACTCCCTCACTGAACTATCCAGCCAACTAAAGTATTATTACATATGCTTATTACACTGATGTATGGTGTGATGTTTTACATGTGTGTGAGGGGTCTCCACAGGTGCCCCAGTAGTCCTTCACACCCACAGCCATGTTCAGACCAAGACCCTGAAACCAGGTAATACTGGCTCTGTCATAGAATGTAAGTAATAAATACCTCCTCTTTAGGCATTCTTGAAAATTCTTCACAGAGCATTTTGGGTTTTTGTGCTCTTGGTAACAGCCGACACTAATTTGATGTCTGGAAGTGTTGACATAGCACAGATTATTGAGATAAATTGGCTTTAGTGAGGTGAACAAGAGGCATTTGATCCTGAACACAGTGCTGGAATTCTCTGTGTACTGTCATTACTACAACATATGAATTCAGTTATACAGTATTTGTTTTAGAAAGCAGAGTACATAATGGTAGGAGGGAAAACAAAAGAGAGGCTACTTGTCCCAAGAGAAGATCTGGCTCTAGCTAATGATGTTCTATCCAAAGTAGACCAATCAGAAGAAATAAAAGGTAGTGAAAGACATCTAATTCCCATCTCCTGAGCCTTTTACTATACACAGGTTGCATATTGACTTGGTTTGCTTTGTGATTGGTCATCAGGCTGTAAGCATGGGCTTCATTTGAAAGTCTGATTGGTCCGACACAAAGCTCAGAGAGAACTGCATCACTGGACCATTAATGTGCTTTCTGTTTCTAATGATGTGCTTCCGGTATTGTCTATGATCCTTGGATTTTTGAGTGCTAGGAAGAAGCAAGAAATTCAGTGCCTGAGGAAATCTCTGCTTCAAACAAAAGGTATTTGAAATTAGGGCAATGTTTCCTATTGTATGCTGCCTGTCATGCTTTGAACAGGGGATTATTTCATCTCTGCAGAAGACATGTATTTATTGGTGAATTTTATAGCCACCTTTCTCACTGTACAGTGGACACCTGCTTTAAGAAATTAATCCTTTCTGTAGGGTTTCCTCAAAGCTATTTTTTTCTTTAAAGCAGTTTCCAATAGGAATGCATTGAATGCATTGAAAACCATGGGGGAAACCTATTCCGTAAAGCAATTTTATTGTGATTTTTCCCCCTTGAAGCAGACCATCATTTCCTATGGATTTCTTTCGTTGAAGCAAGTTTTCCTGTAGGTGGACCTTTCTTAAAGCAGGGGTCCACTGTATCTTTATGTTAATCCTACCCTGTTATTCAAATTTAATTACATGCCTACCTAATGATATAAAATAATTTCAATCCTTTTTAGATTGTTGCCAAATCTCCCAATTTTACACCTCCTGAAGCTCATGGCAAGACAAAGCACATATCCTGCTGGACAAAGCCACACATTTCAGTGGTTTAGATGCACAAAGCCATGCATACATTTCTTTAAAATGCAAGCTGCTTAGCAAGGTTTTACAAGGCTCATTTGTGCAAAGATTTTCTGTACCAAACTAGCATCCTTTCTCCTTTTTTAAAGAAGAAAATCACACATACACAGCAAGCACAGAAATGCCCCCTGATTGTGAAGAGAGACACAAAGTCCCCTTTGAGGTTTCTAATCGCTTACTAAAAGAAAATGTTCTTCTCATTGTTCTTCCCTCTTTTTGAGGATACAAAATACCTTAATCTCCACAGGCTGAAGAGGAGAATTTGGCATCTTCTCATCTTCACATGTAAAGATGAGACAACTGAGGTTTCATATCCCTAGAACAAAAGATAGGACGGAAGTGCTACTGGAGTATGGAAAAAAGAAACACACTAAGCTTAAGAGCCTTTCACATACTTACAGAAATTGAAAAGTAGGGAAGACTTGTACAATCCACAGTCCCACTTAGCCATCCCTTCCAAATTGGAGTCAATTTACATCCATGTAAATCAGGGGTTCTCAATGTTTTTAGGTCACGGGCTGACCATGCCCCCATCAGGCTAGTCATGTGATTCCTTCCACCAGAAGCAGAAGTAAAACATGCCCACACATGTGCACAATGCATTTATAGCAGCATTTTGCACATGCCTGGGCATGTTTTACTTCCACTTCCAAGATCGGTGAGATGGTGTTGGGCAGATGAATTAACATTGGGGGCCGGGGCTGGCCTGTGGACCATAGGTTGTGAATGCCTGATGTAAATCTTCTAATAGGATATTTAATGTGATGTAGTATATAAAGTTAAAGATGACTTACTCAGTCATACAAACTCACTGATACTGGTAAAACCATGCTTTAACTGTCTCTCTTACCTTGAAAACACTATTAACAATAATGATTACATGCCATCAAGTCAATATTGAAGTCTGATTACCCTTTTTAGCTGTTTGTGGGTAGAAAATACAGAGCCATTATTTACCATTCTCTTCTTCCGAGGGCATCTTGGAACTGTCCAGCTTGACCATGGCCACACAGGCTGGCTCTTTGCCCAGGAAGCAGTGGGATATCAAACTCCCAACCTCTGGTTTCACGTCCAGATATCTAAACTACTGAGCTATTGAACCAGCAAAAAACCTATAAGTTGCTATAAATTGGTTTTGACTGATAATAACAACCTTCTAAAAGAAAAGGGACTCTACAAAATGTAAGGAAGTCTCTTCTCCCCTTCCCACCATGACTTGAAGGCTGTGCAAAATGAGCACTGTTTTCCACAGCATCCTCCCCTTCTACCTACTGCAAACTCTAAACATCAGCTCAATCACACTTTAAGGTGCCTTGCAATAAAATAAGAGCCCTCTTTCCTCTTCTTCCTCTGGGAACAGACTAAAGAGGCCAGGAATACTAGTGAGGAAGGGCAGCTACAAAGGCAACCTGTTTTTGTGACATGCCAATCCAAATGAATTTACATTCCCCCCCAAAAAAAAACAACAACCCTAAAGCAGGGGTGGCCAACCTTTACACACCATGGACCTTACCATGCCCCTGGAACAGCTGAGTGGGCCGAACCACTCCCCCAGAAGCAGAAGCATTTACTGCTGATGTAAATGTGCTGGCTTCTACTTCCAGGTACAAGGGAGACGGCAACGGGCCAGTTGGAATGGCGTAGGTTGGGAACCCCTGCACTAAACTAATGGCATCACAACCACACTGGAGAAGCAGGGACATAAATTTCCTCTGGTCTCTAAAATATTTTAGCTGGTGAACGTACAGCGACCCAGATGATTATATACAGAAAGCAGAGTAAACATGATGATTGCTAACTAATGGTGTCATTTCTGTTTTGAGCATTTCCCTTCATTGTTGGGATTGCTGAAGACTGCTGATCTCATATGCATTTATCCTCCACTGTCATTTTAATCATCTTTTTTTCAGAACCTGATTGCTGCTCCTTAGAAATTTTGTGGTGTCTAGTAGGATAATTACAAGGCACAAGAGAACACAAGAGGGGGGTTGAATCTCAGGCCTACCTGAAAAGCAAGGAGAGAATTTCCAACGAACAGCTTTATTATTGTAATACACTACAATTGTGTGGTTCAGGTGTTTACTTCAGAGAATTCCTATTGGTTTTTGGGGAAACTACTCTAGAATAAAGGCTTGCGGCAGGACTGTTGAATATAGCATACATTTTCCCTCCTAGTTGTTACACCTACTGGTAACTTCTATATAGGTGGTAGATTAATAATCACACTTAGAATACAGGTTTATCCTAAGATTTTCCTCTTAAATAAGTTTTTTTAAAAAATATATATTCTATGTCTACTTTTAGCACCTAGATAGCAGACTGTGTTCTCATAACTACAGCCTCTCATTTGATAGTGAAATGGATTGAATTTCTATACAAATGATAGTAATTTGTTAAATTCGCATTTGCACAGGGGTGCCCAAATTTTTCAGGCCATGGCCCGGTCACGTGATTGAGTGGGCTGGTCATGTGGTTCCTCCCACCAGAAGTGGAAGCAAAACACACCCGCACATGCGCAAAACATTGCCATAGATATACCCACTGCTGTTGTAAATGCATTTACAACAGCTGCAGGTGCATTTATGGCAGTGTTTTGTGCATGTGCGAGTGTGTTTTATTTCTGCTTCTGGGAGTCTCAAGGGCAGCACAGCTCAGATTATTAGGTGCCATGGGCAGGATCCAGCCCACAGGCCGTAGTTTGGGCACCCCTGTGTTAGCATATGTCAATCTAGTTCCTCTTTTTAGTTTTACTTTGTGACACCTGCTCTCTTTTTGGGCAGTAAGTGGCTTCCTTACTGGTGAGTCATCTCTCCAACTGCTCCAGATTAACAAGCATCTACAACATTAAATCACATGTTTAATGCCAGAGGTTGGGAATATTTGGCTCTCCACATGTACTGCCTACAACTCCCACACTTACTTACCCTTAGTAATGTCAAACCCTATTAAATGCCAACATATGATGTGGAAACATAGTGAATCACATGCCTGTTACATATTTTCAACAACTTTGAAGAACCTCAGTTTACGAATTTAATGCATTCCACAGGACGTTTCGTATTATGAAAAATTCATAAAGTGAAATGCATTTTCCCATGGGAGTGCATTGAAAATCATTCCAAAAAATTGTAAAGCAAAACACAGTTTCCCATAGGAATGCATTGAAAACCAATTGATCCGTTCCAAGAAAAATTTGTAAAGTGAGGCATAATTTTCAAAGGATTTTCATTCGTAAAGCTAAAATTATGTTAGCTGAAGTGTTCGTAAAGCAAGGTACCACTGCACTTCAAAAGCCATATGGAAGAATAAAGGCTTATAGAAAGCTAAGACTGTTTTTGCCTTGTATTATTGCAACATTGATACCCAGATGGTTTAAACTATTACTGAACTGCTATTGAACTGCAAACATACAGAACCTCTCAGGATGTAATTCATTGATCAAATAACTTGTCAGCTGGGGGAGAACTACAGGTGGTATGACACACTCATTCTCCCTGTGAGTAATGTGTAGAGTATCTCTAGCAGGCCATATGTTCCCATGCCCTAATGTTGGCAGTGAGGAAAACATTCTTGTCTCCAACCAGCAATTATGGAAGGCAACAGGTACTGTGTTCATTGTCCTACAGATATATGAGACATGTGGGAAGACAGGAAATTGTCATTTTCTGTACGCCTTTTCTGCTTGCAGCTCTGAATCATAGTGAAACTAAACAAGGGATTATACAAAACAAAGTCATTTTTTTGTTATTGTTGTTTCTAAACCCTGCAGTGTGATTTTCCTTGAGTAGCTGTTCACCTGAGCCTGTCAGGATTTAACCGGAGTACTGTATCTCCTTCTTCCATCCATTGTGTACCTGGAGCCTACTCACTAAGGGGAAAGGTAACTAGCTCTAGGAATGAGTAGATCTGGATAGGCAGGATTACGAGAGAGAAAAATTAATGGAAGTGTTTCTGGTGCTCTTTTATGCTTATCAGAAGCAAGCCCTATTTTGTGGGGGTTTTTTATTCCTAGCCTTAAAGCAATAGCAATTACACTTGCTGTATTTGCCAGAGTATAAGACACACTCCTTTTTTCTGGGGTATTTCGAGGGGGAAAGTGTGTCTCATACATCAGCAAATACAGTATATACCACCCCATAGTGTTAAGTCATCGTCGGCAGCAACTCATATCTGAGAATGCTTTTTTTTCCTGAAGCAAAAAAATGCCATTGGTGTGAATTTATTTAAGGTAGATCTCAGCTTGCCATGAAGTGACCCACACACTACAATCATGGAGCCATCTATTGTAGCACTTATTTATTTATTTATTTTTCTGATTTATATTGTCGCCCAACTCCAAAGACTGGGCAGCTCGCAAAAAATAAAACCAATCACATTTTAAAAACCAATAAAAACCCCATTAAAACTGCCACCAAAAATTACTCCAACCCCTACAGATTAAAAGAGGAAGAGAGTGTTCTTACTAAATGAGCCAGCAGGCAGGGGTCATATGAAATGAGACATGCAGGATTTAACACCGGGACTGCAATGGACTGCTGCAGCCTTGAGGATATTATCAAGGTGCACCTTTACAGCCAGTCCATCTGCCATGGCCTATTCCAGCTCCATGACCATTGGGAATCAGAGCTCCTCTTCCACTCATTTTCCTGTTGGTTCCCAATACGATGGTTTCCAGTGGCATTTCCTCCACTGGGGGGACGATCCCCCCTCATCCACCCATAGCCATTGGCCTCTAGGGAGTCAGGTTATTTACCGCCACCCAACACTTGGCACTGAGTTGCTGGCTGTACAGTCTAATCCATTACTGTAGCAGGATGTCTAGCCAGAAAATTCCTCGGATAATCAGGTTTTGTAAGGGTATTTTATTCTCTCTCTTTCTCTCATCTCATATCTTCTCCCATTCTTTTCTTTTGAGGATAAATTTGATTTGGTTTGATTCACAATCTTTTTTTTTCATTCCTCGATTTCTAAAGTGTAGTGAAACTGTTACACAAGAATGTTTGAAGTGGTAGCCATGTTAATCTGTGCAAGCATATCAGAGAGTAAATAAAACAGAAAAGAGAGAGAGAGAAACTGTTCTGGCACCTTAAAGATTAACTCTTGTATTTAAATGTGAGCTTCCGTGGACCATGTCCCCTTTATCAGACATAAGAGTGAGGAGTCTCCAATGTTTCCTGAGTGAATGTGTGCATGTAAGTGTGAGGGTGGGAGACACTGAGAGAATGAATAACCAACCATTCTTCTTTGAAACCAAACATAGAGGGAAGCAACGGGAGGGAAGCATAGTTCTGATTTTCTGTTGACTGAATTTCCACCAACCATTGGTTGCTGTGCCTTCTGCCCCACCAGCCATAATGGGTATCACCAATGGCTTTGACCATGTTGACCATGTTGCCTTGAGACTTCAAGGAACTGTTAGCCAATAAATGGATTAAGAGGACTAAAGGTTCTATGAGCACACATGGAAGGAAATGTGAATACAGCTCTCTCAAACGTGCAGGTCTGTTATATGCAAAGTGATCTGTCATCTTCAGTGTCTCGTTGCATTAGTAAAATCTATCCACAACAGTTGTATGCAGTGGTGGGCTCAAAAAAAAAAATTACTACCACACTGTGGGCATGGTATGGTGGGCGTGGCCAGGGGGAAAGCCCTGCATTGCACCCAAATTAGGACTACTTTATTTTGAAACTAGGATGGGTGGAGCCAGCCAGAATTTCTGCTACGGGTTCTGGTGAACTGCTGCGAACCTGCTGGTGCTCACCACTCTGTGTGTGTGAGAGGGAGAGAGAGAGAGACCTACTTTCTTTAGAAACTAAGCACAACTTAATTGCAAAGTCATTTGTTAAATATTTGAAGCACGGAAGAAGGGAAGCTAGCAGAATACTTTATGGGAATCACACACATATCTTGCTCATGGTTCAGTACTGATTACTCGGAAACTGAATCCCAGATGCAAGTGGCTCAGTGTTCTTAGATGTCTGATCCTAAGAATGCCCAGGCATTTATTACTCCTACTACCTGCTTTGCAAGACGAGAGAGTTTCTGCTTTGAATATGAAATGTGTGTAGGAGAGTTATGGCATTCTTCAGGGAGGGGAGACAGAAAGGACAAAGGATGCTACGTGTCTGATATGGAAAGTAGTGCTTCACTATCACAGGCTTACAGGATTACAGATCCTGGAGGGCTTTCTCAGGATGCTGTGTTTGGCTGCTGAGATAACAGAATTAGGAGAGGGAAATGGTAGGGAGTAGCCAGAATATCTTTGTAGTGCTGTTTCTATAAAGAGGCTGAATTTCCCTGCTTTGTAGGAGGGTATCCATGTGTGCTTCATTATACCCCCAAAATGTTTTGAAGGTTGAACAAATGTTTGCCTGCAAAAAATGCACTATGGACTTTCAGGCACAAAGTCCACTCTGAAGGTTTTATTGGCTAAGATATTGTTGGGGGGGGGGGAGCTGGTGTCCTGTAACAGAGAGTACAGTATGGAAGTTAGACTGCTGGGCTAGGACCAGTGGTGGGTTGTCAAAAAATGTACTACCCCACTGTGACATCATCACAGTGTGGGTGGAGCTAACATCATGATGTCATGATGTCATGGGTGGGGCCAAAGAAAAAATAATTAATAATAATAATAAATAAAATAAAAATAAGCACGCACACACACACACACTCCTCAACCCACTCACCCACCCACAACACAAACCTGTAAATAAATTAAATTAATTAAATTAATAAATAAAATTAAAATTACATTAAAATACAACCCCCCAAACATAAACCCATCACTTACCTGTTAGTATAGGTGCCTGGGCAGCACCATATTGCAAGATGGATATGGTCATCGTACCTGTTCTCTATAATATGCCTTAATGTGAATGTAAAACAGCTGTACCTCCAATTGGAACAGCAATTGGAACAGCACAGGTGTAGCTTATTGATGAAGTAACTCCAAGACTTTGCTTAAATCCCCAAGCCAGGCCACCAGGCCTTTTTAGGAATTGTGGTAGTACGTCAATATACATAAAGGTATTAAATACACATTAAAATACACACAGACACACCACATTCAAAGGTGAGTCACTTACCATGGGGAGTAGGCTATAGGGAGCTTCAGGCTAGCAGCTTCTCTTCCTTCTCCCTGCTTGGGAGGACAGCAAGGAGGCCGTGCATAAGTGCCAAGCACTGTAGGCGTGCATGCACACCAAGTGCTTGGCGCGCATGCACAGTAGGGGAACCAGCGAAAAGGTAAGCCCTGAAGGTGGTTCCCCCCAAAATCTGCTACCGGTTCTCTGGGACACTGAAGTTACTACCAGTTCTAGCAAACTGGTGTGAACCTGTTGCATCCCATCACTGGCTAGGACTCAGGTAACCTAGGTAGAAACAGGGCTGTAGCCAGGATTCTAGATGTGGGTTGGCAAAAGTGTGTGTGTGTGTGTGCGCGCGCGTGACATATATAAGCAGCTGGGCATTTGAAGGAAGGCAAACTGCTAACCCACCCTGGCCACCCCCTGGCTACAGCCCTGGGTAGAAATCCCCTTAATACATAAAACTCAGTGGTTGATCCTGGCAAGTCATGCATCTTGATTGGACGTACATAACAGGATTGTTACAAGGATAAATTGAGGAGGTGGAGGAGAACCACCTCCACTGCCTTGAGTTCATTGGTGGAAAGGATGGAGAGAAATAAGTAAATAATTGTACATTCTTTTGGTGAACATGCAACAATATACTGAATCAGAATATTTGTGCATTCCTGAAGGCGCCACAGTCAGAGCAAGGAGACCAGAGGCGTGAATGAGGTAGAGTGACCCGCCCACAGCTCCATCATGTTAAATCTGGCTTTCATGCGCCATAATTGAAAGCAGCCAAAAGGCAAGAAAAGTTCAAGAAGGCAAAGGAGATTATTTACCTTATAAATAAAACTTTTTTGCTATTCCCTCCTGTGACATCATTGACTGAATCATCAAAGTCCTATACCTCCTTAACAAAATGGCATTATTGTAAATGATTTGTTATCCAGCACCTTGAAAAGAAAAGAAAAATCTGGAAACATAGACTGACCTGTGAAGTGCCTTGTATACTGAGAGTAGTATGGAAATCTGATGCCTAGCTGGAGGTGATTTACAACAAACTTAATAGGGCTTTCAAGATAAGTGAGGTATTCAAGGAGGGGTTTTATCAGTTCCACACCCCCAGTGGGTTCCATGGCTGAGCAAGAATTTGAACCCAGGCTTCCTGTGTCCTGATCCATCATCACTCTATACGCTACACCACACTATGAGATGCAATAATAATAAGTATTATATATTAATGGCAAAACCCCAACACCCCAACATATTGTATTGTATTGTAATGTAATGTAATGTAATGTATTGTCTGTAAGCCGCCCTGAGTCGCCACAGTGAGTGGGCGGCAATATAAATTTGAACTAATAAATAAATAATAAATAAAACATGTGCCCAATCACTGTTATAATAATTTCATGTCAGAGATTACTATGCGTTGAAAGGATTTTTAGGGGAAGCCTGAATGAGGCTCCTTTCATATTCCCAAGTACAGCTCTTGGGTATCAAAACCCAACCTTCCAGTCTCCAGTTCAGTATCTTAACCACTAAGCCACCCGGGGGGGGGGGGGTGATAAGGATCACCTATCAAGTTTGTGTACAACTAGGTGACTTTAAACCTGAACAAACTCTTCCTTTCTTTCCCTCTGATGTATGTCAGCTCACTACAATAGAAACTGTTTTGTCCCCGACCTACAAGGCATCCAGCATTCCCACTAAACCCATTATCCTTCTGCTTTTGCTTATACAGCCCTAAAGAGCTGGCGGAGACAGATAAACAGTGTGCAGAGATTATTCTGTTGTGCTCTTACAAAGGATGGAGATGTGTGAAATACTTGGAAACGATGTGTGTGGGCAACGTAAGCCAACTTAAGACTTCCAGACCTATTTCGCTTTCTGTACCTCCTGGGGGTTTTGTGTTCAAATCTATGGCTTTAGCATTATCTCAAGGATGTTAATGTCCTTGGTGTGCTGTGTGGGTGTTTAGGAGACATCCTCTCACACGTGCAGCACAATCCGGTTGTGTTCCTCACGAAAGCAGCCTTCCTAGCTGGGGGATGACTGCCTGCCAAAATCCTAAATCGAACTAGACATTTCATTGCTTTATAGACTGAGTCTGTACATATTGGCCGTTCTAGTTGGAGTGTGGGATGAAAACCCAGTGAGGCAGCAGAGGAATCTTGTCATGTAGCATGGAAAATTGCTTATATGGGTTATTTTAGAGTTTTACATTTCAGAAATGCAGCTAAGCACAGAGAAGACCCAAAGCCGATTGCCATGTGTGTAACTTCACTAAATTCAATACATAGAGATAGGAAAGGGGATCTGGGATTTTTTTTCCCCCTGAGAAGAAGGCACGTTTTAAATTGCAACAGGAAGAGGAATTGAAACAAAACTGTGTAATTGATACAAGGATATAAAAATGGTTGGCACTGTAGGGTTCTGTTCCTCACTGTGACCTAGGTCTTGGGGAAAACCTTCATTCCTAAGGTATTATGCCTAAGAGTACTTGGATATTGTCAGCATTAAAGAAGAAGAAGGTGATGGCGGGGATTATTGTAATGGTGGTGATGACATAGAATACACGTTAGGCTACTTTAAAAAATATTCCATATAACAGCATAGGAACAAGAAATCTTACAGATATAACTTAATGGAACTATGCAAAGGTTCATCTCACTCCAAATCTCCAGTTAACATTGGAGTAAACTATCTATCAAAAAAAATGAGAGCAAGAACAGCAGTAGAAGTGGCTGCTAATTATTTGAAAAATTAATCTGACGTGTGAGTGGGAAAAATTGCTGGAAGGTCATGCTGCATTGTAGTTTCCATATCTAGGCAGTGCAGACCAGTGGTGGTGAACCTATGGCACCCATGCCAGAGGTGACACTCAGAGCCCTCTCTGTAGGAATGTGCCATTACCCCAGCACAGATTTCACCCCGCCCCTCTGCCCAGAAGCCCAATGGGAGCACTTATTCCCTCCCCCCAGCACAGAGTTAGCCCCTCCCCTCTGCAGCATGGATGGCAGCCTGTTGAGTTTGGGCACTCGGTCTTTAAAAGTTTCACCATCATTACACTAGATGGACAAGTGACAACCAATGTGCATCTGCTAGTTTGGTGGCATCCACTCATTTCTCCCACCCAATTCTTCCAGACTTTGCAAAACCTACATGGAGGGATTTGTCCATTTCTCCTTGTGATGCAATTAATGTACCAGTTATGTTGTATTCTCTTGCATGGGATACAGTTATTCTAGATCAAAACTCATGATTCCTGTTACAGACCCCATTCTAACAGGCAGACTTTGGACTGGGGAATTGCTAATTAGGAAAAATACTAATTTCAAATGCAAATAACTAATTGGGATAAAAGTTCATTTCAAGCAGGCCCATTTCCTCATTGCTGAATAGATGATCAGTGATCTCAAAACTAATTGTGACAGCACTGTGATCATAAATGTTATCCACAGAACCTGCCAGGTAGTCGTATGTGTCAAACACTGCACCGCCCGAACAGAACATTCTGTAGTTTTAGTATTCCAAAGTATTCCAAAGTATTCCATCCAGTCAGCAAAAACAAGACCAGGAGCAGATTGTGGCTCAGATCACAACCTACTGATTGCAAAATTCAGGCTTAGACTAAAGAAAATAGGAACAACAATTAGGCCAGACAGATATGACCTAGACAACATTCCTTGGGAATACACAGTGGAGGTGTGGAACAGATTTAATAGCTTGGACCAGATAGACAGAGAGCCAGAAGAATTATGGACAGAGATGCGGGACATCATGCAGGAGGCAGCAAGGAAAACCATACCAAAAGAAAAGAAGCATAAGAAAGCGAAGTGGTTGTCCGATGAGGCTCTTAAAATAGCAGAGGACAGAAGGAATGCAAAATGCATTGGAGAAAGGATAAAATACAGTCACTTGAATACAGAATTTCAAAGAAAAGCAAGGAGAGATAAGGAATCCTACCTGAACGAACAGTGCAAAGAAATAGAGGAAAACAATATCAGGGGTAGGACTAGAGATCTTTTCAGAAAAATTGGGGAACTCAAGGGAACATTTAAAGCAAAAATGACCATGATAAAGGACAATGATGGCAAGGTCTACGCCCTTGACAGAAGGTGACAATCAGATTGTGGAATGAATGTATTTTACATTGAATTAAACAAATCTCCTGAATTATACACAGTAGTAGGAATAAAGCAGTCTATGTGGTTTTGAAATGTTCCTGTTTCCTGACATTTGACCTTAAAAACACCATGGACGCATTGTTCAAATGCCATTTGGGTTTGGCTGGTAGTTCTGTTATATATTGCATGGCCCTTTGGATCATTTAGGAATATCTGTTCCAGGGGACAGAAGTTCTCCAGTAGGCAAAGAAACAAAAGAGATCATTCCTATTGTCTTGTGCTAGGTTAGGTCAGCGCAAGAAGAAGATAAGGATGCCTTGTGATGCTGCTTTCCAAGTAAAACGCCTCATTTGTATTCATCTTGGCATCAGAAGAAAGTGTGAATAGCATTGCAATAAATTTATAAAGGACAGTTTTAGAGGCATCAGTAATCGAGTTTGCAAAGTAAAGCCGGGGAAAATATGATGGGGAAAATGCAAAACCATCCCTCGTGCTTCAGATAAACCTTAGCCTGTCCAAAGCTCTGTTAATTATAGAAGAGACACACAGATAGTGTTTGTTGAGCTTTGCTTCCTGGAGAAAATAGAAAAAAGGGCTGCCCCTTGATTAGCAGCACTTCCCTCTCAAAACCATCATTCTGAAGGTCATTAGAAGGAAATTAATGGATCAAGTATCATGCTTAGACCTCAGAGACCAGGGTTCAAATTCATGCTTCAGGATGGTCTGGATAGGTGGCCTCGTTTAAATCACTGTCTCCACTTTAATTCCCACATCGGTAGGACAGGAATGTTAATAACCTGCCTCAGAGGATTGCTTGCGAGGATGAGTGAAAGAACCGTTGGAAAGTGAAGTGCATACAAAACAGCAAAGTATTGTTTCATCCTAGGCTTCCAGCCGGCTGGAGATATTTCTGAAATCAGTCTATACATTACGATATACTCAATGTACGGGGGAAGTTTTTTGGGACTACAATTCCAAGAATCCACTGGACATATATATCATCATTGTTGGCAGCAACTCGTATCCAAAAAGGCATGTTTAAGATAGATCCCAGCTTGCCATGAAGTGACTCACACACTGATCACAGAGCCATTTCTTCTGTAATGTATGAAATGAGATATGCAGGATTTAACACTGGGACTGCAAGGGACTGCCACAGCCTTGAGGATATTATCAAAGTGCGCCTTCACAGCCAGTCCATTAGGCATGGCCTCTTCCACCTCCATGACCATTGGGAATCAGAGTTCCTCTTCTGCTCATTTTGCCATTTGGCCCCGTATGATGGTTTCCAGTAGCATTTCCTCCACTGAGGGGACCATCACTCCACCTCATGGGGCTCATTCACCCATAGCCACTGACCCCTTTAGGGAGTCAGGTTATTTACCACCACCCAACACTTGGTGTTTCATACCACTAAGTACATTAGAAGAAAGATGCCACATGGAAGGAACCAGCATCAATACAAAAAGTAATCTAAAAACAAGAAACTAGATTTGCTCAAAAACAATAAACAGTGAGAATTTGACAGATGGTAACCACAGCACATTTTAATCTACGTTTGACGGAGGTGGTTGCAAGACTGAAACCTCCTGGCCCCATCCATCATCTCACATAGATCATGGACCCTACCCCAAGGGGCTGGCCCAAGTCATTCTTCTCCATTGTTTAAATTTACACATTTTAAGTCACCTTTTTTAAGTATACTAGTTCCTGTATATATATTTTTGTCCAAAAATACATTACCAGACTTACAAATTACTGGGTTTCTGAGGTAAGATATTCTTTGTTACTAGTCTTGGGAGTGAGAAACATAGCTTGCAAATTCTTTTCAAAAGCTAATTTGTTCCCAATATATACTATAATTTTTAAAAGTCATCTGGTGTTATTTCTTACTGGAGTGTCAAGAAAGTAACATTGCATTATTCATTTCATTGCCTGCTAGTTTTCAATAATTCTCTCCTATTATAATAAAACTCAGTGGATTGACAAGGGAATAGGCATAAAACTATGAAAGACCTTAAAATAAATTCACTAGAAATGTCTGTAAAAATGTCCTTTAAAGCAAGGTAACTACTACATGGTCCCCTTTGCAGTTAGTACCTGTTGAATTTGGTCAGTATTTTGGCTATGCAGTGGCTTAGTGGTTAAGACTCTGAACTTGACAACTGGAAGGTTGGCAGGTCAGCCGTTTGAGTCCTGAGTGCTTCATGACAGAGTGAGCTCCTGTCTCTGTCCCACCTCCTGCCACCCTAGTAGTTTGAAAGGAAGAAATTGCAAGTAGATAAATAGGTACCACTTTGGTGGGAAGGTAAACAGCATTCCATGCGCTCCGGACTGCCACATGACCACGGAAACATCTGCAGACGCAGGCAGCACTGGCTCTTTGGCTATAAACAGAGATGAGCACCAAACCCGAGAGTCAGATATGACTGGCTTTCAAGCAAGGGCGACCTTTACCTTACATGTTAAAGAAGAAAACTTATAAAACATTTTAAAAAAATGAACTGGCACTCTCAATTCACTCCTAACAGAGCTTCAATAGGAAATGCAAACCCTGTAAATTTATGTTCCAACCCTACCCCCTATCAAAATGATTGTGTGCTATGATCTCCTTAAGACAGCATTTCATATGAATACGGCAGGATGTCTATAGGTCACCTCTTCTCATCTTCTTTTGAGTGTGTGTGAAATTAGGGGGAGGGCAAAGGCCACAGTCCTCTACCATCCAACAGTGATTGAAAATGTGTGTACTAAAGGTATGAAAGCAGTTAATCTCTTTTCAGTCATCCTCTCCCAGCCCCTCTCTGTTGCTAAGGCAAGGCTGAGAATTGGTACATGGCACAAAGGTTTACAGGAGTAAGACCAGGTGATTTTAGTGGAACTATATTCCCTCTAAGAGCATTTAGGATCACAGTCTTTTAAATACATGATAACAAACATGTCCTACTAAATTATTACTTTTACTGGGTAACAAAATAACATGCTTCTAATAGGGTGGTGAAATTTGCTAAATTCCTTTTTCTTGCCATAATATGAGAAAACACCCTGATAAGTAAAGTTCCGGCCCTGCACGATTTACAAAACTTCAAAGTGCTTACTTTTCTTTCTGAAGCTAAAGGTTATACAGCTTAGACGGGCTGGTTAATTAAAAAGAAGGAAACATAAATCTCCCAATCTTCCTGCTGTTTAAATCTCTATGTAGCCCTAGTGGCTCAATGGTTAAACTGCTGTACTACCAAAGGTTGGAAGTTCGATCCTGGCCAGGACTCAAGGTTGACTCGGCCTTCCATCCTTCCGTAAAATGAGTACCTAACATGTTGGGGGCAAAATGCTAATTAACTTGTGAACCGCCCAGAGAGTGTGATTGCTTTGTTTTGTAACAAGGCAGCTTCAGACAAAAACACATTCTTGTAAATGTAGAAACTCTAGTAGAGATTAGGAGCCCAACTAACTGCTAACAACCATGAGATTTGCTCCACTTATAAAATGGGTGAATTTGATTTATTCTTTTTATGGACTACATGATGCAAAGTCTAAGTTAGGACCATCTGATCCTCTTTGCTCTCTCTTTTTTCCCTCTCATGCTGGGAGGCATCAATTACCCCCCCCCCCAAAAAAAAACTGGCACAATTCAAAAGGTATTTTTCTCCATGTGATTATTTTGGTAAATTGAGTGAGTAGTGTATGTCAGGAATATTTCAGTGGTGCTCCCATGTTCTTTGAAACAGAGATGAGCACTGAACCCTAGAGTCAGATACGACTGGCTTTCAAACAAGGGAAACCTTTACCTTTACCCATGTACTTTCATCTTCCCCAATAGCCCTCCACAATTTATTTATTTTTATGTCTTCTATAATTGAGATTAGCGCTAGAACATCCTATCATTTTATCACTCCTTTATGATTATTAGTCTTTTCTTCCCCAAACTATATCTGTAGAAGAGAGTGTCTGTATTGCAGCAAAAGAGTGGAAAGAATTGAGAACTCCAGATTCTTATCCTGATTTCTGTCTCTCTCCCTTACTTACTATTTTATTACAAAACACACACACATGCTAGCAGTTTGAAAGCAAGGAATTGCAAGTAGATAAATAGGAACCACTTCAGTGGAAAGGTAAACAGTGTTCCATGCACTCTGGTGTCTAGTCATGCCTGCCACATGACCATAGAAATGTCTGCATAAGCAGGCTGCACTGGCTCATCATGACCATGGAAATGTCTGCAGAAGCAGACTGCCCAGTGCTCATCTCTGAAACAGAGATGAGCACTGAACCCTAGAGTCAGATACAACTGGCTTTTGAGCAAGGGTGACCTTTGCCTTTGCCTTTACCTTTACCTTTACCTTACACATACATGCACTTCACCAGGCACAATGAAGCCAGGTCCTCTGTCAAAGAATAGTGTGGAAACTAACTTTGTCTCATTCTGAGCCCTATAGAGCAGCTTATCACTAGTGCCAGAAAATTAAAGAGTAGTCCTCATGCACTGGCTGGGCTCTCGTGGACCTATGCATAATTTTTAATGGAGATAAATTGCTCAGAAGAACCAAGCAGCAGCAACAGTGAAGAAGAAACATGCACATATGTGCACTTGTGACTGAGCAGCCAGACTCCTCTACCTTTCTACACCCTACCTTTCTACACCTTTGGTGACACTCATGTGTGTGCACATATGTGTGTGTGTTTGGTCTGTTTACTCTGTCAGAGGTGAAGAATCCAAGATGGAAGTGATGACCCAATAACTACCACTCATCCCTATCTTTCCTGAGAGCAAATAGCCAGCACTGGACAGTCACCCTCCTACCCCAAATAAGAATCCAACCCAGTCAAACACCTCTCTTGTTCTACAGTCACTCTATAGCTAACTTCCACTCTCCTTACCAACCCACCTCTCTTACCCAGACAACAGCCACAGAAGAGTGTGAATGTACTGAGTACAAAGAGTTGTGGAGAAACAGAAAAAATGAACATTGGGATAAAATTAAATAGAAATTAAATAGAAAATTAAACAGAAATGATCTGATGCTTGTCTCTGCCCATATCAGTGCTAGTTCACCATTGCACATTACTAAAAATGAAAGAATAGTAGGGCGGTATATAAATTGAATAGATGAAATGAAATGAAATGAAGAATGTTAACAAACAAACAAACAAAAAAGAAACAACCCAGACAGAAAGAAAGGCATTCCCATGACACATGTGTACATGTTAACACAACTTTTGGGGAGCTGCCGCTTTTTTTGTCACACTAGGCAACCCTTTCAGGAACAAACAGCTTCACAGCAAACCTTAAAAGGATCAGGAGAGGTGGGACTAGAGGAAGGAAAGAAACAAAGGGGTTTCTGCACTGAAATGCCAATTGCATCACATCTAAAGTGAATACTGAACTCCCAAATCGCAATACAGTTCCTATGTAAGCACTGGTTACAATTACACAAAAGAATGATATAAACAAAGCTTTGTGGCCTCCTTCAGTACCCCTATTTATTTATTTATTTATATATTTACTTATTTTTTGTTTTGTGAAAGAGAATAGCAGAGGGCAGTTAGTGTAAAAGGAAAAAGGAAACATACAAGAGAACGGTAGATGGAAAGTGGATGACGTATAAAAGAAAGAAAGATTTGGCCATTCCTAAATTAGACATTTCTAACATTTCACTCACAGTCTGGACTTCCACATTAATTTCAGGAAACTTCAATGAAGAAGAGAGACAAGGGAACATCTCCCTGTTTGCCGTCTTCATTCTCTCATTTAAAAAGTCCCCATTCTTAAAACTTTCAAAATAGATACACTGCATTCAATCATTGCAATTTGATTACACCAAAACTTCTGTTAACCTTAGCATATCTGTTTGACCATGCTAGATTTTAATGGAATCCTGTCTATGAAAACACAAATTGGATGCTGTCCAAAAACATCCCATTCACACTGCTAAGCTCCTTAGGCTGACATCCTCTGAGGTCCCTTCCTCCCGCCCCCGCCCCCGGCTGAAATAACAGTGTTCCAGTAATAGCTCTCGTTTGCCCACCTAGTTTTGAAGATATGATTTGCTCGCATTGAGGTGAACCGCATTCTTTTAATGGTGTCATTTGCCCATCGCATTATAATTCCTTCTGGACTGGAGTAAATAATAGGCTGGACTTGGACAATCAAAAATGTTTGTGACTGTGGAAACATTTGTGGAGTTAATCCTTTTGGCATTCACCAAGGACGAAAACAAGAAAGTTTTGTCTGAAGTCTAATTTGTGCTCCAACTTAAAGGGAACATGAGTGTATGGAGATTTTATAAATTTTTTTCTATGAAAGGGAGAATGTGATTTTTTTTTCTTTTTCAGACTCCACTCATAGAATATCTGAAAAATACACACACACACACACACACACACACACACACACACACACACACACACACACACACACACACACACACACACACACACACACACACAAAATGTAACTTTGCCGAGTTGTGGGAATGGAGGAAATGTCAAGCATGAACAAAAAGAAATGTCCATTTTTGCTAGCAGAGTATCTCTGAATGCCAGGAATTGTGGCAAAGAGAACGATCAGCTGCCATAATAGTACATTTGTACAACAACCTAGAGGCATCTGACTGACACCTTTGGGTCAAACTAAAGAGAAGTCTAGCTCAGGCCCAGTCAGACTCTTATATTCTCAGGAAACAATTTGTATGTGTGTCTTCAGCATTTAAGACTATCAGAGCCAGTAACAAGCAAAAGCAATTTAGGGATGGGTTTTTTAATCAAACAACAACAAATAAACAGAATCATGGAAGAGGTGATCACATTCTATTATTTATTTATTTATTTATTTTTTCATCTTTTGGGGGGAAAGTCTCAGAAATGCTAAAAATCTGTTTTGATGACATTTGGAGCAGGGCATGGATCGTCCATCATCATTCCAACAACCTGACCAAATGGAGTAAAGGTAAAGATTTCCCTTGCTCAAAAACCACTCATATCCAACTCTAGGCACCGGTACTCGTCTCCTTTTACAGCCAAAGAGCCAGCGTTGTCTGTGTCTGCAGATGTTTCCATGGTCATGTGGCAGGCATGACTAGACACTGCAGTGCACAGAATGTTACCATCCCACTGAAGCTGTACCTATTTATCTGCTTGCAATTTCTTGATTTCAAACTGCTAGGTTGGCAAGAGCTGGGACAGAGACGGGAGCTCACTCCATTGTGCAGCACTCGGGTCTCAAACTGCTGACCTGTTGACCTTCCAGTCATCAGGTTCAGCATCTTAACCACTAAGTATTGGGGTAAATTGGACCAAAAGGTCCCAAAGGAGGCACTCCTTTTTGTGGTGCATGAGTGGTGAGGAGAATAATCAAAAACAGAGGAGATATGCATGCATGTGCACACATAAACACTTTATTTTTTTTAAGGATACATTCTCTTCTGTGTAGCTGCCATTAAAATTTCAAAATCACTGCTCAAATGAAATTCTGCTTCAGGTGTGTTAGAACATGACAGCCATCACAAATTCCCAGAAAGTAGGGACATGTTAGTGGTAGAGGATTTGAAGGAGGTCAGATTTGCAAAACCTACAATGATCCTTCAAGTTACACAGTTCAACATATGTTTTAAAATAGAATCATGTGCTGTAGTCATATTGAACAGTTGTAGAAGAAAGACCATGCAGATTGTTGTTGTTTTTTAAAACCCCACATATATGCTCCTTCTGATTCTCCTTACCCTCCTCACCCACCCAGTTGTGAACTTCCTGACCAGCAATCTATGAGCAAAACTGTGGTTCTGATTGGGGTTTAGCCCCATGGAAGGATAACCTAAAAATTAAGAGAATCTATCTGACTCAGATGTAGACAGGCAGAGCAGAATATAATAGTAACATCAAGGAATAGTGGATTGACCTATGCTCCTGAACAGTTTGTTCATTTAAGTCACCTTTTAAGTAACTGTCTTAAAAGGTACTTTAGAGGCTATATGGTTTCCCCATCACCACCACCCCCATCCTAAAGAATGTATCTGCTTGTCATTTTTCCATTTCTATCAATTACTATCTAAAAATTACCTGAACAGAATTAATTTATTTTATTTATTTATTTTATTTTATTTCTATTTGAATGCCGCCCTACTTGGTAAAAACCGACTCAGGGCGGCTCACAGCAGCAAAACAATCAACAATATAATACGATATAATACAGTAAAATATAACGAAAGAAACAATGCAATGGGACAAGCAATACAGTGTAGCAATACAATCGAGCAAAACAAAGCAGCAATACAATATAGCTGTACAGGTACAAGCAAACAGTATAATGATACAATTGAGCAATAGAATGTAGCAATAAATCGACCAATACAATGTAGCAATACAATTAATCAAGTGTCATACTTGGTCTAACATGAGGGGACTCAAACACTTTCCATGGGTGGTGTTATAAGGAGTGTGATCAGTCTTCTGATAACCTGAATTTTGAAAATGGAAAAGAAGACTTGCTTCCCATCTCCCTATACAGTATATCAGGACAAGAGCTTGGAAAAGTTACCTTTTTTAGACTAAAGTTTCCAGATTCCCCTAGCCAGCAGGGCCTCTTGGTTGTGGTATTCTGTCCACCATAGCGCAGAAAGGTAACTATTCCAAGTTCTGAACATAGTTTCCACAGTCATCAAAACACCTGAAGCTATCTTACATTGCATATGACCACTGGGCCACAGCTATTTTTTCCCACCTGGCAATGGTTTTCCAGAAGCACAGAAACAGAAATTATAGATGGCCCAGCCCATAATTAGAGCTGAAAGCACATGAATGTGGGAGAGAGATAACTGAGGCATTCTTTCAGCTTTGAGCAACCAGACTTCAGAGGAATTGCATACTTAAATCCTCAAAGCCAACACATGTGCATACTCTCAGAAGTAAGAGAAGCTTCTGATGTGTCACATCCAAGAATTAAGATTTTCTCTTGTAATCACAAACTATCTTTCTAACATTTGGGATTTTCCCCTTCAGGTGAGGGTCTTGTAATCCCTGTTACATCATGTCTTTTTGAATGATGATGGTATGAACAAAATTTGAGATCTAACCTATATTTCTGTCCCCTTTCTTTGGTTCTATAGATTGCTTTCCTAAGGCCACTTCCTAAAGTAGTCTTCTCCAACCTAGTGCCCTCCAGAAGCAATAAACTTCCATCACCTGCAGCCAGGGCAGTAACCCAAATTGTTGTGAGAATTTTGATCCACAAATAACACTTTTATGCTATTTTGAGAATGTATTTAATTAAGAAAATTAGAACCAAATGTAATATTATTGGCACTACAGATGTGGAATGTATGGTCCTCCAGACACTGTTAGGCTGCAGCTCTCAGAAAGCCTCAGAATTAACCATGCCACATTTGTCAGTTGAGTGCATAATACAACATTGTCTTTTGTATAACAAGTGCCAAAAGTCACTGACATTTAGAGATGTTTGTGTTCTATTATACATATATTTTACAGTTGCCAACTTCCACCAGATTTGTTCTAGGCACATGGTCAGGTTAAATTCATGTATCTGTCTAGCCCATAATTACCATATATGCTGGTGTATAAGACGACTTTTTACCCCTGAAAAACATGCCTCCAAGTGTGGGGGTCATCTTGTATGCCGGGTACACTTCAGTTGAATAAAATACAGTAATACCTCCGATAACGTTTTCCTTGGATAACATTTTCCTTGGATAACATTTTCCTCGGATAACATTTTCCTCAGATAACGTTTTCCTCGGATAACGTTTTCCTCACATAATGTTAAGCAATCTGGGGAGGAGAATTGCATCGAATAACGTTAAGGTCCTATGGGATGGATCGGATAACAACTTTTAATATCAGATGACAAACAGGCGTTTGAAGGCTTTTAAAGGGAAACTGTCATACCAGCAAACTTGCTAGGGACTTGCCTGGCACTTGCTCTCTCCCTCTATTTGTTATCTTCCTTCTATCACTGACAGTTCCAGTTTGGTTAACAGATTAGAAAACAAACAGCATGGCAGCTCCCATAGGTTTATTGTTCCATTCAGCTTTAGTGAATTGTCTTTGGTGAATTACGTTTCATAAACTTGCACTGTTTTATGTTTACTGTACATGTTTGATAACATACAGCCTTGTGACAGTTTTTCTCCATGTCATAAGCATTTGAATATAAATTAACATGTTGAAATCAAATCTGATGTTCTTTTACGTTTTATTTGGTGTGTGGAAGGTGTGCCGAAGAGGGGGTAGTCTTATACAGCGAGTATATAACAAACTCTATATTTTGAGTGGAAATGTTGGGGGGTCGTCTTATACACCCAGTCGTCTTGTACCCCAGCATATTCCCTCGTATCCCCTCCCCTTCTCTTCCCCCCCCCACTTCCCTCTTCTCTCTCACTTTTGCATTTCCAGTTAAAGTGAAGATTTCAAGAATAGAAAGATTGCCAACTGACATCCCAAAAGAGGCAAGACCGATTCATGGGACTTCCACATTCTGCTCTGCACAAATGAGCAAGCAAAGCTTTTCATGTCATCAGACATGATTCCCTGCCATTGTCTGTGCGAAGCAAGTAGGAGCTAAAAGGCACAGCTAAGGAATATGGCTTTAAAAAATTGTCGGCCCTGCCTTGTACAAAAGACTGACCTGCGCAGCTGTAGCTTTTCTTATACTTACAAATATTCCTACATCATTAATAATTTCAGGGGCCCAGTCATCCTTTGAATGTGGCTACTTTGGTTTATAAGCTCAAATAATAGAACAAAGAGAACACATAGCAAGCATTTGCAGTCATTCTATAGGAAACCTTTAAAAATGTGAAAGAGTCTTGAAACACAGACAGAGATCCTTCCGGGGGGGGGGGAGGAACAGTACACACAAGAGTACTCTGCTTTTCCTTGTGAAAATATTGTCATGACAGTCAAGCAATGCCAGGATCCTATTGGGTGTTTGTGTGAAGTTTGTCTAACCTTCCCGATCTTTTTTTGGCCCTGCCACACTAAGGCATCTCTAAAATCCTGATGCCTCCCTCCATGAGATATAATTCTTATTATTCAAAAAGTGAACTCCTGTTCACGTGGAGAAAGCCTAAAAAGCCATTAACTGTTAATAACACATTCTCAAATCCCCCCCCCAATCAAATTGCCCCCCTGTGGGTTGTGGATTGGGAACAACGGGTCTAATGGCATGTCCAGGTGAAGGAAGTGGTCTGGTTCAAGCTTAAAAGGGTCTTATCTTTCATGCAATCTATTTTTGAGCAATCTATCCATTCACACTGATCCATGTGTTTTCTCTTGTGAGAAAGGTCCAAAATAGTATTTTGATTCATCCATTTTGTCCCACTTTATTAATGACACTTCTCTTCCGGCCCCTTTTCCCACCTTTCCTGATAGCCAGCCTTCAGCAGGCTGCAGCAATGTTCCTTTTTTCTGTTAAAGTAAGAGACCTAGTGAAAGAGTAAAGCAGTTTCCTAGCATAGAGCACATACTACTACCAATATATCTCACTTATCCAGAATAGTGTTGCATCAATGGGAAAATATTTTTAAAATTTAAATCAGGGGTTCTCAAACTTTTCATGCTGTGGGCCAGACCACGCCCCTCAGACAGATGAGCGGGCCAGACTGGTGGTTCTCCCTGCTGTAAACACTGCTGTAAAATGCATCAGTGGCTGTTGTAAATGGGTTTACAACAGCTGTGAGTGCATTTACACTGCCCTAGATAGCACAAAGTACAGTAATACCTCATATAACATTAGTATCGAATAACACTAAAATCGCATAACATTAAGGAATCTGGGGGGAAGAATTGCATCAGATAACATTAAGATCCTATGGGATGCTTCAGATAACAACCGCTAAAGCCTGTGTGGTTACAATGTATCTCTATGGATCCCATAGGATTTTAACATGCATCAGATAACACTAAAAATCATATAACACCAAGACTTGTGGAACCAGGTTTTAGTGTTATATGAGGTTTTACTGTATGTAAAGTATGTAAATTATGTAAATGCATCTGCTTCCGGTGGCTGGCGTGACAACATGGGATACATGAAATGGTGCCACAGGCTGAGGCCAGCCTGTGGGCCGTAGATTGTGAACGCCTGATTTAAATTATAAAATTGTTGTTGTTGTTGTTGTTGTTGTTGTTGTTGTTGTTGAACTTGTATGCCATCCCATTATCAATGCGACTCTGGGTGGCTAACAAAGAGATAAAGTATCACAAATTACAATTACAAAGTATCACATTAGTAAAGGTAAAGGTTTCCCTTACTCGAAGCCAGTCGTATCCGACTCTAGGGTTCAATGCTCATCTCTGTCTCAAAGCCGAATAGCTACCGTTGTCTGCTTCTACAGATGTTTCCATGGTCATGTGGCAGGCATGACTAGACAACAGATCGCATGGAGCATTGTTACCTTCCCACCAAAGTGGTCCCTATTTATCTACTTGCAATTTCTTGCTTTTGAACTGCTAGGTTGGCAGGAGCTGGGACAAAGGTGGGAGCTCATTCCATCCTGCAGTACTGGGGAATCGAACTGCTGAACTTGCGCCTCCAAGTCAGCAATATAAAAAACATTTCAAGAGCAATATACATTTCATGAACAATACACATTTCAAGAAAACAGAGGAGGGGAATTCTCCACCAACTCTCTCATCCAACCCAGGATGACACCGACTCTGATTAACTTTCAGATCTTCCTGAGAAAAAGCTCTTTTTACATTGATGAAGTTTGGGCTTTTTTGCTCAAGGATCATGAGAGAGCTTCATGTGTCATAATGTGGTTTGGCCTTTCATCCGAGCATAGAGATCATTGTGAGGTTCAGATTGCTTCATTATCTTAAAAGAGAAAAAAATGTTTAGTTGCTATGGAGACAAGAAGGGGGAAAGTATTTACTCCATGTTTGTTCACTCAGGACTCAGTCTTATGCAGCACCCACTTATCTGGGACTAAAGGATGCATAGGGGTTGCATCAGCAAGATCTGAACATGGGTTCAAGCACATACCCAAATGCTACCTACATTCATCAAAGATATCATGGCTACCAAGAAATACAAAACGAAAAGAAAAACAAGTGGCTGTGTGAATCAGAGGTGAAAAACTGGATGTTATTTGCCCTCTTCCTTTAGCAGAGATTAATCCAGATCAAAAGCAAAATATGTTAAGCTTTGGCAAGCCTCCCCCCCCCCCGTACCTGTTTGTGCAAAGTGGGAGTGAAGAAATGGGAGGTGGGAGTTGGCTAGAAGGAACAGAGAAGTGCAGATGTTTGCCACAGCTGGTTGTTTGTTTGTTTGTTTGTTTGTTTTTTGGCAGAAGTCAATTTCAGCATCAACCAAATTCCCCTGGGATGTGTCTAGATTGAAGCTGAAAGACCCCACAAACAAAAGGGAATTGCCAGTTTTGTAAAACCAGGTATTATAATTCTCTCAGTGGACTATACTGAAGGAGGCAACATGGAAATATTTAGGGTTATATTAGCTGCATGTATAGTAATGTTGATTTATAATCTGCCTAATATTCCATTCTACTTTATGAAGCTGTCTAATATGGGAAACCAAAACACTCTCTAGTTGGAGAGCCATAGGAACATTTTGGGCTACAAACATGATGACAAAATGGTGAAGCCATAATAAAATGGGCAGATTCCTAATCAATGTGCCTTATACATGATTCTAAAATACCTAGCTCATTTAACAGTGACAGATGGCAAAGAGGTGACAGCCCAAATCTTCTTTTTCAGTGAGCCTGTAGCTAAACAGTGCATTAAAAGCATAAATGATCCAGTCCCAAATACTCAGCATAGACTCCTGTTCTGTCATATCTATTCAGCCATTTAACTTTAATTTGTATCATTCTGTAGGAGGTATAATTTGGAAAAATGCATCTGAGGAAAGTTTACAACAATGCTAGATGCAGCTGTGCTTCAGATTGCCCCTCATTCAGAGAAATATAATCAATCTGTAACTTCCATTTTGGAATGTTTCCACACCTCTAGTCCAAGATAAAGCTGAACCAACTATATCCAAGATTTCACTCCAGAAACATATGCCCAATATTTAGATTATATTTCACTTTAGTGAACATGTAGTAAAAGCTGGACAAAATTTGTCTCATCTCTTGCACAAATTAAAAAATTTTTTTAAAATAGATGCTATAACAGAGTATGACATGGCAAAATCAACCAGAAAGCTTCAAGACTATAGAAGAAACTCAAGAATGATCCAAACAAAAGGGCACTATCCAATTATAAACTCAAACTAAATAGCACACCAGTCGTTCCTGGCAAGGAAGACCAACCAAAGCATAATAAAAATGAAACATCAAAGGGATATTCAGAGTGAATCCATGAACATTTTACTGCCTTCATATTGGCAGAACTAGAAGAAACCATAAGAAGATGCAGAAATGGCAAAACAACAGGATTCAACGACTTCCAGGATGTGCAAATTAAACATGTTGGGCAGAACATAAAGGTTCCTCCAACTCCATATTAATTGTTGGATGAGCAAACAAACTCCAAAAATATGACACAAGGCAAAAGTAATTGTTATACTGAAAACAGGCAAAGAATCACCAGATCCCAGATGTTTCAGGCCAATCTCCCTACTGGGCCACTTATACAAAGTGACTGAATGAATGATATTAAACATCTAGTCCCTAAAATTGAAATGTTTTTAATTCCAAAACAGGCTGGCTTTCGACATGGCAAGAGCTGTACACTCAGATCGTAAATATAACTCAACATACAGAAGATGGTTTTGAAACATATAAAATAACTGATGCAGCTTTTGTTGACCTTACAGTGGCATATGGTAGTGTCCATCATTGTCACCATTCTCCTTCAAAACCTTTACTTCCTTTCAAATGTTCATGGACTAACAGAAATTGTCACCGTTCTCCTTGAAAACTGGAGATTCTTTGTTGAATTTCTAGGGAAGCAACATGAACATAAATATTTACACAATCAACTAATCTTCACTTACTCCAGGAGATATATCTATGCTGATGATCTTGCCTTGACAATCCGGAGGGAAATCATTGAGTTCATTGAGCACCAGTTAATCTCCATATTAGAATATATTTCCTCTATTATAAAACCAACCAGCTAAACCCTTTAAAAGCACAGGCCTGTGACGTCAACTTAAAAGAACTAGCATACTTAGGAAACTGACTGGGTCAGAATGGGGCAAAGACCCAAGACCAATAAAAACAACAGATTTGTACTTCTGTTGCTTAATTGCAGAATATGTTAGTGCCATATGGTAAGAATCAGCAAATGCCAAACAAGTGAATGTTGCTCTTAATGAATCATGTGGGGTTATTACCAGCTGCCTGAAACCTATTTCCCACTGAAAAAGTCTATTATTTGGCTGAAATTTTCCCTCCAGAAGTACAATGAGAGGTGTCAGCAGATACAGTAATATCTCGGATAATGTTTGCACCTGTTAACACTAAAACCGCATAACGTTAAGCAATCTGGAGGAGGGGGGATTGCATTGCATAACATTAAAATCCTATGGGATGCATCGCATAACATTCGCTGAAGCCTGTGCCAGTTACAATGTATCACTATGGAGTTTTAACATTATGCAATTCATCCCATAGGATTTTAACGTTATGCAATACAGTATCACATAATGTTAAAAATCGGATAACGCTAAGACTTATGGAACCAAGTTTTAGCATTATCCAAGGTATTACTATAATGAACAAAATTAGGTAATATAACACCAAACCCTTCCATAGACATAAACCCTCTAGACCAGGGGTGCCCAAAGTACAGCCCATGGGCTGGATCTGGCCTGTGTGCCAATTAATCCAGCTCCCACCACCCTCGTTGCTCCCAGAAGCAGAAGAAAAATGCACATGCATCTGCACAGAATGCACCTGCACATGCGAGAACACTGCTGTAAATGACCCATCGCTATCGTAAATGCATTTATGACAGCCATGGGTCATTTATGGCAGCATCCTGTGCACGTGTGGGTGTGTTCTGCACACACACGTGCATTTTACCTCCGCTTCTCAGTGGGAGGAACTGTGTGACCAACATGCTCACCCATGTGACCGGCCCACAGCCTGAAAAGTTTGGGCACACCTGCTCTAAACAACAGCTAAATTCAAGGAAATGTTTTCTGCACCCCTCTGAAGCTCCAAATATGAAAACAAAAGAGGCATTCAACCTAAATTAGAACCATGGAGAGCACCTTCCCAAGTGGAAGAACCGTGAATACTATGTCTCACCAGGACAAGATTCTGGCAGGAGCATCTGGAAATCACATAATAGACTTTGAAGCAAAGTAGGAAGTTCAAAGAATAGTCAAGTGAAATGGGGACATTTGGATACAGGGCAAATTTTCTGTGAATGTGGTGAATGGTCCAAACCAGTCTAATTTTTAGCATTTTAAATTTTTTTTGAAATTTACTTGTATTTTGATACATTTGAAATCCATAATTTTTAATTCTGCAATGCTCTGACACAAAGAAAGAAAGAAAAAACGTACTCAATTAGTTTTCATTAGCCACAGGCAGCTATGCAAATTTTATGCAAACAGAAATTGGGATCTTGCTACAATCTTGAATTAATTAAGTGGTTCATCTGTTTGAAGAGCCTACCTTGGCATCAAACCATGCCATCAATTAGCAACTGACTGTAAACTTCAAAGTAAATAGCAGGCGTAGGAAGCAGCACCAAACTTACTATTTAAACAAGGTAAAGTGGCTGCTCAAGGCAGAAAAGGTGAGTTGTGGTGAAAAGGTAGCAAGTTGTTGCCTAATTATTACTACTGTGTTTTGATTGCTGAGAAGGTGACTCTGATCTTTGGACCCTTTGCATCTTGACAAGAGTAAGTGGGAAATATTTGTTCTTGCCACTTTCAATGGTCAATGTCTTGGGTTAACGTTGACGGGGACCCCTTTTTCCTAGCAGGATCCTGCTGAAGCCAACAGGATTGGTCCCTTCCTATTTTTCCTGTATACAGTGCCAGGAAAGACTGCACTTTTTTTGCATTATTTAATATTCAGTTGCTGTTTCATTTTAATGTCACGTCTTAATTTCACTCCTCAAGGGAGTATCACCCTTGTCCTTCATTGTAAAGGGACTGTGAAGTTTTAATGTTTTTATTACATATCACCTCAGATGCAAACACAAATGAGGGTGCCATTTATGAATGCAGTAAATCAGTCATTTAGGGTGGGGATCACTATGGGAGGCTTCAAGTTAAAACCTTCTTATAACCTCTTGCCAGGCAAGAGCTTCTGTAGCTGCTACTGAATCTTCAAAATCAGATATTTGCTGGTTGAAGGAATGGTTTCGTGTTTTGTTTGGCCCTGGGAACCCACTGCTCTTCTCTGTGAAACATTACACTGCCTGGATACTAGGTAAAGTTAAAGGACTCCCTTGCTTGAAAGCTAGTCATGTTCGACTCTAGGGGTTGGTGCTCATTTCCATTTACAGGCAAAGAGCTAGCGCTGTCTTCATCTGCAGACATTTCCTTGACCTTGTGGCAGGCATGGCTAGGCACCAGAGTGCATGGAACGCTGTTACCTTTCCCACCAAAGTGGTACCTACTTATCTACTTGCAATTTCTTGCTTTTGAGCTGCTAGGTTGGCAGGAGCTGGGACAGAGGATGGGAGCTTACTCTGTCATGTAGCACAAGATGCTGAGTTTGATGACAGGAAGGTCAGCAGGTCACCAGTTCGAGTCTGGACACTAGACAGGGAAAGCTGAGTGCAGAAGAATAGGTGCCTTTGAGATGTGGTGTTGAAGGAGAGTTTTGAGAGACCCCTGGACAGCGAGGAGAACAAATAGGTCAATCTTAGAAGAAATCAACCCTGACTGCTCCTTAGAAGGTAGTAAAGATGAAGCTAAAGTAATTTGGACATCAAATGAGAAGACTCACTTGAGAAAGCCTTGATGCTTGGAAAGGTCGAGGGCAAAAGAGGAAGGGGGCAGCCTAGAATGAGATGACTAGATGGTATTGTGGACACAATGGGCACGGAGCTGAGCGAGTTAAGGGGGATGGTGGAGGACAGAGGTGCCTGGTGGACAGTGGTCCATGGGGTTATATATATATAAATCCTAGATAACATCAATTGGCCTTCATATACAAGGTTGTCAAATAGAAATATCCACAGACAAAATCAATGTGGCCCTGTGTCAGTTTCTTGAGTTGTGCTCTAGATGATCCACTAAAGCCAAAAAGACATTGCATGGCTTGGAGCTTGATCCTAAATGCCACAGGCTTTCAAACAGATATGTTGATTAGAGGACTTTAAATCTGATGAGTAAAACAGGGAGATGCATGGGGGGGGGGGGAGTTGTTCTCAGAAGGTGGGTGGGAAGAACTCCAATGAGTCTAATTGTTTTCAAATGGAGATACACGCTTGTTTGCCAATTTAACAGTGGAGATTACTGTGATTAATCTCTCTGGCCCTTTCTGGTCCCCCTGCAATCGGTGAAATGAAAGGAAAACTTTGTAAGCAGTTTTGGACAAAATCAGTCAGCCAAAGGTGCCAATAGGCTGGTCAGAAAAGAGGACCTCACTAAAAGAAAATCTTCCACTTATGCCAGACCAACTTTCTATCCGTGCTCCTTGCGTTTGACCTTCTCAAGTGGTTGGGAAGTTTAATTCCCTTCCTCAGAGAACTTCTGTAGAAACATATATTTGGTTTGGAAAAGTAAACACTGCCGGCATCTGTCTAATGGGAGGGAGAGGTCTTGTGTAGAATAGCAGCCGTGTTTGGATACGCCAAATGCAATTCAGTCTCAGAGGTTAGCAATGGAATGAATTATGAAAACTGTTTTGCCACAACTCATTTCTAATATGGAAATTTTACTCTTTTGGAATCTCTCTTGATTGCAGAATTCTAGGAACTGTTGTCCAAAAATGAACCCCACCCCCCACCCCCCAAATTAATGCTATGTCAAAATTAAGTTATGGGGTTGGTTGATTTTTTTTAAAAAAAAAAACCTGCCTTGGGAGATGATTATCAGGAAGGGAGGGGGAAAGGTGTTTGTCCATCATCCTACCCAAAATATCACTCGAGCCCCTATGCCTGCTTTCCTTTGGTGCTGCTTGTTCATTTTTTCTAAGAAATGTAAATAAATGCAATCAAATTTTAAACAAAAACTAGTTGGCAGATGGTTTCCCACCTCTGTGGGTAACCAGATACAATAGAAGAACAGGACTTTTGGGCAAAAGACAGTTGCCTCCCTTCAGAATAATGGGCTAGCAAGGCCTCAAAATGTAACAGTGCCAACAACATTCATTTTGAAGTACAGTAATACCCCGGATAACGATTGTACCATATAGTGCTAAAACTGCATTACAAGATTTTTGGAAAAATCTTGTATCGAATAAAGCGATTTTTAGCGTTATCCGGAACAATCATGGGGGGGGGAGGGGTTGGATTGGGTAAAACATCTACCCAATCCAAACCCGACCCCAGGGCCCGCCTGCACGATGTTTGGAAAGGGTGTGGGCCCCCATACCCTTTCCAAACATCATGCAGGCACGTGCCTGTCAAACGCGGCTTGGGGAGCATACAGAGAAAATCTCCATATGCTCCCCAAACTGCATTTGACGTGCGCGCACCAATGCACCTGATGTTTGGAAAGGGTATGGTCCTCCATACCCTTTCCAAACATCATGCAAGCGCACGCCTGTCAAACGGGGTTTGAGGAGGATACGGAGAAAATCTCTGTATGCTCCCCAAACCGCGTTTGACATGCACGCGCCAACACGCCCGATGTTTGGAAAGGGTATGGGGGACCATACCCTTTCCAAACATCGTGCAAGCGGCGCCTGTCAAACGGGGTTTGGGGAGGATACGGAGAAAATCTCCGTATGCTCCCCAAACCATGTTTGACACGCACACGCCAATGAGCCCGATGTTTGGAAAGGGTAAGGTCCCCCATACCCTTTCCAAACATCGTGCAAGCATGCACCTGTCAAACGGGGTTTGGGGAGGATACAGAGAAAATCCGTATGCTCCCCAAACCATGTTTGACACGCGCCGCCAACGCACCCGATGTTTGGAAAGAGTATGGTCCCCCATACCCTTTCCAAACATCGTGCAAGCACGCGCCTGTCAAACGTGGCTTGGGGAGCATATGGAGAAAATCTCCATATGCTCCCCAAACCGCGTTTGACGCGCACGCGCCAATGCGCCCAATGTTTTTTAGCGATGTTCGGTGTATACCCCGGACAACGCTAAAAACCGGATAACAACATGACTTGTGGAACCAAGTCATAACGTTATCCGGAGTACTAGTGTACCTGAAATGTTGTGCTTTATGGCTGAAACAATAGCAATTTTTAAGACCACTGTGCTCAACATTTCTGCATGACATCTAGTTTGGCCAGGGCTATAGCCAGGATTCTAAATGTAGTAGAGCAAAAATTTCAGGAGGAGCAACAATGTCACATTTGCCAGAAGCATAGCATGGGGAGGTCAGGGAGGTGGATGGCCCTGGGCAGCACTTTTCAGGGGGCGTTAAAATGTCCCCACCGCTTTGGCCTCCCTCTGCCTGGGCTTAGGGAACTGGACTTCCCAGGCAGAAGGCGGCCCTTTTGCTGCACCGGCAGCTGGGCCGCCCCCTCTTTGCCTCCAGCCGGCTGTGGCTGCCCTTGCTCTGGCTCCTCCGCCACCTTCCCCTGATGGGCACCCCGCCGCATGCTCACTGCATTTCAGAGTACAGTGGTACCTCGCTTAAAGAACATAATGTGTTCCACAGGATTGCTCTTTAAGTGAGTTTGCTCTTTAAGTGAAACACCATTGTAAGTGACCAATTGAGACTTCTGGTGGAGGGATTGCGAAACCCGATTTAGTTGTTAAGTGGCTTTAGTTGTTAAGCAAGGTGACCATTCAGAGAAAATTCTGCTCTTTAAGTGAGTTAGTCTCTAAGCAAGTCACTCTTTCTGTGAGGTTTTACTGTACTTCAGCTTGTGTTTGTCCTTTTCATTGGCTGTTTCTTCATCTTTCTATTGCCCAAAGATAGGAAAAAAGCAGTCCTTCAAGAATGCCTCTGGTTTATGAATGTAGGATAATGTGCTTCTGTATCCATGATTCAAAACTCCAGAAAGTGGGTTAATATTTCTCCACAATATGCCCACATTACCAGTAGGAAAGGGATGCCAAATCTTATACAGCAAAGTTCAGCCCAGATGCTGAAGACACCAATGTCAGCAGTCAATATGGTATATAGCAGTGATGGTGAACCTTTTAGAGACCGAGTTCCCAAATTGCAACCCAAAACTCATTGATTTATCACAAAATGCCAACACAGCAACTGGGGAGGAAGGAAACACTCCTGTTGGACCGCTGGGCAGAGAGGCAGGTCAAACTCTGTACTGTGGGTAGGGAGGAAATGCTTTCATTGAGCTGCTGGGCAGAGGGGTGGGGCAAACTCTGTGCTGGGGTGACTGCACAGGTGCCCACAGAGAGGGTTCTGAGTGCCACCACTGGCATACAGGATACTTTAGGTTTGCCACCACTGGTATACAGGATACTTTATTGTGCTCACTACCATTCACAAAGAGACACCAAATGGGAGAAAATCCCAGAACCTAGTTCTTTTTTCATCTGTTAACTTCTCGCCCAAGCACAAAGCAATAGTCAGGGCTTTTTTCATCACATTTTCCAGGTTTGGAACCAGAAAGCAGTCCAAATGGCTGCAAGAAATGTATTGCTCAGATGTGCACTTACGTATATGTGCATTTTGCAAGTATTGGATTGTTCGTTCCCAAGGAATTTACATTAATTGTAACTGCAGGTACAACCCTCCCAGCCATATGCATTGAGAAAGAAGCTACAGCCATGTTCCTTCAGGCTGAATTTTTTTTATGCTGAAGAGTGGAGAACAACATGTCCAGCTATTGAGAGGCTGTGAAAAGAAGGTATGGATACTTGTAGAGCACCTCTTTTCAAATCACTCTCAGGAGGGTGCAGTGATTTCTTTGCAAAAATCATGTTTACTGGAGATTTCCTTGAACTTTTGGGAGGGAAGAACTACCGCCACCACCGCTGCTGCTGCTGCTGCTGCTGCTGCTACTGCTACTGCTGCTGCTACTACTGCTGCTGCTGCTGCTGCTACTGCTGCTGCTGCTGCTGCTACTACTGCTGCTGCTGCTGCTGCTGCTACTACTACTACTACTGCTGGTGCTGCTACTGCTGCTGCTACTACTGCTACTGCTACTGCTACTGCTACTGCTGCTGCTACTGCTGCTGCTGCTGCTGCTGCTGCTGCTGCTGCTGCTGCTACTACTACTGCTGCTGCTGCTGCTGCTGCTGCTGCTGCTGCTACTCCATGTTGAAGAATCAAAAGTTCAGATTGCCCCAGACTAGGAGCTAATTCTCCCTTTGAAAACTTTGGACAGAAACCTGGTCTCATAAATCCTTGCCTGCCCATGAAGCTGCAGCAGTGTATATACTTTGCAAAGCTTTTGTTGGGAAGCCTGTTTCATCCATGCCCACTGTGACGAGAAATCACTTTTTCATCACATTTAAAAGTCCTTTGCTAAGGACCAATATTTCAGCCCCTACAACCTGGATTCTTTCAAAAATTTAAAAAAACAAAACCAGATACTGCTATTGATGCAACATTGAATAATTTTAAGATAATATTGTAACACTGCTTGGAATGGGCTGGTGAAATTGACTGGGTAATGTCATTTCCTGTTTCTGTAGAGTGAAATATTACCTAGGAAATACAATGTATTCCATTCATCTTAATTGAATAAAATGTATGGAAGAAAAACAGGGAACAAAGTATAACAGTGTGTCACAATGTATATTCAACTGACAAAAAGGCAATTTATGGCTGATATGTGTGTAAGAACATTGGAAAATGGAAAAATACTGGCATCTCAGAAAACAAAACAAAACAAAACAAACAAAATAAAATAAAAAACACAGTAGCACTTTAAACTGTGTGTTTTTTGTTTTTTATTTTGTTTTGTTTTGTTTTCTGAGATGCCTAAACCACAGACTAACACGGCTACTATTCCAAAAAATGGAAAAATACTGGATTCTGCTTCAGACACTCTACATAAGCCCCTTGCTTTGGCAATTGGGCATGGCGCTCAAAAGAGAAATCTATAGGATGTGTGCCCGGCTTCGTTCTTGATCAATAAATCAAGCTCCTTCACCAAAACCTCCAACTCTAGACAATTATTGGCAAATGCTGGTCCAGGTATAAGGTTTACTTCAACACTGCCAACCATTCTCTTTCAAGTTATGAAACATTGGGTTTTTTCCCCACTGTATAAACTGAACACAAGAAATCGACAGAGTGGATAAAATTGGCTATTTGGGGAGTATGTTAAGTTAAAATTGGGAGTCCAAGGTAGAGATTAAAATACAAATAGAAAAGGCAAGATCCTCTTTCATAAAAATCTGATATTTGTTATGCAGTAGAGATTTAACTCTCACTAAAAAGATCTGAATAGTGAGATGCTATGTATTCCCAGTGTTGCTATATGGAGTCAATGCTTGGACATTGATTAAAGCAGGGATTCTCATGGTTCTTCCAGCCTGAAGCACCAATTAATCCGGCCCTTGGTGAAGACTCCTCCACTGCCACCGGAAGTGTCAAAAAGTGCTGGAAGTGCTGAAAAGACACTGAAAATGCACCAAAAATGTACTGGAAGTACTGAAACCCCACAGAAAACCCCTGAAAATGTGCCAAAACCCCACAGAAAACCCACAGTAAGCGGCAGAAGCAGTGACAAATTGGAAACATGCCTTGGATGCACCTGCTGCCACTGCCACCAGAAGGGGTGGAAGCAGTGGGAAGAACCATGCCTCTGGCCCTGACAGCTGTCTGAGGGAGCATGGATGGCCCATGGCATGAAAAGGTTGTGAACCCTTGGACTAAAGCATCCAAAAAGAGGATTGAAGCTTTTGAAATGTGGATCTACAGAGGGCTGCTAAGGATATAATGGGTTGACCATGTGACTGACATAAAAGTATTGCACTGAATGGATAAAGAACAAGAACTCTGTAAAACCATTAAGCAAAGAAAGCTCCAATAACTTGGCTATATCATGAGGAATGACATAAAGTATAGAATACGCCAACTTGCTCTGCAAGAAAACATCCCTGGGAGGAGAAGCCATGGACATAGATGGATTTCTTGGCTAAAGAACCTGAGAGACTGGTGTGGCATGTCCTTGGAAAAACTGTTCCGAGGAGTTAAGAACAGGAAGACTATTGCCATGATGTTAGCCAATGTCTGGAATGTATATGGCACCTGAAGAAGAATAAACTGACCAGTCCCAGTTCAAATGAATACAAAAGGTAACATGTGCATTAAACTGTTGCTCTGTTTATACCTTCCATTGCCAAGGGCGAAAGCATTCTGAACAGTCCATTATATCTGTTCATTCTTGCTGTGTCACAGATCTTCTTCTCAACTCACAATGCTATTCAGTGCTTACAAAGCTTCACTATGTAGCAGCTCATAAACAAGAAAAACCTCTGCTAATAGAAGACCTTTGCTAACATGGCTATTAAAGAATATGACTGAAAAACATGTGCTCCATTCAGATGTGCTCTTGGATGTCTTACAGACATACAAAAGAGAGCAAAGCAAAATTATTTAAGTAGCTCAAGTATCATCTTTCTCTTCACAAAGCAGAGCATAAAAATACATTGCAAATCCCAAACTCTAAAGTAGTGCAGAAACCTTGGGGGGGGGGGATTAAGGGCCAAACAAACCCATAATTAAAGAATCTCCTTGTAAAAAGTGGCAAAAAGCCACTTAATCTTGTAAGTTTCTATGAGCTCTCATGGTTTGCAAATCAGGTCACTTTAGCTAAAATCCTGTTGCACAGTTAAACAAACAGCATAACTTTTGGAAGTGAATTGCCATAAAGTAGGAAACCTCCATAGATATTCTCTGTGACTGAGGTTGCATCAGATACTGCCAAGGGCTAATTTAATGGCAACAGTAGTTCTTTCAAGTCACTGCTGCTTTCTGACAATGACAGAATATCATTTCAGCATTCTAAATTATTGACTTTCTCCTTTCCCCTCACTTTTCAATTCCCACTATTCTGAAACTAATCTAGCTTTTTGCATTATATGAATGATCCATTCATAAATTGAACAGACAGGGAAATAGTGTATGCCACCATCTGATTCCTTTGCCAATTAGAAACCCTTCTGTCTCGCCATGTACTGCCCTCAGAGTAGCCTCTTGTACATGTAATGGAATAGAAATGGGAGCTTGTGCTTTTTAAAACAGTAACATCCAAATCTGAATGTTGTTCACTGCAGAGAGAAGGTATGTGGCCTTCAAAGTGGTTGCTGGAGAAAGATTGTGTGGTAGACATAATAATGCTGAGATATGTAGGAATGGAATTTAGATTTGATGGACATCTAATCCTGTGTAACAATTGGCTGGAATCCTTCAGGGGGAGGGCTAAACATGGAGAAATGTATTCTGATGTGGGTCTTTTTTGCCATTCTGGAGAGAGCTTAGACATGCCGTGGGGGAGTAGAATCGCCTTATTCCAGAGAGAACTGTGAGCAGAATAAAGTCACAATGTAGTTCACTAATTAGATATAATCAGGCTGCAGACTGAAATCTAGAAATTGTTTTTATTTTCATATGTGAAATGGCTAATTTGCAAATCATATCCCTATGCTATAATCTTTGAAACTTACCAATAAAGTATGTTTGGAACCCAGAGCTCTTGTATCTGGTGATTGGAGAGCAGAGCTGAGCTGGGAATGATCCAGTGCCTTGGCCAAAGCTACCATTGATGCATTTTAAAATACAGTATGTTCTAACTGGTTTGGTTGACAGACCATAACCCTTCACGTACACATGGCCCCAAAGCCAAGCAGAGAGTGCCAGGGACACACTGAAAGGGAGTGTGGGCCCAGAATTGTGGGTACAGACTGTTGGTAAGGTGGAGGAAGATGTGATGTGTTTGGGGGCAGAGAATGTGACCCTTCCAGTCAGAGAAGAGTTAACCCTTACAGTAAAGGTAAATTATACACTAGGGAAATCAAACTTCTTCTTCCATGCCTATGCCAGATGTAAAACTGCCATAATGAAGGCACCTTTTAATGAGGTCAGTCTGCAGTTCCTTTTGCCTGACCTAGCGTGAGAAAGATTAGCTGGCAACATTTTCAAATTATCCATACCTTTCCATGATCTATACATCAAATGCTTTATACTTATCAATTAAAAAAAACTCTGTTGGTGTTTTGTGATTCCCTAATCTGAGTTTAAATTTCCTTTTCATTTCTTGAACCTCATTGAAGAGAGTCTTGCTTTTCCTTTTTTATTATTGTTCTCTTCTACTGTATTTCTTTGTACTTATTGTTAAGATAGATTCCTTTGTCCCTATATGTATATCACTAAGAAGTTAAATTTAGTATTCTGACCCTATTTCTGTCACCATTTCCTGCTGCTTCTCATTTGTCACGAATAATTACTGAGTTTTATCCATCACCAATTAGTGGATTTTCCCTTTTGACTCTATCCCTGATAATATCTTTGAATTTAATCCATATTTCTTCAGGTACTGGTCAGCTGAGTTTGGTTGGCAAACTCAGCTGACCAGCAAAAGCCAGCAGTTACCTGAAATGATTCCTGATTGAAGTGAAAAAAGAAAGTAAAAAAATGAGACTATAGTTGATTATTAGGGAGATGAAAATCATGACTACAGCAGAATTAAATAACTTTAATGTGGATAAGGAAGAAAATAAATTGTTAAATACTTTGCCTAGTTTGGTTCAATCATCGGTCCAAATCTAAGTGCTGATTATATCATACAAAAATGAATTAGATTTAGAACCAAGAATAGTGAAAATTGGGGAGGAGAGAAGATAAATCCAGACATAAGATGAAGAATTGAGAAGGCAACTATGAAGGAATTAGACAATATAATCAAATGCAAGGATGTATTACTGATCATCAGCATAACTGTGTTTACAATTACTATGTGCCAATGTGAAAGTTAGACAATTCAGAAAGTCTACAGGAAAAACATTGATTTCTTTGAAATATGGTGCTGAAGGAGAGCTTTGCAGATGCTCTGGGCCACCCAGAAAACAAACAAGTGAGTCCTAGATCAAATCACAGCTGAACTTTCTTTGGAAACAAAAATGATGAAATTGACGCTGTTGTACTTGAGCATATCAAGAGAAGACACAACTCAATGGAGAAGACAATAATGCTAGGAAAAGACAAAAGCAGTGGGGAAAGAGGAAGGCAAAAATATGATGTGGATTAAATCCATAAAGGAATCAACAGGTTTGAATTTGTGAGAGCTGAGCAGGGCTGTGAAGGAAAGGACATTTTGGAGGTCACGTATTCACAGGTGATTTGGCAATACATAACAACAAGAACAAAACTTCCCAGGTGAGATATCTAAGGAGCTGTTTTACAGTTTCCACCCTATTCCCCTTCCTTGAATTTACATGGCCAAATGAGGATTTAAACCCAGGTCTCCTGGATCTTAGTCTATCATTCTAGCCTCTTCAAACTTATTATTTAGGCTGGGATGAACCTAGATAAAGGTAAGGATTCCTTCACTAGATTTAATTTAATTTAATAATTCGATTTATAGGCTGCCCAATCAGGGGAACTCGACTCAGGGCATCTTACAGTCATATATAAATACTAATAAAAATAATAATGAAGATATATAATACAATACACAATCATACAGGTAATTATACAGATAAACATTGTAGTCAGCACAGCAAAGAAATTGTACAATATCAGTACCACAAGTACAGTCCTCGATACAGAGGAGGTATCATATTACAATAATTAATTTAGCAATATGATTCAATGACCATTCTACCCAGCCCCAAATTAGTCCAAGGGGTGGCTGCTGTGAAAAAAGAAAATTCCACCGTCCATCGCTATGGCAGTCTTTAAAGCCCCTGGTCAGGGGTGGGGTCCCAGATGCAGATGGGGAGCATCCCAGGACCAGTAACCACGGCAGCCCCTCACCCTGCCACAGAGTCTTCCGAGCGGCGGTGGCTCCCTCTCCCCAAGCCGGACTGGGCGAGAGCAGCATCTGGAGCCGGGCAGTGGCAAGGTCTTTTTGAACCCACCAACCCGACACAGTTGTGGCTCCCCTCTCCCCAGGCCAGAGATCTATTTATTTGTGATTCCATATGCATTTTCCTAGAAATCAGCTTCCCTGAATTCATAGGCCTTACCTCTTAGTAGGCAAGCATTGCATCCTACTTCCAATCCACACCTTTGTCTCCAACCTCATCCAATTCACTGCCCTTATGGAACTCACCAGCCTGACATCAAAAGAACTGCCACTCTTTGCTCTTTTTCTCTAGTATCTGGTCATTAGAAATGTGGTGTCACAGATAAAGGGGAACTTTTGACACAGGGATGAAATTGCAAAAGGCAGCTTTGGGACCTTAAGAGCTGAATTTTGGATTACGGTTGCTTGAAGCCCTAGCTGAACCTTTGCTTACAACCCATGCCCTCAGGTCACTCGACTTGAAACCAACCTCTCTCCTGTTGACCACTGCATAATGTACTGTGGCAGCTGCACCAATTGCCAACATCAAAAAGGCACATTGGGAAATTAGCCAGCCCATTTAAAGACTATTCTTCTAATGGAATTGTTCCATTTGTAGTTAATTTATCCCATTATGGGCCTTATGATGAATGCTTACTATGCACCTCAGAAGCCACAGCGCATTGCTCTTTTGATGTTTCCCCCATGCTTTAATCTGTGCAATGAAGCATGAGGAGCTTTTTGAAGGGAGCAATGAGATGAATCTTCCTGAATTTCTCATCCCTTCAATATATTTCCATAAATCCATGACAATATTATTACCCCAGTGTTTTATCTCATTCCTTGAGACATAAATTAGATAGATTAAAGGTAAAGGTAAAGGTTTCCTTTGCTCGAAACCAGTTGTATCTGACTCTAGGGATCAGTGCTCATCTCTGTTTCAAAGCTGAAAAGCCAGCACTGTCTGCTTCTGCAGACGTTTCCATGGTCATGTGGCAGGCATGACTAGACACTGGAGCGCACAGAACACTGTTTACCTTCCCACCAAAGTGGTCCCTATTTATCTACTTGCAATTCCTTGCTTTTGAACAGCTAGGTTGGCAGAAACTGTGACAGAGACAGGAGCTCATTCCATCCTGCAGTACTCGGGAATTGAACTGCTGACCTCCCACCTTCCAGTCAGCATCTTAGCCACTTGAGCCATTAAGGGGTAAATTGTGCACACATTAGTAGATTATATTACACAAGCAGTACCACAGGTATAACCAGGCATTTTCTTCCCCACCCCCTGGTGGCACAGTAGTTAAACTGCTGTCCTGCAACCAAAAGGTTGTGAGTTCGATTGTGACCCCAGGGATCAAGGTTGACTCAGCCTTCCATCCTTCCAAGGTTGGTCAAATGAGTCCCCAGCATGTTGGGAGGGAAACAAAAATGCTAATTAAATTGTGAACCTCCCAGAGACTGCACTGAGCGCTATAGGCAGTAGATAAGTGTGTGCTTTGCTTTGCTTTGCTCTCTCACACAGACACACACATTTTGTGTCATGGTGTTGCTACCCAACCCCACCACCCCATGCTGAGAGTTCACAGATGCACATCTCCATAATGTCTGCAGTTCATTTATCTTATGGTTTGGCCTCATTATGCTTGCCAAGTCTATTGGTAGGTTACCTTAAGACCCTCATTCACTTTAGATCAGGAGTTCTCAACCTTTTAAAGCCAGGGGCCAGGTCACACTCTCTCAGACAGCTTTGAGGGCTGGATGGCCATTTTGTCCTTCCTCCACCACATAGCACTTCTGGAGGTGGTGGTGGGCCACATGAAATGGCACTGTGGGCCGCATCCAACCCACAGGCAGCAGGTTGAGAATCCCTGCTTTAGATCATTCCTTACAGACGTTCTAAGTATTGGTCAAGGAAAAGGGATTAGTCACATTATAACAATTTGAAAATTTATAGGCTGGAAACTGAGCATCTATGGGGAGGCACTCTCCCCACCCACCCCTGCAAATTTATTTATTTATTTATTTATTTATTGGATTTCTATACCGCCCTACTTGGTGTGACCAACTCAGGGCGGTGTACAACATAATTAATATACAGTCGATCAATAGAGTCCAACAATAAAGGCAGAAACATACAATATATAAAAAATGTAACAGTATAATAGCAAGATAATATTCCAATCAGCATTACAAATATGATTCAGTGTCATAAATACAAATATTAAGTCACAAATACAAATACAAATATCATCAACTTTCACAAGTATAACGTACGCCCGCCAATAGCTGTTCCTAATCAGCTGTCGGGGAATAGCTGTTCCTAATCAGCTCTCCTCACCCCCGCCGCCAGTCTTTTATCGGCCTCCGGGCCGAGATGGAAAGAGGTCCCGGAGGGAGGGCGGGGGGGGGGGGGAAACGCCTCACCGGCCACAGCTGCGGCAGCTTGTTCCATCCCCGGGCGAGGTGGAAAGACCTGGGGAGAAGCGGGAGCTTCATCTTAATGCATATAGGCACACATCTGATGAGTCAGCAGGGGGCTTAACTGGTCTCTAAGACCCTTTTTCTTAAGAGTTTGGCTGCCAGGCTCAGAATCTGCATTATTTGGAATGAGATTCTCCCTGGGCCAGAGGGAGGCTCAGAAGAAAGCTGAGATTGAGTCCAATCTAATATGCAGTTTCTGGAAATTTAGACATCCTAGAAACACACTGTGAGTATCTGAAAGAGGCCTGCAAAGTAGCCTATTGTTGCTAGGGCAATTTTGTTGTGTGGAGGAAAATCTATGTTATGAGAACTTAGATACCGTATTCTGTAACAACTGTCGTGTGCTGCCTCTGTATTGTCATTGTTGTTTATATTTTCTTTCTTTGGCTGGTTCATTTGTTCATTTTGTAGCAACAAATTGGGGAGATGCGGGGGGGGGGGTGAGAACAGGGTGTAGTTTTCATGGGTAACCAGAAATGCCTGCTGTAGCAGTAGAAAAGCCCTGACAGGAGATCTTGGCAAGGCGAGACTAGAAAAATCTCCAAGAATGAACAGTTTCAAATCTATTCAATGAAAAACAAGAGAGAGGTAAAGCTAGTATGCATTTCTAGTCAGGCATGGGGAAACGAGAAGGCACAAAAGTCCTGGTCCCCCCCCCCAAAAATATTCCCCCCCACCTGGATGTCAATCACATTTTAGTGGATTCTGTGTGTCTGGAGAGATACTTTGGGAAACATGCTCAACTGGAATGTCCTGCTATGATTCTGAGCCGTGATAAGGCAAGGCTTCCAATCATGGAAGCACAGAAAGTACATTTGATTGAACAATCCAATGAACTCTTCTGCAAACTTTTCTTCTTCTTCAGGTGCCATATCCATTCCAAATATTGGCTATCATCATGGTGATGGTCTTTCTGTTCTTAACATCTCAGAACAGTTATTCTGAGGACATGCCACACCGGTCTCTCAGGTTCTTCAGCCATGAAATCCATCTACATCCAGGGCCTCTCTTCCCAGGGATAATCCCTTGCATAGCAAGTTGGAGCATTCTACACTTTATGTCATTCCTCGTGATATGGCCAAGGTATTGGAGCTTTCTTTGCTTAATGGTCTTCAGCAGTTCTTGTTCTTTATCCATCTGGCACAACACTTCTACGTTAGACATATGATCAACCCGTGATATCCTTAGCAGCCATCAGTAGATCCACATTTCAAAATCGTAAAATCTTCTTTTCAGATGCTTTAGTCAGTGTCCAAGCTTCGACTCCACATAGCAACACTGGAAACATGTAACATCCAACGATTTGGATCTTCATAGCAAGAGTCAGATCTCTACTGCATAATAAATGTCACATTTTTACTGCAAACATTTACACTGAATTCATTCATTCATTCAATTTATATTCTATCTTCTAGTATAAAACTACTCTGGGTGGCTTACAACATAATAATATACAACAATATATAATGTATCTGTCTGAGCTGTGATTGTTCTTACTGAATTCACTCTTCCTGAATATAAAAAGGTGTCCCACCTCAATGGTAACACTGAGGGGAGGGGAAACCACCACATCCACCTCCCTTGCCACTTTCCAGTCACTCTCTTAGCAGCTCCCCCAGTGGCTTAGTGGTTAAGGTGCTGATCTGGAGAATGGAAGGTCAGGTTTCAATACCTGAGAGCTGCACTTGGGGACATGAAAGGATCCTCACTCAACAGTCCCCTAAAAATCATTTCTACCCAGAGTAATCTCTGACACTAAATTATTATTAGTCACTCTCTTTTACACAGCTGCTTGTGGGGCCTGGGTTTATATTTGCTTCTTCCAGTGAGTGTTTTGATATTTTAAAAAAATAGAGCGAATCATTTGCATGGGTGGAAGGACAGGATGGTGGGAGTCTTGTTTTTCCCTTTGATTTATGGATGGAGGTGTACATTACACACAACATTACCTGCACTTGCTAGCCCTGCCATTAGGCCTCGTTTTCTAAATAAGACTTGTTTATAAGCTATCAGTTTGGATGGCAATGCTATTGCAAAACTAGGTATAATGTACATCACTGACGTAATTTGAAAGCTTTATGGGGCAATTATCCATTAGCAGAACTGAGCAAATAATTCAGAAAGGGCTTGTTTATTCAAGAAATGTAGCTTCTCTTTCAACAGCAGATCATCAATTTTGCATGCTCATTCACTGTCTGGTACAATTCACTGAAGAATTCCTTTCAGTAATCTTCCCTATTGATTCTGACTCTCTTCACTGGTGATAGGTCATATGATCTTTGCTATCTGTTGCAGCCCAATGCCGATGCAGGCAGGTACAACCATTGTAAAAAAACAAAATCACTCTTTCTTAATTATCTTCTACTATTCCGCTATGGAATGCATTTTGCGGCAATAATAGTACAGTCAAACCTCGCATAAAGAGTGCCTCGCTTAAAGAGTAACTTGCTTAAAGAGCAGAATTTTCTCTGGATGTTTGCTTTGCTTAACAAATAAAACCAACAAAAAATTGCTTAACAAATAAATTGGGGTTCGCAATCCCCCCCACAATTGGTCGCTTGCAATGGTGTTTCACTTAAAGAGCAAACTCGCTTAAAGAGCAATCCTGTAGAACGCATTATGCTCTTTAAGCGAGGTACAACTGTATGAATTTATAACACTGTGATTCAATTGGTACGCTACTAAAGAGAGAAGGAATACCTTGGGCATTTTGGAGGTGGACAAAACCACCTAGATCAGGGGTACTAGACCTACAGCCCATGAGCTGGATCTGCCCTGCAGTGCCAAATAATCTGCCCCCCACCCTTGCTCCAGCTGTCACCACCGAAATTGGCCGTGAACTCATTTACAGCCATTGTAAACACTTCTTGTTGCTCAGTTGCACAGCCAAGTCTGACCCTTTGCAACCCTATGGGCCACCACACGCCAGACTCCTCTGTTATCTGCCATCCTCCATAGTCCACCCAGATCTATACCCACTGTGTCAATGATGCCATCAAGCCATCTCATCCTCTGCCACCCCCTTCTCCTATTGCCCTTGATCTTTCCTAGCATCAGGGCCTTCTCCAATGAGTCCTCTCTTCTTATTTGGTGGCCAAAGTACTTGAGCTTCGGCTTCAGTATTTGTCCCTCCATTGAGCAGTCAGGATTTATTTCCTTTAGGATTGACTGATTTGATCTCTTTGCAGTCCAGGGGACTCTGAAGAGCCTTCTCCATCACCACACTTCAAAGGCATTTATTCTTCTGTGCTCAGCCTTCCTTATGGTCCAGCTCTCACAGCCATACATTACTACTGGGAATACCATTGCTTTAACTATTGGAATTACTCACTAGCAAATCTTCATAAGAGTTCAGCTGTACAATTCAATATGGTCTTCCTCTGCTTGTCAGATATGAACTGAGGAATGTTTATTGTTGTTTTTGGACTTTGAGAAAATAAGTGGATCCAGAAAGAAGTGTTGCATTCATTCATAGAAGGGCCCATTCTTAGGCAAGTGGCAGATTTTGAAGTACCAGCATACAGCAACAAATCAGGAGTGATTTACTTATAACTCTGATTTACCATAAGGGCCTGATTATGTTTTACAGCCATGGGGAGAAGCTTTTGGTTCCATCAGAGTCATTGCTGGTGGGAACACAAGAGGTGGCCTTTTTGGTGGCTGCTTTCAGATTCAGAAAAGCTTGCCAAGGTTGGCACCATCTCTGCTGGTATACATAGGCCCTCTTATTCAAGTTGATGTTAGTGCCTTATTGTCTTCATGTTGTTTTTTGGGCTCTCAAAATGCCCGAGCCATGCACAGAGCATTCCTATGGTATATAAAAGATATTTGTAGCATGTACGATGTCCCTCCCATGGCTTCCAACCAAATCGGGACTGTATACAGCAACACAGAACTAACAACGCTCGAGAGGAGTCTTCTGCGAATCTGCCGCAAGCCTCCAATATTTGACATGCTCCTTGTCAATGCATTACATACTACTTCAGCCCTTGCACTCATAATTTGCAAATGCTCATCGAAGGGTAGCCTGACATCTATCTGGACACCCAGATAGCGTAGTGACGACTGTGAGAAGATACTGCAACCTCCAGCAGTAAGGGTCACTAGAACTGCCTCAGTCTTATAATCTGCTAGGTGCAAACCAGCTAATGAGAGCCACTGATGAATTTTGGCAACACTCTTGTTTGCGGTTTGGACAACTTCCTCCAGATTTTTGGCAACAACCACTACCACCACATTGTCTGCAAACCCAACTGTCCTTCTCTCTACTGGCATAGGCAACTGAAGCACCCTGTCATACATAATATTCCACAATAAGGAACCAAGCACCGAACCTTGTGGAACACCTCCTGTGATGCTATAGGTTCAAAGTCTGGCATCGGTGTTATACACCAAAGTTCGATCTGTGAAATAACTCATGATTATGCGTCTGCTGTCCTGAACCTCCATCAACCTAAGCGCATCCAGGATACAATCCCAGTTTGCTGAATTGAACGCATTCCTCATGTCCAAGGTGATGATATCGCAGTACATCTTGGTACTTCCAATGTCTGGCTTCTATGGCCTTCCGGGCAATATCTACAACTACATTGACGGCATCCACGGTAGATATCACTTTCTGGAATATATGTTGGCTTTCAGACAATCCACGAGCTCCTTCGCTGAACTCCTCCACCTGGTTGCAGATGATCCTCTCGAGTACCTTACCTGCTGTATCCAGCAGGCATATTGGTTGATAAGATGATGGATCGTCCAGCAGCTTTTTCCCTTTCAGGAGAAGGACCAATTTCTGCAGTTTCGACCAGCTTGGGAAGATTCCCTCAGCGAGACTCATGTTATATATCTCTAGGAAGATTTCTGGTCGGGACCTGATGGCAGTTTTAAGAGCAATGTTGGGGACACCATCCGGGCCAGGGGTCTTCACATTCCTGATCTTACTACAGGTCCTGATCTCTCTCTCTCCCTCCCTCCCTCATTGCACACATTTTTGTACATTTTTTGTTAGTTTATACGCTCCCTCAGACAGCTTCAGGGGTCAGACAGCTATTTTGCCCTTCCTCAACCACATGGCACTTCCTGGTGTGGTGGAGACAGGGAGCACATGAAATGGTGCCATGGGCTGCATGGTTGAGAATCCCTGATATAGAGTGACAGACTAGGAGACCTGGGTCTGAATCCCTACTCAGCCATGAAAAAACTGACAGTCAGAGTGGGGTTGTAAACAGTAAAACCACTCCTTAACATTTTTTACTTACCTATAAATAAATCACTGTAAGTCAGCTCTGACCCACAAGAGAAGTAACAGAGACACTTGTGAGATTTTTCCGCCTCAGGTGCCAAAATAACTGAACCAGCCTTTGGTCTCTAGCTATGCACCTTGACATAAAGGAAGGATGCCATTTGCTGCTGTGTCTCAGATAACAATGTGTCTTATAAAGGCCACAAACCAAAGATGAAATTCTCCCCATTAGCCTGAAGGGACTACAAGTTCCCCAGTTTGACTAGACAGATCTGCTGTGAGCAGCAGTCAAGGCCGGGGCTTCCTTTCAAGCCAGATGGCACTTGAGAGAAACTAGATCATAATGGATTGCTGCGCAGGGATGTTGGACGGGGCTTCCCTGAAACCAGTGTCTCCTCCCTCCCTTTCTTCTTCCTCTTATAAGAGGCTTTGCTCGGTGTCTCGGGGAAAAAAGTTTGAGTGTTGCAAAGAAGGAAGCAAAGTCTCCCAGAGCCATTGCTCCTGACAAGAGTGTGATTTAAAACATGCTCGCCTGCCTGTAACCTGCTGGGTTCGGGTTTCGTCAAAGAAGCCATGAAATATTCATGAAGGCCTAAGAGCAGCAAGCAGCCGTGGCAAAGAGGGAATGCAAGGAGGACATTGATCAAATTATTCCACAAACCAATAAAAGGGGTTTTCAGCTTCTGGGAAACGTCTGGGCGACCTAGCGGCATACAGTCACCCACCTCCTATGTTAAATTGGCTCTAGCTTCCCTTCTTTGCACGGCATGACGTTATTGTGCAGCAGAGCAAAACAACGTACTACAAGCAATTCGAAAAAATGGAAAGACACCCACCCAGCTCGAAACAAAATATTGTGCCTTTGAAACAGAGTAAGGGGTTGCTTTGCTATTTACTGGTCTTATTCGTATCATATCCTGCTTTTCTACAGCCACATAAAGGGCTGCAGTGACTCAGTGTTTAAGAAACTCACCTTGTTAACTGGAAGGCCAGCAAGATGGCAGTTTGGGACCCTGGTACTGCATGACAGTTCCTGGCAACTCCTGTCCCAGCTCCAGCCAACCTAACAGTTCGAAAGCCAGAAGTTGCAAGTACAGGGTGGTCTGTAAGTCCCTATTGAATCTTTCTCTAAATTTACATTTATTGTATCCAGGGTGTCACCAGTACTCTTGCGCTCATGTACCCACATTTGTGTCACAATACGCTCTTCAAGTGTAAATGGGCTTAAATTGGCCATATTTCTCTGGAAAAAAATATAATACATATGGACGGGTAGGGATTTACGGGTCACCCTGTAGATAAATAGGAACCACTTCAGTGGGAAAAGATCTTGGGGACATGAAAGGAGCCTCATTCGGGTGTCCACCGAGTGCAGTTCCTCCAGCAAAAATACTTTCAACCCAGAATAATTTCTGACATGTAATTCTTCTACAGCCACATGTATTGCACATGGGGCACAACCTGAAGCTGAAAGGTTCTCTTTTGACTCATTCTAGCACAGCAGGAGTTGGGGACTGTGGTGGCTCATGTGCTTAAGACACTGAACTTGATAACTGGAAGGTCAGCAGTCATGCAGTTCAAGATCCGAGTGCTGCACGACAGAGAGAGCTCCTGTCTCTGTCCCAGCTCCTGCCAACCTAGCAGTTCAAAAGCAAGAAATTGCAAGTAGATTAATAGGTTGGGAAGGTAAACAGCATTCCTACACTCCAGTCTCTAGTCATGCCTGCCATAGGTCCACAGAAATTTCTGCAGGCACAGACAGCACTGTCTCTTTGGCTATAAACAGAGATGAGCACCAAAACCTACAGTTGGATACAGCTGGGTTTCAAGCAAGGACAACCTTACAATACAAAGCAACAGGTTGGAGTCACATTTTTGCACTCTATTGCCATCCATTGTATCAACAGTAACCTAAAGGATTTTGCTTGGCTTGTATTCCTGCATTGTTTTCAAAATGCTTGCAGAGTGACTGCTTTATAATCTGCTTCAGATTATTTCTGTGATAAAATAAGCCCATATCTGCACATGTGGTGGTATTATTATTATTATTATTATTATTATTATTATTATTATTATTATTATTATTATTATTATTATTATTATTATTATTATTATTATTATTATTATTATTATTATTATTATCATCATCATCTCATGTACTGTTCCTGGCTTTGGAGCAGATTGCTTCTCTGTCACCTTGCCTCTTTTTTTGTTTTAGTGTTTTTAAGGGCTTTTGGAGTATCATAAAACACAAACAGGGAAGCATGAAACCTGAAACAGATTTTCCCGTCTTGTAAAACATAAGGACTGGTACAAGAAAAATACAAAAATAAAAAGGCACCCCCTGAAATAGGGGTTCTCAACTTTACTGCACCATGGGCTGGATAAATCCCCCTCAGCCAGACAAAATGGCAGTGGGTGTGTTTGCTCATGTGGTGCGCATTTGTGCATGCCATGCAGGCACATGTTTGTACATGCACAGGTGTGTTTGCACATCCGGAGGCACAGGCATGTCCACTTCCACTTCCAGGATTGTCTCTGTGGGCCAGGTGGAACGACATCAGGGGCTGGGGCTGACCCATGGCCCATAGGTTGCGAACCCCTGCCCTGAAAGAACATAAAATGAAAGAGATACACAAATTTTCTTTTAGGACCTCAATAATAACCAGTCCTTTCAACAAGGTTGTTGTTTGTATGGAATGAACTTAGACTGTTTACCCACCCAGTCCTACAAATAACAGTCTTTCTTGAATGCTCCATGCTAAAGGTCAATAATTCAATTGAAGGGTGGTAGGGAGTCATCAAGAGGGAGCAGCATAGACACCTGCATTTGTTAGATCTATCAATTGCTCCCATTCATGTTTCAAAAGACAATAATATAGCACTTATTTTCTTTCCCTCCCCCACCAAGCTTTTGAAAGACAAAATCTGCAGCATTAGTGTAGCCTTCGGCAAATTCCAAGTGGGGAGGAGTAAGAAACCATAAATTCCAGTATTATTTCCTGCAATTCAAAACCTTAGATTATAGTAAATATTAATCACACCCTTGAATCATGTGGCAATTACTATCAAAGTGTCCCTTTACATTGCAGTGTGAAGGCTAAAAAATGTATATGTTCAGAAAAATCCCTCTCTTTCTATAGAGACATTATTTCTCAAGACCTGCAGCTTATCTAATCAGACTCCTCTTTCTCCACATCTATCTTTCTTCCTTATTTTGACTGCAGTGTATACTGTGGTTTTATCACACACCCCTCCCTTTATTCACTCCAGATCCCTGGAGATATTTTAATAGAAAATTGCCACACTGAAGCTGGAGGATGGTAGGAAGGAACATCAACCTAAAGTTTTTGAGAGGCCAAGCTGCTTTCCTCTTGTCCCGGAGGAACCAATATCAGTTCTTCCAATCGTTATTTAAATGTACACGCCACCTCTTGGCATGGCGCCAGAGCCAAGCTGTCAAGATTGTAAATTCAGGTTATAACCTCTGGAACACTTACAATCTTAGCTTCTCCCAGGTTGCCTAACATCAAAAGAAATATTGAGAACACAACCAGCTTCATGAATCTCTGAAATGTGGAGTTTCAGAGGACTTGACAGTGATGGAGGGGAGGGAGGGAGAAAGGAAGGAATGGAACAACTTTTGAAAGGCTTGATAAACCACAACATCTCTTTTTGTCAACAGTTATCCTGGACCAATATATTTGTGGTTTGGCAGCATGCAAGAAGAAGTGAGTAAACTCACCCTGAAGGTCACTTTTTATCAACAGAAGATTGGTCCGAGTCCCTAAATGCAAGGCCAACATGTTCAAGTGGGGGCTGCTGGAAGACAACAACACACAGTGTGAATGTGGAGAGATATAGAATCCAGCTCATTTACTGGTCTGCCGATTGCTGTCAAAGGCATGCACCTATGAGGACTTGGATTTGGGCAATGACAAAGCAAAGAAAGTGGCTTCATTTTGGCAGTCCAAGGTTCGATCAGGACACGAAAGATGAAGAACCTGGTGGGTAAGCAGTTATGCTTCAAACATCTGATTTCTACAAATCAGGTGCTGAAATCATCAGAACTTTACCCCACACCTTACTTTACTTACCCTACAATTCTACATAAACGTGGGGTGTATGCAGTGATGAGATGTAACAGGTTCGCACCAGTTCACTAGAATCGGTAGTAACTTTTCCCAGTGTCCCGAGAACCGGTAGCAGCTTTTGAGGGGAACCACCTTCGGGGCTTACCTTTTCACTGGTTCCCCCACTGTGCATGTGCGGCAAGCACTTGGTGTGCATGCATGCCTACAGTGCTTGGCACGTATGCACGGCCTCCTTGCTGTCCTCCCAAGTGGGGAGGAGGAAGAGAAGCTGCTAGCCTGAAGCTCCTTGTAGCCTGCTCCTCAGGGTAAGTGACTCACCTTTCCATGTGGTGTGTCTGTGTGTATTTTAATGTGTATTTAATACCTTTACCTATATTGACATACTGCAACAATTCCTAAAAAGGCCTGGTGGCCAGCATGCCTGGCGGCCTGGCTTGAGGTTTTTAAGCAAAGTCTGGGAGTTACCTCATCAATAAGCTACACCTGTGCTGTTCCAATTGCTGTTTCATTTGGAGAACCCTTAAGGAGGTACAGCTGTTTTACATTTACATTAAGGCATATTATCCTAGAGAACTGGTTAGGCAAAGACTTAGTACCTAACTTCTTCAACTGTTGAAAAGTTGAAAAGTGCCAAAATGAAGCCATCTTGTGGTGAGTTCATTCTGTAGTTCCTTCCATCTGACCTAGTGTGAGAAGGATTAACCAGAATAAGCTTTAAGCTCTGGTTTAAAATCTCTGGTTGATTTGTGTTTGGGGTGGGTGGCTGGGTGTTTGGGTGGGTGGGTTTATTTTAATGTATTTTTATTTATTTAATGTATTTATTTATTTATTTTACAGGTTTGTGTTGTGGGTGGGTAGGTTGAGGGGTGTGTGTGAGTGTGTGTGCTTATTTTTACTTTATTTTATTAAATTTGACATCATGATGTTGGCTCCGCCCATGATGTCATGATATCATGATGTTAGCTCTGCCCACACTGTGGTGACATCACGGTGGGGTAGTAAAAATTTTGACATCCCACCACTGGGTGTATGTGGTTATATGCCATTGAGCCAGAACCAATGTGCTACAATCCTAACAGAACTTTCAAGCTAAATGAGTTATTTAAGGATCAGTTATATCAGTTCCACACTACCAGTGAATTTCCATGATTGTGTGGCAATTTGAGCTAGCTGAGCTATCTGAGACGAAACCCATCACTATTCCAATATAGACTTGCCATCTGAGGCCAGACATTAGGCAAAGCTGAACAAGGAAAGATAGCTCCAGTAGGCATCTGAGCATCACAGCAAATGTTTTTCTTGACTCCAGAATGCTGCAAATCAGCCTGTTCTCTCTCCCCCCCCCCCCCATGGTCTTCAGGATTTAAGCCCAAAGTCTGATTGAACAAACATCAAAAATTGACCTCATTCACCTCTCCATAAAATAAACTGGGCTGTCTGCTCTATAGCCTATCTCTTAGGCTGTTTGTTGTATTAAAGGTTGTTGTTTGGCAGTTTCACATCAGGCCTAGACATGGAAGAAGAAGACTGTTCTTTTATCATAGTAGCACTTTGTAAATCTTTTATGCCTTTGAAGAAAATGAAATTTTCAGCTGGTGAAAAACAAAATCATATTTCCTTTCTATAATACCACACTTACACACCTGCTCATTTTTACAAGCAAGGACATGTTTAATATGCCATTCTCAAAACAACTGACCAAAATTATATATTTATGCACAAAATGCATATTTCTAAGCAGATTTCCACTTGAACATGTCTCTATCCACATTTAAACATTCAACACCAATTGTGTGCTTTTTGAGCTTATTACTGCTGCACAAAAGTGCAGCAAATCATATTGTGCAGCAGAGCAAATCAACATTTTACATGGCTATTCTAAAAACGGGAACAGTTCCCAAAAATATAACCTTCAGGATGGGCTTCATATCATTACCGAATTTGGCATACTAGGAGTAGACAGTCTGATGTTGTTCTGTGTGACATCTGTTGACATTTCATCAATAGTTTTAATAGTTGACATTTCATCAGGTAGTGTTGTATTTTTATATGTAAATGTGATTTACCACATCCAGAAACTGCAGAAATATATTTCAAACACCTGATTATTTTTATCTCAAAAGGATAAAAGCTGTTTCTTAGCCCAGGGGTGCCCAAACTACAGCCTGTGGGCTGGATCTGGACCCCGAAACCACTTCATCTGGCCCATGCCACTTGTGCCATTCCCAAAAGTGGAAGTAAAATGCACCCACGAATGCACAGAACACTGTTGTAATTGCATTCTGCACACATGTGGGGTGCATTTTACTTCTGCTTCCGGTGCGAGGAATCACATGATCAGCCTGATCAGCTGTCCGAGGGCAGTGGTCAGGCCTGCGGCTCAAAAAGTTTAGGCAACCGTGCCTTAGCCTCTATTATTTGCAGCAGATCTATTCTGTAGTTGCAGAAATAATTAAAGTTAAGCCACTACTTTTTAGCACAAAGTCAGCCATTTTATAACTCTGGAGCATGCTCTGTAAATGTTTGCCAGAAGGAACGATGCTTCACAAGTTTTTACTTGCCATTACTTTCTGTATAGTCCTTTAGCGATTGAATAAGGGAGCAATAAATACCTTTGATGACCAGGCATGGTATCCCCACTTTCAGCAGGCAGAAATTCAACCAGAGAAGATCTTGCTTTATCCAGAAGGAAAGTCTTTTGCTCCTATTTCGTCTGGCTGGCTTTCCATGTAAAGAAAAGTCCTTCATTTCATGGTTTCCCTTTTCTTTTGATCTCACTACCAATTATCAGATTCAAAATCATATTTTCTGGACAATATGATAACCAATGGCATTTTAACATGTTAAAATGAGTGGTCCCATACTTCTGGGCAGGCTTCCTCAAATGTGAGTGGATGGCAAAGAATATGGTAGAAGCTCAATCAAACCAAAGGCTTCTAACCCAAGCTATGAAATGAAATGAACTCTGGGGAAGCTCTTGTTCAAATATGATGAAGGGACCTGAGAAAGGAGGAGAGGAAGGAGATCTTTAGTGATACTAATGTCGGTTGTGGGGAAAGAGGTCTTAGGACTGCGGCCTGATTTGCACTGACTTGCAAGAAAGTCCTATAAAACTTGACTGAAAAGCTAGCTGTTTCTAATGAAAGTTAATAGAATGTGTAAATTATCTGCTATGGTAAGAAGGGGTTCTCTTCAAGTAAATACAGTCTTGGCGTGTTATTTATGTTTTTTAGTTCCAGCCTTCCCTTCTGGCAGAAATTGAGTATAAATAAGGAATAAAGGGATGGTATATAGGGAAGGATGAGAATGGAAGTAAATAAAATGACAAGAAAGCATACTCCACACTTCTTCCATGCATCCAATACTCTTTACCTAAAACTGATGTCTAGAAAACACCTTCTCTATCATAATAAATGGAATATATTAGTGAATAGTTGAGGTTGATCAAGACTATGTATTATACTTTGTACCTGTTGAGAAAAGCATAGATTATTTTGCAGCAGACAAAACAATGCAACTCTAAAAACAATGTACAGAAGAGAAACTGTAGTTTCAGGATTTAAACAAAGGAAACATTATTTAGAAATATTGGGGGAAGGGGGTTAAAAATCACGGTGCACTTATGCCCAAAGTTTTTGGGTTTCCTCAGAGGTTCTATAAACACTTTAAAAAAGGAGAGGGGAAGACAGCATAGTGTGTGTGTGTGTGTGTGTGTGTGTGTGTGTGTGTGTGTGTGTGTGTGTGTGTGTGTGTGTGTGTGTGTGTGTGTGTACATACTGTATTAACATTTATATACTGTAATTACATTGTACACCTCCATGAATGTTTTCTCATAAAACCTATTAAAGCATACCTCTGCATCCAATTACATTATACCCCTACATTTAAAAACCACTATAAGCATTGTACACAGTACTCTTATTTTCATACATACTATGAATTGCAGTTCTTTCACGGTTTCCACATTTCCCATTAGTATGAAATATAATGTGGAAAAACCCCACTGTTTTATAAGTGCTTTCTCACTTATCTCATTATCTACAATCATGACAATTACTTAGCAAGCACCTGGTCTACAAGGCCTGTACAGCAAATAAATAAATAAATCCTCATAAATAAAGTGTTTCATTTGTTTACATTCTGAGACTAGTTTTACAATTTCTCTTCTATCATCCACATGCAGAGGATGTATGGGGGGGGGGTCCCCACCCCAAACAATACAATTCTAAAAATGGATTGCCCCAAGCAAACAATTGTGATTTTGAAACTACATTTTGAATCAGCACCGAACTTGTCAAAGATGTAGCAGACAATCTGCACTTCTTCTGTATCAAATGTGGGGAAGTTTGGTGAAAAGGTTTTCAATTGTTTAAAAAGTAAAACTGTCTTACCCCTGTACAGAAACAAGCAGCTTTCATGGCTCCAGATTTAAAACAGCTCATATAAATTGAAAAGGCAAGTCTGGCTTATTTTGAAGAATGGCTATTCCTACACGCTTTTTATATTTATATGAAATCCCAGCTTGTAATGGCTAGAATACTGATGCATAAAAATGTTTCTCAAAAGAGTAACTATTATAAACTGTGTTGAGGAAGCTTAAAAACACAGAACCTTCCAAAATATAGATACAGTTTTGCAGGTTCCATGAGCTCAGTTTGAACTTTTGACACTGCCAGTCAGGAACTAATCAGGAGGAGAACTTTAATGCCGTCCTAGCCAAACATACAGTAAAAGGAGATGCTGTTTCTAGCTGTAAAAATATTTTAAAATATAGTTTCTCAACAGGAAATGGTTCAGACACTTCCAATCAGGACAGCAACAACTGCAGCTGTTTTATTTTTAGGATTTCTTTTAAAAAAATCATCTTCTTCCTAGCTATCAGGAGGAAATCCTAAGCAGCTTTCAAAGGCAGGGAGGATCTATTAAAAGGCAATGGAAATTATCATCTTTGATGCCCTATTAAAAGGGCAATGGAGGGATTCTGCTCTTCCCTACACTGTTTCCATTCATTCTCCCGATCCATGCACCTCCCTGTTCCCTGGATCTGAAATCAATGATATTTCAGTCACTGGACTTTGATTGTTTCATCAATAATGCTGCAGCAAGAAAAGCAACCAAGGTTCACTTGTTCACAGGTAGAGCGCATCATCTCTTTCTCTTAGTCTGCTTGTTATCGTGATGCATGAATGCCAGATTTGACATTAATGATCTGTGGATATGCTGTACTGCCCATTAATATCTCTGAGCTCTTTGCTCTACTGTGTGTTGATCACAGAAACAGGCAGATTTGGTTCATTTCACACATTTGCACATGCCTAGCAGAGGAAAGGAGGGACACAAAAGGCAAAGGGAAAGGGAAAAAATACAATCACTTGAATACAGAATTTCAAAGAAAATCAAGGAGAGATAAGGAAACCTACCTGAATGAACAGTGCAAAGAAATAAAAGAAAACAACACAAGAGGCAGGACTAGATATCTTTTTTAAAAAAAATGGGGAAATCAAGGGAACGTTTAAAGCAAAAATGACCATGATAAGGGACAAAGAAGGCAAGGAGTTAGATGATGCAGAAGAGATTAAGAAAAATGGAAAGAGTACACAGAGGAACTCTTCAAAAAGGACCTCAACACTCCTGATAATAACAATGATGAAGAAATTGAACTTGAGCCAGACATCTTAGAGAGTGAAGTCAGAAAGGCCTTAAAAAGCACTGCAAACAACAAAGTCAGTGGAAATGATGGTATCCAAGTTGAACTTTTCAAAGCCCTAAAAGATGATGGAATCAAATTATTGCATTCTATATGCCAGCAGATTTGGAAAACACAACAATGGCCACAGGATTGGAAAAGATCTGTATACGTCCCACTACCCAAAAAGGGTAATGCCAAAGAATGTTCAAATTATCGAACAATTGCGCTCATCCCACACGCTATCAAGGTAATGCTCAAGATAATACAGGATAGACTGCAACAGTATGTGGAGAGAGAATTACCAGAAGTGCAGGCGGGTTTCAGAAGAGGCAGTGCTAGGGGTGAATTCTATTATATTTAGTGGGACTTACCTCTGCACAGACATGCATAGGATCGTACTGTTACACTTTTTTAAACTGGAGAAAACTAGTTTAATGTATTAACAGCTACATTATGTTGCACAACATTTTTGTTATTTTATTTCTCTGTTGTGCACTATTTTGTTTAAAGAAAAGGCAAATATAGATGTAAATGTTTTCCATTTAGAACAGTGTTTTCCAAGCTTTGGTTTTTGGATTTTAATTCCCAGAAAGCTAAGTCAATTCCCCAAAGCACTAATCAGCCAATGTATTGACTTAGGCTTCTGGGAACTGAGGTCCCCTTGTGGGGAAAGAGCCTCACATTGGGAACCCCTGGTTTAGGACTTCAGTATTTCTCTTTTGCTTGAAAGTCCCAAATGAGACTGTTTCATGGAAGCAGGACAAGCTGCTTCCTCCTTCACAATAGTGTTTTTTGTCTCCCTCGATGAGCTTACTTTGAACAGTTCCCTAGCAGGCCAGAGAGAAAAAAAACTTCCATTCTCTGGTCAGCCTGGAAAGACTAACTGGCTGGCTCTCTAGCTCTCTTTTCTCCTTATATCATCCCAATTCAGGCCCAAAGCAGTCTGGTGATGAGCCAGTGCATGGGGATAGAGAAAACATGGCAGTTGGTGCCCACACTCCAGGCCTTGCTAGGTTGCAAACAGGGGCCACTGGTAAGTGTACTCCAAAGGCTACGGGACAATATCCACAAGTCAGGCAGAGTGATCGCAGGAAGAGATTCACTGCATAGGGAGATATCAGAAGGAACTGCAAGGGAAGAATATGGCATGTTTCTGATGTCTGTTCAGACAGAAGTCAGCAAGCAGCCGAGAAGCATCACTTGAGGATCTCATCTCTCCACCATAGGTTTCAATTCACTCAGCCCTGATTCAGTAACAAAAATCTGAGCTACTTTCAAGGGTGTGCTGGCTATGCTAAAAAGGTACTGGACAGGGAGTGTTGAGGGAGTGGACTTGATCCACGAAATCTAACAATAAAATATAGCAGTTAGTCTTTAAAGTGCTACAGTGTTTTTTATTTTATTTTATTTTGTTTTGTTTTGTTTTCTGATCTGCCTGAACCACAGACTAACACGGCTACTATTCCAAAAAATAACCCTAACAAAATACATATGTTCCCACTTGCCTTCTAATTTCAACTGCCCTCTGGGGATGTGAACCAACAACCTTCTGCGTACAAGGCAAAATTGCAACCTCTAAGCCACAGCAGCTTCATTGTCAATGGGGCTGCTTTGTAATCTTATCTTTAGTGGAGGAAGACAGACAGAGGAACACAGAGCCCCATTTGTTTGCTCGATCGTTCTGTGCTTCACAGCTCAGTTCAGTTCTTTAGATTGGCACCCAAGGGGGTGCCATAGTCCTGGGGGACACCCTGGGCTGAGTCCCGGTTGCCCGATGGGCCAGCCCACCACTGGTTACTTTTGCTTCTGAAATTTTGCCACCTTTGGCAGAGAAACACTGCAGTCTTTAACACTCTTTCTCAGGTCTTTTTTCAGTGCAATAAGGTATATTCCAAATTGTTCCCAGCATAGGTGTTGCTTCAAGTGGTGAGAGACATCTGTTTGTCATAACTCATGCATTTCCTTAATTCAGTCTACTTTGCTTTGCAATTTATCATTGGAAGGTGACCTGATCTTGCTTAGCAATAAGATCTGTCTAGACTCTACAGCGTGCAGTAAATCCTTTCATGTTGATTCATGGGGAATTGGGTTTCTGGGAATCAAACTCCAAGAACAGCTGGAGTGCCAAGGTTTGCCATCACTGTCCTAGATCAGTGATGTGGCACTCCAGGTGTTCTTGAACTTCAATTACCAGAAGCCAAAGTCAGCACTCCTGCTGATCAGGGCTTCAGGGAATTGAACTTCAAGACCATCTGGAGTGCCAAGGTTCACCATCACCTGCCTAGAGCATGGAAGTTGCTTTTAACAGTACAGTAGTTTGATTCTATTGTATTTTCCTTTAAAAAACAACCTGTTTGCTTCCTTACATTTCAAAACTAACTGATATAAATTTTGCTTCATTAAAAAAGGCACACAGTCAATAATGAGGCCACACTATCAAAGTACAGTACAGTAATATCTCGGATAACGACTGCATCTGATAACGCTAAGATCGGATAACAATGAAAACTTTCTAAAGAAATTTTGCATCGGACAACGATCTGTCAGCGTTATCCGATGCAGTCGTTCTTAGCAGCAGGGTGGCTGGAAAGCTGAACGGGCTTCTCCGTTCAGCTTCCCAGCCACCCTGCAGCTGCGGAGGCAGGGGTGGGGAGGCTGGAAAGCTAAGGGGGGGCTCCCCTGTCGGCTTCCCTAGCCACCCCACAGCTGCGGAGGCATGGGTGGGTGGCTAGGGAAGCCGATGGAGAGTCCCCGTCGGCTTCCCCAGCCATCCTGCAGCTGTGGATCAGGTCTCCCGACCTCCCTGGAACTGGCAGGGGGGTCAGGAAGCCCAAAATGAGTTTAAAATGTCCATTTTCCCACCCATTTTGGGCTCCCTGACCCCCCTGCTGGCTTCAGGGAGGTCAGGGGACCCAATCCCAGCTGTTTCTGGACTTCCCCCACCTCCCTGGAGGCTGTAACAATCCAAAACATCAGGATTTGAATCCTAATGTTTTGGCTTGCTACAGCCTCCAGGGAGGTGGGGTAACTTTGGAAATAGCAAGGATTGGGTCTCCCGATCTCCCTGGAGCCAGCAGGGGGGGTCAAGAAGCCCGAGATGGGTTAAAAATGGACTTTTTTACCCATTTCAAGGACACACACACACCCGCCAGCTCCAGGGAGGTCAGGGGACCTGATCCAAACTGTTTCCAAAGTTCCCCCACCTCCCTAGAGGCTGCAGCAAGCCAAAACATCAGGATTCAAATCCCGATGTTCTGGCTTGCTGCAGCCTCCAGGGAAACAGGGCTTTTTTTTAACGTTGTGCGATCAATGCATCGCACAACGTTAAAAACTGGATAACAACGAGACTTGTGGAACCAAGTCTCATCGTTCTCCGAGGTACTAGTGTATTCAAAAGTTAGTTATGCTGCAAAAGGAGTAAGATTCCTTACTGTGCTACAGTTGTAATGTAACATAATTTATGGCAACCTTTTTCACGTTTTTCTGGGTAGAGCAGAAAACAAAATGGAAAACAGAAATGATAGGGAATCAAACTCCCAACTTCCAGCTTTGAGGCCAGATACCTAAATCACTGAATTATCCAAGCAGCTATAATTAGAGAGGAATATTACTTAAAGGGACATGTTATTTCCAATTCCCAGAAATAAAATAGAAGTACAGTCAAACCTCGCATAAAGAGTGTTTCGCTTAAAGAGTAACTCGCTTAAAGAGCAGCATTTTCTCTGAATGTTCTCTTCACTTAACAAATAAAACCAACCAAAAACTTGCTTAACAAATAAATTGGGGTTCACAATCCCCCCCCCAAAATTGGTCACTTACAATGGTGTTTCACTTAAAGAGCAAACTCGCTTAAAGAGCAATCCTGTGGAACACATTATGCTCTTTAAGCGAGGTACCACTGTACAGTACTGTAACTCATTATTGCCAATGTGGGAAGGTAACAGCGTTCCATGCGCTCCAGTGTCCAGTCATGCCTGCCACATGACCACGGAAATGTCTGCAGAAGCAGACAGCACTGGCTCTTCAGCTTTGAAACAGAGATGACCACTGAACCCTAGACTCGGATACGACTGGCTTTCAAGAAAGGGAAACCTTTACCTTTATTATCCCTTAGTTATTGGGGGAAGAAGCTAGTTACAAGAAATTCATTATTGATACCTATTATTGATACCTAACAACTTATTGGTCTATCCCTTGTTAGCCTGGAAAGTAACTAAGCAATGCGTTACTCCCAACCTCTTGGTATTCATAGCTCAGGTATATTTCTTTGCAGTCCTCAGGTTCAAAGCCCCAATTCAACACCTTAGTTCCTGGCAGGTGGTTTTTTAAAATAAGAATTAGTTAGGAGAAATGTCTGTCATAAGGATAACAGAATACTGTACTCCAAAGACAGTCAGTATACTCTTTACTGTTGTATTTTTGCTCACATTTGAGCAGCAGGAATGCTTAACCTCCAGTCAGGGTGTTCTCTGTAATTCCAGTAAAGTTCATCAGATTTTAGCCCCTCAATGTCTCACTCATCATCTTCCACTCCTGATGACTCTGGATGCAAATAAAAGTGTGGTGTGTCATTCTGCCTGAAGTGACTTCTTAAAATGCAGGGTGAATCTGAAGAAAATAGATTCAATACTCAAGACCAATAAACACTCAGGAAATTAAAGGACCACAGCTCAGGGTAGACAATGACTATGCTAGAGCATTGACTCCATCTTGGGGCCTGCATGAGAATTACAGCTGAACACTTGCTTCCTCCAGCAAAGGCTTTACCATGCCTGGCGTACTGTTATCACAACAGATGCCATCTGTACATATGGTATGGAGACGCAGAGGGAAATAAACAAAGGGACAGATCTCTGAGTACACTGGAAAAGAAGATGGTAAAATGGTACTGCTTTCTGGGGAAGTCATCTGGCCTTCTTTCTCACCCACCTCTCTGTCTCAGGGCTGCCCCTACCATTAGGAAAGGGGAAACTTCTTCAGGATAATGAAACTTCTGGTAGCCTGTCATCATTTCTCTGAGACCCCGGCCATTTCTCTCTGGAAGTAAATAATGGTGTGTGCCTGTCTTGAACCCCATACATTAGTCTTCTCTGCAATGTAAAAGCTTAATTACTATTGTTTTTGAGCTGTCAGGTGAAATCTCAGGGAAGTCCTGTGCTTTCCTGGGTCTCCAGGCAGGAAATTACAGAATGAGAAGGAGGGAGATTAGTTAGGGAAGGGGTTTCTCTACAGCATTGTATGCTGCCTGTAATTGGAAGGACTTTTCTGGGCTACGATGACTATCTATCAATACTAGGTAAAGGTTGCCCTTGCTTGAAAGCCAATCGTATCCAGCTCTATGGTTCTGTGCTCATCTCCGTATATAGCCAAAGAGCCAGTGGAGTCTGACTCTGCAGACATTTCCATGAACATGTGGCTGGCATGACTAGATGCCAAAGCACAAGGAACACCATTACCTTTCCCACAAAAGTGGTACCTATTTATCATCTTGCAATTTCTTGCTTTCAAAATGTTAGGTTGGCAGGAGCTAACCATTTCCCCCCTGCCTTTGAATGTAAAGAATGGACTTGATCCACAAAAGCTAACATTGAAATACAGCAGTTAATTTCTAAAGTGTCACAATGTTTTTTGTATTTTTGTTTTGTTTACTCTCTGATATGCTTGAAACACAGGCTAACACAGCTACCATTTCAAAAATCTCTCTTCTCTGTGTTCTTTGCCCTCTCTTTGCCAGTTGGTGTCATTTGTGTGTTATTGTTGATCTGCTTGGTTGGTTAGTAGTGTAGATGCATTAAAGAAAACAGCATCTAAGCATCTTTAATTTCAAGTACAGTTGTACCTCGCTTAAAGAGCATAATGCGTTCCACAGGATTGCTCTTTAAGCAAGTTTGCTCTTTAAGCGAAACACCATTTTAAGTGACCAATTGTGGGGGGGGGGATTGCGAACCCCGATTTATTTGTTAAGCGAGTTTTTGGTGGGTTTTATTTGTTAAGCGAAGCGAACATTCAGAGAAAATTCTGCTCTTTAAGCGAGGTACTCTTTAAACGAGGCCCTCTTTATGCGAGGTTTGACTGTAACTGTAAATATATAAACTTTTTTCTTTTTACCCCCTACAAAGATCTCATAGTTAGTTACTGAGATTTTGAGTGCCAGTTCACAGCAAAGGTGTGGCCTCCATCTGAGAGGCTTGTAGCTATTCTCATCTATGGGTTTCTGCAATTCTACTGCAGAGTTAACAGGAATTTTACCAGAAATCCTAAACTCTGCAACGTAAGTCTTCATGAGTGAGGTAGCTGCTACAGTATTTTAAACTCTAAGATGGTAGCGATCTCCCTACCTTTTCCATACCATTTGGGGACCTTATCCGATGATGATGGCAGCTCTGCAGCAGTAAGAACTGCATTGTGACTTCGGGTGGCGGGGTGGTGGCCATTTTAAATTCTAAAATAGTTGTGGTGGCATTCCTATGGGGAAACATGTTTTGGGTTACAATTTTGGGGGGGTTACGATGGAAGCTGTTGGAATGGACCTCTGTCATAACAAGAGGTTTTACTGTACAGTATATGTTTTTGCTTCATAAATGCAAAAGGTACTATTCCTGCATGGAGACAATTTGCACATATTAAGGAAAACATCATGAAAAAAGCTCTTTCTGTCTCACTCTAACATTGAAAATAAATGTCTGTCAGACTGAAAAATCTTCCACAGACTATCTCACCATATTGAGATGGCACATCTTGACCAAAACCAAGACAATGGCAATGCATAACTTCTGTGTCAGAACTAATGGAAACAACAACTTGATTCTCTACTTCAATATATTTTGCACTTATACATTTTATAAATCCTTGCTTTATAGAAGTCCTCCACCCTGAAACCATGCTCATAGCACCTTTTATTAAAATTCCACCTTATGCACAGAAGAAGTCTATAATACAGGCAAGTTATGGTTTCCCGTGATTTTGCTTCTCACAGAAAATAATGTTCCCAATGCATGTTTTCTGAGAAACATCTTTCAGGCCTGGAAGCATATCTGTTCAAAAGATATCATCTTTTTAAAATGGCCAGTGAGGATTCCCTAAAGGTTTGTCAAGCGGAATCTCATTACCAGTCATACGGCATGAAAATTTGGAAATAACCTTGAACATCTTACAAGAGACTGTAGCCTGAATAAAAGAAGAGGGGGAGATTTAAAAAAAGAAAAAGGTTGCTCTCCAGGGTGGATAAAATATTTCTCTCTATTCACAAATGGAATAAATCAGTTTCCTGTTTTATCTGTGACTTGTTCGCTCTTCCTGTACAGTAACCGGGAGGAGGGGGGGGGAGAGATTTGTCAAAGCGCAGTGCATTCATCTGTGTTTCAGCTGTCTGTTCACAGGCTGGCGTTCACTATGCACTCCGCATTGAATCGTTACTCTAAAATGGACTTGCATTTCACAACTATTCCTTTTATACTTATCCTTCTGAAGTCTAATGTTGGCAGCAACATTTTCTGATCTGGTCCCTCAGGACCTGCCCTATCAGGAGGCAAGAGGCACATATAATGGGCTTGGAAAACCATTAAAGAATAGCAGTTGTCTGTGGCTTCTTATGATAGTCTGCCATTCTGTAGAAGTTCAGTGTGTGTGTTCAGTCTCTTGCATCAAAATCAACAGGACTAAAACATGCTGAAGAGAGTATGCCAGCATAACACCAAGAGAGTGTCAGAAGCTATTCCACTGCTTTCAAAACACACACATTAGTGGCAAACTTGTCTCAAAACAAACTGCCTGTTTTCAACATGGTGAAGCTGGTATGTATGAAGATCTGACTGTGGAAAGTCTCTGTGTTGCAGTTTCCATGTGATTGTTCAGAACCAGACCTAGGTGAGTTAGTTTCAAAAGAGGGAATTGTAAGGATAACAAAGCCCATTATCCCACTATCACAGAACCCCGTTCCATCTGACAGAGACCCCCACCCATTTAGGAAGCCAGCATAAGGCCTGTGCTGCTTTAGAGTAGGTGAGGTTCTGCCCCAGGCTAGAGAAATCAATGCTAGGTTTCATTTCTTGGCTGCTTATTCTTACAAACCAACCAGATCAGGTAGGACTTAGCAATACAGTAAAACCTCAGATAACACTAAAACCTGGTTCCACAAGTCTTGGTGTTATACGATTTTTAGTGTTATCTGATGCATGTTAAAATCCTATGGGATCCATAGAGATACATTGTAACCACACAGGCTTTAGCGGTTGTTATCTGAAGCATCCCATAGGATCTTAATGTTATCCGATACAATTCTTCCCCCCAGATTCCTTAATGTTATGCGATTTTCGTGTTATTCGATACTAATGTTATATGAGGTATTACTGTATGTAGATTAGGTAGCAAAATGCCAATAAAGGTTCGAAAGGAACTGGAATTCTCCCACCAGTTTATGCTCTAAATAAAAAGTCCAAAAACTCTTCTGTAAAAGGTCAAGCTTTATTATATAAAGGAGAAACTAAAAATCAGGAACATAAAACACTATAAAAATAAAAAAGATCCTTCTTACTTTTTTCCCCTTTCCCATTATTAAAACAAGAAAAGAATAACTATATTTTCTAGATTTTGTGGCTAGGGAAGCTAACACAATCAGGAATACATTTTCCTAATTTTCTACTCACAAGCAAGCATAGGCAGACACCTCTCCTCCTGTCTTGAATATGCTTAAAACCACTCTAAGATAACAAAAACATTTTTCATCGTTTGTCCTATCTTTTCCTCTCTCTTACTCAATAAGACTTCAACATTTCAAATGTCCGTCAAATGTTCCCTTCCATTCTCACGTTTTTAAGTTGTTTTGACTACCTTCAGGGGAAAGGAATTTGCACCTGGGCCCATGACCAAATTCCAAGCCTTTGGTTTCTTGGGAATTCATCCCCTCTTAGAAAGGAAAGGAAATGACCAAATTCATTTTAAACTCACAGTGGCCTCTCTGGCTGAGCACAGCTTTCCCGGCAGCCGGAGCAGACGAACCCAGCATTTCCTGCCTGAACTCATGGCCAAGAAAGATAGCCTGGCCCTCTCCTTCACTTGCACCATGCAGCTCCTCCAGGCCAGCAAGCAGGGAAGGGGTGGCTCGAGGGAGTTGGGGGGCTCAGGGAGGTTGCTGCTAACACCAGCAGTGTTGGGGGGAGTGTGGTGGGCTCAAGGTGGTTGCCACAATTGGCAGCAGTGGAAGGATCACCAGTCTGGCCCCTCAACAGACTGAGGGAGCATGAACTGGGCCCCAGCTTTAAAAGTTTGGGGATTCCCGCTTTAGAGCTAGCATCAAGTTGGTTTCATTACCACATGTGAATTCCAATGCATTAGTTGTTTCTATTTATGACCCCTACTTTCTGCAACCTCACCCAGGCAAATTGCTATCTTCAAATTTTTCCCTCATGGGAATGTCTTGTCAAAATGTTGCTAGCGTAAAAAACTAACATTCTTCACAGTTCAGTTCAATTTCCTGGGTCTGTAAAAGATAAAAACACTGATAGTACAGTAGTGGTAAATGTGTCTTTCCTCTAATATAAATTCAGGTAAAGGCCTCATAATCTGCAGTGTTAATTATGTGATTAGCATCACATATTATAAGGCTCTTACATGAACGTACATGAGAAACTAGATATTTTAAGCTAAAGAGTAGACATCAACTTAGTGCTTAGAACAGTAATATTTCAGAAGAAATGAATACAACATGGAACACAGAATGCTGCAAAATAACACGTAGTCATATTCGAAGTCTGGAAATCTTACATTTTTGCACTACATGAAACATCTAGCTACACAAGCTTGGAAATTCTATGAATTGTAGTCCTAAAAAGTAACTTTTCCAAGCTGTGGTCCTATTTGTTTCATACTGTCAGGACAGCCTGATTCCCCACCCCCGTGCACACATTTCTTCCAGCAGCAGCCAGTGATTTGGAGCCAGGATAAATAAGCATCTGTGTTATCACTTCAAGATACAAGATAGAGGGCTCAACACAATGCTATTTACTTGCAAATTTAATTGTAATTTGTCATTGTAATTTTAGTTAGGGTGTTTTGTATTGATTATAATTTGGAATTTTAGTTCTCCTCCCCCCCCCCCCGTAATTTATTGTATTTTATAATTTTAGTTTCATTTTTGGCAGTGTCTTTTTACATTTCACATGTTTAAATAAAAATCGCTATTTGTGAGTGTATGGACTTAGGATGCATTTGTTTTCCTAAAAACACTTCCTTACAAGGATCATTTTGCAATCGTGTGACGGGCCATCTCTTGCTATGAATTTGTACAGCTTGCAGAGAAACCAGCTCTTTGATCCTGATAGGGGTGCCAGAGCTACTGCACTGCAGCTAAATAATGAATGGTACCCAAATCAAGGTTTTCCTTAATGAGCACTACCAGGTTGTAAGGACAGTGTGAGTTTTCTGTTACTTTTATCATAAACAGTGGATGCCTTTAATATACACAATAATGGACTCCAGAAAGCAGCAGTTCAGTGAAATGTATGAATCTAATTTTAAAAACTGCCTGAGGGTCTAACTTGGGCTTGTCTCACGTTTGCTTGTTTTGACAAAGGAGTGCAAAAATCTGGATTTTATTTTATTGTTTTCCTTTCACCTACATCTGTTAACACAGTCATGCAGAAAATAGGCCTAATGTTTGTCTTTGGCAGCCTTGAGACCATTTCATCTGCCAAAGATTTTTTAAAAAAATGCACGGGGGGGGGCAGAACTTGACAATGAAAGAGCATTAATTGATTGATGGAAAGCCACAGAAATCAAGTTCAGAATATTCCCTTTGGGCAAAATGACAGGTCTTGTTAAGTGTATTCTTCATTTGTGAGATACTCATTACTAAAATAAAACAGTTCTGATCCAGAAACACATATAAGAACACGACACAGGTAATGCTAATAATATCAAAGAAAAGATGATAGATTTAACTCAACTCTGTCAGACAGCCAATTTTATTATCATTGATCATTTTCATCATGAGAATTATCACAACGTAAATTGACCATTGCTCAAATTATACTGTGAGAGCTACCAATGTACAGAATTATCATCATGATAACAGAGTAACATAAGAAAGACAAGTCTTGTCTCTGCCTCATGCTTCTTACAAGCGAAATTTCAGCAATGGAAGTGGAAATCTATAGAAATATTCTCATTCTCAGCCATCTTCCCAGGACCACTATCTCGAGACATCCCCATGTATCACTCAGATTTTCTGATGTTTTCCCCATCCTTCGCCCCTCTTCCACCTCTTTTGCACAAGAAATTGCCAAATTCTGTGTACCTCAATGACCCTTCCAGGGAAATCTTATCATTTTGCCTGGTAATTTTAATGATGCTGCTCAGATTGGCATTTCTTCTGGGAAGAAAGAGACCACAACACATGTGAGAAATCCAGCAAGCTTTCTATGGAACAAGATCTTGCATAGAGTAATCTAACTGCAAGGAGAAAAGAGGAATCCCCCTCCTTTCAGTTTCTCACCAAATGAGGGAAGTTACAAGATTCACATTGCTGACTAGTAAAGTAAAAGAAAACAAAAAGGTGGTGGTGATGGGAAGGGGGGGATTAAGGTAATAACAAAGAAGAAGTATGCAGTTAGAGAGTCAAGAAAATATTGATGTCTACATCGATATTGATCTACCTTGTATTGATATAGATATATAGATGGACATACATGAAACTCAGGTGTTACTTCTACTTTCACATACAAGACATTCTTAAAACTATTTCTAGTTCTGCCTTTCCCAAACAGGTGTTTTTGAGAAACTTTGGAGCACTGAGCCATGGTGGCTAAAAGATTCTGGAAGCTGTAATTCAAAAAGTAACTTTCCCATACCTATGCCAGATGAAACCTTCATGATCAGAGGCAACATTCCTCCAAATACCAGGCACTAAAGACAATCCAAGGCAAGACTCATCTTTCATGCCCTGCGGATGGGCTTTTAAGAGACTGTTGCACAGGGTGTGTTGGATGCTAGATCCTAGATTTGATGGTGATGTAGAAGGAGTATTCTTATTAGTCAGTCTCTCACTCTCCGTTGTTGTAGCAGACCCACGCTCTTTCTTTCCCACACACATAACCTTCAGTAAACCTCTGGTGCAGTAACCTTCCTGATTAAGGTGCTTTCCTTTTCAACTACATCTCTAGAAAGCATGAAACAACAACATTTGTAATGGAATCAACACCTTAATTTTATTGTGTCGGTTGGATATTTATTCCCACCTAAAACAGAGCAATAAAAAGAAGCAGAAAGCTAGTGTGCTGCAGCCACAGTGCATGCTGCTTATTTCTGAATGCTCGCATTCATTTGTTCTAACTCATCATTGGTGGTGACAGCGGTGACTTCTCGAATGCAAGTACAGTATACATTTTCCCCCTAAAAATCAAAGCAGAGTGACAAACAGGAAAAATGTCATTGGCATGAATTTGTTTAAGGTGGATCCCAGCTTGCCATGAAGTGACCCACACACTATGATCATGGAGCCATCTCCTGCAGCACACATGAAATGAAACATGCAGGATTTGACATCTGGACTGCAATGGACTGCTGCACCCTTAAGGATATTGACAAGGTGCGCCTTCACAGCTAGTCCATCTGGCATGGCCTCTTCTGCTTCCATGACCATTGGGAATCAGAATAGTGAAGTGGTTCCTCCTCTGCTCATTTTGCCATTGTATCCAGTATGATGGTTTCCAGTGGCATTTCATCCGCTGAGGGAGACCATCTCCCCACCTAAAGGAGCTCAGCTACCCATAGTTGTTGGCCCCTTCAGGAAGTCAGGTTATTTATTGCTGCCCAACCCTCGGTGTTGAGTTGCTGGCTGTACGATCTATTCCATTACTGTTGCGGGATGTAGGGCCAGATATGTCCTAACTATTCCTGAGCCAATAAAAGTCTGTGTTTTATTAGCTTAATCCACATCTGTCAATATCCTGAATTTCTCATGTCTCCTATTTGCCTGAACAATTGAACTGCCAAGCCAGGTGGCCCAAAAAGCGTCCCAACAGCTGTTTCTCCACCCACATGTGTGCAACCAAACCAATCTTTAAAATTCTACAAAGCCCTTCTTTATACCATCAGCAAGAGCAAAGGTAATCATCACCTGAGAAGCTGTGACTCAAACACAACACCTGAAAGGCTGGTAGAAAAGGAGGCAGCAATAGTGTCTCCCTCCCAGGTTAGGAAAAATCAAGATGGGTTTCAGGTCAGGAAAAGACCTGTGAAGATCTACGCAGCAAATAGAAGACCCAGTTTCTGGCCGATTCAGTGCCACACGTAAAACAAGACAGTAACAAGGAGAACTGTTCAAACCCTGGGATGGTTCTTTCATTCAAGCAGCATTCCCCCACCCTCCTCCCTCAAGGGCCTCCCTCCCTACTCTGCCAGCCTCAGCTCTGGGCTAGCAAGCCCTCTTTGCTAGTCAGCTATTAGCCTGATGAATCATTGCAGAGAGCTGTCAGTATCCTTGTCAGTAAGATAAATGAGGCCACTCACAACATCGTTCTCAAGCAATGTATTCAGCTCATCTCCTGTTGAAGCGTGTAGCGCAACTCTCCCGAGGCTTTCCACTGGCTCGGCACAAGCCTCTTTACTTCAGCTCTTCCTTGCCGCTGGGAATTTCTTGGTGCCCTTCACCCAATGAAAACGTCAGTCGCTGCCTCACAGGTTTCAGAAGCATATTCAACTGCTGATCTGTGCATTCCAGGAAGGAAGCGGTACAGGCCTTCGGGGGATTGTGCCACTTAAAAACCCAAGTTGGCGGAGGGTAGTATTTTAATTCCATGTACAAAATAGCTTCTGGGCTTCGAAAGTAAGCATGTCTGGGGGGGTCTTTCTTTATTTGTGTTACAGCATGGCACAATTCAACATTATGAATATATAGGAAATATAGGTAAAATTCAAAACAAAATGTTCAAATAATTAGATTTTTTTAAAGCAAGAAACAGGCTTTTTCAATGTTATTTTGGCCATTTAGTAGATCCTCTTTTGTACACATGATGAGGCATAAATTGCATATTCATATTTGCTGCATTAGTTGCATTTCTCTAAACTACAGAAAATTTCTCCTACATACAAATACCCCCTTTTTTAAAATTATTCCTTGATGTCCTGACTTCATGTCAAAGTCTATTAAGTTATTTTCAAACAGACAGAATCTTTTCTTGCTGGGAGACATTCTTTGACATTCATCCATTCAGTAGGGTGTTTTGGGTCTCAACAGATTTAGCCTAGTCTCTCCTGATTTAATATTTAGAGCTTAAAATGTGTGCAGAAAACATCTTGATTCTATCTATTACTCTAGGGGTTGGTGTTTGTGAAGTGGATGGATTTGGTGATGTATTAGCTTATTTTCATTTGTTATTTACAAATATTTCTCAAAATACTTCCAGAGGGGTAATTGGAGCCAAATGATAGATCCCTCCCCCCACCCCATAGGGGTAGGTTTCAGGCAGCCAGTAATAATCTTGCATGATTAATTAAGAGCTATGTCCACTTGTTTGACATGTGCTGATGTATATCATATGGAGTTAATATATTCTGCTGAGGAGTAGCACAGGGAAAAAGCTTTTGTTTTGACCCAGCCATTTTTCTAGATATGTTATTCCTGGTGGCACTATTTCTAGTATATTGGTGAGACTAGCCATAAAGGGAGAGGAAGGTCTGCAGCAGTAATTACAGTCTCAGTCTGGGACTTGGGGGGGGGGGGGCTCCATGTTCTAGTCTCTGATGAACTTTATGACTTATTGAGTGATCTTTAGGCAATCTCTATGTCTTTCTTCCTGGCCTACCTCATAGGATTGGCATGAACATAATCTGGGAAAAAGGAGGAGAGCCATGTGTATCACATTGAGGTTATCAGAGTTAAAACAGGATACAAATGAAACCAACTGCAGAAATAATACTAATAAAGTTTCTCAGATCAGCTAGCATCCCACAAGCAAAATGATTTGGACACAGGGAGAATCCAAATGTGGCTTCCCCCACATGCAATGACATTAGAGCAAAGAGGTGCTGCTTAAGATAGCCCACTTCTACACACTTTCTTATGTGGTGTGGGGTTGGGAACCTCATCTCTGTTTCACTCCTATTAGCCATATGTGTGAATACTCATGCAATTTCCTGTGTATGTGATTCTGTATATATGAGCTATACCAGGGATTCTCAACCTGAGGCCCAGAAAAAGAAGAACTAGCCATATTCACCTATTTGCTTAACTTCTTATTACATCAAATTATCAAGAAGATGTTTAAAGGGCATACAGTATTAATTTAAACGAGTTTCCATAAAAGCATGAGATGAATCCTACTTGATCAGACCAGAGACTGCCTAGTCTAGAAGCTATTAGAGGCATCTTCCCATAGGAGTCAACCAGGTTCCCAAGGGAAGTACAGAAGGTGGACATGAGTACAATGCAACTGTTCCTTCATTTTCCCAAGCAACTGTCCTTGAAAATGGAGGTAATAGAGAGCCATCATAATTAGTAGCCAATGGGAACCTTAAATCTTGAGAAATTTGTCAGAACTCCTTTTAAAGCAAGCTAAATTGGCAACCTCACCACATCTTTGGTGTGAAAACTCACTGTCCACTTTCTCTACATCTTTTGTGCACCTTGTCACCTGTTTTCACATCTTATTTATTGAAACCCTATATTTTAAATTCTAGCTGGTGGTTCACCGATGCATCTTCAATTAGAGACTGCCGCATGAAGTGATGGATTTTGCCGCCCTTTCTCTGTGCCTAAACCAACTACCAGGGGAGGAAGAAGCCGGGGCAGGTTGAGGACTTTGCTGCCCATCCCTCTGAGCCCACACCAACATATTGTATTGTAATGTAATGTAATGTAATTTTTGTAAGCCGCCCTGAGTCGCCACGGTGAGTGGGCGGCAATATAAATTTGAACTAATAAATAATAAATAAATAAATGACTCCTACAGAGGAAGAAGCCACCACAGATCAAATACCAAAGCAGACCTCATGTGTCATCTCCACACAATGAATGTTGATTGAATAATGGATATCTTGACGTCGTTATTCAGCGCATTGGTAGACATCTCCACGACGATGAGAAATCAAGTCCATTTGCATGCAGGTTTTTTTTTTATTCATTTGGATATCACACACACCCAGTGGCTAGGAGGACTATGATGTGTGCCCTCTACTTTCACCTTGCTAAAGGGATCCAATGGAGGATGCTTTGGTGAATTTTAGTCTCAGCCTAACATCATTGACAAGAGATGGGCAACACTGCCTAGTTGGACCACTCAAGCCCCTGCACCTGGACAAGAATATCACCTAGTGGGTGATTGATAAACAAGTAAATATGTATTCTATAATAATAATAATAATAATAATAATAATAATAATAATAATAATAATAATAATAATAATAATAATAATAATAATAATAATAATAATAATAATAATAATAAGTCATGTCAGAAATTATTCTGGGTTGAAAGGATTTTTGTGGAAGAAACTCTGCTCAGGGAGTGCCCAAATGAGGCTTTGTTGATGTCCCCAAGAGCTAGGGCAGAGACAGGCGCTCAATCCATCATGCAATACCCAGGTCTCGAACTGCCAACTTGCCAGCCTTCCAGCTTACAAGGCAAGCTTCTTAACTACTGGGCCACCACAGTCTTTTTCTATTTCTATGAGGTGAGGGAACTCAGCACTAATCAAATAGCAATGTGTAGTACTTGGTGTACAGTTGTACCTCGCTTAAAGAGCATAATGCGTTCCACAGGATTGCTCTTTAAGTGAATTTGCTCTTTAAGTGAAACACCATTGTAAATGACCAATGGGGGGGATTGCGAACCCCAATTTATTTGTTAAGTGAGTTTTTGGTTGGTTTTATTTGTTAAGCGAAGCGAACATTTAGAGAAAATTCTGCTCTTTAAACAAGTTACTCTTTAGGTGAGACGCTCTTTATGCGAGGTTTGACTGTACTTTAAAGACAAGCAGTTTTATATGGCATAAACGTTAACCAAATGTAGACTACTTCATGAAATGCACCTTTAAAATACTACAAGAATCATTGTTTTTAATTGAGAAACCAAGAATGGCATGCAAAAGTACCCTATCCCCACTGAGTTCTACTACAACGTGTGCCTGAAATAATGTATTTCCCTTTTTTCCGCCATGTGCTTCTAACATTACTTTTCAGCCATGTGTATCCACACATATCTTATACTACTTCTCTCAAAACTCCTGACAAAGTCACTTTAGTTCAGTTAGATGCATGTCAGCTTTACATCAATATCACTCTTGAAATGTGTAAAAACTCATGGAAGAAAACCTCAACTGATATGAGAGGCAAAATTGACACACATCCAAATCTTTCAAAATGATGCTTTAAACCCAAAAGATAAAACTCAGTGGCCCTGTTTTTATATAGAAGAAATGGTCTATATAATCACTCTGCACAGGAATCCAATTAGCTGAGAAGTATGTGCCAGGACTGAGCTGAAACTATCAAGTTGGTGGCAGAACGTCATTAACACCCTCGAAAAAAATCATTCCTGTCCACCACTACCAGCAGATCTTGTGGAAAATGTTTCTGGGTCGTATTTGCTGTCATCACTTGACGTTCTTCTCAGTGGTCTTCACCAACAACATTTTTATGACAACCATTCTGTTTTGCTGCACCCACTTATGATTACATGCCATCTACAGAAACACGAACCGACTGGAATCATCTTTACAAGGTACAGTAACAGGGTGGCACATGAGAAGCAAAAATCATGAGAAACAAATGGCATTGTGCAGGTTCTGAAAGACCTGAATACCTGCAATAACAAACTATTTGGCAGGAGTTCCTTCTATCATACCAAAAATATTCCCTCCAAAAACTAGAACCAGGTTAAGATACACATGGGGAAAGATTGAATTTTTCAAAGATTACCCTAGCAGATGAGTTTTGAAAGTTCACAATACAAATAACACTTTTAAAATACAATATTTGTGGTGGGAGGAGAGGGGCAATTTCATACTAGAAGTATCAAATAAAGTTTAACATCTCAGTGTGCTCAGGAAATACTTTGTGTCTCCTGCAATATAGAATAAATGTGGGCTTTCCATGGAAGCTTATGAGGTCAAAGAATAGTGACATTAAAGGTTGTAAAAAAAAAAGACAAATAAACCACGACCAGCCCTGGCCATTCTCCTGTTCCCCGTTAAAGCTGACACCACTGCTGATAGCTACTGAGACATAGATGAATTAGTTCATTAATTTCTACACTGCCCTGAGTAACTGGTAGAAAAGATAGGAGTTCTGTTCCTTAGCTCATATAGACTGGCCAAACTCTGCTGGATTCAACAGGGTAATACAAATTAATAACTGTTGGAAAGCTGCTGATGGCAAACAGAAATCTTCTTTCCCTCCATTTCCTTTCCCTCTCTTTTGTTGCATCCTCTGCACCATTTTCTGGGTGAAAATAGGGATAGTTCTCAGGTTCCTATTAACATCTACACTGTTACGTAAAGCTTCCTCTTCTTCTTTTGTGTCCTGATCAAACTCTTGACTGCCAAAATGAAGCCACTTTCTTCACTTTGTCGGTGCCCAAACCTAAGTCCACATTGCAGACATTTCTGTGGTCATGTGGCAGGCATGTATACGTGCTGCTAACACATTCTATCTCACTTAAAGATTGGTTGCTATGTTGTATTAGTAATTGTAGTGTGGTGGTTAAATCAACAATAACTCCAACCCATACCTTCCAGTGATGGGCAGCCAAAAATTTTACTACCACACTGTGAGCGGAGCCAATGTCATGGGCGGAGCCAACGTCATGACATCATGGGCAGGGCCAACCTCATGGGCGGAGCCAAAGTTTAAAAAACACATAAAAACACATAAAATACAAATTAAATACACATACAAACACAAAAATACACATTAAATACATATAAAAATACACATAAAAACGCATAAAAATACACATAAAAACGCATAAAAATACACATTAAAACACATAAAAATACACATTAAAACACATAAAAATACACATTAAAACACATAAAATACACAAAAATACACATTAAAACACATAAAAATGCACATTAAATACACATTCAACCCACTTACCCACCCCAAAATCAAACACAGTCACTTACCCTGGGGAGCAGGCAGCAGGGCATTTTCTTCTCCTACTCCTCCTCCCAGCTTGTCAGTGTGGGGCACAGGGCAGGGCAGCAGTACAGCATGGCCTGGCATTGGCATGGCCTGGCAGCAGTGCAGCAGTGCGGCCCGGTGGTGTGGCAGCGCGATGTGGCTTGGCCTGGTGGTGTAGCATGGTCCGGCCTAGCGGTGTGGTACAGTGCAGCCTGGTGCAATGGTGATGCGTAGCAGCAGCATGCAGCAACTCGAGCAGGGTTGCAGCCTCAGCCACCGCCGCACCTCTGAGGAGGCTGCTGAGGGCCTCTCCAGCTGCCCGACACTGCAGCCTAAAATGGCTGCTGGTGAGTGCACATGCATTAAAATATCAATTGACGCATGTGCGCTTCCAGTACTCAGCGCACATGCGTCAATTGGTATTTTAACACATGCACACTCACCAGCAGCCATTTTTGGCTGCATTTTCGGGCAGCCAGACCGGTTCGGTCACCTCAAAAAACAAGTAACAACCCTGGGTGGTCTCCCAGGAAGGTTACAAACCCCCCCCCCCCCGGAGACCACCAGGAATTGTTACTACCAATTCTACTGAACCAGTGTGAACTGGCGCATGCCCACCACTGATACATTCCCACCACAGTGGTACCTATTTATCTACTTGCAATTTCTTGCTTTTAAACTGCCAGGTTGGCAGGAGCTGGGACCAAGACAGGAGCTCACTCCATCATGTGTCACTCAGGTCTTGAACTGCTGACCTGCCACCTTTCAGTTGTCAAGTTCAGCGTCTTTACCATTAAGCCACTGCAAACCTTTTTTACCTGTTGGTAAATTAATTGCTGTAGTTCCCTTTTATTACACTTACATTTAAAAATATTTAATTCAGCAGTGGTTATCTCTTTAGGGACAAGTGCATGACCCTTAAATGCATGTATGCAGGATGACCACAGGGCTAAGTGAGATAAGTTATAGCTGGAGAGTAATACGTCTTGACAGCAACATGTCTTGACCATGCCCTGAAGGCGTACCTTTGTTTTTCATGAACAGCTGCTGTCTTTTTGTGATCATGTAGTTTACATATAGGGACTGTGGTGGCTTAGTGCTTATGACGCTGAATGCCTGGAAGGTCGGCAGGTCAGCAGTTCAAGACCTGAGTGCTGCATGACAGAGTGAGCTTCCGTCTCTATCCCAGCTCTTGCCAACCTAACAGTTCAAAAACAAGAAATTGCAAGTAGATAAATAAGTACCACTTTGATGAGAAGGTAAACAGCATTCTGTGCGCTCTGGTGTCTAGTCATGCCTGTTTCATGTCCATGGAAATATCTGTAGATGCAGACAGCACTGGCTCTTTGGCTATGAAACAGAGATGAGCACTGAACCCTAGAGTCGGGTACAACTGGCTTTCAAGCAAGGGCGACCTTTACCTTTACTTAGTTTACATATGTTTCACCAAAACTTGGGAGTAACTATTATCTATTAGTTATTTATGATTAATTCCTTTATCTGATAATAAAGATACAACTAGGTCTCAGCCGAGCTTGTGTATATACAAAAATAACTCATTCCCTTATTCTTTTCGGCACTCGTTCCAGCAGCCTTTATTGTTACCATTACTGTTAGGGTGAGTAGAGAGTGGCTCTTAGTTTTATTCATTATGAACATAGATGTTCTTGTGATTTCTTATCTTAGTCTCACCTATGGCAGAGTAGTTTGTTGTGTATTTAACTGTTGTTGTTTTTTAATTGTTAAACAAGCATTCTGGCCATACAACCAGGATATTTAAAAAAAAATACAAGGAAAGCTATTAAAAGCTTCTCAGCTGGAGTACCTCCTGATAAATCTAACCAAGTGAATCATATTTTCAATAGTTCTCCAAACGGCACAGCAGGTTTCCTAGAGACACCTTCAGTCATCATGAATCCAAAGGACCTGATCTTACTTAAATCAGAAAGCAAACAGACATTGAAATAAGAATCACAAGTACAGTATATGATAAAGGAAGCTTATAATCAGAATGGCAACTTCCTTCATCCTCATGCTTTTCAAGGAGAATTGGTCATTGTAATAAGGCTTTAGATGCAAAGTTTGCCAAATTGAGTGAATGAATACTGGCTTTTTAACTGTACCCTTTCATTTTGGTTAGTAAATGGAAAATACATAGAATCATGGAATAATTGAATTGAGTCGGGCTGATAAGGCTTTTCCTGCTCAGTGCAGGAATCCAAGTCAAAGCAGATGTGACGGATGTCCAGTTCTCTCTTGAATGCCTGCAATGATGGATCACTCACCATCTCTTCAGGTAATTGGTTCCACTGTTGTACCATTCTAACAGGCAAGAGGTTTTTTCTGATATTTAGCCAAAATCTGTGTTCCTGTAATTCAGGGGTGCCCAAACTAAGGCCCGTGGGCCAGATTTGGTCTGCTGTGCCTAATAATCTGGCTTGTGCTACCCTCATTGCTCACTGAAGGGGAATATGCACCCACGCATGCGCAAAACGCTGTCATAAGTGCACCTGTGGCTGTTGTAAATGTGTTTATGACAGCCGCAGGTGCTTTTACAGCAGTGTTTTGTGCATGCTCAGGTGCATTTTGCTTCCACTTCTGGTGGGAGGAACCACTTGACCAGCCCACTCAACCACATGACTGGCCCACAGTCTGAAAAGTTTGGCCACCCCAGCTGTAATTTGAGCCCACTATTAAGTGCCCTGCATTTTCAGATGTGAGAACAGATCCAACCCAATCTCATTCTGGTTATCTATTAGGTATTGGAAAAGTGATATTATATCTGCCATCAACCTTCTTTTCTCAATGCTAAACATGCCCAGTTCCTTCAGTCTTTCCTCAGAGTGCTTGTTTCCATTCCCCTGAACCTCTTTTTTTGCCCTCCACTGAACCTGTTCCAGCTCATTGGCATCCTTTTTAAAGTGTGGTGTCCAGAATTAGACACAGAATGCAAGATGTGGTCTAACCAGTGTTGAATAGAGAGGGGGACTAGAACCTCAAGGGATTCGGAGACTATGCTTCTGTTAATACAGCCTAAAATAGCATTTCCCCCCCCCTTTTTTTTTTTTTTTTTTTTTGCAGCCATATCACACTTTTGACTCATAGTCAGCTTGTGATCTACAACAATTCCACGATCCTCCTCACTTGTACTGAGCCAAGTTTTTTTCTCCCCAGGTATAGAACTTTGTAAATATCCTGGTTAAATTGCATTCTGTTGTTTTCAGCCCAGTATTCAGACCTATCAAGATCTTCTTGAATTCTATTCCTGTCTTGAAAAGGAATTCTGTTCTACCCATTTGTGTGTCACATGGAAATTTAATAAGTATTCCCTGCACTCCCTCATACTAGCCATTAATGAAAATATTGAAGAGCAGCAAGCCTTGTGGTGTCCAATTTGTTACCTCTTCCCAATTGGAGAAGGAGCCATTGATAAATACTCTCTGAGTATTATTCTGTAACCAGGTGTATAGCCAATGGTGGGATGTCAATTTTTTTACTCCCCCACCCCAAAATGGCTGCCCAGAACTGTACATGCATTAAACCTCTATTTGACGCATGCGCAGTTCTGGGCAGCCATTTTGGCTGCCTGGAAGTACACTTCCAGAGGGGGGCCGGAGAGGCGACTGAACCAGGTCACCCAGGGGTTTACCACCACCCCGACAACCCCCTCCTGATGGGTGCTACCATTTAGGGTGAACCGGTCCGAACCGGTAACAACCCATCACTGCGTATCGCCATCATTTGTTCCATCCAGCCCACACCTAGAGTCTTTTTGAAATCAGCAGCTCACCTGCTTGTTTAATGAATAAAATGCACACATCAGAACTTGAGAAAGCTACTGCTTTTGAACCAAGATTCTCAGAAGCTAGTGGCTGTGTATGTGTGGCTCTGTTGGCACACACATAGATAGTTCAGCGTTGCTGATGGAGTGGGTGGGTGGGTGTAACTGGAGATTCTGGAGTGATTTTTTTCTATAGATTTCTTTCTGAAGCCATCATGGCATTCACGCTGACCAGTGGTAGTTAATCATTTCTACTTATCTAGAAGGAAGTATGTATAGAGAATCATATATACACACCTTATAAAAAGTTCAGGGTCATGAGGCAAGAGAGTGTTCTCTGATTCATACATTTTACTGCTGAAGGCTTTTGACTACCTTACTTATCTTCCCTGTATTATTTTTATGAGGTAAAGCCATTTCTAGCTTCTCTATAAACTTGCATCTCTGTGTCTTTGGAGTGAGCTGCGGATGTATTTAATGCAACAAGAGCCCCACCTATGGGTCAAATAGGAGTTTCCACCTTGGCATCCTTAAGCGCTCCTTAAAGTTTTACTGACCATTTTTAAAAGCAGATTTTTGACAAGATTTTGTTTTGCATAATTAAGCAAGTCAACAGTACAGCAAAGGTGTTTCAAAGGTTGTCAGCGGGACCCAGCAGCTAACGCACCACTCTCTCATCCTTTCCCTGAGAATAATCTTCCTGCTGCTTCTTCACATATGTTAGTTTAACAAAATGATGTGTGTTTTAGTATTGCAGATTGCCTGAGTTTAGCACTGTCCTAACAATAATCTGAAGTGTGTAGAGGAAAATGAAAATCTGACGGCTGCAATGCTTTAAGAAGGAGCCATGAACTAATTTTTTGTTGTTGTTGTTCAGTCGCACAGTTGATTCCAACCCTTTGCGACCAAATGGACCACTGTCCGCCAGGCACCTCTGTCCTCCACCATCCTCCTCAACTCGCTCAGTTCTGTACCCATTGTCTGTACAATACTATCTAGCCATCTCATTTTGGGGCCGCCCCCTTTTTCTTTTGCCCTCTACATTTCCCAGCATCAAGGCTTTCTCAAGTGAATCTTCTCTTCTCATTTGATGTCCAAAGTACTTTAGCTTCATCTTTACTATTTGACCATCTAAGGAGCAGTCAGGGTTGATTTCTTCTAAGATTGACCTATTCTCCTCGCTGTCCAGGGGACTCTCAAAACTCTCCTCCAACACCACATCTCAAAGGCATTGATTCTTCTGCCCTCAGCTTTCCTAATGGTCCAGCTCTCACAACCATACATTGCCACCGGGAATACCATTGCTTTGAGTATACGAATTTTTGTTTGCAATGTGATGTCTCTTCTTTTCACTATGTTCCCCAGGTTTCTCATCGCTTGCCTCCCAAGAATCAGTGGCCTTTTTATTTTGTGGCTGCAATCACCATCTGCAGTGAACTTTGATCCTAGGAAAGTAAAATCTGTCACTGCTTCTACTTCTTCTATACAAATTCTATCATGGATTAACCACTCCAGCCTATATTCTACTCTACATCTGTACATGGGTGTTTCAATTCTATTTGGAGACACATTCGGGATTTTTAAACGTATTTTGTTTTAGGTAAAGGTCACCCTTGCTTGAAAGCCAGTCATATCCAACTCTAGGGTTCAGTGCTCACCTCTGTTTATAGCCAAAGCACCACCGCTGGCTGCAGATGTTTCCATGGACATGTGGCAGGCATTCCTCAACACCAGAGTGCACAGAACACTGTTTACCTTCCCACCGAAGTGGTCCCTATTTATCTACTTGCAATTTATTGCTTTTGAAATGTTAGGTTGGCAGGAGCTGGGACAGAGATAGGAACTCACTCTGTCATGCAGTACCCAGGAATCAAACTCCAACCTTCCAGTCAGCAAGTTCAGTGTCTTAACCACTTTGTTTTACTATACAACTATTTGCATCCCATACAGTTTATATCCCAGATTCAAGTCATTGTGTGTCTCCTGTTGACCTTCATTGGGAAATTAAAATAGCTGTAGCTTTTTTGATATTGCACAGATATATGTGAAATTTGGAGACATGATAAACCCTATAAAGGTATCTCTTTGAAATATGGTAAACATGCCATATTAAAAAGAGATAACCAAGTTGCCTTTTTAATTTTTTTAAAAAGGGGGAGGAACAATTTATGTTCTGTCCAATTCAATTTGTACTCTCAACACAAATTGATTAGTAAATTAGCAGTATGCAAAGCTGCTTTTCTCCATCTGCATCAAATAGGTCAGTTGCATCCCTACTTAGACAGGTGGTCCCTTGTAACACTAGTTATCTCACTGGTAATCTCTTGTATCGACTACTACAATGCTCTCTATATGGGGCTTCCCTTGACTCTGGTATGGAGGTTTCAGTGGGTGCAAAATTTATTTTATTTTATTTATTTACTCCAATTTCTATACCGCCCTACTCGGCTGGGCCGACTCAGGGCGGTTCACAAGCAAAGAGTAAACAGTAAATTCATAGACACATCACATAAATATACAGTAAAACCTCATATAACACTAAAACCTGGTTCCACAAGTCTTCGTGTTATATGATTTTTCGTGTTATCTGATCCTCTATGGGATCCATAGAGATACATTGTAACCACACAGGCTTTCGCGGTTGTTATCTGAAGCATCCCATAGGATCTTAATGTTATCTGATGCAATTCTTCCCCCCAGATTCCTTGATGTTATGCGATTTTCGTGTTATTCGATACTAATGTTATATGAAGTATTACTGTACAATATATAACTCAACATCGTTCCATCACAAAAGTTCAGTAAGCATCAATCTCAACAACAATAAAACTACAAAATTCATCAAATATGCACAAAATTTTTTAACAATTGTCGAAAGTCCTGGCACCGCCGCAGCCCTTGAACATAGCCTCCAGAAGAGGTGGAGGGAGTCCCGGCTGGGCACGGCGGTAGTCTCTTCCCCGGCCGCAGGTGTGTTCCGTGGCGGCGGGGCGAGAAATGCTCTGCCGGGGGAAGTCCTGCCGCTACCGCGGCCAGGGAGGTTCCTTTTTCCTTCCTTCTTCCCGGCCGGTGACGGGAAGCCCCTTTTATCTTCCTCCCGGCCGGTGATGAGGGCCGGGAGGGTGCGGCAGCAGCAGCAGCAGCAGCGGCGTTTTCGGGCCTCCCTCGCCTAGGGAAGCCCCTTTTATCTTCCTCCCGGCCGGTGACGAGGGCCGGGAGGGCGCGGCAGCAGCAGCAGCAGCGGCGGTTCCTTTTTCCTTCCTTCCTCCCGGCCGGTGACGAGGGCCGGGAGGGCGCGGCAGCAGCAGCAGCAGCGGCGGCGTTTTCGGGCCTCCTTCGCCTAGGGAAGCCCCTTTTATCTTCCTCCCGGCCGGTGACGAGGGCCGGGAGGGCGCAGCATCTAGGCTGATTACTGGAGTAAGAAAATGCAATCATATCACACCAGCACTGCCAGGGCTGCATTGGTAACCCGTTTCTTTCCGTATCAGGTTCAAAGTGTTAATTTTAACTCTTAAATCCCTAAACGGTTTGGGACCTTCCTACCTGGTGGAGCGTCTCTCTCTTAGGATATCAACCCGCATCACCCAAACCACCCAAACTGTGCAGCTTCAAGTACCAACACCAAAACTGTCAAAGAAAGTCATGACCAATGATGGGATGCAACAGGTTCTCACCAGTTCTCCAGAAACCGGTAGTAACCTTTCCCAGTGTCCTGGAGAACGGGTAGCAGCTTTTGGGGGGAACCACCTTCAGGGTTTATCTTTTCACTGGTTCCCCCACTCTGCATGTACACCAAGCACTTGGTGTGCATGCACACCTACAGTGCTTGGCGCATATGCACAGTCTCCTTGCTGTCCTCCCAAGCGGGGAGGAGGAAGAGAAGCTGCTAGCCTGAAGCTCCCTATAGCCTGCTCCCTAGGGTAAGTGACTCACCTTTGGATGTGGTGTGTCTGTGTGTATTTTAACGTGTATTTAATACCTTTACCTTGACAAACTCTCGTCCACTCAAATGGTTCAGTAGGATGTGAAATAACGTCCATTTTGTATCATTTTTCCTCTGAATACCATTGTCATCCCCTCACTAGCTCTGTATCAGTTTGCAACTCTTCTTAAACATTTCCACATTTATTTTTCTGCATGGTGCACACTTTTCCTAATGTATGAGGTGTAATACATTTTCTCCAAGAGCTAAAATTTATATCATGACATTTTTATATGTGTATAACATATATACGTTGTATAACTTCATATTCTCACCACAAGTGAAAGCATGTACATCTATATTTATCACCTCAGCAACAAGTTGCAGAATAATTCACTTTATATAAGCTCAGTTTAACAGGTGCTAAATACCATCCCTATACAGTTTTGTAGAGATGCTACATCATCTTTATAGGCATATTCTTTAAAATTCATTTCTTCCATTTAATCCTCCATTCCTCCTCAGCTAAGTCAGATCTCAAATCCATTTCCCATACCTTGTTTGGTTGTCCTCTGAGTTCTCCAATATTCTATAATGTATACTTATAACACATTTCCTTGTTTTATCTCCTTGCTCTGCTTCCATTTCCAATATTATTTCTTCAAATTTTGTCAAATTTCTTACTTGTCCATTTTCTTTCACCCAGTTTTCATCTATATATATAACTGAGATAACCAATTTTGCTCCTCCTCTTGTGTCTAGGCCAGATGTGAAACTACCAAAATGAAGGCACCTTTTGGTGAGTTCATTCCACAGTTCCTTTTGCCTGACCTAGTGTGAGAAAGATTAGCCAGCAACAGAAGGTTGCTGTTACCAGGGTACATTCAAACATTGTTCAAAACTACCAGAATCTTTAAGGAGGCTCTTTCTGTGTACCCCATCTACTTTATACGATTCCTACTTAATGAAATCTGAGTTCAGCAGGTTGAAATCTGGCTGGGTTATTGGTCTTTAATTGCACTATACACATTTACCCACTAGAGGGCAAATTTTACTCACATATCTCGAATTTGCCAGACTATCAAGAGCTCTCTGCTTGCAGATAATAAGTTGCTTTTTAGTAACTTGTCCAGTTGCTAAAAAGAGACAGAGTTAAAATAGGAGTATAGAATCGATACTACGGTTGCAACCTTCATTCACTCACAAGAGGATTCCTATTGATGGAGTTATAAAATTCCCATGTAGGTGAAGGGATAGATACATTTCATGCAAGAAATTTCTCTAGGTTGAATGGATTTTTGCTTGAGAAACTCTACTCAGGGGACACCTGAATGAGGCTCCTTTCATGTCCCCAAAATCCTTTGTGCAGCATTCCGATATCAAAACCCGACCTTCCAATCTCCAAGCTCAGCATCTTAGCCATTAAGCCACCTCAGTGCTGAAAGCATACTGTCTGGAGTATCGAGAACATGGGTCCCCAACCTGAAACCCAAAGGCCGCAGGCAGCCCCTGAACTTTTTCTCAATAGCCCTGCAACCTGCTTGTTTACTGCTATCTCCCTCAAGGCATTTCCTCTCAGATCCACACTGTCCTCCATGCCACAAGCAGCACCATCTACTGCTGTTTTCTCACATTTCCCCCCCCCCAAAAAAATACAAGTGCTACATTGTTTCCTCTAGTCTTACCCTTTAATTTTCAGTCTTTAGTCTTCCAGATGTTTTAGACTTCAGTCTACAGCACAGCCAGTGGGCAATGATTATAACACTTTCTAATATCTGGAGGATCAAAATTTGGGAACCAGTCCTCTGTATTCACAAAGAATAACACCTACAGATGCACCTCAGTAAAAAGTGACTGCTCCTGACATCCATGCAATATAGATACAGTAGTATCCCAGATAATGTTATGACTTGGTTCCACAAGTCATGACGTTATCCAATTTTTAGCATTGTCCGATGCATGCATTGAACAACGCTTTAAAAAAGCCCTGACTTCAGGGTCAAACCACTTTAAAGGCAGGCAGGGAAAGAAAGAGACCTCCCTCCCTTTAAAGCCACCCCCCACCCGCAGCGGTCTCTGCGACTGCAGTAGGGTCAGGGAAAGGTGCACCTTTCCCCTGACCCTACTGCAGTCGCAGAGACTGCTTGTGTCTCTTTTCCTCCCTGTATTTAAACTACAGGGAGGGGGAAAGAGAGAGAGGTGATTGGGTCTCTAGAGAACCAATCATGTCTCTCTCTTTCCCCCTCCCTGTAGTTTAAATACAGGGAGGGAAAGAGACACAAGCAGTCTCTGTGACTGCAGTAGGGTCGGGGGAAAGGTGCGTGCTTTTCCCCAACCCTACTGCAGTCACAGAGACCACTGCGGGTGGGGGTGGATTGGGTAGTTCTACCCAAACCACCCCACACCCGCAGACCATTGCCTCGGATAACGCTAAGAATCATTATCCAGAATCGTTATCCGATGCAAGTTTTTTTCCAAAAAACTTGCATCGTTATCCAATTCTAGCGTTATCCGATGCAATCGTTATCTGGGGTATTACTGTAATTTGTTTCCTGATGCTATTTTGTGAATCATACCCTTCCAACCCGCAGTTAACATGACCAATATCAAATCTCTGTCCCCTCAATTTTGGGAATTACTGATATAACTACATTGCATTTTTATTATCACCTAACAAGCGAAACCTCCCTTCTTTTATGGTACAGTATCTGATTTTAGTTGTTTTCATGATTACTGGGGTTGCCATCAGTGTTGAGGAAAGAATATCATACAGTTCAATTGCTCAGTCATGCAACTGGTGTGGAAGCACCAATGAAATGGATGAGAGGACAGTATATATGTTCAAACTCAAACTCAGAACATTTGTGATCTTTTTAAAAGAAATTACAAGACAACCAAATTTAGTTTGGTTTAGCGGGGGAATTGAAGAGTCAGTTGTGAAACAGTAACTGCAATAGCAATAAACTACACCAAGAGCAACATGGAACAATAGTAGTGGATTGATACATTATTATTAAATTTTGCAAGCTCTGCCTTCCACTTCTGCAAGCAAAACTTTGAGTGCCTACTCCACCTGTTCTGAACACCACTGCCCATCAGCCATGGTATATTGGGACTATGCCCTAATGAAGTCACAGGACAAATTTCTAGTGAGTGTTTGTCCCCCTTGCCAACTAAAGATAGCGTGGAAAAAGCACAATCCTGACATAAATCCCAAGGTGCTTAAAGGTAAGGTCAAGGTCACCCTTGCTCAAAAGTCTGTCATATCTGACTCTAGGTTTCAGTACTTGTCTCTGTTTATAGCCAAAGAGCCAGGGCTGTCTGCATTTGCAGACGTTTCTGTGGTCATGTGGCAGGCATGACTAGACACCAGAGCGCACAGAATGTTGTTTACCTTCTCACCGAAGTGGTCCCTATTTATCTACTTGCAATTTCTTGCTTTTGAACTGCTAAGGTGGCAGGAACTGGGACAAAAACAGAAGCTCACTCCATTCTGCAGTATTTGGATATCAAATTGCTTACCTGCCACCTTCCAGTCAGTGTCTTAACCACTTGAGCCACTGCAGTCCCAAGGTGCTTAATGGGGGCTTATTCCCTTGTTTTTCAGGTAAATGTGGCTAGGACAGCACCTGAAAGTGTCATCTGTTAAGAGCAGTAAAACCCCACAAAACTGAATTAAGGCAAGAAAGTTGGGGAGGGGAGAGAGATGGGATATCTGTCCTGCCAAGATGTGTGAAGAGGAATGCTGTTTGAAGATCTTGGGGACATGAAAAGGGCCTCATTCGAGGAACCCGAGTGGAATTTCTCCAGCAAAAATCCATTCAACTCAGAATAATGTCTGACATGGAATTATTATATCTCTGGGCTAACTGTGCAGTCCCAGGGTATTCCCAGAAGAAGGGAATGGCAAAGCACTTCTGAGCACTCTGTATCTCAAAAACCCTGGAAAAGACACATACTTGTGCCAAAACAAAGTGCGTATGAAACACCTTGCCTTGTTCAGCATTATGTTTCTAGGATCATATATACTGTATATGTGATAATTGTAATACTATGTGATATCTGTAATTGTTTTTTTGCTATGGAATGTGCTATGTAATGTAACTGTTTCTTCTGTAAGCCGCCCAGAGTCACTATGTGAGGGGGGCGGCATATAAATTGAAAATACAATACAATACAATCATACAGATTTTCTCTTTGACCGCAGAGATTGTGTTAAGAACTCTGTGTGGGCTTTATATGTGTGTGTATTTGTGGGGCTAATAATGGAACGAAGACCTCTTGTGAAGCGGGAGTCATACATTCTCACCAAAGTGGTCTCTGTTTATCTACTTGCAATTTCTTGCTTTCGAACTGCTAGGTTGGCAGGAACAGGGACAAAGACGGAAGCTGCCACTGTCAAAAAGAGAATATTATAGAAATCAGCAAAACATTTTGCCGGACAATTCCCATGAACTTTTCCCATCACCAACATGGTTCTCTGTCTTTAGTCTCTTGTAACTGGGGCAGGAGGGGCATCATTTTTGTTTTGATGCCGCTATTTATAATTTATTTAATCTGTTTATTTTTATTTTTATGTCTAATTTTCTATTGTAAGGAGTTCTCTCCCCCCCCCCCCCCAATATCTTGTAATAACAATAATTTCATCTCAGAAATTATTCTGGGTTGAATGGAATTTTTGAGGAAGAATCTCTGCTCAGGGAACGCCCAAACAAGGCTCCTCTCATGTCCCCAAGAGCTGGGACAGAGACGGGCCCTCAGTCCGTCACGCAGTGCCTGAGCCTCGAACTGCCAACTTGCCAGCCTTCCAGCTAACAAGGCGAGCTTCTTAACCACTGAGCCACCGCAGCCCCTTCAATATCTTGTAAGCCGCCCAGCGTGGGGATATAAATAGAAATTTTAATAAATAAATAAATAAACATGTAATAAATAAATCAATAGATATATTATCCCAAGCCACTTGGGGGGGCCCGGCTCGGCGGCTTCTCCCGCGTCCTTGCTGGGCATATTTTCCCCTTCGGAGGTGGGGAGAGAGAGAGAGTCACCTTCTTCCCTTCCCGGGAGGAGGGGGGGTAGAGAGGACGGGAGGCCGAGGCCTAGCTTTGCCCTCCCCTTCCCTGACCCGGGAAGGGAGGAGCCTGGCGTGGAGGAGGGACCGCCACGCCGAGGGAAAGCTCTCGGTGGCCGTCGCCGCCGCCGCCGCCACTTTGCCCGAGGGAGGGAGCACCGGAGGCTTCCCCGAAAGCCCTTCCCTCCGCCGCCAGGTAAAGACTGCTGGGCACTCGGTTCGTAAAGCTTCGGAAACGACCCTTCTTCCTCTCCTCCTCCTCCTCTTCTTCCTCCTCTCCCCCTTCCCTGCCAGGGCCCCCCGCGCCCCCCCCGGTCCCCCCCCCGGTCCCTCCCCTGTATGGCTTGGACTCGGGGCGCCTGACTCCCGAAGTGACGCTGCAAAAACCCTCCTTGCCTTTCAAGTAAAAGTCTGCTAAGTTCATGGCGAGGTCTCGGCAAGGAGGGGAGGGGGAGAGAGCGGGACGGTCAGCCCAAGGAGACCCTCTTTTGGGAGGGTGGGGCGGGTTGGCATTGGAGGGCGATGCGGTGCACGTTCACTTTGGAATCATAATAATAATTTCGTGGCCAGAAATTATTCTGGGTTGAAAGGATTTTTGTTGGAGAAACTCTGCTCAGGGGACGCCCAAATGTGGGTCCTTTCATGTCCCCAAGAGCTGGGTCAGAGACGGGCAGTCAGTCCGTCATGCGGTACCGGGGTCTCAAAACTGCAGACTTGCCAGCCTTCCAGGTAACAAGGTGAACTTCTTAACCACTGAGCAGTCCATAAGTCTGATTGAACTGCATTAGGTGCTTCGGTGGTGCAATGGTTAAATTGCTGTACGGTAAAGGTAAAGTTCTCTCTTGTTGGAAAGCCAGTCGTGTTCATCTCTGTTTACAGCCCAAGAGCCAGCGCTGCCCGCGTCTGCAGACGTTTCCATGGTCGTGTGGCAGGCATGACTAGACACAGAACACTTTACCTTCCCAGCATAGTGGTACTTATTTATCTACTTGCAATTTCTTGCTTTCGAACTGCTAGATTGGCAGGAGACGGGACAGACAACGGGTGCTCACTCTGTCTCAGGTCTCAAACTGCTGACCCGCTGATCTTCGAGTCGTCAAGTTCAGGGTCTTAACCACTAAGCCATCAGAGTCACTAGATTGCTGTCTTGCAGCCAAACCTTTGTGAGTTTGATCCAGACAGCAAGCCTGACAAGAACTCAAGGTTGATTCAGCCTTCCATCCTTCCAAGGTCGGTAAAATGAGGACCGGCCATGTTGGGGACAAATTGTTAATTAACTTGTGAGACATCCAGGGAGTGTTCTAAGCACTATGGGTCAGTGTTCTTATTCTTCTTTAATGTCTAGGCCAGATGTGAAACTGCCAAAAATTTTGTGAGTTCATTCTGCAATTCCTTCCACCTGACCTAGTGTGATAAAAAAATTAACAGGCACAACAAAGGTGCCACAGGGGCGGATTTTCCTATAGGCTAACTAGGCTTCAGCCTAGGGCCTCAAGATCATGAGGGGCCTATATATTGCTATATATATATCACAGTAATTATGTATTTTATTATCTCTCATGTAATCTACAAACTTAAAAATGGGAGGTGAAAGGGCCACATAAGTGGAATAGCCTAGGGCCTCTTTTCATGTAAATCGGGCCCTGAGGTGCCATTACCAGGGTACACCTGATTGTGATTCAAAAATACTCCAAAAGACTCATAATGCCACTTTGGATCTATAGTGATTTTGTGTCATTTACTCATTCGTGGTGTATTTCCATTTTGAACCCCTGTTTCCATCGTGTTACTTGAAGGTTAAGTAGTTTGAGCGTATGAGGCTTTCGGTGTCAATAGTACAGTGACCAAAACAAACTAGCCAAAGATACACACATCCTAACTTTAAGCTGAACTGAATAACAGAAAGAATACATACTAACACTTTAAAGGAGTGTCCTGTTAGTATCTGCTCACCATCCAAATTCTTAACCCTATAGAAAGGGAGAGGGGATTGGCCCTTTTCTTTGAACCTGATTTTTCTTCTGAGAGAAGCTTCTTTAAATTGCAGCCATTTTTTTTGGTTGTAGAGATCCACTTATCTCTAGCTTAGCATGGAAAGTTTTCTCAAGGTTCCACACAAACATCCTTTTACTTACAGCTCTTTTAATGGAGACACAGTCTAAGGGAGGAGGAGGAGGAAAGTTTTCTCTATTTCCAAAGCAGCTTTTTGCTCTCCACACTGTCCCTGTCTGCTGTCTTTATCACATTTCCCCCCAAATTTCAGATTACATGTCTCTCCCCCCCCCCCCCCCGCCTTTCCCTATTTCTGCTGTTTGTTGTCAGGAGCAAAGTTCAGAACTGTTTTCCTAAGAGAGTTTTCTTTTTTTAATCCCCTAAAGCTGGTTTTATTGGAAGTAGTGTGCATGTGCCTGTGTGTGCCTGCCTCACAAAAGATCTTTATTCCTTTAGATACACACACAGAGAGAGAGAGAGACTTCTGCAAAACGGGTTTTGCCTTGATCAGCGTTATGTTTCTAGGAACATACAGATTTCCTCTTTGACTGCAGAGATTGTGTTAATACGTCTCTGTGGGCTTCGTGTGTGGTGGGTGGTGGGGTGGGGGGGTGGGGGGCTAATGGAAAGAAAATCTCGTGTAAGTGGGAGGCATGAATTCTGCTTCCTGCCCCTATCAAGAGGGTATTATAAAAATTAGTGAAGCGTTTGCCGGACAACAGTTCCCATTATCCCAACCCTACATAGCCCATGGCAGGGAATGTCAGGTATTTGCAGTCCAAGACCAACTCAAGAAACGCAGGTTGCTACCTTTCATCTAGTTGCCCCAGTTCAGAACTTTCTTTGTCATAAGTCCCTTGTGTTTTTCACGCCCCCCTCTCTCAACTGGAAGCCTCTGGGCCCAAAAGTTCAGTTACCGTGGTGTTGATCCCATTCCTCTGTGTGATTGCTCTCAATAGCTGAAGTCACATGGAATCCTTACTACTTGAACAATTTTTTTTCCTGGATCACTGTCAAATGTTTAATGCACTGATTGCTATTTTATACCAGTCTTCTTCAGTTAGTTCTCTCTCCACTCAACAAACCATTCTGTTATTTTCACAATAGGCTTGTGTGGTAGGTGAGAGCTTGTGACTGACTTAAGGTTCCTCAATGACCTTCATTGACCAAAAGGCAATTTAAAACTAGATTTTCCACTGTTAGTGCTATACAGTGAAACCTCGCACAAAGAGCGCCTCGCTTGAAGAGTAACTCGCTTAAAGAGCAGAATTTTCTCTGAATGTTCACTTCACTTAACAAATAAAATCAACCAAAAACTCGCTTAACAAATAAATCAGGGTTCACAATCCTCCCCACCAGAAGTCACAATTGGTCACTTACAATGGTGTTTCACTTAAAGAGCAAACTCACTTAAAAGAGAAATCCCATGGAATGCATTATGCTTTTAAGTGAGGTACAACTGTACTTTTAACTACAGAAATGGAAGCATGTGACTTCCTGTGGCCATGGAAGGGAAAGTGACAGAGTCAGTGAAACAGCAGGTTTCTATATTTCAAAAGTGGCACACTGTCCTTTATAGAGATTCTAAAATGCTTTAAACATCACAATAAGCTATGATGGCTTATACAGTAATTGGAATGAACTATAAAAATATACTGTGTTGCTGTCTTCATCACTTTCCTTTCCATGGCCACAGGAAGTCAGAAACTTTTATTTCTGGTTTTGATTGTCTGAAGCTGCTTGTTTTGTTGGAACCCATTAATCTGTGGTAATTCATAACCATGGTTTGTTTATTGCAACCCAAAGTTAAACCTAGGTTTATCAAAGTTAATGTTTCAAGGAGCTGCAGCTCAGATCAACCACATTTTAGGGCACAATCTGTATAAAGGTATTCAGTATCCTTTAGCTATAAATGTTGGGGGAGGATGAGGAAGCACTTCCCCCCTCTATAACTTGTTCCTATTGTGATAAATCATGGCTTATCTTAACACCTAACTTGACTCCATGCCAACAATTGCTTCAACACTCTGAGATTCTTAAAGATATTCCAAAGAAAGCATGTTGGGACATTTCACACATTAGGTAAAGGTTGTCCGACTCTGGGATTCGGTGCTCATCTCTATTTACAGCCAAAGAGCCGGTGCTGTCTGCATCTGCAGATGTTTCTGTGGACATGTGACAGGCATGACTAGACACTGGAGTGCATGGAATGCTGTTTACCTTCCCACCGCAGTGGTACTTATTTATCTACTTGCAATTTCTTGCTTTTGAACTGCTAGGTTGGCAGGAGCTGGGACAGAGACAGGAGCTCATTCCATTGTGCAGTACTCCAGTCTCAAACTGCTGACCTGCCGACCTTCCTTCCAGTCATCTAGTTCAGCATCTTAACCACTTGAACCACCATAGTCCCTTTTCACACATAGTGTGAATGGACTGGCCTTCAGGATACAACCCATTGTGGAGTTAACCATGAATTTGTGTTCTCTTAGAGATTAAATTCAGCCCTAAATAAGCAAACTGTTTTATTGTTTAAACCAGGGATTCACAACCTGCAGCCTATGGGCCAGATGCAGCCTGTGGCACCATTTCATGTGGCCCCCCACTGCCTCCACCATACCCATAAATGCCATGTAGTGGAAGGAGGGCAAAATGGCTGTCTGGCCCCCAGAGCATGACCCAGCCCTCATCTTAAAAAGGTTGAGAACTCCTGGTTTAAATCATTGACAGGTGTCCTAAATTTCTTTTGAGTATTGTGAAGCTAGTGAAATGCTTACCACTGTGATTTGCCATGGTGGTAATGACACAGAAGGCAGCAGTGTGTTTATTTATTTTTCATGTTGCGTACGCAGTGTATGTCTCCTCTATTTTTTTTCAAGGCTGTTTACCTGGCTCTCCTTTTGTGCACCTTGTACTCACAATGATCCTACGATTAATATGCTTGTGTGAAAAAGAGTGAATGATTGACTAGTTTCAGGTGATTCAGTGAGATTTTTGTACCATAAAAGCAGTGGTGGGTTGTCAATATGTTCGCTACCCCACTGTGATGTCATGGATGTCATGGGCATAGCTGACGTCATGGTGTAATGATGTCATGACGTCATGGGTGGAGCAAAAAAAATGTCTGCACATGCATCACACCTCCTGGAGGGGGCCGGAGACCCAACCGAACCAGTCGCCTGGGATTTTACCACCACCTCCGGTGACCCCTCCTGATGGGGCACTACTGGTTCAGGCGAACAGGTCCGAACCGGTAACATCCCATCACTACATAAAAGCCTTGTCTAGAAGTACCCAGTATATTTGCTACATGTTTCAATAGTATGTGGGTATTTGTATTAATTGACTTTGAATGAAAACCAATGTGATAGATAGAGTGATCAACTAGGAATAAGAGAATCTGGGCTCACCTTTCCCATTTGGCCATTGTTTGTTTTTCATGTCAGAGATTACTCTGGGTTGAAAGGAATTTTGCTGGAGAAACTTTGCTCAGGGGACGCCTGAATGAGGCTCCGTTCATGTCCTCAAGTGCAGCACTTTTATCAAAACACAACCTTCCCCTCTCCAAGATCAGCATCTTAACCACTAAGCCACCATGGAAACCTACTAGGATATGGCACAGGTAAAATATCTTGCATAGCTTGAAAACCCTACTAGGGTCACAATCAGTTGGACTCAACTTGATGGGATGTAACAACATCAGGTAGGGACAAGATATGAGGAAGAGATTGTGTAGGTTTGGAAATTAATCAGGAGAATAATAAAAATCAGAAAGCATTTGAAAGGAGAGGAGAGTAAAGTGCTTAGGAGACATGGATCAGATAAAGAATTTGATTTTACATGCATGTGCGCACACAGAGACACACAGAGTGATACCTTGCTTAAAGAGCATAATGCATTCCATGGGATTGCTCTTTAAGGGAGTTTACTCTTTAAGCGAAACACCATTGTATGTGACCAGTTGTGACTTCTGGTGGGGGGAATTGCGAACCCTGACTTAGTTGTTAAGCGAGTTTTTAGTTGGTTTTAGTTGTTAAGCGAGGCAACCATTCAGAGAAAATTCTGCTCTTTAAGCGAGTTAGTCTCTAAGCGAAGTGCTCTTTATGCACGGTTTTACTCTTTGTGTGTGTGTGTGTGTGAGAGAGAGAGAGAGAGAGAGAGAGAAAGGTGGCAACAATATAACCAAGACCAGGCTAATCTATTGTTCACTCCTTCCATGTATATTATACAGCAAATAATAATGTTATACTCATGGTAACTTTTAAAGAGTTATTGCCAATAACTTTTACTCTTTTAAAGCAGTCCTTTAAAAATCTATCCCTGTCCAAAGTAGAAATACAAACTGAGGAAGAGGTGGAACTGAAACTGAGGTTTTATTTTCAAAACACTTTCTTAAGTGTTGTGAGTGCCTTTTTTCCCTTCATTCTAGGTCACTACCCTAAATATGTATGTTTTGTAAGCTTTCAAATGCTCTTTTCCCATCACTGTTAAAAATAACTACTTTGAGTATTTCAAAAGCATTCCTTCCACTTCTCTTTCAAGTATCTTTTCTGATCCTGACTGTATCCTGCTTGAAACAGAAAAAATATATTTGGTCTAGAAAGAGAGCAGAAAGTAACAGGGCATTGTTCTGCTTTTTTGAAGAAATTGCCCTTCTCTGCATGTTAAATTCATGGCGAACCTGTCCCATCACCAAAAAAACAGTTGGGTGGTAATCTGTAGAATAGAGACCGCTAACCAAGAAGATGTGCCCCCAGCCCAGGAGGATTTCTGGGAAAGTGTACATAGCTTGGGAAAGGAAAAACAAACCCAGTATTATACAGTAACTTTATTTAATATAAACATCTTGATGATTAAAATATTACTAAATGTACAAGTGCTTTCATTATTTTTGACACAATATTTCAAATATAATTATTTTAGGAAGTAGATTTTTGAAGGAGGCCATGAAATTTTCATGTTCTTTAAGAGAGGCATGAGGTGTTTTTTAAAATTGCCACTGTAAAAGTACAGTCTTATTCCCAGGAGGAAGATGTAGTAGGTTTATCTGTAAAAAAAAAAAAGTAAAAATAAAGCTGGGGCAATTTAGCTTTACAAGCTTTATAAACTTTGATCTGCAGATCTTCCTTAATCATTTTGGGATGATATCCCCAAAGATTAAAGTCAAGATGAAGCATGATTTGTCCTTTATTCCTCTACTTATCATGTTATGCTTTAAGGGAGCACACTTGGCTTATTACAGGGGTGGCCAACCTACGATCCATGGCACCATTTCATGTGGCCTGATACCGCCCTCACCACTACCAGAATTTGACATGTCTATGACAGCCTCTGTTTAGCACCCACAGCTGTCATAAACACTGCAGTAAATGCATTTATGACAGCCACTGATGCATTTTACGGCAATGTTTAAGGCGGGAGGAACCACGTGACTGGCCCACTCACCTGTCCGTGGGGCATGGTCCACCCCGCGCAGCAAAATGTTTGGGAACCCCTGGCTTATTAGGTCAGTGACAGGACCAAATTTGGGTCCTGCCAACACTGAACCTTTTTGTACCCCCTGATTCATCTTTGCGTAGGGCACATGTTGAGTCAGCCTGGGAAAGGAGCCTCTGTTGTGTAAAAAGGGTGTGTGATCTTAACAGGAGCTAAGCCTTTGTAGATGTTCTCTTGATTAAACTCATAATCAGAATTGCACATTGTTAAGCTGTTCAGCAGGCTTCTGGTCAACATGTGTTAGCAAGGGAGACCCAAAACAGTTGACAAGGAAGGGTTCTAGTCCATCAGGGTCCTAATCTACATTGGCCTCTACCCCCAGATTTGTTCATGAGCTTTTAAAGGTTCAGGTTTTGAAAGACATTCACATAAATATTAATATGGAGATTTTCTGTTGGTTGAAGTTTGCTTTCTGTGGTTCTCAATTCCTGGGATTTATCCTCACTCTGTCCTAGAGAATATTGTTGAAATATTTATAGTGTGTGAGATATCTAAAATTACATTACACCATTCCTGCCTTCTACATCATCAGGCATGTGTCTCTCACTAATGTACATGAGTATACTGTATCTGGATTGGAAGGGTAATTTAAAGGGCTGTCCCCTCACATCTATTGTCCACTCTTTCATGGCTCATAAAGACCTGGCTAGCTAATCTAGAGCAATGCCCAAGGGAGCAGGATTAAAGCAGCACTTTCTCTGGGTCATCATTCAATGAATCCGTAATTGGAGTGTTAGTGAATTAAGGCTGGGGAAGGTGGACACGTGCTGCTCCTGTTGCATTAACAGATCACTTACAAAGATGCAACACTTGGGATTCACTTGTAATAGTGTTTGCATCTGCAGGGAATCCCAGTTCCTAACAAGGATCTTATCTAATCACACAGGGATACACCCTGCAAAGTTGCAAAAACTTCAACCCATTGGAAAGTTTGAAATGTGTGCTCTTTTTGAGTTTAAGGTACAATGCCTCTTTACAAGGCTTTGAAAAAATAAAAATAAGAATTAAGGGTACAGTTCTATCCATGTTTACCTGTTGGCACATCTCACTGTATCCATGCCCATTTAGTCTTGTGTAGGCATACATTAAATTGCATAGCAAATAAGGATTTTACCTTCTTTACCTCAACGGCCAATGTGTTGACACACCTGCACAGAATAAAAGAATACAGAAATGCATGCCTAAATCCAGTATTCTCAACTGGAGTTAGACCCATTGGATGAGTAGCTCATTAATGAGTCGGCATTTTTGTAAAATGCATTAATTGAGTGGACACTGTAGTTGAGACTGCCAGCTGGATTCAGGCTGTAAAATATTTCCTTTGCAAGCTGACAAACAGATACTTTTCTGTCTGTTCATTCTAGGAAAAAAGGTTGAATTTAGGACAATGTTCAGAAGTTCTGTGATCTGTATTAAATGAATTACTGGTAATTGGCGGAGACAGAATGTCGCTGAATGTCTGATCTCTTCATTACTGTTTTCCCTGGAAATGTAGAGTGTAAATGTTGCTTGCTTTAGGTCGGGAGTCTTTGGGTGAATGAAATGCTGCCTGAAATACTAATACTGTGCCCTGTTACAACCCTATTTAATTGAGAATAATTTACTTTAATTTTAAAGAAGTTAATTCTGGGCAGGGGCAAATGTATTTACACAATGAAGTGCTCCTGCTTACAATTTCATTAATTTGTGCCCACTTCTAATTTACTCCATTTCATTCCCGACTCCCTCCAATTCTGCCATACCATCTGCCTCCAAACAACTGGATAGCAATTTATTTACACTGAGGTCACTCGGTCCTCATTTGATTGCTTTTGGCAGGTTCCCCCTGCCTTTTTCTTAAATATTAGCTTGTAGTTTTTCAAACTCGAGTCTACTGATACTCTCAACATATGTGACTAGTATTTTTGCCCTGTAAACAATGGCGTTCACGTTTTAAAAACAAAAAGAAGAGGATTAAGTGTCTATTGTGGTTTTGTAAGATTTTAGTCATCTCATTGTGAGATCCAGAAGGACCCTTCTTTCTGTGGCTCCCATTACTGTTGATATAAATGAATTTCTAGACCTGAGGTGGAAGGACAAGCTTTTCCCATTATTATTCATTTAATGGAAATATAACAAACAGTCCAATCAGATAAATTGGATAAAATAAATCATTTTCAAAAGTGTAACCTCTGGAGTTGAGCCTGTTGTAGGAACTATAATTAAACATACTCATTTCTGATAAACAGCTGCCTTCCAAAACTCTGCTCAGAAGACAATAGGAGGCATACATTAGTATTATTATTGATGTATTTAAGAGTGAAAGTCAGATTTGGAAGAAAGTGTTTGTAGTGTTGCCATTTTCTTGGATAAATAACCCAAGTCTTTTCCTATTCCAGTTGTTCACTTTTACCCTAGGAAATTGTAGAAGAACTCATGCCTTCCACTTATCCCATTGCCAGATAGTGAGGTGGTGAGTAATTATGAGAGCTTGGAAAGTTGTTGATTGGTCGGTCGGTTGGTTGGTTGCCTTCAATTCTCAGAGTCTTCCATCCATTATGGCCAGCAACTTTCCAAGTGCCAGGATAGATTCATTGTATATGAGATTAATATGTTAATCTTGTTTCCTTAAAATGTCAATTCAATTCAATTTAATTTATTTACAGTCTATGACCAGCATAACACACAAAAACATAAACACCACATCCTAAACTAGACTGGACAAGGGTAATAAAAGGAAACTATAATACTAAAAACCTACTGGGAATTGACATAAAACAGCAGGATGCCTATCTAAAAAACAATATTACTAAAATCCCTCAGTAATTATTAAAACCTAGTGTCGTGAAAATAAAATGCAATGCTAATATTTACAAGAAAAAGAGGGAATGCCTCGTTACAAGGATATAAAATACTCTCTGCTAGAATTGTAATTTACTAAAACTCAGTAAATTATGGCCAGACCAATAATGACAAGGGTGAAGAGGGAACATAGTAGAGTAGTATAGATCAGCTGCTCAATAAAGCCACACTAGACTTCCACACTGCTCAATAAAGCCACGCTAGACTATAAAGCCACACTAGACTTCCTAGTCCTTAAAATCTCTAGGGATGTGTTGCCAATCCTATGAAGCAGGTGACAACTTAAGTTAAAAACAAGTGCTAAGTAATTACACCAACTAGGAGGTGGTGGCTCCAATTGTGACATGAACCTGTCGGTAGCTTCAGCTCCATTGCCTTGTTTGAATCATATGCTTTCAAAATCTTGCAAAAGTTAGTCAAAACCACTTGCATCAGAGCAGGATATTTTCAGCATCAAATGTTCCCTAAGGGAATGATCCAGGAGAAGGATAGAGTCTGTGGAAATCACATGCATGGTATGCCATAGGCAAAGGACAGAAGGCTCTTTTAGTAGTGAAATGCTGATGAAGACAAGAAGTGAAACTATTATTAACCTATAGCAGGGGTGCCCAAACCTTTTGGGCTGTGGGCTGGTCATGTAATTCAGGATGCTGGTCACTATGGCTCATGGGTCGGATCTGGCCTCCAATGCCAATCCATCCAGCCCACAAAGCCCTTGTTGCTTCCGGAAGCGGAAGTAAAATGTGCCCATAGACAGCTTCGTGGGCCAGATGAATTGGTGATGGGAGCCATATCTGAACTGCGGGCCATAGTTTGGGGACCATGACCTATAGGAATAACTTGTGCAAATACTCTGGCATTGTGTTGCTGCAAGATAACTCAGCACAGAGAGCATCACCAGCATAAACCTGGATGTTAAGGCTAAATCCACTTTCTTGAAAGCCAGTCGTATTCGACTCTAGGGTTCGGTGCTCATCTTCATTTATAGTCAAAAAGCCAGTGTAGTCTGCATCCACAGACATTTCCATGGACATGTTGCAGGCATGCCTAGCCACTGGAGTGCACAAAATGCTGTTTACCTTCCCACTGAAGTGGTCCCTATTTATCTACTTTCAGTTTCTTGCTTCCAAACTGTTAGGTTGGCAGGAGCTGGAACAGAGACGGGAGCTCACTCCGTTATGCAGTACTCGGGTCCCAAACTGCTGACCTGCCGACCTCCCAGTCATCAAGTCATCTGAAACCTGAGCTAAAACATCCATCCTTTTCTTAGCTCATGTTTTATATTCAAAAAGCCATTGTGTTACAGTGAATAAGAAAACATACTGGGAATTGAGGGATCTGATTTTGTATTCCCTGTTGAGCCACAAAACTCACTTTGCATCTTTGGGCTTCATCTCAGCCTGCTCTGCCTCACGAAGCTTTTTGTGAAGATAAACTGGTGAGGAAGAGAATTCATGTGGGATATTACTGAAACAGCACAGCATAAACAAAGTTCCAGAATTTATTAAAGAATGATAAAAATGGATCCTTCTTTATTTTTTCCTTCTCATTCAGCAAAAAACTTTAATTATTTTGGATGCTTCCTAGCCAGAGCACTTCCTTCTCCTCCTTCATTAGATCATGTACAGGCCTTAGCTTTTATATCTCTAGCTATTGACTTGGATTTAGTATAAGACTCTGCACTGAATGGCATTCATTTACCACAACGCAGCAGTTTATGTAGCAGAGCATCTGCAGTATAAATGGCCTGTCTGTTTGTCAGAACAGGGTCAGTATGATCAGTGGAATTGATACTGAAAAGCCTCCTTCTGTGTCACCCGTAGAAGCACCATCTTCACTCTATATCTGAAAACTGAGAAGTGTATGGCTATAATTTTCATACAGTAAATTTTAAGATCCAGGTGTTTAAATACATACTAGGTATTATTCCCACCCCCCAATGCTTATGACCAAATTCTAATTGATCTTTGTACTGATAGATTGCAGCCATTATATGCAAGGCAGTATATTGTGAAACAATATTGCAGGCAGTGAACTTTGCTCCAGAAAATCTTATCTTGGGTTCCTTAGTATTTACTCACTACAATACAGTATAACTTTTCTCCTCTATGCAAACACCTTGAAAAGGAGACATAATTACTGTACAGTACATTTATTTTTCTGTTAGGAGATTGTTCCTCCGTGTCTTGGCCAGACATTAAACTGCCAAAATGAAGAAACCTTTTGATGAGTTCATTCTGCAGTTCCTTTCACCTGACCTAGTGTGAGAAAGATTAGCTGGCAGCACGAGGTTGTCGTTACCAGGAGTATGCCTGATTGTGGTTCAGAAACACCACAGTCCTCGAGGAGGCTTTTTCTGTGTACCCCAGTTGTAATGAATTGTTTTATATAATCGCAGCCCACTATTTCGTTATTAGCAGTGCATTTTATAAACAGGTTTTGGGGAGGAAATCGACTGGTGAACTTCAGGAGTTCTGCTATACTATTTAGAAGGTTGTAGCCTGCTTGGAATTACAGCTTCATGTCCTTTTTTTGGTTGGGTTAAATAAGCTTTAAAGTTATACATTGACATGTCTGTTGTATTTAATCTTCATGAAATGCCAGGCTACAATTATAAAAATCTCTCAGGACCCAAGTAGCCTTTTAAAAGCAAAACATGTTAAGATTGCAAGTACTGTATGTCCATTTTTGTTATTGAAAGGTACTACATCTTTCTGGAAGAAATAAAGACCTATATCCAATTGTTAATCCTACCTAGCTAATTCATTACAATGGGACTTTTGCAAAGGGAATTCTGATATATATGTGCCCATCCAATTTCCCCCTAAGATTTTTCTTTCCAAAAAATGTTCAAACCAGACAACTCCATTCTTGTGACACCGTTGTTGCTTTTCTTAATGCTTTTTTTTAAAATGTCAGGAGTAACATTCACAACACTTCACAGTTTGATTGACAGTTTGATTAAGTGTTCCTTGTATAGATGTCCCTTGGCAGAAAGTATACAGGCGTACGTGGATATAGCTTTGAACATTGCATTGCTAATATAAGATGGCAAAACTCTTTGCCTGTTAAAAAGCACCAGACAAACAGCTAATCTAGTGGTTTAAGGGGCACAAGAGGAGACAATAAAGAAAATGTGTTGGAATAAGAGAAAGAAGACCTCAGAGGTGGGCTGTCATAACAAGGCACAGGCAGTGGTGGGCAGCAAAATTTTTTGCTACCACACCGTGGGCGGAGCCTATGTCGTGAGTGGAGCCTATGCCATGGGCGGAGCTTATGTCATGGACGATCTAGTCATGCCTGCCATATGGCCATGTATACATCTGCAAATAGGCAGCACTGGCACTTTGGCTATAAATGGAGATGAGCACTGCACCCTAGAGTCAGATATGACTGGCTTTTGAGCAAGGGAGACCTTGGACCACTTGCAGAAATAAAACCTGATGGGGCGGGGCAGGGAGGTGGGCATGGCCACCCAATTTTGCCATACCCCTGCCCAGAGGCCACCTACTTTTGCTACCACCCTCCCGGGGATACGAACCTGTTGTTGCCCACTACTGGGCACAGGGCATTTTCCAGCAACCAGAGCCACACATGCAAAGGAGCAGGGCCTAAAGGGAAGGGGCCAATTTGTGTTTTTTGGGGGGTGTCCCCCAAGAACTAAAAAAAATTATATTTAAAAACAACCATAAAATGGGAGTTGTGAGGAACTGCAAGGGTGCTGGAATCAGAATGTGACAGAGTCCTTTGCCATGTTCCCAGAGAGCCTTAGAACAATCATCATCATCATCATCATCATCCAAGAAGTCATGTGGATAGATTATATCTACCATGAGAGGATGAGGGTTATTGCAAGTCAAACAGATAGTAGAAGAGGGAAAAGGTCTCTTGGCGAATATGTTTGTAGTAGTAATGAGAAGATATTGAAGGAAGTTTCTAGGGAAAGTATCATCAAGACTGCTGAGGCAAAAGATGCATACAGGGAAGAGGTGTTCAGGAACAGAATAAATGATTGGAATAGTAAACCATTACACACTGAATATATATAAAATATTGAAGGTAAAGTGAATAGGGCTAATAATTAGGAATGGCTAAAATCTGCTAACCTAAATAAGAAGACAGAATGTCTTGCGTATATACTCGACTATAAGTCATCCTTAATATAAGTCGAGATGTTTAATTTGGACCTCTCAAACTACGAAAATAGATTGACCCGAGTATAAGTCAGGGGTAGAAAAGGCAGCAGCATCTAGTGAGTTTCAGTAATTAAAATACTTGAAAATGCAGTAAAATTAATTAATTGAGACATTTGTGTGGGTTTGTTTTTGAATTTTTACGGTAGTGGTAGTGCTTTTTTTTAAAAATGTATGTTTGAATTTGCACCACTGCAGTTATGGGACCCTTGGGGCTGTTCCCAATCTTAGAGGTACAGTCAAACCTCGCATAAAGAGCGCCTCGCTTAAAGAGCAGAATTTTCTCTGAATGTCCGCTTCGCTTAACAAATAAAACCAACCAAAAACTCGCTTAACAAATAAATCGGGGTTCGCAATTCCCCCCCACAATTGGTCACTTATAATGGTGTTTCGCTTAAAGAGCAAACTCGCTTAAAGAGCAATCCTGTGGAACGCATTATGCTCTTTAAGCGAGGTACAACTGTAGTTCTATTAGAGGTAGAAACATTGTTGTTTCTAATGTCTGATCAGTCTCCTCTGCAGAGAGGGACACAAAACTCAACACAGCAATCTGCACAGGAGGTGGGGGAGTAGCGCTAGGAAGGAGACAGGACTTGGAACGTCTTATTTCCCTTGAAGTCATCCAGTCTGCCAGCTTGATTTCAGAGGCAATTCTGACCAAAATATTCCCCTTCCCTCACTGTATCTGGTAAGTTAGCTCCCCCAATTGTGTGGTGGTTAAGGCCCTAGGCTTGGAAACTGTAAATACGGGTTTGATTCCCGGGAGCTGCACAATAGGGGACATGAAAGGAGCCTCCTTCAGGCATCCCCTGCAAAAATCCTTTCAACCCACAGTAATCTCTGACATAAAAACACACTGTATCAGCTTTTTTTAAAAAGCTACAGTGGAACCTTGGTTAACAAATGGCTTGGTTAACATAAAAATCACATAACAAATGGAAATCCATAGAAAATACTGGCTTGGTTTACATATTTTTTTTTTCAGAACAGATTAATTGGTTTTCAATGCATTCCTATGGGAAACCATGTTTCAGCCAAAGTATTTTGGTTTTCAATACATTCCTATGGGAAATTCGGTTAAAGTAATTTTCGCTGTAAGAAACGTCCTGGAGAATGCCTTAATTACATTAACCGAGGATCCACTGTACAGTGATACCTCGGATAACGTTTGCATCGGATAAGGCCAAGATCGAATAACGTTAGGGAATTTGAGGCAAACATTTGCATTATCTGTTCTGTTAACGTTATCTGATGCAAATGTGTTTGCCTCAAATTCCCTGAAGCATGGATTGGGGGAAAGGCAAACTGGTTGGTCCTGTTCTCTTTCTCCCAAGGTTGAAGACACTCTCAATAACAATCACAGCAACTAAGCAAGCCATGGTGGGGTGGGGAGCTGATTTGAAAGGAAAAGGTTTTCCTAGCTTCTGTTCAGAAAGCCTCCACAAGCCTCATGCATTGTCAATGGAAAACAAGCAGGGACTGAAACCTTTCACCTACGAAGCAATTAAGCGTTCACACCCTGCAAAGCCATGAGGGAACTTCCTTTATTACAGCAATGGACCTTAGCTAAGCCCCAAAGCAAGCCATGGTAGGGGGCCTGATTCTAAAGGAAAACATTTCCCTAGCTTCTGTTTAGATCTTTTAAAACAGCACTTTATAAAGCACTTTTCAGACATTTAAAAATGCTGTATGGCTTTGTTCCCCTAAAGTCAGGGTGGTCTGGCATGTTTTTGTAATGTATTTACCCTTTAGACAATTATTTCTTAAAGTTCTTTAAGTTTTCAGCATGTTTCCTTGACTTTCCCTTGAAGCCTCTGTTGCTTATTTCTATGGAGTTAACATTAGCTGATCCATCTGAATAGGATTTTAATGTTATCTGGTGCATGCATCGGATAAGGCTAAAAATCGGATAACGTTAAGACTTGTGGAACCAAGTCTTAACGTTATCCGAGGTATTACTGTATATGAATATAGCATGACTTGTATGTATGATTGCTACCTTCAATTTATTTCATGGTCTTAATTTTAAAGAAGCAAAAGTTTAACACCTCTCTTTTACAATCACTGTATTTCCAGAGAGTTATTTTTATAGGAGTGTCTGTTTTAGCAGAGACGGAATGGGGTAAAATATATTAAAAACAATGGGAATTGTCAAAACATGGGCATTAATCAGTGATGTAAATGATGTAAATGATCTTGTCTTGGACTTACAGTGACATTGGAACTTTCCAACCATGAGCAATCCTTTTTCACATCTTGAGGAGCCGCTGGATCCCAGCCAGCCGACTAAAAAATTCTTCAATTTGAAACATTTGGAAGATCCACGATATGGTAGGTTGGCCACGCTCACAGGAAATGGTTTTGCATAGAGACCTACTTGTCAGATGTCAATTTAGGGCTCGTTCTTATAAGCATGTGTATCATCAGATTAGGGAGTATTTTTGTGGGCAGAATTCTCTTTGTGCTTTCCTTTCATTCAACAGTCCATTGCTCAAGTACTTGAGCAGCCTCTGAGTTTGAACGGAGGTATTACAAGGAGCTGTACCTCTGTATATGAGCTTGAAAGCTGTCCAAATATTTGTGCAACAATGGTGGGAGGAACAAGTAGAATTCTACCATGTAATCTTAAGAACAAAACTATGCATTTAGAGGTAATGTGATTGTACTTTATGCTTCAACAAAAACCAGTGTTTCCCAACCTTTGGTTTTTGGACTTCAATTCCCAGAAGCCTAAGTCAATTCCCCAAAGCACTGATCAGCCAATGTGCTGATTTGGGTTTCTGAGAATTGAAGTTTCCCTGTGGGGCATGGACCCCATGTTGGGAACCACTAGCATACATGTTAGATTCAAATCCCTGGCATTTCCAGTTAAGAAGAGGTCTGGTGTCATGGCTCAGTTTAAGGAATTGCTGTTATTCAGAAAGGTTCTATAATCTGCCCTTTATAAGGAAGCCCTTTCCAGTTGCACATATATTTTGCAGTTAGCTACAGCCCTAAAGAAGCCTGATCTTCCCTGATATTGGAAGCTAAGCAGGGTTGACACTAGTTACTGCTTTTGTGGAGATCTCCAGAAAGTATAGTCCCCAGTTAAGGCTGGGAATAATCCCAACTGCCTAAATGGCCAAAGACCTACTGCTTGTCAAAGTTGACAATACTGAACTAAATGAGGTGGACGAGTGGTTTGACTCACAGTTTCTGCTGTCTTGTTTATTTAGCTGCCTTGATACTTTTGATACCATCCTATATGTACAATATGAAATTGGGTTCCTAAATGTGCAGTGACTATGCTGTGGTGGATTGTGAACATCCAGCAGTGTGTATTCCCTGTCTGTCTCTTCTCAACATGCTTACCTGTTTACAGAAGCAGTTTTAAATTAGTGGGAAAACACTTCTGGCCATCCCAAGAAGTAGGGTCAAACTAGGCAGTGCAGAATGTCCATCATTACAAACTGAAGTTCTTTATTGCTACAGAAAATTGATTTAGACATGTTTTTGTCAATGAACAATACTTGCAAACAAAATCCAAGCTGAGATTTATTTATTTATTCATTTAAATTTGTTTATCGCCCTCCTCCCCGAAGGGACCCAGGGCGATTTACAACACATCAACATATTGACAACAATTTAAAACCAGTTCAAAAATTAAAAGTTTTAAAAGTTTTAAAAGAAGCTTAAAAACTTAACATTAAAAACTAGCCATTGTAGCTAGGAGGCACTGGGGGTCAAACCATCCAGCCGGCTGGGGAAATTGATCCATCCATTCCCCAGACCTAACCTGCCAGCCAGGTTTTCACTCCTTTCCTAAAGGACAGCAGCTCCGTCTGCAGGCGTAGTTCTATTGGGAGGAGGTTCCATAGGGCTGGAGCGGACAGAGAAATAATCACAAAACAAAGCAGTCTGATTTGCAAACTGGAAGCATGGAAAGCTCTTGCTGTGTTTGTTGTTGTTGTTGTTGTTGTTGTTGTTGTTGTTGTTGTTGTTGTTGTTGTTGTTGTTGTTGTTGTTGTTGTTGTTGTTGTTGTTCAGTCGCACAGTCGATTCAGACCCTCTGCGACCCCATGGACCACTGTCCGCCAGGCACTCCTGTCCTCCACCATCCCCCTCAACTCGCTCAGTTCTGTGCCCATTGTCTCCACAATACCATCTAGCCATCTCATCTTGGGCCGACCCCTTCTTCTTCTGCCCTCGACCCTTCCAAGCATCAAGGCTTTCTCAAGTGAATCCTCTCTTCTCATTTGATGTCCAAAGTACTTTAACTTCATCTTTATTATTTGACCTTCTAAGGAGCAGGCAGGGTTGATTTCTTCTAAGATTGACCTATTTGTTCTCCTCGCTGTCCATGGGACTCTCAAAACTCTCCTCCAACACCACATCTCAAAGGCGTCTATTCTTCTGCGCTCAGCTTTCCTAATAGTCCAGCTCTCACAACCATACATTGTGTTAATCACTGTCATTACAAGCATATTACCTCTAATGCAGTGGTTCCCAATGTGGGGCCTACGTCCCATAGGGGGACTTCAATTTCCAGAAGCCAAAGTCAGTACATTGGCTGATTAGTGCTTTGGGGAATTGACTTAAGCTTCTGGGAATTGAAGTCCAAACACCAAAAGTAGGGAAACACTGTTCTAATGTATAGTTTTGCTCTTAAACTACATGTCAATTTGGTTTCTGTGTTATGACAAGAAGGACATTCTCTATTTGATGCAACACCTTGGATACCTTGGAGTTGTTATTCAGCGAGGAGTCCACAGAATGGTAGACCTCACTGCAACGACATTCCACACATACAAATGGACCTGGGAAATCAAGTCCATCTGCGTGTGGTTTTTTAGCCATTTGGATTTTACATCACCCACTGGCTAGGCGGACCATGACATGTACCCTCTGCTATCACTTTGCCCAAGGGATCCAACTGAGGACACTTAGGTGAGTCTTAGTCCTGGTCTAACATCATTAACAAGTGATGGGCAACACTGCCTTGTTAGACCACTCAAGCCCCCATACCTGGACAAGACTCTCACCTAGTGGGATGCAACACAAATGTCCAAAAACCTTGGCTGTCTTTTGACTACATGGGGAGATATGCTTTCTTTACCAGACTCCTCCATTGTCCTTTCCCAATCTGTCCCTCTTTCAGAACGTTTACCATTTTCCATCAGAGTGTTACTGGAGGCTGCTGTTCGTAGTTGTGATGAGTTCCTTGTGAAGAAGAACGATGTTGAAAATATCCTTAACTGGGATGTAACGCAGCACAAGAACATCGAAGTGCCATTTAAACCTGCACGGGTTATTCTGCAGGACCTCACGTGAGCTATAGAAACTTATTTTGTTTTGTTTTCTGTTACTGTCGATTAGAATATTGTATTATATTTTTCCTTCCAGATGGACGGAAAACTCTTAGGGTTGTTAATCAAAAGTCACTGTGTGCCTGGCTCCCTCTTTTCCTCATTAATTAGTTTGTTATGATAACAAAAACACTGGAAAGAGTTTCATGAAAATATGGTGAGGATGCAAGTGGACCTGGTGCAAAACCTGTGAACAATGCAAAGTGAATGTAATATAAAACTGTGCTTAGAAGCACAGTGTGCACCATGCAGCTTCATTGATACCTGCAAACTCCAACCCCATATTATGGCATGCATCCAAGAAGGGACATATTTTATGTTCTTTATGCCAGATTTTGCAAAGAGCATTAAAATTCTGATCTCCTAAATAAAGTACAGTTGTACAGGGAAAATGTATAACCTTTTCTTCTGGAGAAAATGTTTATCTAAATATATTATCAGTACTGTATTCTTACAGAATATTTCTTACAGAACAGATCAGAATGCTCCAATTCTTGGTCTTACTTTAACTTGTTTTCTTCTACATTGTTTTCTTCTACAAGGCTCAGCACGTTAACCCATTAGGAAACTGGATAATACTATCCTTTTGAACTTGATAGTTTAAAAATGTTGAAATAACTGAAAAAATCTACAATAAGCTACTAGAAGGCAATTTTGAGATATTAAAATGCAAATCCCAAGTTAACAAGTCATTTCCAATGAATTACACTCTATCGTTGAAAGAAGATTTGCAAAACACCAGATTAAATTAGATAATCAGATCTGTTCATGGAGAAATAGCCAATTGCACCTCACTGTATATTATTTGAATCAGAAATTTACTGAAGCAAATTATAAGATGAAGGTTGAGCTTTACTCCTAGAGAACGGTAGGCAATATTCCCAATGCCAATGTAACTGTAATATCCATTTCGCATAATAGTCATATTTCCCCATATAGAGGCTTAAATCATACTTGGAGGCTGAATGGTTTGTTTCTTTTCCTGTTTCTACACCTGCGACAACAGATTAAGCAACAGTAGTTAGATTGTATAATGTATACCATTATGTAAAAATGACATGTCTTCTGTTTCCATGATTCCCTAGTGAAATTGGCTGAAACAACTCTAAGCTGCATCTCTTGATATACAGTCAAGCCTCGCATAACAAATGCCTCGCTTAGCGAAAAACTCGCATAACGAACGGGTATTTTGAAAAGCAATCCGACTCGCATAATGAAAGTTTTTGCTATGTGAGTCGGACTTTTCCTATGGAAAAACTCTCATAACGAGCATTTCTATGGGAAAAATTTAATTTAATTTTTAGATTTTTGTGCCGTCTCAATTGCGAAAGTGACTCTAGGTGGCTTACAGAATATACAGCAATACAATATATACAACAATTATACAATACACATCCAAAGAACAGAAAAGAACAAGAAACAATGCCTAACAACAATAACAATAGAATATCCAATATATAATAATATAGTATGCACAAAAATTACACAATATACATCCTACAAAAATGGCCCATAACAGAAACAATAATCAATACACAATACAAAAATTATGCAATAATCACAAAAATCACAACATATCAAACACCACAGTACAATAAAATATAACAATACAATAAAATGTAACAATGCAATAAAAATAACAATGCAATAAAATATAACAATACAATAAAAGCTAAAAGTGCAATAAAACGTACAAGACCAACACATACATTGACAACTGTGGCAAAGGGGCCGTCATCTCCTGAATCAGCAACCAGCCCTCCCCAGGTGTTCCTCACTCCTCAGGCCGGGTGGGTAAGGGGCCAGTGTCCGGCATCAAGCAGTTTTTACACAGACACTGGCCCTCTCCAGGTGTTGCTCTTCCTCTGGTCGGGTGGGTAAGGGGCCAGCGAAAAATGTTCACTATGTGAGTTTTTCCATAGAAATTTTCCTTATGCAAGTTTTTCCATAGGAATTTTTACTTTGCAGAAAAAGCTCGCGTAGTGAAAAACTCGCATAGCGAGAAGCCTTGCAGAACAAATTATTTTCATTATGAGAGTTTTGACTGTATTTTAACTTCTGTTGCCTAGGCTTATACTTGAGTATATACAGTGTTTTTGTTGTATTATACTGGTCTTGGGCCATGATAAAGAACTCTAGGCTGCTGTGTGTTACATATAAGGATGTAATGAATGCTAGCCAATTTTCCTCATCCATGACTGGTCAAAAATTTTCCTGTCAAAAGAAAGGCAATTGGTTGTAAGATGTTCAGTCCCTATACAAGAGTTAAAGGATGATCTTTTTTCCTCCTTATTGGCATTTCTTAATTGATCTGCAATTGGCATAGATAAATTTGAAATATTTTCCAATGAGTACACGAGATAAAGTTCATTGTGAACTTCATTGTTCTGAGGCAGCAGGAATGCCTTCGCCCTGATCTCACCACTCACCCAAAGTGTTTTTTTTTTCTATCAAGTTTAGTACTTTACCACCTTATCACTGTGTTGTCGATTAGTTAACCATCAGATCTCCTCTGCTCAGACCTTTCTCCCAGAAGAATCGATAAGCAGGTAGAGCTAGAGATTGCTAGGTGAGCATTATCAAGGAAAGGAAGACCATGGGAGCATGTGGTCACTGGCACCAAAACAATCCACATTTTTCATGCAAGTGATTCTAAACAGAATACAACTGTAAAAGAGGCTTTGAGAATCAAGCCACAAGAAAGTTGAGATAATAGAATACAGATCTGAGCCATTTCCCTCATATCTGAGTCTTGTGATTCATGCTGGTAAAATAACAGTATTGCAAGACTTCTGCATATGTATGTGCTAGTCCAGTGATGGCAAACCTTGGCACTCCATGTGTCATTGAACTTCAATTCCCAGAAGCCCTGATCAGCAGGGAGTGCTGACTTCGGCTTCTGGTAATTGACATCCAAGAATACCTGGAGTGCCAAGATTCACCATCACTGTGCTAGCCTCTTTCCTTTCTATGTTATGAATATAGGCTCCTCGTGATAGCTTCTCTAGCTTTAGTTATGGGGGGAAGGGAATCTCTGTTGTATTAACAGAAGGCTCTGACATTTTAAAGACTTTGTGTGGCTCCTTAACATCAGATTTGATTTATTGCTCACTCTTTCCTGAGATGTTTCTGTCACACATAGGAAATTATAAACTGCTTTAGTGGTTAAGAAGGCCGGCAAGTCGGCAGTTCGAGACCCGGGTACTGCATGACAGTTTGAGCACCGGTCTCTGTACCAGCTCCTGCCAACCTAGCAGTTCGAAAGCAAGAAATTGCAAGTAGATAAATAGGGACCACTTTGGTGGGAAAAGATTTTGGGAACATGAAAGGAGCCTCATTCATGCGTCCCCTGAGCAGAGTTTCTCCAACAAAAGTCCTTCCAACTCAGAATAATTTCTGACACATAATTATTATTATTCTATTTACATAGCCATAGTAATATCTTCCCCATCAAAAATGGCATACAGTATTAGGTTTCATTAGTATAAAGTACCAAACCAGCCTCTCATGTTGAATGCAAATATTTGATTTTTAATATGTATAGGAGTTGGCCCAGAAAGTTGCCCTGCTTCGTTGAGTGAAAAGCCTGTCTTACCCAACCGTGTCATTGGATTAATAAATGGCAGCATGCTGAGGGCAAAAGAGGACATGCAGCAGACTTGTGATATTCTATTCTCCAAGAGACAGGCTTTTATATATGTTCCTATTTTTCCAGTGCCATAAAGCACCATGTGGATGAGCATACAGTTGTCTATGTTTGAGCATGGAAAAGCACGAGTAACATGGTGCCTGTGCTCACAATTTCTCACCTGCCCAGTACAGCTCTTAATTTTCTATCCAATAAAATAAAGAAGAAATAGGTGACACCGGCTCCTTCCCACCCATTATCTCCACGAATTGGAGAAAAGCTGCAGTGGAAAGTATCTTCTGCTCATGCAGAAACCCATAAGGTTTCAAAAGCTAGTTTTTCGACACTTCTATATTGTTTGGGGAGGCCACATAATCTAGAGCAGGTTCTATGCTTCAGACAGTCACTCTCCAAATCACAGGGTGGGGTTGTTTATATATACAGTATGACACTGGCATGCTCCACCTCTTACATACTTCTTTTTTTAATTATTTATCCTATATATATATATTTTAAAAAAACAATCTTTATGTGCACAATATGTTTATTTGAAACATTTCTCACCTAGTATTCTGTAAGTAAACAGTCAAAATGGTGACATTAAAATACCACCCATTGGGTTTTAGGCTAGGTTATGGGATAGACTCACCTTGATGGATGATGGAGGCTGGGAACTAGACGGGGGGAGTATGTCCCTCTTGCTTCTGTTGGACTTCTCAGTGGCTTTCAGTACCATCGGCAATTGTGTCCTTCTGGGCTGCCAGTCTGAGACGGAGTTGGGAACCATTGTGTTCGCAGTGGCCCCAGTCCTTCCTAGAGGGGTGATCCCAGAAGGCAGGGCTCCTCTTCAACTCCTTGACCATTGGCCTGTGGCATCCCCCAGGGTTCAATTTTTATCCCCTGTACTGTTTAACATCTACATGAAACTACTGGAAGAGGTCATTGTCAGCAGTATTCTGATGTCAATAAGCCCTATCTTTCCACCTATTCCAAGAAAGTTGAATCCGTCCTAAACCAGTGCCTGGAGTCACTAATGAGCTGGATAAGGGTGAACAAATAGAATACAAAGCCCTGGTGATGCAATGGTTAAACTGCAGTACTGCAGCCAAGTTCGTTCATTCTTTCTTATTCATTCATTCATTCATTCGATTTACATCCCTCCTGTCTCACAAAAAATGGGATTCAAGGCATCTCACAGTAAACTTGAATTTTAAAAAATGCAGTTAAAACATGAGGCACCGTTGGAGAAAACAAATTAAAACATGGATTATTTGATGCCTCATTTTCTTCTTGGTTCCATGACAGCGGTGTCCCTGCGGTGGTTGACTTTGCTGCTATGCGTGATGCTGTGAAGGCCCTAGAAGGAGACCCAGAAAAAATCAATCCGATTTGCCCTGCTGATTTAGTGATTGATCATTCCATCCAAGTAGACTTTAATAAAAGGTAAGGCTGAGCAAAAGATCTTGCCTCCTCATGAAATAATCTGAGGTTTTGTAAACAAATGTGTAAAGTAGGGAGACACGGACTTCCAATATTCAGATGTGAAAGCACTGTATCCCTCCCGCCACAAACATATGTTAAAATTACAGAGAGCAGAGCTGAAATAGAAACAGACTTCCCTTTCAAGTTGCACTTGTAGAGCCAACCCTACTATTAGAGAGACTTCTGCTGCTTTAAGCAGAAGATGTGGGGTATTGTGAAAGGGCAGCAATTTGTTAGTCATTTAAAAACAGTTATTACTGAATATTTGGTGCCAGGTGAAGATGTTTTCCTGACCAAGACAGAAAAGCAAATGCCACCCAACCATCAATGGGCATAGGATCCAGGCCCAATCAAGTTATTTTGGTGCAAGAGGTGGAAATTTCCACTCGTTGGGACTATCGTATTTGCCAGCATATAACACGCATCAGAGTATAAGACGCACCTCATTATTACCAAAATAGTCCATTATAGGCCACTAGATACAGAACAAGATGCATTCCATTTTTCCAGTTTATTTTGAGGGGGGGAAGTGAGTCTCATATGCCAGCAAATAGGGTAGATGGCCATCCTTAATATTACAGGACTCCCATGCAGTTCTAGACAGTATGCCATCAAGAGTAATGGGAGCTGTGTTCTCACAACATATGGAAGCCCACATGTTCCCTGACCTTGATAGATGTGTGGTAGAGTTATACATATTGTGGAACAAGTAGATATGGAGATTTTCTCCCTCATGGGAAATTATTTTCCTATCTCTCCTTACTAGAATCCTGAGTCATTCACTGAAGTTGAATAGGGGAGCACAGGGAGTCAGGACCGGGGGGGGGGGGATCAAGTATCCTACAATATACTGTAAAACACTGGATAATGATTGGATCGGATAACGCTAAAAGCGCAAAACGTTAAGTAATCTGGGGAGGAGAATTGGATCAAATAACGTTAAGGTCCTATGGGATGGATCGGATAACAACCGCTAAAGCCTGTGTGGTTACAATGTAGCTCTATGGAGCTTTAACGTTATCCGATCCATCCCATAGGATTTTAACATGCATCGGATAACACTAAAAATCGGATAACACCAAGACTTGTGGAACCAAGTTTTAGCGTTATCTGGTGTTTTACTGTACTGTATAGTTAAAATTTGTAATGTCCTATCACAAGATGTTGTGCCAATCACCTATTGAGATCGCTTTAAAGTCAGATTAGATGACTATATGGATGAGAAGTCTCTGTACATGCTAGGTAGGGAGGGGTTGTTTCCTTCAGAAAAAGAGATTAATGGTATGTCTCTCCTTGCCAGACTTTGGAAACAACAGCAGTAGAGGGCTATTGCCCTCGTGTTCTGCTTGTGGGTCTCTGGCTGGCCACTGTGGAAAACAGGATCCTGAGCTAGATAGGCCTTTGGGAAGGAGGGGGTAATTCTGGTTTACATACCAGTGCCTCTGAAATGCTTGGTACAATTTCAAGGTAAAGGTCGCCCTTATTTGTAAGCTGCCTGTATCTAACTCTAGCATTCCGTGCTCATTTCTGTTTATTGCCAAAGAGCCAGCGCTGTCTGCGTCTGCAGTCGTTTCCATGGAAATGTGGCAGCATGCCACAACACCTGAGTGCACGGAACACTGTTTACCTTCCCACCGAAGTGGTCCCTGTTTACCTACTTGCAATTTCTTGCTTTCAAACTGCTAGGTTGGCAGGAGTTGGGACATAGTCAGGAGCTCATTCTACCATGTGGTACCCGGGAATTGAACTCAGACTTTCCAGTCGGCAAGTTCAGCATGTTAACCACTTGAGCTTCTGCAGTCCCGATTTCAAAGCACTAAACAAATTTAGCAAAATCAGCAGTATACTATTTTCCCCTTCTGGGAGGTTTACTGCTTATATAGTTAATGTTTTGGGTGTTTTTCCACTGCTTTCCCATGTAGGTTAGACTGTGCTGACATGCCTACATTTAATATGGACTGAAGAGTTGAAACGGACAGTGGGCATTACTGCAAAAGCTTCTTAAGCTCTCTTTGCAGCTTCTCTCAATGGCTTCCTGGGACTCAGTAATTACAGTGTATAAAACTGCTGAGCTAAATGGATATGTACCTTGCTGAGTTTGCTTCTTTTGGCCCACACACATCGAACCCCACTTTGCTGCCTGCTGAACATTTACCACTAATCCTTATATTTTATTTGCAGGCCAGACAGTTTACAGAAGAATCAAGATCTGGAGTTTGAAAGAAATAGAGAAAGATTTGAGTTCTTAAAGGTAGAGGAAGTGTCCATCCTCTTTATAATACTCCTGTGACATACAAAACCTGGGCCTGGTAGTCTCTGGGAGGTCTAAAAGGATGGGAAGTCTATGAAATCACAGTTCTGTATCAGTGGGAAAATGGGTATGACCCTAACTCTGTGGCGTAGGGTGGATTTCAGTTGCCCAGGGGCCCAGGCCAAATCGGGGGGCCCCCAGGCTTGCCCCCCTCAGGTAGGAAAGTCCTACCTTCGGGCTTTGCCAGGCTAGGAGGCGGGACAGCTGCGCGCCTTGGATCCCGATGGCACGGGCAAGGCCCAGGGTCTGGGGTGGGGCAGTGCGGACCCAGCAGGGAGCCCACCGTTGTGGTCCCAGGCACACGGCCACCCCACCTCCGAGTCCAGCAGCGGCAGCTCGTCCGCCTTTGCCAGCAGTGGCACCCGGGAAGCGAGGTCAGCAGTCACCATGGCCAGAGCAGCACCAGTCAGGCCGAGGACCTCCCCCCCCGCGCAAGGCCTGGCCGGCGCTGCTCTGGGCGCTGGGCCACCACGACCACTGGCGTTGCCCCTCTGGGTGTCACTGCCAGTGAAGGCGGACCAACTGCTGCCGTCGGGCTCGGAGACGGGGTGGCCACGCGCCTGGGACCCCAACGGTGGGCTCACTGCTGGGCCTGCGCCGCCCCAGCCCCTCTGTTTACTGTCAAAGAGACAGTGCTGTCTGCATCTGCAGATGTTTCTGGGGTCATCTTGTAGGCATGACTAGACACCAGAGTGCATGGAACATTGTTACCTTTCCTGCCAAAATGATATCTGTGTATCTACTTGCAATTTCTTGCTTTCAAACTGCTAGGTTGGCAGGAGCTGGGACAGACAATGGGAGCTCACTCTGTCGCACAGCACTCGGGGCTCAAAGTGCTGAACTGCCAATTTTCCAGTCATCAAGCTCAGTGTCTTAACCACTAAGCCACAGTGGCCCCTTCAGGCCCTTATATCAGCTGGCAAAACAGGGTTTCATAGTTAGATTAATAAATCAATAGCTAGGTCTTTGTTTTCTTGACTCTGAGAGATTGCACCTTTTCCATTTTGTCTTTTAGTGGGGTTCCCGAGCCTTTCAGAACATGAGAATTATTCCCCCTGGCTCTGGAATTGTTCATCAAGTGAATTTAGAGTACTTGGCAAGAGTCGTCTATGAGCAGAATGGATGCTACTATCCGGACAGTGTGGTGGGCACCGATTCACATACCACCATGATTAATGGCTTAGGAGTGCTTGGGTGGGGTAAGTACCAGCTTCCTGTTTGCTGGCAGAATTCAAATAGATCTGTCTGTCCATCCATCCATCCTTCAATTCCCAGAAGCCCAAGTCAGCACTCCTGCTGATCAGGGCTTCTGGAATTGGAAGTTCAAGAACAGCTGGAGTGCCAAGGTTCACCATCATTGGAGTAGACCATACTGCCAGTGACTCAACACTGGTCTACTCTATTACCATAGCAGGATAACCTGGCCAGACATATGAAAGGCCACTGCATTATATTCTCATTGCAGTCTTCATGGCTGACCATCATGATGATCACAGACACATTGCAGTCTTCATGGCTGACCATCATGATGATCACCAATGTTTGGATTCGGATATGGCAGAACAAGAAGAAGTCCAGGAATGGGTGTCACAGTTGGTAAAATGCAGACTTGACCGTTTATGACACCTGGTACTCTATAGATGGAGACAGGTCAAGTTGCACACTCAGATTTCAAATGCCCCTCATTAAAGGGAGAGTGATGCCCCTCAAGTTGAGGGAAATTGTCCCAACCTGTAACCTGTCAGCCCCCCAAAAAACGACCTCTGTTTTGTCAGGATTCAGTTTCAGCTTATTGTCTTCCATCCATTCTATAACTGCCTCCAGGGTCTGGACAGCATTCTTTGCTGAGGTGGGAAAGGAGAGGTAGAGCTGTATATTGTCAGCATATTGATAATAGCAAACTCCAAATCTGATGACATCTCCCTGTCGCCTTACATAGATAATAAGCAGTATTGAGGAGATAGCCAAACCTTGATCCACCCAAAATCCCGGCTATGTAATAACTCATCCCCTAGCTGTATCCTCTAGATACAACCCTCCAGAAAGGATAAAGGATAAACCCTCCAGAAAGGATAAAGCTTGGCCACGAAAATTCAATCCTGAGAGTCTATTTAGGAGGATGCCATGGTCAGTGGTATCAAAGGCCAAGAGGACCAACAATGAAGAATTACCCCTGTTGGTCTCTCTCAAGGTCATTTAGCAGGGTGACCAATGTTGGTTGAGCCCTGAACCCAGACTGGAATGGACCGAGGCACTCAGTAGTCACCATGAATGGTCTCAACTGGTCTGCTACCATTCTTTCCACTAGCTTGCTCAAGAATTAAATACTGGTGACTGGACAATATTTACTGTCACCTGCCACCAAGATAGGCTTTTTTTGGGATGGATAGGATGTATGAATGAGGTTTTTTAATGGATGTAGTCTTGGCTAACGAATATAGAACACCAACTCTGGAAGTTAGCACAATAATCTGATGAAATGCTGGTCACATACCAGTTGTGGATAACTTGCACCTTGTCAGATCTCCACAACAGCTTCTGCAGTTGTAACGCTGCATCATCATTAGTATCGAACAGGACACTGGTCCACAAGTAGTCAGCTTGGCTTCCTCAGTTGAATGCTTTGCTGGTTAACAACATTCCCATTATCCATGGTTAAAACATGACAAATGGAATTAGGAGTGATTAAGAAAGCTGTGGCATTGCTTGTAATTCTAGTGAGACGGTGACAGTTGATAAAAGATAGTCAAAGCTAATGTGGAGGTATGTTAATTTTCTGGGGAAGTGAGAAAGAGAGAGAGCCTAATAGGACTCACAACCATGAATCTAGCTGAGTTAGAATAGGCCCATTTGTCAATGGGGCTTGTATAAGTGTTGACTTCCAAAGTCCACTTCATTCACTGAGTCTACTGTATTTGTGGTGGAGAGACTGAGTTTAGCTGTATCATTTATTTGTTTAGATTTTGGCACTCTGGACTTTTGACAAATGACTAAAAACCAGGCTTCAAAAACAAAACTCTACAATATTAACAACAAGAAGCTGTTCTTGCCTCACCCCAGACAAGATTAAGCATTATTGCTTAATATGACAAACTGGTGAAAACCTTGCTTAATTCCAATCTAATTGCTTACATTTAAAGACAAACCAACAGTCATATATTTTATGTTTCTGAAGAAAGCCTTAACTCAGCAGCTCCTACAAAATCATTGATTTGACTCTCTTCAAGCTTCACATGGAGCGACTACAGCAATGTTTAACAGCTAAAAATATTCTCTACAAACAAACTTTTAGAGAAAAACAACTTTTAAATGATTTCTGAAAGGCACAATTATTTAAGAACAAGCTAAAAACGTACGCATAAGTCCAAGTGAGGGCAAGAGGGCATATTTCTTAAGCCTCTATAAAGGGACAGGCACCTGCCTCAAGGGAACGTAGAAACCTGATTCTCTTCTCCAGCAAATGCTGCTAGTGCCCAATTGCCTCACCTGTTCCCTGTTCAACAGGTCACCTTGTCCTAGTCCTGTTTAGCTGCAGAGTAGTAGCTCTTACTCTGAAATGTGAATCTGGAAGGGATTGCTCTGACTAGTGGACTTCAATTCCCAGAAGCCTAAGTCAGTACATTGGCTGATCAGTGCTTTGGGGAAATGACTTAGGCTTCTGGGAATTGAAGTCCAAAAACCAGCATTTGGGAAACACTGCTCTATTGTAACTGTCATTATTAACATGACATCTGCAGTTGGATATGAGTGCAAGAATCCTATTTTGTCTCATGTCCCACTTGTGAACTTTGGTAAGTATCTGGTTGGAACAGAGTGTTGGGTTACTTTGACACTTCGATCTGATCTGACATGACTGCTGTTACATCTTTATGGATGAACACTGCTAAAGAGCAGGGGTTTCCAAACTTTTGATGCCATGGGCCTGACCACATCCCCCGGGCAGCTGACTGGGCTGGACCACGCCCCGCCCCCCGCCCCCCCAGAAGAGGAGGCAGGTGCATTTACGGCTGAAATAAATGCGGGCACTTCCACATTTAAGACAATCTCAGGCTCATTTATGAATGTGTGGGTGCATTTATGCATGTGCGGATGCATTTTACAGCTGACGTAAATGCATCCACTTCCAGGTATGGTGCCACATGAAATGGTGCCGTGGGCCATAGCTGGCCTGTGGCCATAAGTTGGGAACCCCTGCTGAAGAGCATGTTGGTTAAAAATATAAAATATCCAGAATATTCACATTACCCACATTTGGGGCTGCTCCATTTTCTTCTTTTCCTCTCTGTAACATTGATTAGTTGTGTTGACTTCTTGTTTGGCTGCCTAAGGAGAGGACGGGTGATTTGATGATTGTCTTGTTTTTGCCTAGGTGTGGGTGGCATTGAAGCTGAAGCTGTGATGCTGGGGCAGCCCATCAGCATGATGCTCCCTGAAGTGATTGGTTACAAGCTCATTGGAAGCCCTCAACAGCTTGTCACATCCACAGATATTGTGCTCACAGTTACCAAGGTAAGGAAATGAGGGTTCATGATACCAGAAATCACTATTGCCCAGTTTCTAGGGTGGGGGATGGAGGCCATTGTTCTCATAATGGTTAGTGCAAATCCCTGCACTAGGGACTGCCATGGCTCAATGGTTAAGAAGCTTGCCTTGTTAGCTGGAAAGTTGGCAAGTCGGCAGTTTGAGACCAGAGTACTGCATGATGGAGTGAGCACCCGTTGTCTGTCCTTGCTCCTGCCAACCTAGTAGTTCGAAAGCAAGAAATTGCAAGTAGATAAACAGGGACCACTTCTGTGGGAAAAGATCTTGGGGTCATGAAAGGAGCCTCATTTGGGCATCCCCTGAGTGGAGTTCCTCCAGCAAAATCCTTTCAACTCAGAAAGCACCTTTGTGTGCTTCTGACACGATTTAAAGAAACACTGCACCGTGTTATTTGACTCTTGAGATCAAATATTGAGAACTTTTTAAAATAACTATTTATTTAATTGGCATTAAATAAATGTTTAAGTGGCATTGTTGTTTTTAGAACAGGCTTCCTGCTTCCTGAAACTTTTCAAGCACATTAAAAGAGTTCTAGATCTTCTTTTGGTTTTCTATTTCTGGACATGGTTTAGACCTTGATTTTTCTTTTGTTATTTTGTGCTTCTGTTTCTTTCACTGTTTTTCAGTTTTCATCTTCGTTTCATCTCTTATACTTCTGGAAGTCACATTTTTTAATTACTTTTTTTGCTTTTGAGGTTGTGGTTGGTCCAGTGGGGGCGGGGGGGTGGATGCCCCAGGCAGCGGCTTTCAGGGGGCGGCAAAATGTCCCCACCGCTTTGGCCTCCCTCTGCCTGGGCTTAGGAAGCAGGACTTCCCAGGCAGAAGGCGGCCCTTTTGCTGCGCCGGCGGTCAGGCTACCCCCTCTTTGCCTCCCGCTGGCTGTGGCTGCCCTTGCTCTGCCTCCTCCATCACTGACCCCTGACGAGCGCCCCCCCGCGCGCGCGCTTCTCACCTACGCCCATCCACCCACCCACCCAGCTAGCCATCGGGGGCTCTCCGCCACCTACCCCTGATGAGCGCCCCGCATACGCACGCGCGCTGCTCACCTTCGCCCGCCTACCCACCCACCCAGCTAGCCATCAGACAGCTAGCTGAGTGGGCGGGCGGAGGTGAGCAGTGCGCGCGTGCGCGTGACGCTCATCAGGGGTAGGTGGCGGAGAGCCCCTGACAGCTAGCTGGGTGGGTGGGTGGGCGGAGTTGAGCAGCGCGCGTGCGTGCGTGCGGGGCGCTCGTCAGGGGTAGGTGGCGGAGGAGGCAGAGCAAGGGCAGCCACGGCCGGCGGGAGGTAAAGAGGGGGCAGCCTGGCCGCCAGTGCAGCAAAAGGGCCGCCTTCTGCCTGGGTCCTGTGGGGGGGGGCAGCGGCAAGCTGGGGGGGGAGCGAGTTTGTTCTTCGCCCCAGGCGGCTGAAGTCTGCGCGACGCCACTGGGTTGGTCATATCTCTGTCAGTTCAGAGCTGTCTGACTGTGTAGCTCCTGGTTCCTTCATGAGAATACAGCCAAACCATTTTGTTGACCAATTTCCATGCTTTTTTTCCCTTTTCACTTCCTGGATATTCTTTAATTTGAAGCCAGTTTTCAAGAGTTCTGCAGAACTTGAAGTTGGCACTTGGTGATATTTTGGTCATCTCACAAAATTATTGTTCCCTCATTTTGGATTTTGTGCACAGACCACAATATTATATTTCCTTTTATGCTTTTGTTTTTTGTAGTTTCACAGTCAAATCAATATGTAATGCTGCAATAAAACTAGGTATTAAGCATGCTTTCCAAGAAATAAACCGAAGTCTTTTGAATTTGTTCTGGAGAAAAATAAGCTTCAGATCCAACTTGGTAAAGTGTTATTCTCTTAAAGTGGAGGTTCATAATCTCATTTGGAATTGAGATGGCAGTTCAGATGTGTTGGAGTAAAATAAGGGTGGATCAAATAGCACTGAATACATTTTTCAATTTGTTGCAGCATCTCCGCCAGGTTGGTGTTGTGGGCAAGTTTGTAGAGTTCTTTGGGCCTGGGGTTGCTCAGCTGTCCATTGCAGACCGGGCCACCATTGCTAACATGTGCCCAGAGTATGGAGCAACTGCGGCCTTTTTCCCGGTTGATGAGGTTAGCATCATGTACCTGGTGCAAACAGGTGAGTGGCTGGAAGACCTCTGAATTCTTGAAATAGGGACAACGGATTTGTTCGTTTTGTGTAGATTTGGACTAGCTAGCTCGTTTAATTTCAGCACAGCTGAACTAGCACAGTGATGGTGAACCTTGGCACTCCAGCTGTTCTTGAACTTCAATTCCCAGAAGCCCTGATCAGCAAGAGTGCTGGCTTAAGCTTTGGGTAACTGAAGGCCAAAAACACCTGGAGTGCCAAGGTTGGCCATCGCTGAGCTAGCATCTGAAACAAAATGGTCCAAGCCAAACCAAGTGTAATCATGGTGTCTAGGGAGTTTTCAGAATTCTGGTTTAAAGCAGTAACCTTTCTAAGATCTGATTCAGATATACAGTAATACCTCAGATAACGACTGCATCAGATAACACTAACATTGGATAACGATGCAAAATTTCTAAATAAATTTTGCATCGGACAACGATCTGTAAGTTTTACCTGATGCAGTCATTCTTAGCAGCAGGGTGGCTGGAAAGCTGAATGGGGTTCTCCGTTCAGCTTCCCAGCCACCCTGTAGCTGTGCAGGCAGGGGTGGGGTGGCAGAAAGCTGACGGGGGGCTCCCCTGTCAGCTTCCCCAGTCACCCTACAGCTGTGGAGGCATGGGGAGGTGGCTAGGGAAGCCAATGGGGAGGCTCCGTCGGCTTCCCAAGCCACCCTGCAGCTGTGGATTGGGTCTTCTGATCTCCCTGGAGCCGGCAGGGAGGGTCAGAGAGCCCGAAATGGATAAAAAAACCAGCTCCAGGGAGGTCGGAAGACCTGATCCAAACTGTTTCCAAAGTTCCCCCACCTCCCTGGAGGCTGCAGCAAGCCAAAATGTGAGGATTCAAATCCCAATGTTCTGGCTTGCTGCAGCTTCTAGGGAAACAGGGCTTTTTTAACATTGTGCCTTTTCTTTCCCCTTGTTTACAAAAAGTTTGATGGGGTATTGGGGGGGGGGGATTCAATGAGTTATTTGGGCATAACTCAGACCCTCTAACTTTGAACTTCACCAGACTTGGAGAGGATTAAGAGGAGAGTCAACAGAAGATTCTCTCTAATTTTGGGCATATCAGAAAACAAAACAAAATAAGATAAAATAAAACAAAATAAAAAACACTGTAGTACTTTAAAGACTAACTGCTATATTTTTATTGTTAGTTTTCGTGGATAAAATCCACTTCTTCAGACAAGGAGTGAAACTTAAACATTTCACTCTTTGTCTGAAGAAGTGGACTTGATCCATGAAAGCTAACAATAAAAATATAGCAGTCTTTAAAGTGCTACAGTGTTTTTTATTTTGTTTTGTTTATTTTATTTTGTTTTCTGATATGCCTGAACCACAGAGTAACACGGCTTCTATTAAAAAAAAATCTCTGATTTTGGTGTGCCTAGCTGTTTTGGGGGGCTGAGTTCTGCCCTTGCCCCAAACCATTCATCGAATTTTCCTAAAACTAGCTGATGGTTGCCTAAGACTTTTGCAAGGTACTGTATTTTTTTGAATACTATCAGTCTACATTTTTTGACCTGATAAGCATTTTGTACTAGGATGGTCTTAGTGTGCACATTTGTTTCCAATACTTTGTATTATGTACAATTTTGAGACCCCCCCCCCCCAGAATAATACATATTGTCCTAAATAGTATGATTCTGTAAAATACTGTCCTTGATATTGTAGCTTGATTGAGTAGTCATTTCTGTTTTTCCTCAGGCCGTGATGCAGAAAAAATTAAGTATATAAGAAAATATCTTGAAGCTTCAGGAATGTTCAGAGATTTCAGTAACTCGGGTCAGGATCCCAATTTTACCCAGGTGGGTTTTCCTAATTTTTCATCCTCTTCTGCTCTTGCAGCTTTTGACATCCCTGTCACTAGTAATAATTGAAGAAAGGAGGGGTTCTTCAAATAGTAAGAACTATCTATGTCAATCATGTGTTTACTAGTTTGAGGAGAAAATATCATGCATTGAATGGAATGCTCTAAGTCGGGTTGCCCAGACTTTATGGGCTGGGTGCCTGACCATGCCTCCAGATCAGCTGAGCTGGCCAGACCATGCCCCCAGGACAGGGCATGTTTGCACATGTGCATCCATGTTCACTTCCTGGTTCGGTGCGGACTCTTCTGCACATGCACGAAAGCATCCATATTCACTTCCTGGTTCAATGCAGACTCTTGTGCGCATGCGCAGAAGCGTTCATATTCACTTCCTGGTTTAGTGCAGACACTTTTGTGCATGCACAAGCACGTCCGTGCCAAATGAGGAAGTGAATATGGACACTTCTGTGCATGCAATCGTGTGCGCCAAACCAGGAAGTGAATACAGACACATCCGCACATGCATAGAAGCATCTGTGTTCACTTCCTGGTTTGGCGAGGGCATCGTGGTCCTGATGAAATGGCTTTGGGGGCCATAGCCAGCCCACAGGCCATAGTTGGGCATGCCTGCTCTAAGTGGTTAACTGTGTCCATTTGGGACATTATGTTTTATGAATTATCTCTTTCATTTGTTTTCTCATCTCTCTTTGAAGTAGATTGTGGAGTTGGATCTGCAAACTGTTGTACCATGCTGCAGCGGCCCTAAAAGGCCACAGGACAAGGTTGCAGTTTCTGATATGAAAAAGGATTTTGAGACCTGTTTGGGGGCTAAGGTAATGGCACTTTTTTTGGCAATTAAGGGTGCAATTTGATGGCCAGATAATCCCAGCCTTGACTCATGTACCTCATGCTAAATAGGGTCATGGAGCTGTGGCCTATCATTTGGAGCAATCCTTACATCCACATATTTCTCCATCCCAGCTCCTGCCAAGCTAGCAGTTCGGAAGCACAAAATTGCAAGTAAATAAATAGGTACCACTTCAGTGGTAAGGTAAACAGCTTTCTGTGCATGCATGCCATATGTCCACGGAAACATCTTCAGACGTAGATAGGGCTGGCTCTTTGACTGTAAGCAGAAATGAGTACTGAACCCTAGAATTGGATGCAACTGGCTTTCAAGGAAGGGTGACCTTTACCTATAGTTTCTGCAAAGCAAGTGCTACAGAGTTTGATGCAGTATGTCCTGCATATGGAGACAGGGGACATGTGACATTGAGATGATTTTGATCCACTGTACTCATTATCACTGATTGTTGGCCAGAGCTGATAGGAGATGGTTTCTAACAATCTCTGAAGAGCCAAAGTGTCCACACTCGTCATCTGGCTTGTCAGGAGGAGGAAGATGCAGTAGATATAGGTTTCTGCTGTTTTAGCATAGCTTGTATGTGTCCTTGGATCATATACCGTATTACCCTATTGACCCCAGGGCCTTTCATCCCTGTTTTGCTACTGTCCATTGCCACTGAGTTACTAGCAGTAGTTTCTGTTCCACAAAGCTGAAGTCACAGAGCCTTCTTCCTCTTCCTTTCCTGTTGCTTCAAGAAGGAAAAGAGATCCTGTTCCCTGCAGCAGTGTTCCTCAACATTTGGCTTTTGAACTTGAATTCCCAGAAACCTAAGCCAATTCCCCAGAGCACTGATCAGCCAATGTACTGACTTAGGCTTCTGGGAATTGAAGTCCAAAAGCTAAAGGTTGAAGAACACTGCCCTACTGGGCTGTTTTCTTCTAGAAATGTACTAGGATAAGTTTCTGGCCAGGGGAGGTTCAGTGGTCCTCCATTGCTCTAGGAAGTTATCCCAGTGGTGTAGGGTGGGGGGCAGCCCCGGGCGGCACATTTTGGGCTATGGGTGTTCAAATAATTTGTTTCCTTGCTTCCTCTTTTCCTGTATAGCAAGGGTTTAAAGGTTTCCAGATTGCCCCTGAATGTCATGGGAAGCAGGCAAAATTTGTTTACAATGACCAAGAGTTTGAACTTACACATGGGTCAGTTGTAATTGCTGCCATCACCAGCTGTACCAACACAAGTAATCCTTCTGTTATGTTAGGAGCTGGTAAGTATCTAATCATCTTCCACCCAATTTCACTATACTTGTGCATTGTTCTACTGTAGTTTTTTTATTATTATTATTCTGAGCCTGGGAAAGCACAGCTGAGAGATCTTTGATAGGACTGCTGATTTATCATCACCTTCTCACTTGTACGATTACATGTCTAAACAGAACAGACTTAAGTAACTACAATAATTACAAAGTAGACCGCAAAATACATTGAATTAAGAAGATTTAAAAAAAGAAGTCTTCTCAAATGTTTCTGTAAAGAGCAAAGTTTTGATTTGCTTCCTAAAGGAAAGGAGGAGTGAAACCTTGTAGATTTAATGTTCATTTCAAAATTCCACCTGAGACCTAAGTGAGGCGATACTGCAGCCAATAAGACTAGGTCAGGAAGTACAAAGGATGCTTTTCAAGTGTAGGGGTGGTGGTGGGAATTTCTCCCTGTATCAGCTAATGCTTGTAGCTGTGCTGTGTGATATTTGCAGGTTTGCTTGCGAAGAAAGCGGTGGAAGCGGGCCTGATTGTGAAGCCATACATTAAAACTAGCTTGTCACCAGGAAGTGGAGTAGTCACATATTATCTGAAAGAGAGTGGTGTGATGCCTTACCTAGCTCAACTAGGGTAAGATGTTTCATTCCCCACCCCCACCCCCTGAGTTCAAGGAAGACTCCTCTGATTGCATTTTAGTGCTGAATGTTTGCATCTTGGTTTAAGAGCATGTTCTTAAATCCTAACTTTTTCTCATTCTGTCTTTCTCTCTTAAATAGACACAGACATGCACAATAATCTAAATACATACTCTCTTTAATAGGAATTGTTTCTTTGACACAGTGGCTGCAGCTAGAAAATAAGTGAACTTGCAGCAAGAAACAATAAATATCATATGGCAGCTACAAGTTTCAGGTTACATATTTCTATATGACCTGGAGCAGTGGTTCCCAATCTTTTTTTTTTGCCATGCCCCTCCTAAGTGCCTCTAAAATTCTGATTCCCCACCCCCAGTGACATAATTCCTATTATTCAAAAATCAAACTATTCATGTGGAGGAAGCCTAAAAGGCCATTAACAATAAATAACTTGTTCTTGAATTGCCTGCCTCCTTAAAAATCAAATTGCTCCCCTGTGGGGCATGTGCCCCACAGAACCATAGACTTAGAGGGAATGTATGAACCTTCAGAAATTGGTGGAGAACAATCCCATCATTTGTTTCTGTTTACTATGTTGACCATGGTTGATTGACATTGTAGTCTAGCACATTGGTTCCCAACATGGGGCCCATGCCCCACAGGGGACTGCCATTCCCAGAAGCCTAAGTCAGTACATTGGCTGATCAGTGCTTTGGGAAATTAATGTAGGCTTTTGAGAGTTGGAAGTCCAAAAGCCAAAGGTTAGGAAACACTGGTCTAGCAAGATCTTTCCGTAGTTTTATGTAAGACTAGTTCAGGTGTTCGGCTGTATGGCATAGGGATGTGTGTCAGCTCATTGTGTATATCTGTATATGTATATATGCCTGTATAAACACATGCTGATTAAAATCCTGTTGCTTTGTTACACAAGAGGTGGAATATTCTGCAATTCCTAGCTGGCAATTAACAAGTCCCTAATGGGATTCTTGAGCACATACCAAGCCAGGAGGCACACAGCCCCTCTCTAAGAATCCTGTTGCTGAAAACAACTGAATGTTCTTTCTTTTGTGTGTAACAAAGCAATAGGATTTCAGCTCTTAATGACTAGAGTTGCAGATGGATCTTTCGTCACAAAAATGGCAGATCTGATTGTACATGTCTGTACCATGCTGTCCCACGATAGGGAGATTGCATGATTAATATTTCTCTCCAGTACATTTGATGGGGGGGGGGGGAACATTTCTCCCAATCCTTACAAAGCTAGCCTAACAGAAAGAAACCCAGACTAGGCTAGAAAACTGTTTTATTGATTCAGTTAGGTTTCTCTCCAACTGCAACCTCAAATCATTGAGTCCCAAGTTGGATTTTGAGTTACCCTCTCATTTGTCTCTTATGTGATTTAAACCTGAGTGTGTCTTGTATGTAGGATTTTTGACAGAAGAAAAATTGGAGATAATCAAAATGAGAGGCTGAGTCCCTGAATGTAGAAAAATATATAAGGTGCACTTTATTTCAACTTTAAAATACCCAACATGATTCAGCTCTCAACCTTCTTCTGGGGCTATACATTTAAAAGAAAACAAATAATTCTTACTGTCACATTTTGTGCTTGGAACATCAATGTGCATATAAAATTTAAACCTACTCTCATAATTATGCAAACACTGCCATATACATAAATATTCTTCTACTTTTTTCAGTGTAAATTTCATAACGTAGACTTATTTCGTTTACGGTTAATACACCAACATATATTGCTTATAAAATTGTATACATAGTGTAGGTGTTATTAATAGGGATCTCTTTGCATTTATGAGGTATGTCACTAGCTCCTGACACATCCAGAGCAGGGGCTCTATATAGAGAATTGCATAGATCGATGTGGTAGGAGGTCATTTTGATAATATCTAAACAGTCAGCTTGCATAAGCATAGGGAAGCTGTGACATGGTTAGAACACGGGTATGGCTAGAGCAAAAGAAGGAAATCTATCTTTTCATTAAGTCCTGTAGGAGCTAGTATGACTAATCTTATTATTCAGTCTATTTCTTTTCTTTTATCATATTTTGTTGGAACAACATCTAAGAGCCAAAATAGTAAATCTTTTTCTGAATGCTTATGTTCCAAATAATGATTGACTAGGAGGGTAACTAATTTCTTATTCCATTTTTTACTAAGGTGTTCATCTTTTTTGTTGTTGTCTTAAGAGGTTGAGATGCCTTTCATATATAACATTTATTGGAAAAGCATCTGGTGACATAGATCACTCCACCTGCATTACAGAGGATAAATTTCTTTAGAGTGTGTATTTTAGAGAGTAAAGTCTTTAAACCGCTCAAGACACAAAAGTTGGAATAAACTGCATCTTATATATTTTTCTAACTCCTGGGACTTAGCCTCTCACTTTGATTATCTGCTTTGTTGAATGTACAGTCATACCTCGTATAACGAATTTAATTCGTTCTGCAAGGTTGCTCGGTATGCGAAAAATTCGCTATGTGAGTCTGACTCGCATAACGAATTTTTCGCTATGCGAGTCGGACTTTCCCTATGGAAAAACTTGCATAACGAGCATTTCTATGGGAAAAACTCGCATAGTGAAAAAATTCGTTATGCGAGTTTTCCCCATAGAAACACTCGTTATGCGAGTTTTTCCATAGGGAAAAGTCCAACTCGCATAGCGAAAAATTCATTATGCAAGTCAGACTACTTAGCGAAAAACTTGCTCGTTATACACGTTTTTCACTAAGTGAAATGCTCGTTATGCGAAGTTTGACTGTACTAGTTCCTTTTGCTATTGTTCAAAGAACTATTGTTTGTTCAAACTATTGTTCAAAGAACTATTATTTGAACTATTGTTCAAAGAACACAGAATATTCAAATTTAATGTCCTCTTGTTTCATTTTCTAGGGTTGCAATACACTACAAAGACCCCTCACCTATGAAAATAATCTTTTGGCTATAGGGGAAAACAGGCTTTGTATAGCAGCATAAACAATACTGTTCTGCTTTTAGCAAGCAGTATATTTTGCAATTGTGTGGCTCTTCTTTTGTTTCACAGAAATTCCCTGATGAATGTAATTTGTTTCATATTTCCCCACAGATTTGATGTGGTTGGTTATGGATGTATGACCTGCATTGGCAACAGCGGACCTTTACCAGAGTCTGTTGTTGAAGCCATTACACAGGTATTAATTTCACATCTTCTGAGCTGTGTTTTACTACAAGTTAAAACCAAATACAAAACATGGTTTAAGTTGAAAATGGCTGAAATAAAAGACCTACTCGCGGTTTGTGACTATAGGATTCATGCCAGTGTAGGGAACATGTGCTCTTGGACTACAACTCTTGTCAGCCCTAGCCAGCATGGCTTGTGCTTGTGGGTGATGGGATCTGTTATCCAGCAACATCCAGGAAGGAGACAGATTGTCTAGAATAATTGATTCAGAAGTAGAGAAGCAGCCAAGTGTATACACTGGTACTTTGCTTAAAGAGCATAATCTGTTCCACAGGATTGCTCTTTAAGCGAGTTTGCTCTTTAAGCAAAACACCATTTTAAGTGACTGATTGTGACTTCTGGCAGGGGAGATTGTGAACCCCAATTTAGTTCCAGACCCAAGTGCTGCACAACAGAGTGATCTCCTGTCTCTGTCCCAGGTCCTGCCAACCTAGCTGTTTGAAAAGTACCACTTTGGTGGGAAAGGTAACCGAGTTCTGTGCGCTCGTTTCTAGCCATGCCTGCCACATGACCATGGAAACATCTGCAGATGCAGACAGCGCTGGCTCTTTGGTTATAAACAAAGAGGAGCACTGCATGCTAGAGTAGGATACGACTGGCTTTGAGCAAGGGTGACCTATAATTTACGCAATACACTGTTAAGAATAAAATGGGGAAAGGGGTGTTCCATCTGTAAGCAAGGCTTGTGAATAATGTCTAATGCACAACCTGCCTTAGTAAGGCTGTGGTATGAACCCTATGGAGAAGCAGTTGTGCAGCTGAAAATTACCCAGAGAAATGTTGTGTATTTTGATTTTAGAAGCAGACACTTTGAAATCTGCCCAGGAATTGCAGTTAGAAAGGACTCTGTATATTGACAAAATCTTCAGGTCAATAACTGCAGAGGACGCAGTACAGATGTCAGGTGGTAAGGTGGTTGTAATGTCAGAGTGTTTCTGTAGTTGGAATGAAGACAGACCTGCACAGCCTGTGATCCGCCAAACTAGGGGCAGCTGCATCTGCAGGAATAGGTGGGTCTTCAGCAGGAACTTGCTAAAAGAGCCTGTTTCTGCTGCTGCATGCTAGGACTGTCACGGAAATTGGCAGTTGCAGCGGAAGCCACAAATGCATAGTTGGGTGGGCTTCATTCAGCTGCAGTGACCAGAATTTGCACAAATGCATAGTGAACATGGTCGCCCTTGCTTGAAAGCCAGTCATATCCGACTCTAGGATTCAGTGTCCATTTCCATTTACAGCCAAAGAGCCAGGTCTGTCTGTGTCTGCAGATATGACAGGCATGACCTGACACCGGAGTGCAAGTAATGCTGTTTACCTTCCCACCAAAGTAGTCACTATTTATCTACTTGCAATGTCTTGCTTTCGAACTGCTAGTTTGGCAAGAGCTAAGAGAGAGATGGAAGCTTATGACATAGTGCAGGACTTGGGTCTCGAACTGCCAACTTGCCAGCCTTCCAGCCGTCAAGTTCGGCATCTTAACCACTAAGCCACTGCAACATAAATTATATTGCAGTCTGAATAAGATACGATTTCATATTGACTTTTTTAGTGCCTATCATGATGGGTACAACAGTGATCCAACATGAATGTCCTTCAATGGTTGGGTGTCTCAAGTTGTGTCAGATACTGAGCTGGGGTGACAATGGATCTTCAGGATTCTGGAGCCAAAAAAGTTGAAACTCTGGCTAGGTCATTTTGCCTCTCCGTGTCCAATATTCAAGGTCAAATAGTGAAGATGAAGCTAAAGTACTTTGGACTTCAAATGAGAAGAGAGGATTCACTTGAGAAAGCCTTGATGCTGGGAAGGGTGGAGGGCAAAAGAAGAAGGGGGCGGCCAAAAATGAGATGGCTAGATGGTATTGTAGACACAATGGGCACAGAGCTGAGTGAGTTCAGGAGGATGGTGGAGGACAGGAGTGCCTGGCAAACAGTGGTCTATGGGGTCACAAAGGGTCAGAATCGATTGTGTGACTGAACAACAACAACAACAAAATGACAGGTTCAGAGAAGCAGAGATTCTGCAGTCTGCAACTCAGAACTTGCCACAAGATGCCTTGTGATTCACACAGTCAAATGAGTCCCTGGAACCTTTCTTGTCTGTATTTTTTATGAAGAATGAATGAATAACTTCCAGCATTTATTTTCCTAAAGGAAAATAGTGTATGCATCTCAGGGATGCTCTTTCTCTTACTGTTGAGGTCTGCCAAGTCAATGCAATTGCCAGCATGTTTTGGTGTATAGTATGTGTGTGTTATCCTTTAACCTTTCCCCTTCCACAGGGTGACCTCATAGCTGTGGGCATCCTCTCTGGGAATAGAAACTTTGAGGGCCGTGTCCATCCAAACACTCGTGCGAATTACCTGGCTTCCCCTCCGTTGGTTATAGCCTATGCTATTGCTGGTACTGTAAGGATCGACTTTGAGAAGGAACCACTAGGTGAGGGATTGCTTTAAAAAATCTCTTTCTTTCTGAAAACCAGAAGGCAGAGGGCCAGTGCCCAGTTGGAAAAGATTGCTATGTTTAGTTTGTGGCCAAATCTGATACAAAATTGATAAAACTTGCTTACTTTAGCCCAGGAGTTCCCAACCTTTTCAAGACAGGGGCTGGGTCAAACTCTCTCAGTCAGCTTTGAGGGCCTGAGGGCCATTTTGTCCTGCCTGTACTATGGGGTGGCCATTTTGTCCCAACAGCTTCAAAGGTACAGCCATTTTGTTTCTCTAATTCCCTTAGGGGGGAACATGAAATGTCTGAATCTGGCCCATAGGCCTTAGGGTTGGGAACCCCTGCTCTGGCCATAGTTTCCAGATATTGATCAGGCTCATTAAAAAAAATTAGAATGTTGTCTTTGTCACGCTTTAAAGCCCATATACAGTAATACCTCAGATAACGCTAAGACTTGGTTCCACAAGTCTTGGTGTTACCCGTTTTTAAGTGTTATCCGATCCATGTTAAAATCCTATGGGATGGATCGGATAACATTAAAGCTCCATAGAGATACATTGTAACCGCACAGGCTTTAGCGGTTGTTCTCCGATCCATCCCATAGGACCTTAACGTTATTCAATCCAATTCTCCTCCCCAGATTACTTAACGTTATGCGATTTTAGCATTATCCAAGGTAAGCGTTATCCGAGGTATTATTGTACTCTGAATTTATTTCAGGTACAAACGCACAAGGAAAGAAGATCTTTCTAAATGATATTTGGCCCGCGAGAGATGAGATCCAGGCTGTCGAGCGCCAGTATGTCATCCCAGGGATGTTTAAAGAAGTCTACCAAAAAATAGAGGTAAAGCTTTGCATAAAACTTCCATTATCTTTCTGCTTTTCATGTCCTTGGAGAACATTATTTTTTTCTTTATGAAACATTCTGCTAATTTTAATTGACACCTATAGAACAAGTATACAGAATCATAGGAGGCTGAAAGAAACTTGAGTAATCATTTTAGCCCAACCCTATGCCAGGGCGCAAATCTGCTGGCAATGTATCCCTGGTAAGTGGCCATCCAGCCTATACTTGAAAAATATGTTTGGCTGTTTTTGAGCCCATCTGTTCCACTCAAACTGGGAAGCCCATCTGCTGCCTCCCCTCTCAGGATCTCAGGAAATTTTGGTTGATGCTGACCAGTTCCCCTTAGGATTTTCTTGGACATAAGTTGCCATCACATTTCCATTTTCTCCAAAGTGAAGCTATGAGTTCCTCTTTAGATGCAAGGATGCCTTCTGTATTTTAGAATATAGGCATAGAAGGAGCCTTTCACAAAGAGAAAGAGCATTGTGAGTACCCATGAGCATCCCTTGTGCAGTGGCATTCAGTGGCTAATTCTTCCTATCCAGAAGCATTGCACATGTTTCGGTTACAGCTTTGAAAGCTTGTATGCCTTGTGGCCTTGAAGATGTGCTTTGAAGTGTATAGATATTGCCTGATGAATTGTGAGAAAATGATGGGGATCCTGTTCTAGTCAAGTGACCCAAGGTTATTCCTGCTCCTTATGCCGTTCTTCACTATTAGCCATTTTAAAATAAATCCCAAGATAACAAAGCATATAGAATTTTTTGCAAAAGAAGACTGTGGGTCACAGAAACCAGGTTTTGACTTTTACTGGATTTTATGTTATTTGTTTATTGTGGACTCCCGACTTACTTTGTACCTTCCAAACTAAGTGGCACAGTTAGCAGACAGAAAAATGGGTCTTGATGCCAACTGAATGTTTTTGCTGCATCTATTTCTTACGAACCAGCCATTTTTGTTTATGTGCTGGAAATGCAGTTTGATTGTTTGCCTTGCAGGCATGCCCCGGGGGAGTGTTCCAATTGTACTGTATGCTCTGTTGAAAGTAGCTTCATGTGCAACATAGAGCCTTCTCAACAGTTCTGAGAAAGAAGTATTGTAAGGTGATGTACAGTACTCTTACATTTTCTACTTCTCCCCCCACAGACAGTGAACAAATCTTGGAATGATTTAGATGTACCATCAGAAAAGTTATATGCTTGGGATCCAAAATCAACATATATTAAATCTCCTCCATTTTTTGAAAACCTGGTAAGTATGTTTTGCTTTACTCCTTGTCCTTTTCAGCTTTGAAACTGATGCTTTAAAAAATGATTTATATTTGTACGGTGCTTTTTCAGACTTTGGAACTTCAGTCCCCTAAATCCATAGTTGATGCCTACGTCCTGCTCAATCTCGGTGATTCTGTAACCACTGACCATATATCTCCTGCTGGGAACATAGCCAGGAATAGCCCAGCGGCTCGTTATTTAACCAGTAGAGGGTGAGTCAAAAAGGACACTGGAAGTATTTGTGTGTGTGTGTGGGGGGGAGGTTTGGCCAACATTGTAGGGCAAAGATTCTCAACTTGTGGCCAATGGGGTGGATACGGCCCACAGCACCATTTCATGAGGCACCACGTCCACCACACCAGGAAGTGCCATGTGATGGAGGAAGGGCAAAATGGCCATCTAGCTATCCGAGGGAGTGTGACCCAGCCCCCGGATTTAAAAGGTTGAGAACTCGTGCTGTAGGGGGTGGCATTCTTTTGTTCAGTCGATTGTTCAGTTTGTTGCTTCTCATGTCAATAACATTAGCTCTCGTATAAAAAGCTTTAGAGTAGCTTAGCCAGATTGCTTAAAGAACTAAGGAAGAGAATGACCTTTGACATCCTCTGAACAAATTTTATTTATTTATTTACAGACAAACCCCGCATAAAGAGCGTTTCGCTTAAAGAGTAACTCGCTTAAAGAGCAGCATTTTCTCTGAATGTTCGCTTCGCTTAACAAATAAAACCAACCAAACACTCGCTTAACAAATAAATCGGGGTTCGCAATCCCCCCCCCACACACACACACAATTGGTCGCTTGCAATGGTGTTTCACTTAAAGAGCAAACTCGCTTAAAGAGCAATCCTGTGGAACGCATTGTGCTCTTTAAGCGAGGTATAACTGTATTTTTATTTCATTTGTACCCCACCCTCCTCCGAAGACTCAGGGCGGCTTTACAACTAAAAACAATTAAAATACATACATAAAAATTCAAATTCAAATATGAGACTCAGGTCTGCCAGCTCAGATCCAGGAAGAGCTTTATGGGAAGAACAAGCACTCTTGAAGGTATGCAAGAGCAAAACCCAATTAGAAGATGGAGGAAGGAGCTCACTAGGAAAAGAACATGTAAGGATATGCCTGTGGAAGTTGGCCTTTCCTACATGACCTAGCAGACTCTGAATAGGCTGGGTGTCGGAGCCCCTCAATCCAAAACCAACATGCTAAAGTCGGGGCTACTGGTGACAACGGCATGTGCTGTGAATGTGGAGAGATACAGAATCTGGCTCAGTTACTGCCAGACATATGCACCAAATGAGAACTTAAGTTTGGCCAACAATAAAGCCAAGAAAGTCCAGGGTTTGAAAGAAGAAGAAAACCAGAGGACTCATATTTTTTTTTGTTAGTGTCATCTTTTCTGGCAACATTTCTGTTCCTAGGTCAATCTCTTCACAACATTTTGTATTGTATTGTATTGTATTTTCAACTTATATGCCGCCCCACTCGCATAGCGACTCTGGGCGGCTTACAGAAGAAACAGTTACAGTACATAGCACATTCATAGTATAAAAACAGTTACAAATATTACAAATATAACATATACAGTATATATATCTCCAATAACAATTGCAATTACAAAACATCAGGACATCAAGATGCAGTACTACAATAAATCAATAATAAAATAAAATACAGTGCAACAAGACAAAAATGAAATAAAAATAAATATAACACAATATACTCTGGCTACAGTCCATAATCAATATTCAGTACCTAATGGCCAATGGCAGCATCCCGCTGCAGGGGCTTTTGTAGCCCGGCGTGGGGGCGAGGCTCGGGAGCGCCGGCAGGTGAAGCGAATCCAGGCGCTCCTGGCCAGAGTCATCCTCGCCCAGTTGGTCCGGCATCCGGGTGGCGGGGAAGCGTCCCGCTGCAGGGGCTTTTGTAGCCTGGCATGGGGGCGAGGCTCGGGAGCGCCGGCAGGTGAAACGAATCCGGGCGCTCCCGGCCAGAGTCCTCCTCGCCCAGTTGGTCCGGCATCCGGGTGGTGGGGAAGCGTCCCGCTGCAGGGGCTTTTGTAGCCTGGCGTGGGGGCGAGGCTTGGGAGCGCCGGCAGGTGAAACGAATCCGGGCGCTCCCGGCCAGAGTCCTCCTCGCCCAGTTGGTCCGGCATCCGGGTGGCGGGGAAGCGTCCCGCTGCAGGGGCTTTTGTAGCCCGGCATGGGGGCGAGGCTTGGGAGCGCCGGCAGGTGAAACGAATCCGGGCGCTCCCGGCCAGAGTCCTCCTCACCCAGTTGGTCCGGCATCCAGGTGGCGGGGAAGCGTCCCGCTGCAGAGGCTTTTGTAGCCCGGCGTGGGGGCGAGGCTTGTGGATTTTGTGGATTCCATTTTATGACCCTACAAAATGCAAGCTATGAGATATTTTTTCCCACATTGTTCCTTTGCTGCCTTTATTTGAACCCCTATATGAAAGAAAATTCTGAGTCAGTCCAACACATGCTCACCATTTGTGAGCTTCTTAATATGCTCTAGGAAAAGATATTTCATTGCTGTCACTTTTTAGACCTGCCCATCCCTGCCATTGAAGTTTTCTTTCTCAAAAGAATATATTACTATTTTCATTTTGTGGTGAAGCAAATCAGTGATTGTCTTAGCAGTTTGGCACATTATTTCCAGAAGCTGAAGACAGAGGTGTATTTTAAAGCCAGAAAGAACAACTGGATAAAGCTTTGATTCTAGGATGAAGCAAGACTTAACAAATAAAAGCTGTTTTTGTCTCCTTTTAGTTAAATCAGGGGTTCCCAACCTTTCCAAGCCGGGGTCACACACACTCAGTCAGCTTCAAGGGCTGGACAGCCATTTTGCCCTGCCTGCACAATGGGGGTGGCCATTTTGTCCCTACAGCTTCATAAGAGATGGCTATTTTGTGCCCTTGGGGGGGGCCTACATCCGACCCATGGCCCTTAGGTTGGGAACCCCTCAGTTAAATGAAGAGGCTTATAGTTTTTGAAACTGAGATCTGCTTCTTATTTGTCTTGATAGTCTAACCCCACGAGAGTTCAATTCTTACGGGTCACGCCGGGGCAATGATGCTGTCATGGCCAGAGGCACCTTTGCAAATATACGCTTATTCAACAAGTTTCTCAACAAGCAGGCCCCCCAAACCATCCATTTCCCATCTGGAGAAACTGTGAGTATTTTCCCTTTCTGTGGGTGACTACACCATTCAAAAACTTGGGATTTGGTTTTCTTATACCATAGGTGGAAGTGAAGGGACTTTCTGCTACCTGTATGACACGGACATTGAATTGAATTCATCTATGGATTTTATTTTCATCTAGAGCAGCTATTTTGCTGTGCCATTGGCAGTCTTCTGCTCTTTTCATGTCTTTTCACTCAGAAGGTAGTAGGTAAACCATGTTTCCCTCTCTGCCTGCTTTCTCAACCAGTATGAAAATTGACAGTGCAGCAGCAATAGCACATCCATCTCTCACATATATACATTTAAAAGTGGTTTTACTTTAAAATATGATGTGTGGGTCACAGACACATTATTTTAAAGCAGATTTAGATTTGCCCTCCTTGATGCCTCCTAGAAGCATGAATATACTGTTTTGTGCCACTGGATGATGGGCAATAATTTGGTAGTGTCGAATAGGGGTTCCTAACCTACATCCTGAGGGCCAGATTTGGCCCACACTGCCAAATCATCCAGCCCTCACCGCTCCCAGAAGTTGAAATAAAACATGTTTACGACAGCTACGGGTCATTTACAGCAACATTTTGTGCATGCATGGGTGCATTTTACTTCCGCTTCCGGGTGGAAGGAACCATGTGACTGGCCCACAGCCTGAAAAGGTTGGGACCCCCTGATCTAGAAGCTGAACAATTTAGTTTCTCCCTGTATGTTTTATAGGGGTGGGTAGAGTTTGCACTGAGACATTGCTTTCAGCACTTAACCTTACACTTAAAGAGCTAACGTGGATGGAGACTGGGATTGAGTGTCTCTCTTGCAGGGATACCAGAGAATAAACAATACAAAAAGACAAAAAATATTGTAGAAAGCTAACATTAAAATTTAGCAGTTAGTCTTTTTCCTTTGTTTACTCTCTGTTGTAGTGGTTTCTCAAGTATATACCCAAGCCTCTAGGCTTCAACTTCATGATCAACAAAGAGAATCAAGCTACAAAACTCCAAGTCTCCCTCCCTCCAGGCAGAAAGCTGCCCTTTGAAAAAGATTCCTGAATGGTTTTTCTCTTCTGTGAAAGTGGTCTCACTAAGAGTTGATGAGGCCAGTTTATGTGCTAGAGAAGATGCATATGGTTGGTTGGTTGCACCAGGCAGGGGTCCAGAGCTTGAGATGTTCCTTCCCTTGAACTGCCAATCCCAGAATCCCCACCCAAGTGTGGCTTGTGGATTCTGGGAAGAACAACATTGGGAAATAATGTTTCCAAGCTCCGGGTGGAAGCAGAAGCAGCTTTTATCTAAGGAACATATTGCTTCATAGATCTTGCATAATTTACATCCCTTGCATTATGCATTGACAGCTCGATGTTTTTGATGCTTCCGAGAGGTACCAAAAGGAGGGTCATCCACTCATTGTGCTGGCTGGTAAAGAGTATGGCTCCGGAAGCTCCCGCGACTGGGCTGCTAAGGGCCCTTTTCTGCTGGTGAGTTGACAGTTGTATAGGTAGTGGTTTTTCCCATTTGTTCTAGTCAGTAATTGAAGTTGATTGTACATAGATCTGGAAATAACACACTTGACTTTTAAAAACTGCTATTTTGAAATCTCCTAGTACAGTCAAACCTCACATAAAGAGTGCCTTGCTTAAAGAGTAACTCACTTAAAGAGCAGAATTTTCTCTGAATGTTCGCTTCGCTTAAAAATACAACCAACCAAAAACTTGCTTAACAAATAAATCGGGGTTTGCAATCCCCCCCTCCTCCAGCAGTCACAATTGGTCACTTACAATGGTGTTTCACTTAAAGAGCACACTCACTTAAAGAACAATCCTGTGGAACACATTATGCTCTTTAAGCGAGGTACAACTGTAGTTAGTATTCTATTTCGGCATTACTGACCTTTCTGAAATGTTTGTTACCTTAATGGCGATAAGGAACATCAGCCTTAGGACAAGGTTGATCTTGAAATGTAGGGCCAAGCACAGCTACATTTCTTAACAAGACTTTGGGGGTGGGCATTGTCCATTAATTATTGGAAATCCTGTGCCCATTCACAAATAGTACCAGTAACACATCCCATTTTTAGTACCTGAAAAACTAGCTTGAAATGCCTCCTCCTCCTTCCGCATTTGAATCCGAATATTGGCGATCCTCATGGTGATCAGCTATGAAGACTGTCCTGGGAATATAATGCAGTAGCCTCTCATCTGCCTTCCACATCACAGTGTGACCCCCATACCACCGATCCATTTCTGTGAGTCACTTTCTGGTAAAGGGTATTTCCAAGAAGAAACAGAATGGTTCCGCACTAAAATTAGCACGAGTTCTGCTTTTGATGTCGGCTTTATGAAAAATGGCATTCTGTTACTGCCAAAGAATAAAAGGCAGGGGGAAATGTTTTTCCCAGAATCAAAAGGGAGAAATTCGTATGACTTGGTTTGGTAGTTGATAATCACTTTGTGGTTTAATACATTGGTTATGATTTTCTGAAAAGTTATGGTGCACACATTTGAAATTTTACAGATTAGTTCTTAAGAAACGAGCCAGCTTTTTGGTTTGGTACCAGCCTAATTCTCCCTGTTGTTCCAGCATAATTATCCAGTTATGTACCAATTTAGTTATCTAGCATACCATTTCATTATTATTCACTTGTATCTAATCAGATAATGGGATTCATGTTGAGTTTTCCAGTGCCCCTTTTAAAAAAAAAACCTATACTTTGTATGCCTTTTTTTTATATAAATGCAAAATCTTCCATGTTTTTTCATGTGTTTGAGAGCTGCTTTTTTGGGCAGAAAGCGTAGCCATTTCTTTGTAATTTTATTTTGTGAGCACATGTTGCAATTTACACATTTGTCTGAACAGGATGTTTGCCTAATACTTGTGACTGTTTATGATGGTTTCCCCCCTCAGGGCATTAGGGCGGTCCTTGCCGAGAGCTATGAGCGGATTCATCGCAGTAACCTGGTGGGAATGGGTGTGATTCCTCTGCAGTATTTGCCTGGTGAAAATGCCGAGAGTCTTGGGCTGACGGGGCAGGAACGTTACACAATCACCATTCCTAAGGACCTGGTGCCCAGAATGACTGTCCAGATCAAGGCAAGTGATTCCACATGGTGGTGTTGCAGCAACGTATTATAGCAAAGTAAAAGATAGGGTTGGGACTGCAGTGTCTTAGTAGTTAAATCGCTGAACTTGACGACAGGAAGGTCAGCGCGTCAGCTGTTCAAGACACGAGTACTACACAACAGTGAGCTCCTGCCTGTCCTTGCTCCTGCCAACCCAAAGAGCAAACTCGCTTAAAGAGATGTAGTTTATTAAGTGAGTTTTTGTTGATTTTAGTTGTTAAGCAAGGCGACCATTCAAAGAAAATTCTGCTCTTTAAGAGAGTTAAATCTCTAAACGAGGTGCTCTTTATGCGAGGGTTTACTTTGTGTGTGTGTGAGTGCGCGCGCATACACACACACACACACACACACACACACACACACACACACTCTAAAGGGTACTTTGAAATTGTTCACTGTGTTTTAGCTACTTTAGAAAGTTTTCAACAGAAATTATGGTTTGGGTTTGTGGGAGGGGTTTGCCTCTTTTTTAACCTCTGGAATGGATTTTTATTTTTCAATGCATTCCTATGGGAAATTGTGCTTTGGGTTATGGAAAAACTGACTTAAGGAAAACATCCTGGTACGGAGTATTTCTGTATCCTGGGATTTTATTGTACTGAGTATTTTAGTGTTGGCATGCTGGGGTATTTGTGATCTATTGTAACATGTTTAGGACTGATATTGGAAGAACTGGTGTTTCCTCTGGGGAGAGCTGGAATACTTGCTGATGGTACTTTTTAAAAATACCCTCTCTGTAGGTGGACACAGGGAAAACCTTCCAAGCCATCTTGATGTTTGACACAGATGTGGAGCTCACTTACTTCCATAACAACGGCATCTTGAACTATATGATTCGCAAAATGTCATCCTAGTCCCAAAATGTGATTGTGTCAGTATCTGGTTTAATATGAAACCTGCCTTTTTGTTACGAGAATACATAGTAATTTTGAAAAATTCTACCTTGGGTATGAAATTTAAACTGAACAAATCTGTGTATGAGTTGTATTACAGAAGTGTCAATTTATACTGTTAGAAAGCCTCACCCACCCAATAGCCTTGTTTGTTGTGTGCGTGTGTTGTTTGTTTGTGTGTGTGTGTGTGTGTTAACACATCCCGTCCACATTATCTTGTATCATCAATCTGTTATGTGTATGGAATGAGAAATGTTGATTGAAAGAATGCTGCAATAATTGGAAGTCAGGCCATCATGTGATTCCCCCCCCCCCAATGTTTTATATCCAAAAACTGACAATAGTCCCCCCCCCCAAAGAGATTAATCATAGAATAACTGAGTTGGAAGGGGCCTTTTAGGCTATCGACTCCAACCCCCTGCTCAATAGTAAAAACTGTATGTACTCAACTATAAGTCATCCCGAATATAAGTCGAGGTACCTAATTTGAACCTCTAAAACTAGGAAAATAGATTGACCCAAGTATAAGTCGGGGTAGAAAATGCAGCAGCTGCTAGTGAGTTTCAGTAATTAAAAATACATGAAAATAAGGTAAATTAATTAATTTAGACATTTGTGGGTATGTTTTTGAGTGTTTACGTTGACCCGAGTATAAGTCAAGTCCCATTTTGGGACTTCCATTTTGTGGGCTAAAAATGAGACTTATACTCGAGTATATATGGTAACTGTTCTTTGTATGAAACCAGTTAATCAGAAACCTTCCTTAAAAATCTAATACTGCTAAAATGATTAAACGTCTTAGCACTTCTGCCTTAAGAAGATGAATGTTGTCACTCTAGTGTGTCCTTCTTGTTCTTTACTTTGGGAGAAAAGGGGCCGAAGCAGACGTTACTTGAAAGGTGTTGCTAGCAGTTGTGAACCTTTTAAATTTCAAGAAAGAGTAAGTACAAGGGCAGCAATGTACATCAGTGGAATCTGTAAGATTTGCACTTTCCCCAATGACTGCAAGTCCCAAGTGGAAATCTAGTGGCTGCAGTTTATACTGCAAAACTGTTATGATTAGTAGAGTGGCTCTCTAGTTTGTAATGTGAGAACAAGTGTGGTGTGCAGTAGAGAAGAGTGTCGGACTTCGAACTCAGGAGACCTAGATTCAAATCCCTGTTAGGTCATGGAAAGCGTTCTGGGGATTGACAATGGTAAACCAGACAAAAGAACTACAAGCAGATGTTTTGCAAGAATTTCAGGTATCTTACCCATTCCAGCAATATTGTTAGTAAAACATTTCAAGGGGAGTTTAAAAAAAAAATTCTAAACTTGGCACCTGTATTTATTGACAAAGATTTCTTCACATTCTTAAATTAGGCTGCACTCATGCTGATCTGCATATTAAGTCCAGACCAGCTCAGAGCTGGCTGCACAATGAACCTTACAGAGGGATATGCATAACACATTCTTTCTCAACCAGGGGCCCTTTTCTAGCTACGTGCTGTGTTAAGCAACAGATTTCAGCTAATGTTCGCCTTAACCCAACTTTTCTGGGGAGGTGGGGAAGGGTTTTGAAGCAATTTATAATAAAATTTAAATCTGTTTTTAAAAAAGAGTGTTTTCGCCTTTGTCCTTTTAAAATTAATTCTGAATTTTGATTTCTGTGTTTTGAAAGAGTCTGGGGCAATCCCAAGGTCCGTTGGATATGTGGGATATAGAATACTATAAGATCTTGAGCACCACTGCCAACAGAATGACAGATATTCAAGCCTCTTCTTTCCGTCTTCTGCCTAAATAGATGCATAATCTTGTCAAAGATTGATAAAGGCTAAGGAATTGAGAACCACTTAATGAAACAAAGGTTGGGATTTTGTCACAAAACACAGTATAGCATACTTTGTTATCCTGCTCCTGAACAATTCATCCTGTTAATGTAAATTAAGGGTATGACCACATTGACAAATAAATGTGGGAAATACTGCAGGATTGGGGCAGGCAGCTTCACATTATTTTCCATTGACTACATGGTGTAAATCAAGGGTGTCCAAAGTATGGTCCAGGGCCAGATCTGGCCCATGACGCCAATTCATCTGGCCCACAAAGCCCTCTTCACTCCTGGAAGCGGAAGTAAAAGGTGCCTGTATGGGGGTGTTTTACTTCCGCTTCCAGGAGCAATGAGGGCTTTGTGGGCCTGATGAATTGGCATGTTATGGGCCAGATCTGGTCCCTGGGCAATAATGACCAGCTCCCTGAATCATGTGATCGGCCCGCAGCCTGAAAAGTTTGGGCACCCCTGGTGTAAATCATCCTGAGGTCCCATTCCTAACCCCCCCCCCCTTATTTTTCCCTCTGCTGCTGGGGTCTTCTACATTTTGGGGATTCAATACATTCATATCACTTAGGAAAATATAATCACTCAAGTTGATATGGAGGTATTCGTAACTGTCCTAGTTAAGGCCATTTAAGATGGAGACAGCAGCAATGAGAAAGGCAGGGCAGGGGGGAATTTGCCTACCATTTGAATCCTCTCTTCCCCAAACCTGGTGCCTGGGACTGTTTTACTGTTCCATTTCTCTTCTTCTCCCCCACCTTTTTTCTTTTTAAAGCTTGCTCTCCTAGTGCTCAGGTAGCTAGGTGATCAAATTTCATTTCCATTTTGTTAAGGTAGCTCTTCTCTAACTGTTCCTAAATATCTGGATAATAAGACCAGAGCTCCCTTAACAAGGCTTTTGAGTGCTAGTTTCCTCCCCTCTCTCTGCTGCCTCTTGTGTATGTGACTCAAGCAAATTCGTCCAGGGAAACTGGAACTTTGGAACTATGGCTTCACAGCACAGCCATTCATATTTTTGCCATAGTATCGTCATGCCCAAATAATGGGAATATGTTGCAAATTCTGCAAATGAAGAGATGACCCCAAAGATATGCAATCGATTCTAGCGTGTTACACAATGTATAGAAATAATTGTAAGCAAAATGACAGACGATACATGCTAAAAACCAAGATGTGCCCTTTCTTTTGGGAATGCTTGGCACTTTGGAATTAGTTTTAAGGTTGTAGCATTTTTGTGGCCATTTTGGTTATTTCTCTCTTATTTGAAGCTACTGATAACACCCCAGGTGGCATGAGAACTTGTATACTAGAATTCACATGTTCTTGTTGTAAATCAAGTCCTTGTTCAACTTTATGCATTGGCAGATAACTTCAGTAAAAAACATCTTTCAGAGTAACTTATCTTACAGGCTTATCTGAATTATCTCCTTTGTGTCTCATTTCCTGGAAATAGAGATGTAAACATGGTATCTGAGGTGGGTGAAAGCAAGTATTTTATAGTTCTTTAAATGTTCAATGGTAAAAAATAATAAACTCAGGTTAACCATCCATATATAGGTATAATTGATACTTTGCCTTCCCACCCTAGAAATATTTTGGTGACTGAATTTGATATAAGCACTACCTTATCAGATATAATGACAAACTTCTTCCAATAAACATAAAGTTTCAGATTATACGAGAGTATTTAATGTTGTCACACTAAAGCAGTAACAAAAGCGATACACAACACAGATACTGGGTAAATGCTACCGATTTCGTGGTGTTCAGTTGCCAAGGTTTAATCCTAGTAGCTTTGCCAGGAGAGTTGGATGAGTCAGTATTGACTAATGGACAGATAACAACTTACCGTACGCTGGACATCTGTCACAAAAATGCAAAGTTCCACTGGAAAAAAGCCCTTTCCCTCCATAAGCCAGAAGTTGTCTTTTCAAAATAGCAGGGCATTTCAGGCTGTGCAGCCATAGATTGGGAGTTCAATTCGCCACTGTGCCTCCTGGGAGAAGACCCAGGCTGTTTATTAAGGATTAATTCATTATTCATTAAGGATTAATTAAAATACTATTTTGGCATTTCCTCAAAACTGAAGTCTTTCATTGAAAAGTTAACATCTTTCCATTTCCGGAAACAGTACTGTGTTCCTGTGGCAGCATCTTCCACTGAAAAACTTTCAATTTTAATGATGGGCAGATCATCAAATGTACTGTACTTGACCGTGATTCCCCAGTCGTGATAGCATTTGTCAGCATTACAGTAGATCTTGCATTTCTTCTCAAAATTGCCATAACGATTTGGTTTGTTGTGAGGTTTGGTCACATACCGATTCTTAAAGTGGTCACTTATGACTGCATGGTGGGATCCCTGAAACAAAAAGCAGGTATATGTGACATTGTAAAAATGTATTTAGGCTCAATTTAGTTATGATTTTCAGTTCAACTGGGACAGCAGTGGTTTCATCCCTCCCCTCACTTGAAGAGCAACAATTTGAAATGGGAAAGACTCTTATCTATGGAGCCTTTCCACAAAAGTTTTAACCCTGAACTTCTAGGGTTCTAAATGACATGAATGGGCTACAACTGAATCCTGGCAAAACTGAGTGGCTATGGGTCAGGGGTCCTGTGTTATCTCAGGAGCTACCATCTTTGGTTCTGGATGGGGCGGTTTTGCCCCAAACAGACCCAGTGCGTAACTTAGGGGTCCTCCTAGACTCGCAACTCCTGCTTGATGAGCAGGTGGCAGTCATGGCTAGGAGGGCCTTTGCACAACTTTGTGTCATTCGCCAGTTACATCCGCTCCTAGATCGGGACTCCTTATTCATAGTCACACATGCTTTGGTCACCTTCAGACTAGATTACTGTAATGCGCTCTACCTGGCGCTGCCCTTGGTGACCATCTGGAGGCTTCAGCTGGTCCAGAATGCAGCTGCTCAAGTGGTGATGGGATGTGGGTGTTATGCTCGCACCTCACCACTGCTCAGAGAGCTGCACTGTCTCCCAGTTTGCCTTCGGGTGCTAGTTATTACCTTTAAAGCCCTACATGGTAGTGGACCAGGATATTTAAGAGACCACATCTCCCCGAGGACATCTGTCCGTCCCACCAGAGCAGACCGGAGAGGCTCTTTGGTTGTGCCATTGGCCATCGAGGCGCACCTCTCTGGCACCAGAAAGAGGACCTTCTCTACGTCTGCCCCAGCCCTATGGAACCTCCTACCAATTGAGTTACGTATGCAGTCAAAGCTACTGTCCTTTAGGAAAGGAGTGAAAACCTAGCTGGCGCGATGGGTTTGGGGGACGGGTGATATAACGACCCCAGCCCATTGGCTAATCTGATCCCCCTTGTCCCCCAATTTCTTAGCTGTAATTTTAGTTTATTTTTTTAATCTTTTAATCTGATTTATCAAGTTTTAATTTTTTTGACTTGATAATTTTAAATTGGTTTTAACTGTTGTTGATGTTTCTGTTGTAAATCACCCTGGGCCAGTTCGGTGAGGAAGGCGATGAATAAGTTTGACAAATAAGTTTCCATGGAACCAAAAAGTTCTTCCCTTTAAAATGTTGCTCTTGACACAAAGAGCAGCATGGCCTACATGAAGGGGTGGGGGGCCAACCTAGATGCCCCTAGTGTTCTTGGACTTCAATTCCCAGAAGCCCTGATCAGCAGGTGTGCTTACTTGGGCTTCTGGGAATTGAAGTCCAAGAAGATCAGGGGCATCAAGACTGGTCACTGTAATGGTTACTGTACTTTTCTATTTTTTGGTTTACTTAACCTATAGGAAGTAAAGCCAGTTTTGTGTCACAAATTAAAGGCTGTAAACATATGTTTTTATATAATGGAGAATGGCCTTTATCTTGCTGCTAGTTTTCCATAATTGAGTTATTACTAGAACTCTCTTCATGAAGGTGAACCTTTTTAGAAAGATCGAAACTGAGAAGGCAAATTCTTGGGTAATGTATTTCCTGGATTAAAAGCAAGGAGAACTTGGAGGTGACAAAGCAAAGCTCCCATCTCTTCTTTTTATATAGTAACTAGTGTTTCATTTGCCTTTGTACCTTCAATTAGTAAACATCTGACCAAGCTTTAGGAAGCTTTCCAAGCCAATTTATTTCCTACATGTGATGCTCCAGATGTTCAGTGTCAGAGGTCCTAGCCAGCACACCCAGTGATCAGAACATCTGGGTGCTACAGTCCGATGACATCTAGGCCAGTGATGGCAAACCCTTTAGAGGCCGAGTGCTCAAACTCAACAAGCTTCTGTCTACGCCACAGAGGGGTGGGGCAAACTCTGTGCTGGGAGGAGGAAGGAAGTGCTCCCATTGGGCTGCTGGACAGAAGGGAGGGGCAAACTCTGAGCTGGGGCAATGGCGCATGTTCCCACAGAGAGGGCTCTGAGTGCCCATAGGTTCGCCACCACTGATCTAGGCCCTTAAGTTTGGAAACCAGTGAAATAAAATGAAGTTTGGTGAAGTAAAGCTTCCCTTCCATGTCTTCCAGATGAATTGGGTTATCACTCCTGTCACTGTTTCTCTCCACCGTAACCAGCATAGCTGTAATTGGGGTGATGCAAGTTGAAGTTCAATCTTCTAGAGAGCACCAGGTTTAGCCCACATGACTCGAACATCATCAGACCCTCACAGTCAAATGGACTAAACGAGTTGACAGGCAATTTCCGAAGGTCTTGGCAGTGATTCCCACCATCCCTAGACCTTGGTAGAAGGTACCCACTATTACTATGACACTTCACAAAATAGCAAATCACATCCACAGGTTGAGAATCCCTGATTTAAACAGGGCCTGAAAATGTCTCTCTCTCTCCCCCCTCTCCCCACAAGAAACAAGAGGGGGGGTTGGTTGGTTGGGGGGGTGTCATAATTTGAAGCCAATAAAATTTGATTGTGGAGTCACAAAATATTGTTGGGGTCTGCAGGAGGGCCACACACAGCTCGTAGGGCTCAACATGCCCCCTTCTTAAGAGTGCCATTATAACAAATACTTCCTAAATTGTTTAGATTAATCCAGTCTGGTTGCCTCCATAGACTGTATAGCACCCCAAGCCTTGGAAGCTTCAGTTACCAGTGCCTGAGGTTTTGCTCACAGATTATAGTTTTCATTAAAGGCCAGGCTTTATAGACAGTTGCCTTTTATACACAATCACTGCACAATTTAGAGCAAAAAATATGTAACATGACTAGCTCCCACCCATGCCATTACTCACAACTAAAATACTGTAACAGTGACACGCTCCACTTTAACACTACCTCAATCACTCTGATGTGCTCTATGTCACAGGCATACTTTTTGCACTTCCCACACAATAGCCTTCTATTGACCACCAGCAACATTTTGGGGGGTTCCTTTTTCTTGGAATCTTGCAGCTTCTTCTGCTTCTTTTGCAAGTTGCTTACCTAAATGGGGGGAAAGGTTACTAAAGTAAAATGTAAAAGATTTGAAAAGATAGCTGGAAGGCAAACATGGCAAGGAAAATTGGAGGAACACCTGCTCCCTTATGACTTTTGTCGTTGGCTGAAATCCAGTTTGGATGATCCATTCTGTAGCCCTCCAACAAGGGGCCTTTTGTATGGCCAGGGCCTTTTGTCTGACAGGACTTCTTGTACGGCCAGACACTCATATATGAAATTTCCTAACAAAGGAGATAAAAGAAGTACCCTAAAGCAATGATGGTGAACCTTGGCTCTCCAGATGTTCTTGAATTTCAATTCCCAGAAGCCCTGATCAGCAGAAGTACTGATTTGGGCTTCTGGTAATTCAAGTCCAAGAACACCTGGAGTGCCAAGGCTTGCCATCACTGCCCTAAACTTTGATGGCACCCAAACTGGCTGTGTGAACATTCACATTCCCTTTGGCTTTTCAAAGGTTTTCAACAGATGACTGAAGAGTAAACAGAAAACCTGGAGCAAAGAAAAGCGCCCAGTCTTCTCATGCGTCTAGCTTCTGCTTGCCTCACTCCGAGGTTCATTGCTCTAGGAATCCCCTTCACTGATCAAATGAAAAGAGGAGTCACCTTCTCAGCAAACGTCTCCTCCTTCCAATCCTGCACCTCCTTAATCGCTCTGTTCATCATTTCTTCTTTCATTATGTTGTATCTTTCATTCTCCTCCTGCTCCTTCTTGCTAGTCACAAGGATGCACTTGCTGTCCTTTGCTCTTCCACGACCTGGAGGTGGACCATGCAAATGAGTTCAGGCCAGGAAAGATAAAAAGTGGAAAAAACAATTGCTTCCCCCAATCCACTCCATCACTGACTCTACAAAAGTTGATTCCATCTCCTTTGAATGAGCAGAGAGAAGGGGGCAGGGTTGATCTGTAACCCTCCAAATGTTTTTTAAAGTAATAGTACTTAATTTTTTTCCACTGAGCCCAAGGTGATGTACATGAGTCTTCTCTACTTTGACCTGAGATTCCTCAGGTTAGGCTGAGAAAGACCAGCACAAAGTCACCAGCAATTCCAATGGCTTCCCTGGGAATTAGATACTTTTCCAACCCAACACTTTTAACCACTATGCCACGTTAAAGACTCTCAACATTTTTCAACCCCATTCTAAATTAGCTAATCATTGAGAAAATGATAGCAGTTCTAGACCTGGTGGACCTGCTTCCCCATCTCTGGTGTGAAGCAAAGGCAAAAAAATTGAGCATGGCATTTTGACAAGTAAAATTCATTTGATTCTAAAAGTTTCTTTAATAGCATGTATTTCTGTTTCCACTTTCATTTCCCCCCTTTTTGATCACATATTTATTCAGGCCATTGTCATGGAACTTAAAATAATTTACAGAAGTATTCAAATATGACCACATATTCACAGCAGTAGATACATTTTCTACTGTTGTGAATATCTTGTTGTATTTAAATTCTTCAGCAATTTATTTTAATTTATGTGACCTTAACCTGACTAAATATGTGTTCAAAAAGTAGAGGGAAGTGGAAGCAGAAATACATGTTATACACGGTATATAGACTAATTGCTCTATACAGCAACTATAAAGCATGTGGTTCATTAATGTATATATAGATGCATTAATGAACCACATACTTTACTACAGGGGTTCCCAACCTTTTCACACCATAGGCTGGACCATGCCCCTGGACAGCTGAGCGGGCCAATCACATGGTTCCTCCTGCCATAAACACTGCCATAAAACCTGTCTGCAGCTGTCATAAATGTGTTTACAACAGCCACAGGTGCATTTACAGCAGCGTTTATGGTAGGTGCAAGCATGTTTTATGGCTGTTGTAAATGTGTCTGCTTCCACTAGTGACAAGGGCAGCAGCGGGCCACAAAATGGTACAGCAGGCCAGGGCCAGTGAGCGGGCCATAGGTTGACCACCCCTGCTTTAGTAAATGTTCCCTTCCAAACAAACATTTTTTTTCCTATTTGGCAGGCAGGTGCCTGGCAGAACAGATTAAATTATGGCTCGTCCACCAGAAATTCTCCTTTCTTTGACCCCACAGAACTGGAAAGTCCACATAGCCATCAAAGTTATTTGTAAGACAGAAATGGTACACTATACTTAGCTGGCCCATTTCCTGAACAATCTCCAGCAAACAGTCCATGAGACTAATAGAGTTCTAAACCCAAATACTCCATGTCAAAGATTATACAACTAGTTATCCGGCTATGGTAAAAGAGTAGACCATACTGCCGAAGCCCACAGGGAAAGATAATGGTCCCCAAGTGGATTAAATCCCACTTGAATCCATCTTGAGGGAGGGCAGCAGTTTCATTAATACTGCCCTGGAGCTGAGGAGGACTGTGTGCTAGAAGGACTCAGGAGCAGAAAGTGACTTGTGGAACTGGATCAGTGGTATGGGTATCATGCTGCAATACAGAAGGCAGATGGTAGGCCACTGCATTATATTCTCAGGACAGTCTTCATGGCTGATCGCCACGATGATCACCAGTACAGTATTTGGATTTGCATATGGCAGAAGAAGAAGACAGTTATTTGTGAAGTGATACTAACTTTCTTTTTTGGTCTTTATTGCCTTTTTGTGTTTATTGAAATGTAAGGCATTCTTTGCTTAATAACACACTCTTCTATGGCTGTGTTCTAGAAACACATTTCTAGCCAGTGAGGTAAGGCGGCCTAACAACATTTTCTGACACATTTAATTCCACACAACATGACCCTGCTGTAAATTGGATAAACTACACATTGGGTACCATAACCTCTGGGTAGCTTTGTAACAGATTGGAATTTTGCCCATTGCAAGGAAAGACTCGCTTCATGTTCTCACAGAAGAGCTTCACCAGCGCCAACTTACCTCTGACTTGTATCATTTTTATAACATTGCCCGTGTATTCGTACAACAGGACAAGATTGCACTGTGCAATATCGATCCCTTCATCAGCAACAGAAGTAGCGATGAGCAACTTGCTCTCCCCATCAGATCTGAAGGAGTCCAAGACACTTTTTTGATTTGGGAGGGTCATCCCTAAAATAAAAGTTGAGAGGGAAGAAATCAGACTATCAAAAGAGTAGATGCCATCAATTAATTCAAGCTTTCAGTAACTGCTCTGGAAATGTGGAGAAATACAGAAAAAAAGAACAAAATAGTGGGAGAATTCAACCGAGAATGTAAACACACACCCCAGCAACTTTCTAACCCTTAAAATTCCAAATATATTCATACATATTTGATTCTCCTGCTTTGTTTTCACAAACTATAGCTTTAAGTAAGCCATAGTTCCTAGAAGTCAGATGATACAAATAACTATGGTTCGTTTAAAAGTAAAAATATTCCATTTCCTCTGAAGAATGAAATAGAGGAGTCTGATGGCATACAGGCTATTTCATGTAGCTATAATTTAGTGATGTTGGACGTATGATGATAAAAAAAACCATATTGTTCTCCAAGTCAACACCAGATGCTCCAATTGAAGATATAAGTCATACCATAAGGATTCTAAACTTTTATGAAGTTCCATTACTGGACATAGTAATACCTCACTTAAAGAGCAAAATGCGTTCCATGGGGTTGCTCTTTAAGTGAAATGCATTTTCCCATAGGGATGCATTGAAAACCCAAATTCCATTCTGGACCTCAGAAAAAAGCCCCAAAACCATTTTGTTCAAAATTCTTTATAAAAAGTACACTTAAATGGCATAAATAGTGTGCAGGAACATGTTAAATCAAACAATAACATTCCAACCATCAAACTTCGACTTTTAAAACTTCACACATGAAGAATGATTTTTTTAAAGGAGTCTTTTACAGGGTATCTGTTCAATGCAGCATGGGAGAAGTTGTAGTCCAGCCATTTCACGCCAGTGGCTGGATCTGCCCCCAACACTTCCAGCCCCTCTGGAGGCGAGGACTGATGTTTTGCATTACCATAGTGTTACCATGGTGGTGGGTGCAGCAGCACTTTTCTCAAGTGTTTTGGGTTCCCCTGCTTTAGCCGCCGATGCCAGGCAAAGGGAACTGCTAGCGCTAGCTTCGCATCCCGTTCTCCTCTACCTTATCCTTTCAGGGAGCCCAGGACAAACACCTCCTCTTTCTTACTGTGGCAGTGGCCTGGGCACAGAAGTTACCCTACATTGGCTTGGTCACCGGGCAAGAGAACAAGCAGGTCCCCTCATCCAACGGCAGCAGTGTGGGAGCCCAAGATGTTGATGGACAACTTCTCCACCTGGGGCAACTGCCTCAGCTTCGAAGTCTGAAAGGGTAAGAAAGTGGAGAAGGGGAGGCAAAACTAGCAGTTCCCCTCTCCCGCTAAAGCAGGGGAGCCCAGAAAAAACACCTCCTCTTTCTTACCCTTTCTGACTTTGAAGCCCAAGCGGAGAAGTTGTTCATCAACTTCACTTTAGCTGCTGCCACTGGGCAAGGGGAACTGCTCACCTCACTTCCCCTTCTCCGCCTGGGCCACTGCCACGGCTTGTGCCAAAGTCCAGAAGTGAAGTCTGGAAGCCGTTAAGCGTTTTTTCGGTTGTTCTGTAGGGCAGACCTTTTGGCCAAAATCCTGCTTGTTAAGCAATTTAGTCGCCTAACGAGGCACTTGTTATGTGAGATGTTAGTGTATCTAGGATTATGCATATCCCACAGACTCTTTGCATATTAGAAACTGTATGAACTGGTTCAGATTGAGCAATCTTTAAAGGGTATGCACTTTGCTGCCCTGCAACATTTGAGCCAGGGAGAGGTTCAGAATCAACATGCCGTCTTCTACAGGACAATGTCAAGACCCCTTACCAGTTTTCTGATTTCTTTTCCCTCGTCCCATCAGTGTATCAGGCTTTAGATGCTGGAGTTGGGGGTTTTCTTGTATCCAGTTCTTCAATGCCTACAAAACAAATTCAGTCTCAGAATTTAGTAATAACAGAGCTCTTAATTTTATTGTGCTTCCCTCCCCTTACATTCTGAACCATAGTTACACATAGCTTCATTCTGTAAGATGTGGAACAGCTCCTGGCAGCTGCTCTATGGAGCCTCTATGCAAGCTTCATGCCCAACATTGAAACCAACAAAGGTTTGGAGAATTCCTCACCATGAGTATTCACAGTGTTGTGTTGGGTGGCACATGACTCCAGTTCATCTTAACAGAGAAGACTGAATGCACAACACACAGAGTATCAGACCATTTCTAGTGCTAAATAACAGGACAAATTAAAACAAAAATTCTCTGGGCTGACAAGGACTTTGTGTACAAAAGGGCTCAGGAAAGTGGTTTGCAGAGCTGGATCAGTGGTGTGGGTGTCATGCTGCAATGCGGAAGGCAATTGGAAGGCCACTACAGTATATTCTCAGGACAGTCTTCATAGCTGATCACCATAAGGATTGCCAATATTCAGATTCAGATATGGCAGAAAAAGAAGAATAGGCTTTTAGGAGATACTTGGTTACCTCTACTAGTGCTCTCGTCTTAACAAAAAGTATAGTGCGAGTTTCGGGTTTGAGGCGATATTCTTCTCCCAAAATGAAGGTAATGTCTTCTAATTTTGGATTTTCATTGGCTTCATCTTGAGAATCCGCATACAACTCTGGGTATTTAGCTGGAGAGGGAAAAGGTTTGTATATGAGAGGCAGAAATACATTCACTCCCCACAAATGGCACAACTCTAGTACTCTATCATGTATGTTAGGGGTGAGGAATCTCTCGTGTAGTAAGAGAGAATTTGCAGGAAAGTTAGTGAAAATGGTATAATACACCAAAAAAATAGTATATAAAATATCTAGCAGCATATAGCAATCTGTGTATCAAATTTGATAATGTCCCAGAAACCCCTGGCTAATATGTAAGCCTCTGATCCAAGAAGTTCTCTCTCACACACAAATATCAAACAAAAATATTTCACTTTTTTTAGTGTAACATGAGGACACACCTAATAGGGTACACTTCATTCTTTCTGTTAAGTACCTTCAAATTTCAATGCCAGGTGCTGTTCAATATCATCAAATCCTCCACTTCTGTTATTGTCAAAGAATTCCTTCAGATAATTCAGTGCATCACAGGTACGTGCATCTTCATTTATAAGGAGGGCATCATTATATTTCTGGACATGAAGAAAAATTCAAGAGGAATTCACAGAATGCAATCACTTTACAAGGTGAAAACAAGGCTTCCTAAGAAGCCACACAAAATGGCAGCCACCAAGGAAGACGCATATGAAATCATTCTCATGCGAAGCAGTTTACAAATTCCAGTTTAACACACAACTTAGACTGCCGTCTCCAAAGTACTCTCATTCATTATTTTTTTAAAAAAAAAAAATCAACATTTCACTTACAGAACTGTTTAATCACACGTTAGAATGATTCACAAAAACAGCTTGTCATGGCAAAGCTCTGTGGCATGCACAAGCCCCCATCCCTGGCATACCACACAGATGAAGATCTGGCCTTATCAGCAACAGCAATAGAAATTATATGCCCAGTAGCACTTAGTGAACCCTCTGGATGGTTCACAAGGTAATTAGCATTTTGCCCCCAACATGCTAGTTACTCATTTTACCGACCTCAGTAGGACGGAAGGATCGAACACACACCATCAGCAGTTTGGGCTGCAGTGTAGCAGTTTAATAAGGAACTGGAGTGGCTTTAATTAATTAATTTAATTTTCAAACTTATATGCTTAGTGGTTAAGATGCTGAACTTGACAACTCGAAGGTTTGCAACCCGAGTGCTGCATGATCGAATGAATTTCCGTCTCTGTCCCAGCTTCTGCCAATCTAGCAGTTCAAAAGCAAGAAATTGCAAGTAGATAAATAGGTACCATTTCAGTGAGAAGGTAAACAGCATTCTGTGCACTCCAGAGTCTAGTCATGCCTGCCGCATGTCCACGGAAACATCTGTAGACACAGGGAACGCTGGTTCTTTGGCTATAAATAGAGATGAACATTGAACCCCAGAGTCAGATCTTTGGGCAACCTTTACCTTACAGTAGTTTCACCACTATGCCACCATTGCTCGTTATTACTGGAAAATGGGAGTGTAAAATTCAATTCCTGAAGATGGCAAGGTCAACCGAAGAATTGATGGAGGCAGGGCAAAACACAAGACATTCACTCCTGGAGGTACAGTACAAATGGAAGTGCTATCATTTGTAGACAAAACTAGCAACTCACCCGGAGGTGCTCTGTATAAACAAAGAGCGCTCTGCAAATCCTCCCTTCTTCCTCTTTATTCGGCAGTTCTAACACTCGGCATTTCTTCTGCACATCCACTATCCACTGCTCATATTTCTGAGTTCCACAAGTATGGCCACCAATCTGAGAAAACGTATCTAATGGGAAGAAAGGCATGGCAGTGAACAATTACCTCTAAAAAGTCATGCTACATAGAGGCAAGATCAACATTAGGGCAATCCAACTTTGTGCCATAATCTTACCTATAGGATACAAATTTCTTGCTAGCTCTTCTGTTTCAGACATCAGCTGCAAAATGACATTCACAAAGTGGTTTGGGGGACGTTTCCGAACAAGTCTGGTTGCTAAGTTATGGAGGGGGAAAGGAAGGGAGGAACTAGTGTTAGCAATATGCCATCATATAGAATTTGACAATCAACCATTGACACAGATGCCATCCCCAAGTTGTAGATTTTAAGATAGAGATCTGATATCTCTGCTTCTATAGCTGAATTCAGCTCTTCTGCATTCTAGACTTCGCCCAAGGTCTTTCCCCATGGTACCTTAGGGTAAAGGTAAAGGTCACCCTTGCTCAAAAGCTCGTTGTATCCAACTCTAGGGCACGGTGCTCGTCTCTGTTTATAGCCAAAGAGCCAGTGCTGTCTGTGTCTGCAGACATTTGCATGGCTATGTGGCAGGCATGACTAAACACCAGAGTGCATGGAACATTTATTTATTTATTTTTGTTTATCGCCCTCCTCCCCAAAGGGACCCAGGGTGATTTACAACAATTATAAAACCATTTAAAAGATTTAAAAACTTTAAAAACTTAATTATTAAAAGCTAGAAATTGTAACATAGGCATAACATAGGAACATTGTTTATCTTCCCAGTAGAGTGATCCCTATTTATCTACTTACAATTTCTTGCTTTCAAACTGCTAGGTTGACGAGAACTGGGACAGAGATGAAAACTCACTCCCTCATGCAGCACGCAGGTCTCGAACCACTGACCTGCTGACCTTCCTGTCATCAAGTTGAGCATCGTAACCACTAAGCCATCCCAATCCTGCTTAGCCACCACAGTCCTGCTATGGCAGCTTACAATTTGACAAATTCCTACTGTTGCAAAGTTTCTTTTCTCTGCCCTAAAAGTTTCAGACGCCTCTTCTGAGACTCAAGTTATTGTCACTAAAAGATTTTCCTCGCATTTCAGTCCCCATCCTTTGGCATTACCCACTATTGTATTGCAGCAATCTCTGAGAATGACTTGGACATTCCCAGCCTAGGAAGACTCCATCCACATTTGTTTTAAAGAGCTAGCAGAGTTTCTCATGTACTGACATGGCTTCTTCGTTACCCTTCCTCAGACAACGATCCCATGTATACATGGCAATCGGAGTTTCCCATATTCAATGTGCAGCTTGCCGAAACTACAGCCCTTGTGGTGCAGTGGCTAAACTGCTGTACTCCAGCCAAAAACCTCTGGTAACATTGTTATTTCAATCCTGACCAGGCTCCAGGTAGGCTCTGCCTTCCATCCATCCGCGGTTGGTAAAATGAGTACCCAGCAATTTGGGGGCAAAATGCTGATTAACTTGTGAATTGCCCAGAGTGCACTGAATACTATGGGGCAGTAAGGTTGCCCTTGCTCAAAAGCCAGTCATATCCAACTCTAGGGTTCGGTGCTCATGTCTGTTTATAGCCAAAGAGCCAGCACTGTCTCCATCTGCAGATGTTTCCATGGACATGTGGCAGGCATGCCTCAGGACTGGAGTGCGCAGAACATTGTTTACCTTCCAACTGAAGTGGTCCCTATTTATCTACTTGCAATTTCTTGCTTTCGAACTGCTAGGTTGGCAGGAGCTGGGACAAAGACGGGAGCTCACTCCATCGTGCAGCACTCAAGAATTGAACTCTGACCTTCCAGTCATCAAATTTAGCATCTTAATCTCTTAAGCCACCACAGAATTAATGTGGCAGTGTATAAGTGTAATTGCTAATTACTTCTCAAATGCTAGCTATGATATGAAACTATCATATTGTATATCACCTATCTCATTGTCACCTTGGGCAAAATATAAGAAGTATACCCTTAAGTTACTCATAGGGAAGAGAAAGGAGACCCACCAGGTTCACTGAATTAACACTTTCCTAGAACAATCTGGTATAAAACATCTGTCTGTTGGAACCTGATTTCACTGATCCCTGCACAGTGGCCCACTATCTGTGCTGTACATCTCTGCAGTAGGCCCACATGTGGATTATGCATGCGATAACAGGTATTGTAGTTGCTTCTGTTCTAGTACACAATGGATCAAACTCCCTCCTTTGAAAACACAGCAAGCATAACACAACACAGCAAGCATAACACATACACTAGTACCTCGGATAACATTATGACTTAGTTCCACAAGTCATACCGTTATCCGGTTTTCAATGTTGTGTGATGCATTGATTGCACAACATTTAAAAAAAAGCCCTGTTCCCTTTCCTTTCGCTTTCTTCCAAGGCAAACTGAGGATCACAGCGTCTGGTCCTCAGCATGCCTCCTTGGGAGAAGGGGGATGCACCTGCATGCTTTCCCCCAAGGAGACATGCTGAGGACCAGACACTGTGAGCCTCTGTGTGCCTCCTTGGGAAGAAGAGAACAGCCGCCGCCCCCCTTCTCCTAAGGAGGCACACTGACGATCAGACGCTGTGACGCTCTGTGTGTCTCCTTGGGAGAAAGAGAGCAGGCGGCCCCCTTTCTCCCAAAGCATGCTGAGGATCAGACGCTGTGATCCTCAGTGTGCCATGCCTCGGGGAACTTGAGGCAAACATTTCCATCACACAACGTTATCTTAACATTTTGCGATGCAAATGTTTGCCTCAAATTCCCTGACGTTATCCAATTTTAGCATTATCTGATGCAATCTTTATCCGAGGTATTATTGTACGTACATTTTTGGGGCAAGCAAACAACCTCTTGCAGCTCCTGTATATTCTCTCTGACTGTTGATATGACTTGAGCATTGAGCGAAGCACAAATCGTGCAGATGTACTCTATGGTCTCATACAGGTTCTTTGCATTGCCAACTCCAAGAGAAGCCGTCAGACCTACAATCTGAGCACACTCTGAAGTTACACATTTGTAGAGAGCACACACTAAAACTAAGTCGTGTATGTAAGTTAAGTCGTTGACTGAGAACATACAACAGATGTACTGGCTTACAACATATGGAGCAATTGTTAAGAAAAGAATGCATTTAATCTATTAAAATCCCAGAAGTCTGCAAACATGTTGAGTAAGGTTTCTTCTGAGTGCTCTGCACCACCCCACATAAAAAGAACAGAATTCAAGAGCAAAGTCAGAAGAGGACACTCTGTAAATATTATTCTTAGTTGACAAGTTAATGTAGCCAAACTGAATGACTGCAAGGACAACCAAGAACAAATCTCCTCTACACAACGGATCTTGCATAAATATATGTAATGAAAGAAGTTTCTAAGAGCAGATTTGCAACTAAATGTACACTGTCCAAGGGTATAATAATGAGTGACAAGTTGAAACCTTATCAACTGTAACTGCAGACAGAACTAAAGGACAAATATGTCTGGGGAAACAATTAAAAAATGTACAAAAAGAACTGCATGCGTTTATAGAAGGTGTCTGTCTTTTCATCTCGTTTCCATATACCATATTCTAATAAGCATTACTTTTTTTTTGGGGGGGGGGGCAACTCTGCAAGTTTATATAATTTGCAAAACCAATATCAGGCTTGTGCTTTTACTGTGAAAAAGGAAGGAGTTTTGGCTGGTGCAGCCCGATTTCCCTTCATCTTTCTTAATTTTTATTAATTAGTAATACAGAAAAACATCACAACAATAATAACAACAAAATCTAGATAGGAAGTAAACAAGTTTAATAAATACATAAAATAAATAAAAACAAGTTTATTATACTATCATACATCTTGATGGTAGTTGATAAATGATGTTATAAATACTAGACAGTTACTTAATTACTCCCATCTTACAGTCGGTGAATCCTTTAGAGTGGGGGTCTCCAACCTTTCCCGCACCACAGACCGGCTTCATGCCAAACAACCTTTCCACGAACTGGCAAGTGGGGACGGCACAAGTGCACAACAAAATATGACAAATTGCACACTGCACACAGGCAATGGGGAGGAGCCCCACTGCAGCCCAAAACCAAGGAGCGGCCCAGCTACCCACCAGCCACACCGCCTGACTCCGGTAGCAAGGCAGCACACTGCACAGGCGGGTGGCGGAGCCTCATTGCAGTTAAACAATGTGGAGGAGGAGCCTGTCCACCTGCTGTGTCTGAAGCCTGCACCCCTGCCCCACCCACCAGACAGACCCAGCAGAGCACATTGAGGACAGAAGATTACCACTGGGGCTCCCAGCACTACTCACACACACCCCACACGGACCAGTTTGCGACAGACATGGCCCAGCCCTAGTCCACATCCCAGTGGTTGGGGACCTCTGCTTTAGAGAAGAATCTGTCACACTGCACATGTACTTGAACTCTTACTGCCCTCATCTGTCATGGCAGGCTGAAGTGGCTGGGGCTAGCAACTTTAGGAGCACCACAGTGTCTTCGCCCTTACACCATATTTCTGGATACTGACTCAATTAACCTATAATTGGACTTTGGACATCAAGTTGACTTTGACCACAACAAATACAAAATTCCCTTCACAGATTAAAGAGAAACGCTCAGCTCTTGTGTATCTTTCAACCTTTTGCAACACACACACACAAAACTCCCAGTGGGGTGTTTGTATTCCTAGCCTATCTAGGACACAGTTAGGTCTTACCTGAGGTAATGGTGTGGCAGGTTGTTCAAACTTGAGGTCCAAGTATTTGGACATTAACACATTGTAAGGATGATTCCCAGTAGTGTTGTGGCACTCATCAAAAATCATCAAGGTAAACAATGACAGGGAAGAGAGTGTCTTGTCATTAAGACAATTCAGAAGAATCTGTGGTGTCATGATGGTGATGTCATTCACTTCAATAAGCATACCTGCAGGACAACCGGCTGCAACTTCCCCGCATAGCCCTGAAACAGTGTAGCTAGAAATAAAAAGACAAAATACTGTTTGCAACAAAAGCAACTTACTATCCGTTTTCTATGGGTCTAAAGCAGGGATTCCCAACCTATGGCACCCACCACAAACACCCCCACCGCGGTTTACAACAGCATTTACGCCAGAGGGGGAACCACATATCTGGCCCGTTCAGCTGACAGAGGGGGAGTGGTCTGGCCTGTGGTGAGAAAACGTTGAGAACCATGGTCTAAAGCTATGAAAGAATAAATTCAATACAGTAATACCTCGCATAACGAATTTAATTCGTTCTGCGAGCCTGCTCGCTATGTGAGTTTTTCGCTATGTGAATCAGACTCGTATAGCGAAAATTCCTATGGGAAAACTCGCATAACGAGCTTTCTTGGGGGGAAAACTCACGTAGCGAATTTTTTTCGTATGCGAGTTTTCTATAGGGAAAGTCCGACTCACATAGCGAAAATTGTTTCATTATAAAAGTTTTCCTCCATAGAAACACTCACTATGCAAGCATTTCCATAGAGGAAGTCTGACTCACATAGCAAAAATATTCACTATGCGAGTCGGATCACTTTTTGAAAAACCCACTCGTTATGCGATTATTATTTTTTTGCAAAGCGAAACGCTCGCTAAGCGAGGTTTAACTGTATTCTGCAAAATTAAGCTAGTAAGACAAACATATCAAAAATGCACACTAGTTTTGACTTGTAGGCTTTCTATTCTCCCTCTCAGTTTAAAATAGGCCATCAACTAGTATAAAATCATTAATTAATTTGTGAGAGAAGCTAAACATTTAGTAACAGTTAGTTAGGTATGAGCCATCATGCTGGGCCTGCTTGAACTGATTCATACTGAGCCCAACAGGGCTTTAAAGGTATATGAGATATCTAAGGAGCAATTTTTTTCCTGATTAGGACAGCTACCTAAGGGGTGGGGTGGGGGGAGCTGCTTAACATGTTTAAATTAAAAAAAACACTAAACTGAGTTAAAAGAGATCACTCTTTCTCCTTCTTTCTTCCCGCGATCAAACCCTGGGCTGCTGAAATGAAACCACTTTCTTGGCTTTGTTGTTGGCCAAACTTAAGTCCTCATCAGTGCATGTTTCTGGCAGTAATTGGCAAACCGATAAATGAGCCAGATTTTGTATCTCTCCACATTCACACTGCATGTTCTTTTCCAACAGCAGCCCCCAATTGAGCATGATGGTCTTAAATTTAGGGACTCTAACCCTCAGCCTATTCAAGGTCCTTCAAGTGATGTAGGGAAGGTTGAGTTCCTCACCTATATCCTCCTTTAATGATGTTCCTTGTCTAGTGAGCTCCTTCCACCATCTTCTAATTTGGTTTTGCTCTTATGTACCCTCAAGAATGTTTGTTCTTGCCATAAAGCTCTTCCTGGATCTGAGCCATTGGACTTGAGGCTCATATCCGTTCAGAGGGTGTTGATGGTCATTCTCTTGCTTAGTTCTCTCAGCGTCTGCTGCTACTTCTCTCCTGGTCTTAGGTGGAGCAATATCAACAAGAGGGTATATTTTCTCAAGTGGTGTAGGTTTGAGGCATCCTGTCACTATACGCATGGCTTCATTTACAGTATCAACTTGATTTGCGTGTGTGGATGTGCTCCATACTGGAGCAGCATACTCTGCTGATGTACACAGTGTGGAAGGCTGAAGGAGAGCAATGGGATTGTTATAACCAAAAAGTGTGAAAGTAAATTATGACTTTTCCTACTTACTGGCACTTAAAATTAGGTTTGGGGTGTATCTGTACAACTAACTGAGCATACTCAGAGTGGTTGTTTTAAATTGTGTGCAATGTACTGCAGTCTACGTGCAAATAATAATGCTTCTTTCTCCATCAAGGAAACAACTTTGCCAGTACATGGCAGGATTTATAACGTACTTGCTCCTTCTGAAATAATCCTGGAAGACTTTCTTCTGTTGCTCATAAACTGGAACTTTAGTAGCAAGAAAGACCACTTTCCCTTTCTTTCCAGCAGGCATGTTCCGGAGGTGATGGTCACATATCATAACAGACACAAGGGTCTTTCCAGATCCTGTGAAAATGAGTATAGAAAAGAGAGCATTTGGATGCATTTATAAAGTAGCATTATAATACATTTGAGAAAACTGAAATGGTTGTGCATATTTTCTCACATAAATATTGCCTATGAGAAGGATACTTTTTGTACCCACAAGCAACCTAGTCCTGTTGTAACGGGGCTTTCCTGAGCCAGAAACTCACAAAGTGACTTTTACTAATGCAATATATTACATCAAGTTCAATGACAGGATCTACCTCCTATTCTGAAAACACAGAACTAATGGTTCCAGTGCATCACTTCACCTGCTAAGGGACCTGCATTTAATATCAGAAGGAAAAGAAAACCCAAGAAATCTCATGTCCCCAGCCACTTTCATTCAACTCACATATTCTGATCAATGAAATGTGTAATTTTCAGGAGAAATAGTGCCACCTGCAGTCCACATGATAATAACAAAGATAAAACTGGAAAGCTTTTTAAGCCAATGGCCGGGTCACGCTCCCTCAGGCAGCTTCAGGGGCCAGACGGCCATTTTGCTCTTCCTCCACCACATGGAACTTCCTGGTATGATGGAGGCAGTGGGGGGCACATGAAATGGTGCCATGGGCCATACCTGGCCCATGGGCCGCAGGTGGAGAATCCATGGGCTAGAGAATAAGCCCTGTTCATAGCAAAAAAAAAAAACCAAACAAATAAAACAAAAAAAGTTATTTTAAGCAGATGCTTGAATACAACAGTTTCACTGCATAGGCTACTTACAACAATGCTGCAAAATACTTTCTCTTTCTCTCTGTAAGGTCCATCAGCATATAGAGCATAGGTCAGACCATGAGGGATATAAAGCTGCCTGGTTCCACACTGCAGGAGCCGTGTTTAGTCCAGTACTGTCTACTTATAGTGACAGCAACAGATATTAAAAATCTAAATCTGAGGTTTCCAAATTGGCTATCCAAGGCCATTTGTTGTGGGGATGACGCAAAGACTTTTTGTATACAGAACTTTTTGGAATAGTAGCCCTGTTAGTCTGTCGCTCAGGCATATCAGATAACAAAATAAAATAAAAAACACTACCACTTTAAAGACTAACTGCTTTATTTTTAGTGTTAGCTTTCGTGGATCAAGTCCACTTCTTCAGACAAAGAGTGGAACTTACAGGCAGTTAGTCTTTAAAGTGCTAAAGTGTTTTTTATTTTATTTTTATTTTATTTGTTTTCTGATATGCTTGTATATAGAACGTATTCTCTGGTCGCTGAGCTAGCACAACTCTTCATAAAGGAACCAAGAGAGGGAGCCACGTAAAATTCTCAAATCTCAGGCCTGAAGGGAATTCTCCACTGCTGTCCCAAGAGATAATCCTTACCCCTCTTCTACATGAAGGGTAAAATTCATTTCTAATACTGTACTATATTTCATGCTTTTTAAAGGCAATTTCTAAAGACAATGGTAATTCAGAAACAAGAAACTCATACCTGTCGGGGCACAAATTATGGTATGTTTGCCATCAAGCGCAGGCTGGGCCAGCTCCTTCTGATAGTTCCTAGCCTTCTTTGGAAGAAAAACAGATGGCCGCGAGGCTTCTGGAAGGACAAACCAAAGAAGAAGACATTTTAAAGACTCCACTACTGGGATGTTTTCTTTTAAAGGGATTACCAGCTTCCCAAAATAATGACACCAGAACATGTTATACTTGGGACAGATTAATTTAAATTAATGCTGCTGACTGGCACTGGTTCACCGAAGATGGTCCATTTGCAAGAAAAAGCATGTGCTTTAACATTGGTTTGAATGAAGATGAGGTACATTTCCTCTACTTCCTTCCCATGGCCTCCTCTATTAGGAAAAAACTGACTGCAGCAGTACCCAGGGCACTTTAGCTTCTGCAACTATTTAGAGCCATGGTTCCCAATGGTGGGGCACATGCCCCACAGGGGGGCAATTTGATTTTTAAATGGGGCAATTTGGAAGCTTGTTTAGACCAAGTCAATGGCCTTTTAGGCTTCCTCCACATGAATAGTTCACTTTTTTGTATAATAAGAATTACATGTCATTGGGAGGTGGGCGGAATCAGGATTTTAGAGATGCTTATGAGAGGCATGGCCAAAAAAAGGTTGGGACCCACTGCCTTAATCCCATTGTTCCCCTGAATAGCTATGTACACAGAATCAACCTTTTACCATTAAGTGCTAAATTTCAAAAAATTCAATGAATAGAAGCAGATTGGTGCCTTCTTTGGTTAACTGCAATCTGAAATGTGTAGTGGCCAACAACCTTGCATACTAATTTAAGAAGATCCCCAAAAGGAATACCCTCTCTTTTGATATCATCCCCTAAGAATCAGCCCTGCCCTTATAACTCTATCCCAGGTGTACAGTGATGAAATATAGCTACTACTGGCTGCAGAACAACGGACTCAAGAGCAGAAGGAACTTGGTTCTGTGGAAGTTCTCTAGATAGAAATTCACCAGACAGCAGATACCTCAAAAGCTGATACACAGATTCTACTCCTTACATGATGGCAGTACATCCCTGCTGCTTCCCCTAAATGTCTTGACACATATACAATATACACACACAAATGTGTCTCTTTGCAGGCCATTAGTTACTCAGGATCTATTTATCTCCCATGTCTGATGGATTATTCCATCTATGTCATTTCAGCCAGGTTCATAGTTCTGCCTAAAAGATAAATAGCCATAGTTTCCCACACAAACCCACTGGTTAAGGGTTGTGACGTGGATGGACTATGGCTACATAACCTTTATGTAGAGCGAAAGAAGTGATTCATTCCTAGGACACTAATATATTGTGAGAATGGTGAAAATCATGCCCTCATCTCAATGTGTCACACAGTCGTACCTGAAGGGGAAGATGGGCTTTCACTAAGATCAAGGGTTTCAGCTTCTTCACAATATTGTAATTCCAGATCCATGACACTATGATCCTCGTCGTTATTTGTAATTGGGACATCTGTACCATTATCATCAGCTGAACAAAATTTAAAGAAGAATATTTAGTTAATGAGTTCATCATTTTCATTATTTTTGTCATGCCACAGCAGAACTTTAGTTTCACTTATAAAGTCTACTATGCAAACATTCTAAAGTTGAGAAGTAAAACAGGTCACCTGGTGAAGAATCTGACATTCCATTCCACTACTCAGAATTATGACAGAACAATGCAGAACATGTGAAAAACTTTAGGTAGCAAAATATCTTGTAAAAATCCAAAAGCTTTCATAAAGGAAAGAACAGACGGCAAACATCTATCTCATAAAGGCAAGAATGGGGTACCCGAAAACCTTTGGGTTTAACTACCAGCGTTACACTGGTCCACAAACCTCTTCTGACTGCAACACTATCAAATGCTATTAAAACACACGATGGCCATAGACCAGATCTGTTGCTGAAAATAATTAATTTAAATTACAGTAAACCTTGCATAAAGAGTGCCTCGCTTAGAGACGAGAATTTTCTCTGGTCATCTCGCTTAACAATTAAAACCAACAATTAAAAACAGTTAGTCACTTAACAACTAAATCATGGTTCACAATCCCCACCCCCCACCAGAAATCACAACTGGTCACTTACAATGACATTTCACTTAAACAGCAAACTCCTTAAAGAGCAATCCCGTGGAACGCATCATGCTCTTTAAGCGAGGTACCACTGTGTAATGGAAAGCATCTTATCCAGCCCCTTTTCAGTTCCTCCTTCATGTTGTTGTTGTTGTTGTTGGATACAAATCAATCATTTGGTTCACAGTCGAAGACTGGAATAAAATTAACAATTGAAGCCCTGACCAAGGACCTTAGAACTGTTTGTTTGTTAGATTTGTATCACCGCCCCATTCTCCAGGGTGACTCTGGGCGGCTTACTTCTTTTCCACAAGTTATTTCAGGTGTGTTGTGAGGCAAATGTCTATTTGTTAGAATTTTAAAGTCCCACAGGATCTTGACGCTCTCATTTTCTAAATTTTTCTCTATTTGATATTCCCAATGATTTTTACAGCATTCAAATCTAACCTTCTGGCAAAGTTTCCAATGGATAATTTTTGAAATCCTGTTATGACGTTGTAAATAATCAATTTGTGAAATTTTGCTGCATCTGCTGATCAAATGATCTACTGTTTCATCCTTCACATTACAAAGCCAGCATTTGCTGTTGTTGGATATGTGCTGTACAGTAATACCTCAGATAACACTAAGACTTGGTTCCACAAGGCTTGGTGTTATCCGATTTTTAGTGTTATCCGATCCATGTCAAAATCCTATGGGATGGATCGGGTAACGTTAAAGCTCCATAGAGATACATTGTAACCGCACAGGCTTTAGCGGTTGTTATCCGATCCATCCCATAGGACCTTAACATTATTCGATCCAATTCTCCTCCCCAGATTACTAAAAGTTATGCGATTTTAGAGTTATCCGAGGTAAACGGTATCCAAAGTATCACTGTATATATGTCTTCATGTCATTTGTTGGCAAAACATGTCCCTGAGATGCCAATATAAATCCTTCCATTTTCTTCTTCAAAACTCCTTCTCTTAAATGTCAGTTTTTGGTCAGCTTTGCCTTCTATGTTTTTCAAGTACTGAGCATGCATAGGCTTGTTTTTCCAGTTTTCAGCTCGAGTTTCTCTCCTTCCAGCTTTCTTCTTCACAGTTTTCAAAAGTCCTCATAGGCTCGTCACTTTTCTTAGTGTAGTCATTCAAGCTTTTTCTTTTCTTCCTCTACTGCCTGCTTCATCTGTTGGAGTCCTCTGCCCTCAGCTCTTGGCAAGTACAGACGATCAAGATCACTTTTTGGGTGCAGGGCATGATGCCTTGTCAATAGCTTCCTTGTTTTTCGGTCAAGGTTGTCTAATTCTGTTTGGGTCCAACCAATTATCCCGGCTAAATAGTGTATAATGGGCACTGCCCAAGTATTAATTGCCTTTATGATAGTGCTTCTACTCAGTTTTGACCTCAAGATATTCCGGACCCGCTTCATGTGTTTTGTAGTAGTTCTTTTGACTTGGTTGAGTAGCCAGTCAGAAGCTTCCAGAACTCTGCTTGTATCCCTCTTCTGGTGTGAATGAACAAGACTAGGCATGGGGAGATTAGAGGAACAGAGATTACGGTTTACAGAGCCCTGAATAAATGGAAAGGGTCATTTGTCCGTACACAGTTTGGCCTGGTTTTCAAAAGAACAAAGTATTTCCTACTCTATAACTGCATAGGACTTACTGAAGTCTAGCTTTCTGAACTTTTCTGCTTCAAGGCATTCTACATGTGTGACCATGTCTCTTGACCTTTCCCTGTAGATCCATGATGTGAACCTTGACACTCCAGCTGTCCTTGGACTTCAATTACCTGAAGACCAAGTCAGCACTCCTGCTAATCAGGGCTTCTGGGAACTGAAGTTCAAGTACACCTGGAGTGCCAAGGTTCACCATCACTGCTGTAGATACTCTATTTTACGTTTCCTTCAAATAGCTACGAAACAACACAAAGGTAAAGCAAGTTTCCGTACCTTGTTTTGGATCCCATAATTCATTTTCATATCCAGCCTGCTCCAGCGCCAGCTGGAAAACTTTAGGCCAGTTTTCTTTATCTGACCTGTACAAACAGTCAAGAAACTTCCTTACACTGGCTCCTCTACCATTTGTCTCCTTAGCCTAGAAGCAATAAAAGAAAGGAAGGAACTATTGGCATGTGAGAAACAGAAATGGGGAGATAAATAAACATTACAGTGAAACAGGAAAGTACTAGAGGAAGGGAATGGTGAACCACCTCTGAGCTTTTAATTTTCGATAGATTATTGTATCTTTTAAAAAATTTAAATTTTTTATAACTGTAAATTTGAAGTTTTGGGTAATGACTTTTGTTTTTATGATGTTGTAAATTGCCCTGGGTTGCCTTGGCGAGGAGGGTGGTATATAAATTCGAATAAATAAATAAATAAATAAATAAATACTATAAGCTTGAATAACGTTTCAAATAAGTAAACTCTGCATAGCAAGATGCCATTTTTCTTTTGGCTAACTTTACTTCTTTTTGTATTTCTCTGAAACATTATCCCCATTGATTTGTTTTGTAATCCCGAATCACCAAAGTGGTCAGAGGGTAGAAGCGACCACTTCTTCACTGCATTAGTCATGAGAGCCACTATGGGTTTCTGTGTGCAAGCTACAAATCAGTAAAATGTGGGTCCCTACTCATATGGAGAATTTATATGTGAGCAGAAACCTCTTGTCAGTCTTATACCTGCTCATGTGAAAAAAGGATGAGGGAAGAAGTAGGTTTAGCCACTTCCCCCTCAATATGCTGACAATGCCAGATTAGGTAACATTTAGACCAGGAGTGCCCAAACTACAGGCTGGGGGCCAGATGCGGCCCCCAATGCCAATTCTTCCAGCCCATGAAGCCCTGTCACTTCCGGAAGCAGAAGTAAAATGTGCCCATACGGGCATGCTTTACTTCCGCTTCCAAGAGCGACAAGGGGTTTGCAGAGCAGATGAATTGACATTGGGGGTTGCATCTGGGCCCGGGCCATAATGACCCCTCCCGAACCACCTGACCAGCCCACAAGGTTTGGGCACACCTGATTTAGACGACTGCACTTGCTTCCTGGCCATTCCGCCCAACTCCCATCATTTTAAAGCACCTCCTAGATTATGTTTTCTCACTTTTAGTTTTGCCCTCTGATCATTCACATATTTCTAGGAAACATAAAGCTGATAGACTAGGGTGAAGAAAACAGCTGCTTTCTCCACACACTTTTGAGTCCTGCAAGCATCCCACCTGCTCCCTCCTCAGGAAGGGGGAATGTCTAACCACTGGTGGGTGCAGTGGTTAAACTGCTGTCCTGAAAACAAAAGCTTGTGAGTTCAAGCCTGACCAGGGCTCAGCGTTGACTCAGACTTTCATCCTTCCAAGGTCAGTAAAACAAGGACCCAGCATGTTGAGGGCAAATGCTAATTAACTTGTGAACCGCCCAGAGAGTGCACTAAGCACTATGGGGTGGTATATACGTGTGTGGTTGCTTTAAAATGAATCACATGCCTAGAAGAAGTGAACAATCAATGTTGTTTGTCAACTGCAACTCATATCAGAGAATGCATTTTTCCTGGAGCAGGAAAAATGTTACTGCCGTGAATTTGTTTAAGGTGGATCCCAACTTGCCATGAAGTGACCCACACACTATGATCATGGAGCCACATGAAATGATACATGCAGGAATTAACACCAGGACTGCAATGGACTGCTGCAGCCTTGAGGAAATGGACAAGGTGCGCCTTCACAGCCAGTCCATCTGGTGTGGCCTCTTCCATCACCATGACCATCGGGAATCAGAGTTCCTCCTCCGCTCATTTTGCCGTTGAGCCCAATACGATGGTTTCCAGTGTCATTTCCTCCATGAGAAAGCCATCACCACCTAAAAGGGCTTATCCGCCTGCAGCCATTTGCCCCTTTAGGGAGTCAGGTTAGTTAACCACCGCCTGACACTCATAGTTGAGTCGCTGGCTGTACAAAATAGAAGATAAAGAAGCAGTATGTTATGCTTTCACTCATCATGACCATTTGTTCTGCAGCCACAGGAAAGGACTGGTTCTATGTCATATGCTTAGCAGGGTGTTTGTTTTCTAACTGAAGAAACATCACTGCACTAGAAAATACAGATAGGAGAGTCACTTGTTTGATCAAAGGGGAAAGGTCAGTTTTGAACTGGAAGAGATGCAAGCTGAAGTGGAAAAAAAGTATACCAAGGCATTGTGGAGGAACAAAAAAGCTAGGAAATCAACCAAAGTCCCAGTTAGTTCTAACACATACCATGATAAAAGGTGATATCATCTGAACAAGGGAGGGATGATGGAACTTATGGAAGCTGTCAGGTACAATTTGAGAAACAAGTGCCTGTCTGGACAAGCCCAGAGAGAAGAGCAACCTGAATCCAGAGTTGGAGCAAATATCCTTCAAGAATTGTTCAGGACTGAAGGGCTGAAGACACTGACATGCCACATAGCCAGTTTTGGATTTATTTGTTTAGGTACCTTCAACAAAGAACTCTGGGATCTATACATTTTTGAGTGCTGTTTCATATCTCCATCAATGCCAAGCAATGACAAACAGGACCCAATGAAATAAAAAGTGGGGGTATTTTTAGGAGAGTAATAGAAGGAAAAACAGGTTCTTCATTTATTTATGGCAGGGATTCCCAACCTTTTTGGGCCATGGGCCAGTAATGTAGTTGAGTGGGCCAGTCACATGGTTCCTCCCACCCGGAAGTGGAAGTAAAATGCGCCCATGCATGTGCAGAACACTGCCGTAAATGACCTGCGGCTGTTGTAAGCACATTTAGGACAGCTGTGGGCCATTTATGGCAGCGTTCTGTGCATGTGCAGGTATGTTTTACCTCAATTTCCAGGAAGGCAAGGGCAGCATGGGCTGGATAAATTGGCGTTGGGGTCCGGATCTGGCTCACGAGCCATAGGTTGGGAACCCATGATTTATGGTATGACTCAATGCATTTTCACTTCAAAAGCATATTTACTCTGCAGAAATAAGACAGGGATAACTATAGAAGCTGATAAATTCTGTCCACTCAAGCCAGAAATGATATCTCTAGTCCAGTGAATCAACAGCATTTACACAAATGTTGACTTGCCATTCAATAACTGATTCGGTGAGTCAATTTGATTTTGAACTAGCACTAGAATATGGGAGCAAACAGTTTGAATTATAAATAATACCTGAGCAATTTCTTCCCACTCCACATCTAAGAGACATTTCTTCATGTCGGGACATATCTCTATAGGATCAATGTCTCGCAACGATGGCTCGATTCGTGTCAACAACTGTCTATGAGGCTCCAGTTTTTCAATCATTTGGAAATCCCAATTTTCAACTGCATGGTAAAGGCCAGTATAACCTTTAGAAACAAAATGGAAGAAAAACATGAAATATCGAATGAAACTTCCAGTAAAACACATGAGTTACCCACCATAATTCCTCCACCACCAGCCCATCCATCCATCCATCCATCCATCCATTCCACTTGTGCCCTGCCCATCTGGGAGGTTTTCCCATTCTGGGTGGCTAACAAATGAACACACACATTAAAAACATATTAAAAGCACATAATAGCAATACAAAACCTTATTGACAGCAGGAAAAGGTCAAATGAGAAACCTAATGCTAGGCAATTGTCGACCCCTTCTCAAAGGCCTCCCTGAAGAGAAGCGATTTGAGCTGCTTTCTGAATGTAAACAGGGATGGGGCCTGGCACCATAAAGTTGGTGCCACCATGGAAAAGGCTCTTCATTGGGTCATAACTTTCCTCGCCAATTTCAGTGTTGGCACTTGAAGCTGCACCATTTGAGAGGATCAGGTGATATCCTAAGACAGGGGTTTTCAACCTGTGGCCCGCAGTGCCATTTCATGTGGTCCCCACTGCCTCCACCACACCAGGAAGTTCCATGTGGTAGAGGAAGGGCAAAATGGCCATCCAGCCTGAGCCTTAAAAAGGTTGAGAATTCCTGTCCTACAAGGTAGATGCTCCACCAGGTAGGAAGGTCCCAAACTGCTTAGGGCTTTAAAAGTTAAAACTAACACATTGAACCTGATATGGAAAGAAATGGGTAGCCAATGTAGCCCTGCCAGTGCTGGTGAGATATGTACCAGTAGTATCCGACTCTGAGTTCAGTGCCCATCTCTGTTTATAGGCAAAGAGCCAGTGCTGCCTGTGTCTGCGGACATTTCTGTGGACATGTGGCAGGCATGACTAGATAATACAAGTGCTAAGTGGGCGGAGAGCCAGCCAGGTGATTCCAATGCTCCAGGGCCCAGTTGGCATGATGGAGGGCAAAATCAAGAGATGGTTTAGGTCAGTGTTTCCCAACCTTTGGTTTTTGGACTTCAATTCCCAGAAGCCTAAGTCAATTCTCCCACGCACTGATCATCCAATGTACTGACTTAGGCTTTTGGGAATTGAAGGCCCACTGTAGGGTGTGGGCTCCACAACTCTAGGTGGATGGATGATTCCAGCATTTTTTTTTCTAGCCGGAAGGTGGTGACTGTGGACAGCAAGCTAAAAGATCTGCTACTCTGCAGGTTTGCCCTCTTGTTGAAGGATTATGTTCTGTCAACCCTCACAAACCCTTGAATTAAACAGTAGTCCATTGATATGAAGCAACAGGAAGAAGGAGGGCAGGCAGCCTTCCTTCACATGTACCAGCCACAGCCAGTGAAGAAGGTGTGGTTACTGTGAGGTCACACTGAGCAAGAAGAAACCTTCTTGACAAGTATGGCAGGGGCCTTTCTTCCAGAGACTCTGCCCCAGAAGAAGAACATAGCAGAGGTAGAGGCATGCATGCCAGACACCTGCAGGCCAAAAGAGACTAATTCAGGGGTGCCCAAACTACGGCCTGCATGCCAGATCTGGCCCAAAGGCTGCAGTTTGGGCACCCCTGTTTTAAGCAGAGAAAATGGCAGCCTAAAAATCTATTTCGTCCTATTGCAAAACAGACTGCAAGGCGTGTTTTACTTCTGCTTCTGGTGGGAGGAACCATGTGACCAGACTGCTGACCACATAACCGGCCCATGGCCCAAAAGGTTTGGGCACCCCTGGACTAATCCCTCGCCTTACTGAGCTGAGACAGAGTCTGTCTGGAGATGTCTGGCCAAGGTGGCAACGGGGGGCTGCTGTCTTACCCACCAACTAATGGCCCCAATGAGAGAGTCCTTTCTCAGGCAGGGGGCATTGTCAGTCCAGACCACCCATGTCTAGAACCTGGGTCTATAGAAAAACTTATCTTCCTTAAGGTCAAACTACAACTGCTGGGCTTTCCTGCTTAGAGTACTAGGTATCTAACCCTTGTTAAGAAGACACAGTGGGGAATCAAACTCCCAACCTCCGGCTCCACAGTTAAGATGCCTAAACCACTCAGCTATCCAGCAATTTATACTGACTGTAATGGAGCTCCAGACATCCTGAATTTTTAAAATTCCAAATTCTGATTCCAATGCGTTGTAATTCCACATCCAAATTTTTGGTGCTAGTGTGCAGCCCTATTATTGAATACAAATCTGTAACCATTATCTCTTATTCTCAAGTGACTAGATATTGCTCTCATGCTGTACTCAACATTGATTTACCAAAATAGCCTGTTTGTTCTGAGTTTCTCTTTAAAGCAAAATGTCAGACAGAAGTGAGAATCATATTGTGTTCCATATGTGTCAGTGAAATTGGGTAAGTCAAAGCAGAAAATTGACTATTGAGATGCCACCAGGAATACAACCAATGTCTCGGTAATCAGCAGCAAGTGACTACTGCAAATTATGCAATTTCACTTGCCAGAAGGAATTTGACCAGAAGGTTCAAATACATCTTGCACAATAAAACAATTAAATTTTGTACCACACTCATACCCGCTGCCTTCAGTGCATTTAAAAATCCACGGAACCATCCCTCCGATGTGATCTTCATAAGGGCTTCGAAAAATAGTTCTGTAGCCGCAGTAGGTGTCTCTTTAAGCCCTTGAATTTTCTCTACCATTTCTAGATGGAAAGACAGAAAACAATTTTTTAATTATTATTTTTTTGAAAACTTGTGAAGTAGAGTTTAGATGTCTTCCATTAACCCACAATCCAATTCCAATCTGTCAGCTTCAAAGGGTAAGGGAGCCAAAGATTTACAAAACAAAATAAAAATAAAAAACACTGTAGCACTTTAAAGACTAACTGCTTTATTTTTATTGTTAGCTTTTGTGGATCAAGATCCACTTCGTGGATCAAGTCCACTTCTTGATCCATGAAAGCTAACAATAAAAATAAAGCAGTTAGTCTTTAAAGTGCTACAGTGTTTTTTATTTTTATTTTTGTTTTGTTTTCTGATATGCCTGAACCACAAACTAACACAGCTACTATTCCAAAAAAAATTAAGATTTACAAGATACTGAAGTTGAGATCTGATTCATAACAATCACAATTGTTTAAGTTTTTGAAGGAGTAGCCATGTGAATCTGTGCAAGTAAATCAGACAAGAAGACCCAATAAAACAATGGTTCATAAATTAAAAGAATAGGCTATCAGGCTGTAACAATAGCACAGTTGACATAAGTGACAAATCATGTGAATCAATAAGGCTGTGAATGTATTCTATACAGTGGAGCCATATGAATACCCATGGCAGTTCCATTAATCTGGAGATCGGCTTTATTGTCAAAGGTGATATACTGGTAGTTGCTTCTGCATGCATGGTCACGGCTAAGGCGTCTGAATACTTGGATCTACCCTCAAACCAGATGCCACCTTGGTATCTAGCAACACTACTGACTTTTGAAGGAAACTGCCATCCACTCATCATCTTTCTGACAACACCATCTTAGCCATGGTGGATGGAGAAGCTCTCTATACTAACATACCACAGAGATGGACTACAAGCCATCAGGAATTTCATTCACAATGAAGGGAAAGCCCATCTAGTCACCATCCTATGAGACTTTGTGCTCACACTCAACTATTTCACCTTTGACAATAAAACCTACCGTATCTCCTAATTAATGGAATTGCCACCGACACTCATATGAGATCATGATATGCAAATAAATGGATGGCTTATTAGAATAATGATTTCTTAACTATTGTATCCTAAAAGCAATCCTCCATTTGCGGTAGAATGGTGACATTTTTATTACCTAGACCCACAGAAAAGAAACCTTAGAGAAATTCCACCAGGATTTCAAATACAGTATTTTATCCTATAGTATCGACCTCAACCTAGACCAATCTACACAACAGGTACACTTTCTGGACACCATACTAAAAGTACATTGTGGATCCTACCATCATACTGTTTCAAAAACCCATTGATTGATATACATATGTACTGTATATGCCTCCAGATTCCAACCTAGGGACACCACAAATTCAATTATTTACAACCATCACCTCAAACCCACGAGGTAGAGACTTCAAATTCAAGAATCTGCAAAACACATTTCACAAACTACAATATCAATCCAATACTCTATAGCTAAGAAACTGATTATCAGGTCAAGACAAATATCTAGAAGCAACCTACTGCAAGACAGAGCCAGAAGAGAAAATGACTGACCGTCACTAGTTGTCACTTTCAGACCACAATTAAAACCATTCACAATCATCATATATTACCTTAAACCCATCCTTGATAATAATATAGTACAGTACCGTACTTCACTTTCTCAAGCCCTTGGTGGCAAGCCTACACTTCCTCACAGACAACCTTCTCAGGAGCATCCTGTATCAATAATGCCCCTCTTTACACAGAACAAAAAGGACAATTTGTTCAAAAGAATCAATGGACACACATCTAAGAAATAGCAATACACAAAACCTGTTTCAAAACATTTTAATTTAGCTGGACAATCTTTATATGACTTGAAGACATTGTTCCACACCACAAAACAAGGCTTCAAATTCAAAGAGAAACAGCAGAGATAAGGTAACTATAGACAGATCCTAGAGACCTATTTAAAAGGACTGAATATGTCTAAGTTTCTTATGGCATTATTGAGTATGGAATGCAACATTGATTCACAGTTTGCCACTTTTTGTATTTTGTATTTTCGACTTATATGCCGCCACTTGTGTCAACTATGCTATTTTTATTCACAGCCTGACAGCCTGTTCTTGTTTTTCTTTCTATACCCACTGTTTATTTTCATATTTGTTTTCTAAGTAAACTTCTCTAATTTGTATCAAACAGTTTTGTCTGTGGCTCATTTCATAGTTAGGGGCTCATTTTGTGGGTGGACTTTGTTGAATTGAAATGGTACCTCCAATTCAATAAACTCCTCTCTATTTGAACCCACAATCTAATGTGGTTTTTGGTTCCTGATCCAACCCTGCCTGTGGAACCTTCCCCTAAATTTAAAAGGTAACAATTTTTCAAGTAATTTGGAAGAGGCATGTTTCGTAACATCAGCTTCGTTTTACAACCCTTTCTCTCCAAAATCTGTAAAGTCCCCAGCCCAAAATGGAAGAACAGACACTTTTCACATACAGTACCCTAAGGACAACGTGAAAACTTATAAGTTGTTTCAGAAAACTTTTTTTAGGATGCCAGTATTGGCATAAAATACTTCAAATTCCTTTTGAAAAACCCTATTCTCAGAATGTGGGATCTGAAAAAATTACTTCCTCCCTTCGGTACTTTCCTTGGTGCTGTGAGAAGTGGGGGGAGGAGAGGGCGGGAGGGAGAGACAGAAAGAGAGAGACTGCAGGGCTGGGAACCTTTGGATCTGGTGCTCAGGTCTATGGTCAGACACTCCAGAGACTTTCAGAGGGATAAGATCACATGGTGCATTGTTGTGGTTGTTTTAAGTTTTAGAGGGCTTATTTGTGGTGATTTAAAAGAAGAGGACCAGTCAAATGCTGTTAATAATCAGATGGGTGGTAATGAAGTGAAATAAAATAAATATGAATAGAATAAGGAGCTCGCCCACAAATGATCGTAGCAACGATCGACCAGGAATTTAATGATCTTCCCACATGCCCCTCATTCCCTGACAAGTGATGCTAGCAGAATATGGATAGACTCTTCGCCGAGATCACCAGAAAACTCAAACTATAAATGGGGGAACGCAAACCATCCATGCTGCATACATCAGCTTTGGCGTCTCCGCGGCAGAGTACGCAAAGCAAAAGCAATCACATGTATATATCACCCCATAGCGCTTACTGCACTCTCTGGGAGGCTCACAAGCTAATTAGCATTTTGCCGACCTCGTAAAGATAGAAGGCTGAGTCAACTTTGAGACCTAGGCAGGATCGAACTCACAACCTTTGGTTGTAGTACAGCAGTTTAACCACTATGCCACCATAGAATGGAGCTGCATCCACACACGCAAAACAAGTTTATTAGAAAACAAAAACAAACACAATAAAATAAAATAAAAACACTGCAGCACTTTAAAGACTAACTGCTATATTTTTACTGTGAGCTTTCATGGATCAAGTCCACTTCTTCAAACAAAGGAGTAAAGAGGTAAAGAGTAATCAACCAGAATAACATAGACATGCATATCAATACAACTTCCTACAGTTAGCTGTAACAAACGATCCATTTGATATGCCCGTCATTCTGCTTGATTACTCTTTACCTTGTAACCTCTTTGTCTGGTGTATACAAACCAGACCTGGAAATTTTACTCCTTTGTCTGAAGTGGACTTGATCCACGAAAGCTCACAGTAAAAATATAGCAGTTAGTCTTTAAAGTGCTGCAGTGTTTTTATTTTATTTATGTGTTTTTCCCTTCCTGATCTGCTGGAAACACAGACTAACACGGCTATTATTCCAAAAAAAGGAAAACAAGTTTACATCACTGTTAATGAGGTCATGCGTATAGGGACAGGATGCCTCAACCGCAGTGGTGGGCAGTAACAGGTTCGCACACACACCTAGCGGGGTGTGTGTGTGTGTGCGTGCGTGCAATATTGGGTGGCCTTCGGGCAGTGGGGGTGAAATTGGGTGTCCTTCAGGCAGGGGGAGGATAGAGAAATTGGGTGGCCACACCTACCTCCCTAACCAGTCTAACACAGCTACCATTTAAAAAGTTTTATTCTGTGCAAGCATATCAGAGAGTAAACAAAACAAAGACAAAAACATTGTGGCACCTTAAAGACTAACTGCTGTATTTTAAGGTAAGCTTTTGTAGATCAAGTCCACTGGCTCTTTGACTATAAACAGAAATGAGCACTGAACCCTAGAGTTGGTAACGACTGGCTTTCGAGCAAGGGCAACCTTTACCAAATAACAGAAGATTCCTGATTGGTATTCAAATATGATGTCAGGTTTTGTCCCTGCAAGTGGTTCAAGGTCTCCCTTGCTCAAAAGCCAGTTGTATCTGACTCTAGGGTGCAGTGTTCATATCCATTTACAGCCAAAGAGCCAGTGCTGCCTGTGTTTGCAGATGTATGCATGGCCATATGGCAGGTATGACTAGATCACCCACAACACAGGCTCCTCCACGATGGAGGTTCCCATGATACAGGCTCCACCCATGGTGTGGTAGCGAAATTTTTTGCTACCCACCACTGCTCAAACCTACACCAGTTGAGAAACTATACCCTCTTGTTGGTATTGCTCCACCTAAGATCAGAAGAGAACTAGCCAAGAGAATGATCCTTGACATCCTCTGGACGAATTTAAGCCTTCAATCCGACATCCTCTGAACGGACTTGAGCGTTCGCCGGTTCATATCCCAGAGGAGCTTTATGCAGTGGTGGGATGTCAAAATTTTTACTACTCCACCATGATGTCATCATAGTATGGGCGGAGCTAACATCATGATGTCATGGGCGGGGCCAAATAAAAATATATAATAAAATAAAAATAAGCGCGCGCACACACCTCAACCCATCCACAATGCAAACCCATAAATAAATAAAATAAATAAATAAAATAAAAATGCATTAAAATACAAACCCACCCACTCCAAACACAAACCCACCCACTCCAAACACAAATCAATCAGAGCTTTTAAACCAGAGCTTAAAGCTTATTCTGGCTAATCTTTCTCACACCAGGTCAGATGGAAGGAACTACAGAATGAACTCACCACAAGACGGCTTCATTTTGGAGCGTTTCAACTTTTCAACAGTTAAAGAAGTTAGGTACTAAGTCTTTGCCTAACCAGTTCTCTAGCATAATATGCCTTAATGTAAATGTAAAACAGTTGTACCTCCTTAAGGTTTCTCCAATTGGAACAGCACTTGAAACATCACAGGTGTAGCTTATTGATGAGGTAACTCCAAGACTTTGCTTAAAAACCCCAAGCTAGGCCACCAGGCCTGCCAGCTGCCAGGCCTTTTTAGGAACTGTGGTAGTACGTCAATATAGGTAAAGGTATTAAATACACATTGAAATACACACAGACACACCGCATCCAAAGGTGAGTCACTTACCCTGGGGAGCAGGCTATAGGGAGCTTCAGGCTAGCAGCTTCTTTTCCTCCTCCCTGCTTGGGAGGACAGCAAGAAGGCCATGCATATGCGCCAAGCACTGTAGGCGTGCACGCACACTAAGTGCTTGGCGCACATGCACAGTGGGGGAACCAGTGAAAAGGTAAGCCCTTTAGGTGGTTCCCCCCAAAAGCTGCTATCGGTTCTCCAGAACACTGGAAAAAGTTACTACCGGTTCTGGCGAACTGGTGACAACCTGTTCCATCCCTTCGCTGGCTTTATGGCAAGAACAAACATTCTTGAGGGTACTCAAGAGCAAAACCAAATTAGAAGATGGAGGAAGGAGCTTACTGGATAACATTAAAGGAGGATATAGTAGAGGAACTCGACCACCCCATCGTCATTGGGAGGACTCCGAAGAGACTGAGGGTTTGAATCCCTAAATGCAAGACCGACATGTTCAAGTGGGGGCTGCTGGCAAGACAAGTTTGGCCAACGACCAAGCCAACCCAAGACAGCGTCTTCCAGTTGGCAGCCCAGGGTTTGACCGGGACACGAAAGGAGAAATGATGCCGTGTTTGGCCAAGGACCCCTTCCTCTCTCCCACTCCCCTCCCCCCACCAAAAAAACAACACCACCTCACCGTCGCTGATCCAATCCCTCATGTAGTTCAAAATATAGACCGGGTTCAGTGTCTTTTGGAAGTAATGCCTGAAGCGAAGCAGGCTTTCCTTTTGCTCCGCGGTCATCCTCGAGGTCTCTCGACGCCTGCCGCCAAAGGGTCACCCACCCCCCACCCCCGCTGCCTGAGCCGGACTCACCCACCGAGCTTCCTCCCTGCCTTCCCCGCTCTCTTTCTGAGGGCTCGCCCAGGGCCCTGCCTGGTTCCCTCCCCGTCAGCTGACGGAGGCAGCGAGCGAGACCAGCCGGGGAAACGAAACTGAGCGCTGGGAATCCGAAAGTGCCTGAGGAATGCGGCGAGGGAAGCGGGGGTGGGGAGCCTACAGCGCCTCCGCTTGGTCCTGGCTTCTTCGGCCCTCCTCGGACACCCTGGACTCAGGGCGCAGCAGCTTCCCCCACTAGTGTGAAAAGGGGGGGGGGGTCTCCATGATTGGAACTAGGTCTTGGGGGCTGGCCGCTTAATAAGACCCCCCTTCTCTTGTAGGACTCGAACCCCCACATCAGCCATCATTTTATTTTATTTATTTATTTAGATTTATTATCCCGCCCCAATCAGGCGAACCTGACTCTAGGCGGCTTACAGAAAAGGGGGAGAGACTATACACAATGCCAAACAATTAAACAATCCCCCTACAAATTCAGAAATTAAAACCTTAAGGTTCAAAATCACTTAAAAATCAATTTAAAAAGAATTAAACGATGAGTTTACAAAAAATCTAAAAGATTTAAAAAGTTAAACGGTTTTAAAAGGTTCCCATCGCCCAGAGCATCAGCTCTGGGCGATGGGAAATCCTTCCCAGGAATAATAATTTCGTGTCAGAACTTATCCTGGGTTGAAACGATTTTTGCAGGAGAAACTCCGCAAATGGAACACCCAAATGAGGCTCTTTTCACGTCCCTGAGAGCTGGGACAGAGATGGGCACTCAATCCATCATGTAGTACCCGGGTCTCAAACAGCTGACTTGCCAGCCTTCCAGCTAACAAGATGAGCTTCTTAACCACTGAGGCACTTCACTCCCATGACAATAGGTAAAGGTCTCCTTTGCTCGAAAGGCAAGCCAGTCTCATGCAACTCTAGGGCACAGTGCTCATGTTTACAGCCAAAGAGCCAGCACTGCCTGTGTCTTCAGACATTTCTCTGGATAGGTGGCAGGCATGACTCGACGCCAGAGTGCATGGAACGCTGTTACCTTTTATGTTGCAGCAGTACCTATTTCTCTACTTGTAATTTCTTGCATTCCAATTGCTAGGCAGGCAGGACAGATTAGGTGAGCGCACTCCCATTGAGCAGCACTCAGGTCTCAAACTGCTGACCTGCCAACCTTCTGGTCATCAAGCTCACAGCCTTATCCACAAAGCCACTGTGGCCTTTAAACCACAAAGGATGTGTGTGTGTGTGTGTGCGTGCTTGAGAAATGGAAACTGAATCTAGTTTCATTTATCCAAGCTGAGTGTTATAATTTAACATGTTGCACAAAAGGCTGGAATGTCTTCTACTGACAACATTATGCACTTCTGCAAACATTGATTTACCTGAGTCAGCTGATTAGCTCCAACTTGTGCATAGGCAGTACAATTTTGGTTACCTAAGCCATTCAACTCACCTGGTTACCCAGCAACAATACTGGAAATTTAATTAGCTGCTTATCAGTACACGCTTCTTTGCACCTATCAACACATTTCTTACATCAACTGGGCTCCTCAGAGCCAGCACAAAATCCTCTCCTGAACAGGAAGCCCGAGAGAGATCCAATGCAAAGAAAGCTTCCTGTGTTCATTATTGACATGAACAGTCACTTAGCCTAGCAAGTGACAAAGGACGATTTGCATGGGTCGCCTACACTTGAATAGCCTTGGCTGGCCCCAGTTAAAGTTACAAGAGACCCATTGGTGCCAATACCAGAAGGGATGGAACCATACTTGCAATGCTCACCTCAAAAGACCTCCTTCACAAGTAACAACAAAGAAACTCAAGGCACCTTGAAGATTAACAATTTTTGGTGTCTGCAACAAACTAACATGGATACTCCCTTTGGAAATTGGTACTCTAATGTATACAAAAACACATTCAGATGGAAAACTGTAAGATCTCCTTATCAGGTCTAGTAAACAGGAATGCTGAAGACAGAACAAAACTTGGTGGTTCTCTGACCAGTTCACTCCAGCTGCCTTCCTCAGACATTTTATTTCCATGATGACCAACTTTTCTTTATGTTTTATTCTAAGTGTCCCATGTTTGGCATTGTTAACATAAGGTGGGAATGAATATGCCTTGTATGAGGGGTTTTTTTTTTTTGTGCTGGTCGGTATTGCTTTTTGTTGTAAGAGTAGAGCTAACTTTCTCAAAGAATGCTTTCAGGAAAAATGAATTGGACTGCTAAAAAAATTGGTCCTGGAACAAATCAGGGCCCAAACTATCACTGGAGTCAGAATGTTGAAACTGAGGCTGTCATGCTTTGGGAACATCATAAGAAGGAAAAATCCACTGGGGGAAAATGATAATGCTGGGAAAGTTTGAAGGCAGTAGGAAAAGATGAAGAACAAAAATGAGATAGACTGGGCCCCCTAAAGGAAACCACAGGCTTAAGTTTCAAAGAGCTGAGGAGAGTTGTTGAGGACAGGATTGTTTGGAGGTGGCTCAATCTTCAGTCATCATAAGTTGGAGGCAACTTGATGCACATGACAATGATGCTACATTCCATGTACAGTAATACCTCAGATAATGCTAAGACTTGGTTCCACAAGTCTTGGTGTTATCCGATTTTTAGTGTTATCCGATTTTTAGTGTTATCCGATGCATGTTAAAATCCTATGGGATGGATCAGATAACATTAAAGCTCCATAGAAATACATTGTAACCGCACAGGCTTTAGCGGTTGTTATCCGATCCATCCCATAGGACCTTAACGTTATTCGATCCAATTCTCCTCCCCAGATTACTTAACGTTATGTGATTTTAGCATTATCCGAGGTAAACTTTATCCGAGGTATTACTTTCTCTGTAACAACTACCATTATTGCTATGGGCCCCATCAAGTAACCTCTAAATTATGGCCATACCGGTACTAACTAAAATTTGCCAGCTATTAATTTCATTCCATTTTAAGACTTAGGCCAAAGTCCACCTTCCATTTTGCGTTAAACTCTTCTCCAAAATCAAAAGCAGTGGTTGAGTATACAGTAAAACCCTGGCTTACGAATGCCTCGGTTAACATTTGCTGCAGTTTACGACAGCAAATCCTATGGAAATGCCATCCTGGTTTATTAATTTTTAGTGGGTTGTTGTTGTTTTTTTGGTTACGCTAATCAATTTGGGACCATTTTTTTATTTTTCAGTGCATTCTTATGATGCTGGTTTACTTTTTTTTTTGGTTTACCACGAAGGCTATCGGAACGTATGAACGAAATAAACCAGGGTTTACTGTATACTCAGATTACATTGTTGTCATTATGTGTCATCAAGCCACTCTCAGCTTGTTTGTTGTTGTCGCAGTCGATTCCGACCCTTTGCGACCCCCATGGACCCTTGCCCTCCAGGCACCCCTGTCCTCCACCATCCTCCTCAATGTGCCCAGCTCTGGCCACTGCATCTACTCTCAGCTTACAAAGATCCTATTAATACTGTACCCTCCAAAACATCCTAGCATTAATGTTCCTGCTCAGGTTTAGCATTCAAAAGGTCTTTTTTTTTAACAAAGAAATCTCACATCAAGTCCTCCTACTGCCTTCTAATAACATTACCTTTTGCAGTGGTTCTTGTCACCAAGGTTTGTTCATAACAACCTCCGCAAACCAGAGGTTAAATTGCAGTCAAAATGCTGCTCACAATCTAAGTTCCGGCATGCTGCAACTCAGCTTTTAGAGGTCCTTAAAAATAAGTACAGTAAAACACCGGATAACGATTGGATTGGATTACGCTAAAATTGCATAACGTTAAGTAATCTGGGAAGGAGAATTGGATCGAATAACGTTAAGGTCCTATGGGATGGATCAGATAACAACCGCTAAAGCCTGTGCGGTTACAATGTATCTCTATGGAGCTTTAATGTTATCCGATCCGTCCCATAGGATTTTAACATGGATCTGCTAACACTAAAAATCGGATAACACCAAGACTTGTGGAACCAAGTTTTAGCATTATCCGAGGTTTTACTGTACCCAACTTGTTGGAGGCAAACTGTAGTTTTCAGACATACTTTGTGAAGCACAGAGAAAATACTTAGTACTATGGGACAGTATATAAGTGGAAACAACCACCACCACAATTCATCAGATGTGTAATGTAAAACTAATAGCCAAGGGGAAACGTTTAAGCACCGAGAATCCAAAACATAACAGCTCTGATGCATATTTAGTCTCACTTAGACCAGTAGATATTCCCAACAAAATAACTTGCACCCAATGATTTCAGTATCTATGCTCCAAGAACTGTACAGTAATTCTCGCTCCAACCCACAGCTGCAGGTGGGGAAACTAAATTTTGTTGTTCAGTCGCACAGTCGATTCCGACCCTCTGCAACCCCATGGACCACTGTCCTCCAGGCACTCCTGTCCTCCACCATCCCCCTCAACTCGCTCAGCTCTGTGCCCATTATCTCTACAATACCATCTAGCCATCTCTATTTAAAATGCTTCAAGGAGCAATAGTCTTTAAGGCAGGGCTGTGCAACCTACGGCCCATGGGCTGGATCCAGATCATGGTGCCAAATCATCCGGCCTGTACAACCCTCACTGCTCCCAGAAGCAGGAAATGTGCCCACATAAAACATTACCACAAATACAGGTGTTTACAACAGCTGCAAGTGCATTTATGGCATTTTGCACATGCACATTCTACTCCCGCTTCCAGTAGGAGGAACCATGTGACCAACCTGTGGCCCAAAAAGTTTGGACACCCACTTTAAGAGCTCACAGAATGTTTAAGGTTCTTTTACTGCTACATATCTATTCATCTGTAGTCCACAAAACAGACCAGTGCCGTGATACTTAATCAGAAATATACGAGGGCCAAAGATCCACATTAAGTGTTAATTTAAAGCAGGGGATCCCCAAACTGCAGTTCATGGGCCACAAGAAGCCCCTAAGCTTTTTCTGGGTGGCTTTCCAACCTGCTTGTTTGCCACTATCCCACTCAAGGCAATTTCTCTCTGACCCACACTGTTCTTCCTGCCTCAATATCACCATCTACTGCTGTTGTTCCTGTCCTTTTTTTCAAAAAACAAAACAAAACCAAGAGCTAAATCTTGCTTCTGGTCTCTATTGTTCCTTTTGGGGGGAGGGGGGGGGATCTTGGTCTCCTCCATACAAGCATTTGGGCCCTTCTGGGTGCTTTGATAGTCAGCAATCTTCCTAACAAAAGCCATGGAAAGCAGACAGTAACAAAAGATCATTTGCAGATTCTTCACTTAAAACTTTGTTTGCACAATAGCCAAGCTTGTGTTTGCGACATCTTTCCCAAGTAGCATTCATTGTACAGGCTACCTTCACAAAGTAGAGAACAAAACGTATTGTACAAGAAAAATAAATTAATCTTTATTTGACAATAGATCTAAAGGTTCCAGCGAAATCTTTATTTTGAATCTGTGGTAAAGTATTTGTTTTATAGATCAGCCTAAACATAACATATAAGCATGTGAGAGGGAGAAAATGTATTATAGTACAGTTATGTTAAATTGACACCATCTTAACAGCTATGGCTTCAGCCTATGAAATCTTGCAGTTGGAAGAAATCCCTGCTGCTTATAGCAAAGATGTAAAATATCTCGCCAAACTACAATTCCCAGAATGCCACCTGATGGTTATATGGCAGTTAGAGCATCAAACAGGTATCACTGGCTGGCAGAGATATACTCAGAAAGAGCAGAATAAAGGAAGCAAGAATGTTTCAGGGGTGTGTGGGGGGGGAGGCAACACAGACAAACAGTCCAACCCCAAAAATCAGTCTAAAAATATTAGCGGCTCTGGATGAAGGGGGGGGGGGTCTCAAAGAACAAAATGAGTTCTGTAAATCAAGGTTTTGGGGAAAGGGGGGGGAATCTTTTTTTCCTATTCCTTTTTTTAAAGAAACCATCAAAATTATTTTCTAACTTTACATTAAAAAAACCAAAGCGTATAAGGGCTCTATATTACAGGGGAAAATACAGTAGGATTCTGTGGCACAGAAATCATACAGTTGGAAGTTGAAGGAGATGGCAGCAATTTTCAGTATTTAAAAGTTGAGGATGGCAAATACTTCACACAGAAGTAATTTCATATCTCTTAGCACAGAAACCCCCAAGACGGTTTCGTGCTTCCGGGAAAAGTTTTAGCTTCTATGGGGCAAGGGGTGGGATCCCATTTTAAAAAAATCATTTTCTTTCCGATGCTATACATTGTCCAGTGGATGGGAGTGGTCAGTTAGCCTCTCCCTCAACCTTAACAGCAAAGGTGTTGTGTCCTTTGGCAACTGACCAATTGATTCTCTTGGGCTATTGCTCAGCTGATGTCCTGCACCAACAGAAGGACTGTTCTCTGTTCCAGGGGTTTGACTATTGTCTCTCTCTTGTAACGGATCAACTGCATTTGGAGGCTCATCCTCTATATCTCTTGGGGTGGTGGTGGTCGGGGTCCTATCTCTCTCCTCATCTTCTGGTTCCCCAACTCTGTCACAACTAGAGTCTCTGGCTTCTAGGAGCGGTGAATCTGCCTCTCTCTCGTGTTGTGGGACTGTCGGACTCCAGGAAATGCTACTGTCCCATTCAATATTATCCTGGATGTCAGGGGTTTTGTCACTGTCACTGTCAATGGTGATCACAACAGGAGAAGCCACTGGAGAGGAGCCCAAGTGGCTTTTGAATGGTTTCTTCTCCTTTCTCTTTTTCCTTTTGTGATGCCTGGCTGTTTCTGTGGCTTGTCCTTCATAAATTATCTCCACGCTTGGGCTTCTGGACATTTTTTTCCTCTTTTTTTCTGAGGCATCTGCCTCTAGCTGGCCGTCCAAGAAGCTAGCTGATCTTTTGTACTTTGGCAAAAGTTTCCCAAAGGTGCTCCCTTCTTTCATGGAGGAGGACTCTTCATTTCCCCTGTGGGCATTCTCCAGGTGACGGGTCTTGTATTTCCTTTTCCCACTAGGCTTCTCAGATCTTGTCCTGTCACGCCTGCGAGAAGGCGTGCGGGACCGGCTGCTCGATCGGCTTCTCGACCGGTACCTTTCATAGTAGTAATGCTGACCTCTGCTATGACCTCTTGGGTTTCGACTCTTTCTCCGTTCAGAAAAGGGCTGTGATGTGTAGTCTGGACTAGGAGATTGTCTCCAATATGGAATCCGCCTTCTGTATTCATAGCCATCAAGTGATGTAGTCCTACTGTACTCCCACTTGTACTTGCTCTTACAACTGTTTCTGAAGTATTCATCGTTCTCTTTGCTCTTTGAGGTCTTGCTGTAGTCATTGCTATGAGATCTTGATGTACTTCGCCCTCGTGATCCAGTGCTCTCGCTACTCAGGGAAAAGGCTTGGCTTCTGCCAGAGAGACTCTTGTCGCGGGTTCTTGACCTCTTTTTATCCTTCCTGTGTTTATGTTTGCTACCATCTCTTTTCCTTTTGCGCTTTTCCAAGCGATGATGCTTTTGCTTATTTTTCAAGCCATGGCGCTCTCTGTGGGAATATTGTGCATCGAAATCAGACTTCCTACTCTTGGGTAAGTTATAGTCGCAGTCTTCTCTCTCTGTAGGTGAGCTTTGTAACCAAGCAAGCTCTCTCGATTTACTTTTGTCTTTATCACGCCTTTTGGATTTTCTTTCATTTGATGCAGCCGTATTACCAGTGTGGCTGGCACTACCATTCCGTGATCCAACAGAGAATGGCGATGCATATCCACTTGCATCTGTATCACTAAAACTGAGATACTGCATGGGCTTGACTGGCTTCACATCTTCACTGTTTCCATTCTCAACTGATGCCTCAGAGTCTGAAGACAGCTCAACAAGCTCAGGTGTCCTCTCTGCCAGTGGTTTCACATATCCAACCATAATACAATTGTCAGAAGAATCACAACTGTCCCCATTCATCTCCACAGGGGTAGGCAACTGGGCCTGCAAATCTGTTGTATTTGTGGAGGGCTCTTCCTCGGAACTTTCTGAAGTGTCTAGAGCCACACGAACCTGGTCTGAGCTCAAATAAGATGGGCCAGGCGTTTCATCATCCCAAGGGTCCTGACCAATATCATTTGTGAAGGCATTGTGTTCGGCTTCCTGGGAACTCGCATCATCTGGAGAGATTGTAATAATTGACGACTCGGAACGGCTCCCTTCTTCATACGAAGGAGCTGGACAATCATAATTTGCATGTTGATCATATGCCTCTATGTTAAAAGGGCACCTGGCAAAATTGATAAACTCATGTAAAAAATGTTCTGTGCGATGGAGCAAAAATGGTTTCAATTCATCGGCAAATGCTGGACTCTCTAGGTCGTACCTGGTGACATTACTCATGATGATATGTTGTACAATATTGACTAGAGAACCATGAGCACCGAACAGGACTGTGAGTTCCCGTTTTAGCCATGGAACCAACCTATGAAGACAGGCAGGATTTCTGCGAAAAAATTCAGCTGATATATCTCTGTAGCGGCCACCATCTTCAATGCTTCGGACTCGTGTGCCAGAACGATACAGAGCTCTTCTGAAGTTAATGATATCTTGTTCCTGAATTTGTCGCATTGATCTGCCCTCTATACTAGCCTGTCGTCTCGACTGAAGCCTTCTGATCATCTGACTTATTTCTGCATCTCGCTGTCTAGTGGTCTGGCCTGATAAACCTTCAAACAAAATCCCATTATCAGGCGGAGGTACTGTCCTCCGAGAAGCAGAGTTTCGTCGGGGATAACCAGATGCACGGCGTTCCCTTGTCAATGTTGTCCTGTAGCGGAATCGCCTTCCATCAGGATTAGCAAATGAGTCTGTCTCTGAAGGCTTTACTGTATACACCTTATAGTCATCTTCAGACCTCATACTGTGCACAATGGAGTGAAAAGGCTGCTTGCAGAGAGGGCATTCTGCTTTGTTTTTAGACCATTCCTGCACACATCGGAAACAGAACTGATGCCAACAATGGTCCAAATAAGCCACGTTTTCAAACCGGTCCAGGCAGATTGGACATTTAGAATCTGGAGATGTATCCGATGATGACATGGTCTGATGCCGCTTGTTTGCACCAGATTTAGATGAGAAGTTCTCTGCTGCAAATTCACCAGCTAGTAATGAGAAGTTCTGAAAATAAAGAAAGACTCATCACCATATGTTTAAATTAATTCCAAAAACAATGCTAAACTATTTCCCCTTGAATTACTAATGAAAGTATGTGCATTATCAATCAATTTAATGTACTTTTACAATAGAGTAGGAAGACTCTGGCACTTCTGAAGTTTTGGAGCTATTAATTTGCACAGTGCCTCACAGCTGGCTATGATGGAGTCCAATAAAATATCAGGGCCAACTAGCAGAACCCTGGCTTTTATATTTCATTAACCAACCAGTTCACCCAACGATACCATGATTTGCCGTATACAGTTGCTTAAAGAGCATAAGTGTTCCACGGGATTGCTGTTTAAGAAAGTTTAAGTGAAACACTTGGAAAAAGTGCCACCGTTGCCATTGTAAGTGACCAATTGTGACTTATGGAGGGGAGATTGTGAACCCGATTTAGTTGTTAAGCGAGTTTTTGGTTGCTTTTAGTTGTTAAGTGAGGGCAACCATTCTGAGAAAATTCTGCTCTTTAAGCGAGTTAGTCTATAAGCGAGGCACTCTTTATGCAAGGTTTTGCTGTACTGTATTACAATCTGCTGTTAAAACTCAACTGTTAGCACAAAAGCCAAATCCTAATTCCCAAAATACAACAACGAAACCCCTACCATTAGTACCAGGACCTAGATGGAGTCAGGTGTGGGGTTTGTGGTGTGGGTGTGGGTGTTCAGATGTAATACGATAAGACCCATCATGAGTTCAAGCTCATCCATTTCAATAAGAAGTCCTCCCATTGGAAGTTTTGAAGAGTTTAGCACTAGCCAGACTGTGTCTTCCCTGGTCAGACTTTCCAGTGACTGAAGGAGGGGAAAAAAAAGGATATTTGGCTCTGGAGAACGTTTGGACTCCAACAGTGAGTTTGATGAAGCGGAAGTCCAAGACATCTGGAGGTCAGAATCCTTTGCCTCAGACCTAAGGAGGACCAGTCAAAGGAATGTTTTGAAGTGGTAGCCTTGTTAGTCTGCGCAAGCATATCAGAGAGCCTGAAAAACTGATTTCATTTTATTACTACTTGTAAATAACTCATTGATTTGCATGTCTATCTCCTGAACCAACCAAATTCACCCAGCAAATCTGGGTCTCTATACCAGATACTGTATGCATAAATGTATACCATGATATCCCCTCTTATGTCTGATGAAGTGGACTTGATCCACGAAAGCTAACCTTAAAATACATACAGGAGTCAGTCCTTAAGGTGCCACAGCAGTTTTTTTCTTTTTTTGTTTAGTTTGCTCTCTGATACAGTCGAAGGAAAGGATTCTTATCCTTCACCAAAGGAAGAATCTTTTCCCCCACAAACCCCTCCCTCTCCCCCTGAGCCCGCATCAACTTATTGTAATGTATTGTTTGTAAGCCGCCCTGAGTCGGTAGGGCGGGTGGGCGGCAATATACATTTGAACTAATAGATAGATAGATAGATAGATAGATAGATAGATAGATAGATAGATAGATAGATAGATAGATAGATAGATAGGGTCAAACCTCACATAAAGAGTGCCTCGCTTAAAGAGTAACTCGCTTAAAGAGCAGAATTTTCTCTGAATGTTTGCTTCACTTAACAAATAAAACCAACCAAAACAAATAAATTGGGGTTCGCAATCCCCCCCCCCACAATTGGTCACTTGCAATGGTGTTTCGGTTAAAGAGCAAACTCGCTTAAAGAGCAATCCTGTGGAACGCAATATGCTGTTTAAGTGAGATACAACTGTAGATAGATAGGTAGGTAGGTAGGTAGGTAGGTAGGTAGGTAGGTAGGTAGGTAGGTAGATAGATAGATAGATAGATAGATAGATAGATAGATAGATAGATAGATAGATAGATAGATAGATAGATAGATAGATAGGTAGGTAGGTAGGTAGGTAGATAGATAGATAGGTAGATAGGTAGATAGATAGATAGATAGATAGATAGATAGATAGATAGGTAGGTAGGTAGGTAGGTAGATAGAGCAAGCATCCCAAGTCCTGCTTTAAAGAGCTTTTGAAAACCTTAAATTCTTCAATAACGATATTATTTTTTAAAAAAGTAACTTTTCTCGTTACGAGGGGCAGATCCCACCCGCCACACTGAAGCCCCCACCCTGTACCCGTCAACTGCACTTGACTCCTCACTCTGGCCGCCAAGGGGGGGAAATGACATCTCACAAAGTGTCCCTTATACAGTCACAGCCACGGCAGGACTTTGGACTTGGCTGCGCCTACTACATCACTTTTCCCAAGGGTGCCTCTGAGCCTACACCGAGCGCCACCCCCTTCCCCCCCCTTCCCGTGAGCTCTAATTTCTACAGCGGAACATTCCGGGGTCTCCTCCTGGTGGGGGGCCGGTGGGGGGGTCACCGAAGCGAAACTCACCTCCCCCTTCCTTAGAGAGGGGGGGGCACCTCCGGAGACACACACACACACCCAACACACACACACACACCCCGACCTAGTGCCAAGGGAAGGGAAAGCCCGAAAGGGGACGGGGTGTAGAAAAGACACGCGCTCTTCCAACCTCGCCCGCTCCCAGGAAGCCCAAGGATGACACGCACCCCCCGACTCCCACCCACCCCCAAAGGTACCGCGTTCGAAACCCGCCAGCGCCCACTGCCTTCTTCTTTGTGTCTGTTTCTTTCCCCCCTTACTTACCGATTTCGAGCGCTGACGTCGGCGGCCGTTAGTCGTGCCGGGGGCTCGGCTGCGCAACTCCCGCGGGTCCCCCATTGAGGGAGAGGGGCGCCGGACCCAAGGGAAAACCGGAGCCTGGGAGAGAGAGGTGGGGGGGGGGGCGAAGCGGCTAACAGCCGCCGCCGCCGCTTCCCAAGGCAGCGATCCGCCCTGCCCCTCTTGTACCGGATACACAACCCCCCCCCGGGAGGGCGGGCCAACCGTTGACTTCCGGGTCAAGAGAGAACCAGGCAGGACCCCCCCCCCCAAAAAAAAAAAAAATGACATCAAAGAACAACCTGGGCTTTTTCTCCTTGATTGTTTCCTCCTTTTTTGTCTCTGCCCCAGCTCCTGCTTGTTCGAAAGCAAGAAATTGCAAGTAGATAAATAGGGACCACTTCGGTGGGAAAGGTAGCAGCGTTCCGTGCCCTCCGGTGTCTAGTCATGCCTGCCACATGACCATGGAAACGTCTGCACAGCGCTGGCTCTTCGGCTTAGAAACAGAGATGAGCACCGACCCCTAGAATCGGATACGACTGGCTTTCGAGCAAGGGAAACCTTTACCTTTAATGTGGATTAGTTTAGTTTTAATTTTTTTAAAAAAAATCTTTGTTCTTATTTCGTGTCCAGGTTAAAGGAGAGCAAAAAAGCAATCCCACTTCTATGCCGCCCCGGTTTACGTTTAGGGAACTCTGTCCGGGCGGTTCACAAGTTAATTAACCTTCCCCGACCTCCATGCTGGGTCCTCATTTGACCGGCGTCGGAAGGGTGGGATCCACCGTGAGACCTGGTCAGGCTCGAACTGCAGTACAGCCAGTGGTGGGATGTCAAAATTTTTACTACCCCACTGTGATGTCATCACAGTGTGGGTGGAGCTAACATCATGATGTCATGTCATGGGCGGGGCCAAAGAAAAATACAAAATAATAAAAATAGGGAGCTTCAGGATATAGGGAGCTTCAGGCTAGCAGCTTCTCTTCCTCCTCCCCGTTTGGGAGGACAGCAAGGAGGCCGTACATATGTGCCAAGCACTAGGCGTGCATGCACACCAAGTGTTTGGCATGCATGCGCAGTGGGGGAAACAGTGAAAAGGTAAGCCCCGAAGGTGGTTCCCCCAAAAAAGCTGCTACAGGTTCTCTGGGACACTGGGAAAAGTTACTACCAGTTCTGGAGAACTGGTGAGAACCTGTTACATCCCATCACTGACGCAGTTTAACCACGGCGCCACCAAGTCGAAAGGCGTCCGTGGGCCACGCACGTGCCTTTTTTGAACACTTGATTAAACTTTGAACTGCCAAATAGAAGCCCCACTTCTTGGCTTCTTTGCCCTTGTTCAAAATCTTGGTAAGCCCCCCAAATTGACCGATGGGAGAAGCGGGTGGTATAGGAATAAATAAAATAAATAAAACCAAGTGTAGATCAACCCATTTTTCTCGCAGCAGGAACAGGTTCTCGGATGGGGTATATGTGTATTTGTTAGGGCTGGACTCACGGCAGAGGACTCTACCTGTTGCTCTTTTTAACTAACTGAATGGTATAGTTACTCCAACGGCCCTCCGTTTTATTAGCGCCCTAAAGGAACGGCTCTCTTGCATCATTTAAAACTTGCATTGAACACTTTTTAAATTTTTATAATTGTAACTTTGAAGTTTTAGATAATGGGTTCAGGTTGTATTATGTTATGCTTTTATGATGTTGTAAACCGCCCTGGGTCGCTCGGGTGAGGAGGGTGGTATAAAAATGTGAATAAATAAATAAATCATAAAACCAAAAGGAGGAACCTTTGCCTCGTTATCCATTCCTTACCCCCAAGCAGACTGGTTGGGGCTTCTGAGCATAGAATGACGACTACATCTGGTCTGGTGACCCATCCAGACTAAAACATTCCCAGATGTGGCGACTTGGGAATTGGAAACCTGCATCCAAAATCGGGAGTAATCCACCCTCCCAAAGCCCAGCATTCACCCCTAGCCCATGTCCTTGTTTTTCTCACAAGTCACTCTCACTCAGTGCAGCAGGGATGCCCTTACTACAACAACAAGCACATGTTTGTTAGGTAGGTAGATACAGTAGGTAGATATATTGCCTATTTGTGTACTTTCTCAAGTATTTGAAGACAGTGCCTACTTTACAATGAAGCACTGGCAAAGTTAGTTCCTGCCGATCTGAAAGCAGCCAAGGGAAAGCAGCTAGAAGGAATCTACAATCAGAAATGTCCAACCTTAATACAGCTTTCCCCCCTGGTAGGAGCATTGCTTATCCCCATACTTTATCCCTAGTGGAGGTGGGAGTTTGGAGTGAGTTGCCTGCTGTCATGACTGCCAGAATAAAACCTGCTGCATACCCATTTCCAGCACCCTAATAACAATGTAATGCCCAGCATTCTTGGGGAGAAGCGATTTTATACCCATTCTAGACCACATATTATGTCAAATGCAAAAGATTATGACATGTCATATTACTGTTCTTTTCACAGATACTTCTCACCGTTGTATTGCTTTTTTGGGGATATGTGATTTACACAACTCAAATGGCAGCTAAGGAAGAACTATCCGCTGCAAACACAGGATCTTTGACACATACCAACAGAAATGTGTTACAGCCCTACTAGAAGTGTGGATGGCTTTCTTTCTATTTTTATCTAAAGAATCTGTAACTTGACTCTCCTGAATCCTATTCTACCTCTCTGGTAATGCAGTAGAGTAGACCGTACAGCCAGAGACTCAACGCCGAGTGTTGGGCATGGTAAATAACCTGACTCCCTAAAGGGGCCAATGGCTATGGGCAGATGGGGTGAGGTGGTGGTCCTCAGTGGAGGTAATGCCACTGGAAACCATCTTATTAGACCCAACAGCAAAATGAGTGGAGGAGGAACTCTGATTCCCAATGGTCATGGAGGCAGAAAAGTCCATGCCAGATGGACTGGCTGTGAAGGCATACTTTGATAATATCCTCAAGGCTGCAGCAGTCCCTTGCAGTCCAGATGTTAAATCGTGCATGTTTCACAAGGCAGTAGTCAGGGGAGGCAAAAACCCTCTTGAGCTAACAGCACACACACACCCAACCCAACCCATGATGCCAATGTTATATATGGGAGTGTGACATTGTTACCCAGCCTGAAAATTCCCACTCCCCTCCCAATCTAGAATCCGGCCTACGGCCCTGATGTCTAATTTCATATGTGCCGCAGGAGATGGCTCCGTGATCATAGTGTGTGAGTCACTTCATGGCAAGCTGGGCTCCACCTTAAACAATTTCACACCAATGGCATTTTTTCCTGCTTCGGGAAAAAAATGCATTCTCGGATACCAGCTGCAGCCAACGGCAAGTAAGCTTGGAAACTTTGCTTTTGGACTGTAACTGCTGGCATTCCCAGGCTATACCGTTACCCTAGGAGGTAAAGGTAAAGGTTTCCCTTGCTCGAAAGCCAGTCGTATCCGACTCTAGGGGCCAGTGCTCATCTATGTTTCTAAGCCGAAGAGCCAGTGCTGTCTGCTTCTGCAGACGTTTCTATGGTCATCTGGCAGGCATGACTAGACACCGGAGCGCATGGAACACTGTTACCCTAGATTAGAGGAAACTGGAAGCTGAGTAGATTACGTTTCCCCTTTTCAATGATTTAGGTATTAGTATTGGATGATGTATGTAACTCTTTTTTTTATTATTTATTTGTTTTTTGTAGTTAGTGTATTTTTTAGCAAGATTGTAATAAGAATTGATGTGTTATTCAAGTTGTGATTTTTTTATATTTGTAGTACTGTAGAATTGTAGTATTGTATTGTTATTCTTTTTGTGTTATCCCTTTTTGTCTTATGTTGTTTGAATAATTATAAATAAAAAAATTTTTAAAAAAAGGAAGCTGAGGTCCAAAATGCCCGTAAATAAACCGGGAGGTTTTATTTTAAAAAATCTGCCTCCGAGGCACATTTCTGGGCTTCATGATCCTGGAATCCGCTGCGACGAGCTACACTGTTTTTAGGGCAGGCCCACAGGCTGTGGTTAGACAGAACAGGTGGGTTAGAACAGGTGGGTTCCCCACTACCGCCCGAACAATAGGTGGGTGGAGTCCTTCGGTTCCCTTAACAAAGATGGCTGCCCCCGTCCCTCTTTGGCCTCTAACTTCCGGACTCTCCTAGCAAAGGGAGTCGCCGCTGGTTGTAACCGGGAAGGGATGGCGCTGGCGGACCGGGCAACCCTGGAGTGGCTCTATTGTCTGGTAAGGCGGGCGCCTGATGTTTTCCAGCTGTTGCCCCGGAGATAAGAGTCCCAGGGAACACCCTCAGGGCAGCAACAAGCAAAATACTCTCGAGAAACCGAGAAGTTGGTAGCGAACCAGTATCTATAATAATCTGACATAATACAGGTATACTGCCTCTGAAAATGGAGGTTCTGTACCGTAGGCATTATTTTTGTGTGTGGTTTATTATAACGGTGGTGGATAATCTGGTCAACATTTTCCTACTACAACCACCTTTCACTCTTGCCATCTCTAGTAGCTGTTATCACTACATAAATGGAGAGGGGGCCCCCAGAATTTATTACATTTATTTTTCTCCAACCTCATTTCACTTGTCCTTTATTAAATGCAGAATGCCACAGCAGTAATGGCACTGTTGGTCCCCATCCTGTTATAGCATTTAAAGGTAGGACGAAACAGCATTCCTTTGGTCAAGAGTTTATTATGCATAATAATGATTCTCATGAGTGTTGTCACTCCAAAGATGAGAATATTGAACAGTGAAAGACAGAACATTTTATACACAGTTTCCTACATATTGTTTACCCAAAACATTCTTGACCTTATTGCTGTGACATGTTAGTGTCAGGTTATACAAATTATTATTTCATACTTTCATCATAACATCTGTTTACCTATTACAGGAGTCTCAAAGGAAACTTAAGCAACATATTCTATTTGCAATCAGGGAACATATACTTCTTATGACCCAAGTCCAGGTCAACCTCAACATTTCTGATCATGGGTTATTTAGCAAACATTACTCATTTAATCATCTAGACCTTATTCTGGTCCACGTAAGCATTGCAGTTGCCCTTTGTAAGCAGAATTTCTAAATTGCCACATCGCCTTAGTGCGGCCTTAGTTTCTTTAGCAGCAAGCAACGTTTTGATTTCCATTTTATTCACATTTTATTTCTATTATTTGATTATGCCACATCAATCCTATCCTATTTCCTACCCAGCTTCTGCCTCATCAGTTACATGTAACTATTGTAGCAAAACTGACTGCTTTTTCATAGACATCAGAATTTTCAGATTTAGTAAAAAGGTGAAGGAGTTTGAGGAAAGTGTACAGAATAATATGCATTATTTTGTACACTTTAGGATATCTCTATCTTTTACTTAACTAACAACCACAGGTTAGGCCCCTTTCACATCTGAGTAATAAATACCTTCACTTGGATATCTAGATTAGGAGAGGCTGCACAAAGGCAACCAGGAGGATGAATTAGTTGAAAGAGACAAAAGCCATATGAAAATACAGTACTGTGGGAAAGTAAGATGTACCTGTTTACACTGAGCAGTACTATGCTGCGCTGTTGCATGCCATTGGAAACAAATGGGGTCATGAGATCATATTTAAACTGCTAAATAGCTCAATTGTTTGACTGCGAGTTCAATTCCCCACTGTTCCTTTCTGACAGATGCTGGACTTAATAACTCCTTTTAGCCCGGCAGTTTGAAGAAACTTATTTCTTCCCATTCATTTAACAAAAGCAAAAAATCCCTGAAAGCTCACCCTGAAATAAATCTATTAGTCCTTAAGCAGACACTATACTTATTTTGATTTGTTGGTGATACATACAGAAATAAACTAGAACAGCTGCATCTTTGAAAACTCCTCCCTGTTAGCTCAGAGATAGTGGGTTCCTGTTCACTCATTCAATTTTCAACATAGCCATACAGAGCCAGCAAAAGGCCTTTTGTTGCCTGAAAAATAACAGCAGGTGGCATTCTGACTCACCCAGCTCAAGGTACATAGTACCTAGAGCTGTCCAGGGTTGGTATACATGGCAGAAACTCTCACCAATATTTCACTCCACTTTGGAGAGCAGAAATACAACAAAGTAAACCCATTACTTCTGCTAACTTTACAGTACTCCAAATTTGCTGCCTCAGTTGACTCTCACTTCTGAAAATAGAGTACTGTACAGTATTTTACTTTTGCCCAGTGTACAGGTACTTGGAGACAAAGTGCCTACTTTACACTGAAGCACTGGCAAATTTAGTTCCTGCCAATCTGAAAGCAGCCAAGGGAAACCAACTTGAGGTAATCTACAATCAACCTCAGAATTGTCCAATGTTAGGAACATTGTTTATCTATATCCTTTCCCCTCTTTCCCTAGTGGAAGTGTGTTTGGAGTGAGTTGCCGGCTGTCATGACTGCCAGAATAAAACCTGCTGTGAATCCATTTCCAGCACCCTAATAACAATGTAATGCCCAGCATTCTTGGAGTAGCCATTTTATACCACTTGTAGACCACATTAAAGTCTGGCCAGGTTATCCTGTTAATAGAGTAGACCATACTACCAGCGACTCAATGCCAATCAGCCGACAGTTAACTAACCTGACAACCCTGAGGACTAACAGCCTTGGGTGGTGAATCCCACTTGAATCTATGTTGATGGAGGGAGCAGCTTCATCAATCCTGACTTGGGGCTGAGGAGGAATGTGTGCCAAAAAGGGTTTAGGACCAGTGGTCAGGACACTGTGATGCAGAAGGCAAATGGAAGGCCAGTGCATTATATTGTTCCCAGAACAATTTTCATGGCTGATTGCCATCATTAGGAATCGGATACGGCACAAGAAGGGGTATAAATTTGAAGAATAATAAATAAATAAATAAAGAAAGAAAGAAGTTGACCGCATAGTCAAACGCAAACGATTATAACATGTCATTTTACTGTTCCTTTCACAGATTCTTCTCACTATTGTATTGCTTTCGTGGGGATATGTGATTTACGCAACTCAAACAGCAGCCAAATGGCAGCTACAGGAGGACTATCCGATGCAAACACAGGATCTTTGACACATACAACAGAAATGCTATAGCCCTACCAGAAGTGTGATGGCATTCATGCTATTTTTAGCTAAATCTGTAAAAAAATTAATTTGAACTCAGAGGTTTGCAAGACTTTTCAAAGTTGTGTTAATAATTCTTAGCTCTCCAACATATGGTTTAAATGGACAAGAAAACAATACATGCAATATTATCAGCATAAAGTTAATAAAGGAGAGCTGGTTCAGCACTACTACTTGGAAATTAACATCTACTGTGAAGACAATTTCGAGTACTGTATTTGAAAACCATTTGCTACTTATGACAGCAAATTTCAAGACAGGCTGATGGACCTTGTAAAAGAGCCACTATGAAAACACCACCACTCTTGTATACCTAGTTAAGTGGTAAACCTACAGCTTTGGAGGTGGAGTCACCTATTCATTCCACATTTAATCTTTTTGTGATTTTAACTTCAGGTTGCTAAATGAACAACCAAACAACAATAACTTCAGCTGAATGTATTAGGAGAAAGGTGGCTTCATATGTGAAGATTTTAGCAGGATGAAAAAGTAAGAGTGTTTTTGATACTTGATAAGCCAAGACATTGCACTGAGCCAGTATACCAACAGTCCCTTTCTTTGATTGGAGCAGGTGGTTAAGTTATTAAGACTGACTTTCAGTTCAGCACACTAGGAATAAACATTAGTTGCCTGGCAACTGCTCACTGTTGTGGAGAACACAGAGGAAGAGTGCAATGAAAGTTTCAATGAAAACAGAAGTCAGAATGGTGATCTTGAAGTCATTTATTATTGTTAGACCTGGAGCAACATAAACCATTTTATAAGATGCAAGACAGCTGTCTGTGCCATTCTGGAACTTCTTAATCATGACTGCTTGGCATTTCCAATGGGGGAACAACTTCACCTGTCTCCATAATTTTGTCACCCTAAGAAATAAAGGAAATTGTAAGTGTTATCACAATAAAGATATTTTACAACACCAAACTGGGCACAAACACTGTTCATAAAAGGTAAAAAATCAATAACAATGGTACTACTCTGATACAATAAATTATGGAGTTATGTTAAAAATCCAAACATGTATGATTTACTAACTGCTCCCTCTCATTGTATCAAACATTTAATGGCCAGAATCCTTTTTATGCCAGTGTAAATGTTATTACATATGCTGCAATGCCATCACAATCTAATGTATGGAATAGTGGCAAATTCCCACTAATTAATGATTTGCCACCCACATCCTTGCGTGAGTTATATTTTAAATGGTGTAAATCCATTATAAGATTCCGGCCATTACCACTCAAGTGATAAGAATATGTTGTGAAATTTTGTTCTTGTAAAACAGTCGTAACAGAAAATGGGCGTCATGAAGCATATGCAAAGTCCCACAGGAGCAACAAAATGATATAACCACTGACATTAAGAGACCAACAGAGGATATGAGTTAGCCATCTACTTGACTTCTACAACAACATAGTCTTCAAAGTTTTATATTTATATACAGTGGTACATCGAGTTATGAAATTAATTAATTCCTCAGGACGTTTCATATCACACAAATAAATCATAACTCAAAACACAAAGCAGAACACAATGCATTACCAGAAGTGGCTACTAGAGGCCACTGTACACCATGTAATTTAACAGGGAAACCTTTTCACATCTCAAAAACATTTAGTTTGAAGCATTATTTTCTATGGATCTCATTTTGCAGCGTGAGAATTACACTAGTCAAGTCATTCATAACCCGGGGTTCCACTGTATAATGAACTGACACAAGGCATAAAAATTAAAGTGACTCACTGGGAATATCTTGGGTTTTGTCTGAATAAATCCATATGGAGTTGTCTGTGGACAAAAATAACAGCATGTGAAATTTGAAAGTAATTTTGTTTCAAGAACTTATTTGGTACTGTATTTATTATGGCCTATATTACTCTATCTCAATACCTTATCATTTATTCATAGTATGCAGCTATTTTACTACCCGAGATCATACTGACTTCAAAGATGATACAAGTTTTTCACAGCTGAAAAAAACATTCCAAAAGAAAAGCTTCATTTGCATGAACAGAGAAAAAAAACCACTGTTATTTATTGGTTTACTTGATTGTTGGTCCTGTAATTACCATTCCTGAATATAGAGGAACAGCTTGTATGAGAACCATTTTAATAACCAATTTATTTAAGTGGAGCCTTTCTTATCCAATCTATACCAACAGCTCTTGGGGCAAAGAACAATAAATAGAATTATATTTTTTAAACCCTAAAACAATTTGAATACTGTACTTAGAAATACTTTAGAACAAATTTGATAGACTTTAAAACAACTGAACTGTAGGAAACTTACTAGGGTTTAGCTGAAGTGTTTAAAAATTGTTTTAAGGATTCACTAGAAGACTAACAGTCATCCTTCAAAACAGGGGCTCTTAAAATCTCCAACAAGAGGAAGATGGGCAGTGTGGAGAATGGTAACAGAAAAAGTGATGGTCATTATTTCTGTATACAATTTATAGCTAGGTTCTAGAGTTGTAATACCAAAAAGCCACATACCATACATACATACCTGTAGGTGATATTTGATGAAGTAGTGAATAACCCAGGTAGGAGCAAGTACATAATAGAAAAATACATGTCCACCTCTGTAGGTTCTGTATACCTAGGAATAAGTTATTTTTCTTATTAGATTGCAACACCTTTTCACTATAATACTTCATTACATTTTAAACTGATCTTGCATACAAAAGGCTACTATAGACTTCATGCTATGCCATGCTTTAATCCAGGGGTGCCCAAACTTTTTGGGCCATGGGCCGATCGTGTGGTTCATCCGGCCCGCGAAGCCCTCGTCGCTCCTGGAAGCGGAAGTAAAACGCGCACATACGGGCCCTGGGCCTTAGTTTGGGCACCACTGCTTAAGATACTGCAGTCAGCTTCTGCCTTCAGTATTAATCTTCCCCTCTCTGGGTCCTCATCTGACCAACCTCAGAAAAATGAAAGGCTCAGTCAACCTTGAGCACCATCAGGATCAAACTCATGTCAGCAGTTTTGGCTGCAATACAGCAATTAACCACTTCACCACCAGGGTTCTTCTTATGTAAAGGTCTCCTTTGCTGGAAAGTCAGTAGTGCTCATCTCAGTTTACTAGAGATGTTTCTGTGGACATGTGAAAGACATGACAAGACACTGGAATGCACAGAATGCTGTTAGTGGTAACTGTTTATCAACTTGCAATTTCTTGTTTTCAAACTGCTAGGTTGGCAGGAGCTGGGACAGAGATGGGAGCTCACTCTATCATGCAGCACTTGAACTGCTGACCCGTTGCTCTTCCAGTTCAGCATCTTAACCACTCAGCCACTGCCGTCTGAACAGGCTCTTCTTACCCTGGTGCATAAGCCCAGAGGGAGGAGGCGTGCACAGTTTATGAACTCTACCGCGGGGGTGGGGATGCAGAGGGGGAGATGATACCTTTATAAGTTCACTTAAAAAATTCAAAACTTTGCAAGCTTTTGTAACTCAGGGTTACTTCTTCAGGCTTCATCGTGGCACGGAGTCCCAGCCAGATTTTATTCTTAGATCCTTTGATTCGTGTCAGAGGTGACTCTGAGTTGAAAGGATGCCCAAATGAGTCTCCTTTCATGCCCACCCCCCATGCAGCGCTCGGGAATCAAACCTGTGTTTCCGGTCTCCAAGCCTAGGGCCTTAACCACCACGCCAGCGGGAGAGCCGTTATTCTTAGATGTTATATATGGGGAAACAGCAGCTGACATCTTTTTACAATCCAAAGGCAGGGATTTGTATATTGCCTTCCCTCTACCGTGGGTTTCTCAGCCTTAAAAGGTAAAGGTTTCCCTTGCTCGCAAAGTCAGTAGTATCCGACTCTAGGAGTCAGTGCTCATGTCTGTTTCAAAGCCGAAGGGCCAGCGCTGCCTGCTTCTGCAGACGTGTCCGTGGTCATGTGGCAGGCATGCCTAGACACCGGAAAGCACGGGACGCTGTGTTTACCTTCCCACCGAAGTGGTCCCTATTTATCTATTTGCATTTTCTTGCTTTCGAACTGCTCGGTTGGCAGGAGCTGGGGCAGAGGCGGGAGCTCATTCCGTCCTGCAGTACTCGGGAATTGAACTGCTGCGGGAACCGAACTGCTGACCTTCCGCCTCCTAGTCACTTGAGCCACTGCAGTCCCTTGGGGGGTCCCCGGATGTCTTTGGACTTCAATTCCCAGAATCCCTGACCGGCAGGTGTGCTGACTGAGGCTTATGGAGGCAAATAAGAGCTTCTAGTAAAGGTAAAGGTTTCCCTTGCTCGAAAGCCAGTCGTATCTGACTCTAGGGGTCAGTGCTCATCTCAGTTTCAAAGCCAACGAGCCAGCGCTGTCTGCTTCTGCAGACGTTCCCGTGGTCATGTGGCAGGCATGACTAGACACCGGAAAGCACATGGAATGCTGTTACCTTCCCACCGAAGTGGGTCCCTATTTATCTACTTGCAATTCCTTGCTTTCGAGCTGCTCGGTTGGCAGGAGCTGGGGCAGAGGCGGGAGCTCATTCCATCCTGCAGTACAGTAAAACCTCATATAACACTAAAACCTGGTTCCACAAGTCTTCGTGTTATATGATTTTTCGTGTTATCTGATCCTCTATGGGATCCATAGAGATACATTGTAACCACACAGGCTTTCGCGGTTGTTATCTGAAGCATCCCATAGGATCTTAATGTTATCTGATGCAATTCTTCCCCCCAGATTCCTTGATGTTATGCGATTTTCGTGTTATTCGATACTAATGTTATATGAGGTATTACTGTACTTGGGAATTGAACTGCTGACCTTCTGCCTCCCAGTCAGCGTCTTAGTGACTTGAGCCACTGCAGTCCCTTGGGGGTGGGGGTGGGGGTCCCCGGATGTCCTTGGACTTCAATTCCCAGAATCCCCGACCGGCAGGTGTGCTGACTGAGGCTTCTGGGAAGTGTAGTCCAAGAAGAGGAGGAGGTGGGAGGGCAGGAGTCCAAGGTGGCTCACCTGCCTCCTCCACCACCCGCCCGGCTCCAGGAAGCGGGCCCAGAACCTTTCCACCGCGGTGAGCTTGGGCGGGGGCAGGACGGGCTCCCGCGGGCTCAGCTCCTGGTCCTTGAGCCACCGGCGCCGGAGCAGGCGGAGCTGGTGGGTCCGGAGCTCCTCGTCGCTCTTGCTCTTGTCCAGCCACCCATCCTTCCGCGGGATGTCCAGCGCCGACCCCCCGGCAGCCATCTTGCTCTTCTTGTCCAGCCACCCCCGCGCCGACCTTGGCTGGCCCCAGTGGGTGCCTCCCAACAGCGCCTCCCGCGGCCGCCACGGGGAATGGCGGCTACTGCTACGCCTCTCGCGACGCGGCCCGTAGAGGTACGAAAACGCCTCCTATAAACGTCCTGGAAAACCCTCACCCCCACATATACTGTTAGATGTGGAGTGGGAGGCGGAAGTACTTGCTCGATTAGAGGTTGTACCACTCTTCTATAACATCGTTCTGGGAGTGAAATGTCCAGACCCGTTTACAGTACAGGGGGGAAAAAAGGCCCTCTATTATTCGTTAGAGCGCCCTCTGCGTTTAGGAGGCTTCAATGACACCTTTCAAGGGCCTTTCTCTGTCTGGGCGCTTTCTTGTCCCTAAAGCGTAAAGGTCGAAGCGTGGGACGCTGAGGATTTAATACACGGAGGCCCAAACTTTTCGGCCCGCAGGGCGGTCACGTGATTTAGGGAGCCGTCAATATGGCCTGAGGGCCGGATCCGGCCCCTGACACCAATCCATCCAGCCCGCAAAGCCCTCGTCGCTCCTGGAAGCGGAAGTGAAACGTGCCTGTACAGGTGTGTCTTACTTCCGCTTCCAGGAGCGATGAGGGCTTCGTGGGCTGGATGAGTTGCCGTCAGGGGCTAGATCCGGGCTATAGTTTGGGCACCCCTGATCTAAAAATAAACAATAATAAAATAATAAAATATAAAATAATATAAAATAATAAAATAAAATAATAATAAAATAAAATAATAAAACAAACAATAAACCACAATCTAATCCAACAGTTCTATATCTACTGTATGTCCCATTCTGCCTGTGTTCATTTTCCAGTTACTTAATTACATCTCATTTTGATCTGTGTTTTAGTGATGCTTTTAACAGATGTGGTTTGCTTTGGAAGTAATGTTTAGCGGACGCGGGAGGGGGCAGAGGAGAGGAAAAAACACAGAATAAACTACATTGAACCTAAAATCTAAGTAGCCTTATGAATGCTACCCTGGCCGAGCCAGCGTAGTTTAGGGAATAAAGCGACAGACTAGGATTTAAGATGCATGTGTTAAAATCCATGCATGACCTTAGAAACTCATAGTTTCCCTTGCTCGAAAGCCAGTCATATCTGACTCTAGGGTTCAGTGCTCATCTCTGTTTCAAAGCCGAAGAGCCAGCACTGTCTGCTTCTGCAGATGTTTCCATGGTCAAGTGGCAAGCATGACTAGACACTGGAGCGCATGGAAGGCTGTTTACCTTCCCACCAAAGTGGTCCCTATTTATCTACTTGCAATTTCTTGCTTTCAAACTGTTAGGTTGGCAGGAACTAGGACAGAGACGGGCGCTCATAGGAAAGTGGTTAAATATGCCTTTTCAAGCTGGAAAACCTTATTAGGGTTGTCACGGGTTGGAGGGCACTTAATTGTGTATGATGTTAGGGTTTGGTGCTCATCTATTTAAAGCCAAAAAGCAGCGCTGTCTGCGTCTGCAGACATTTCTGAGGAAATGTGGCAGGCATGACTAGTCCCCAGTGCACAGAATGCTGTTACCTTTCCCACTGAAGCAGTATCTATTTATCAACTTGCAATGTCTTGCTTTCAAACTTCTAGGTTGGCAGGAACTAGGACAGAGACAAGAGCTCACTCTATTGTGCAGCACTCGGGTTTTGAACTCCTAATCTGCCAACCTTCTGGTCTTCAAGCTTAGTGTCATAGCCACTAAGCCACTGCGGCCCCTTTTCTTCTGGGATACACACTGGGAATTGAACTCACATCCTCTAGCTATGAGCCTAACTCACTGAGCTAGAAGATACAAAAATACATTACAGAAAGGCATGTGTGCTACATATGTTCAGAGGGAGAGGGAGAGCATAGCAGTCTGTTCAGATTTCATTATTTAATCAGATCCACTACCAGTTTTGGATTTTGCAACATTAGAAAGATGCTCACCACCGGTAATCCACTGGGTAGAAGACCTTACAAAACCAATGCCACACGATTATAAGGCACACAGACAATAATTATGCATGGATATTTATTTTAATTTGGAAACCCTTCATTGATGCTTGTATGTACACTGTTGTGTTTCAGTTTGGTTTTTCTCTGCTTCCTTCACTAATTTTACTGAACATTTTTCTTTGCTTTTGTAATAGCATAAAGTGTGTGTGTAGGACTGCATCGCTATTTTAGTTATTATTTAGGGGTGACCTTGGAGTTAATTTGCAGTTAGAAATCTCAGTGTAAATGTAGGCTTACTCAGGATTTTGTCCATGTATCATGTGAACTGTCCAAATCAAATGAAAAGCTATAGCAAAATATATTGTTGGTGTCGATTTGGCCTAAGTGATCCTATAAAGTAGGTGTTTCCAACCTATACCCCGCGGGCCAGCACCAAAAGCCATCCCATCTGGCCCATTACTGCCTCTGTTGCACCTGGAAGTTGAAGCAGGTGCATTTACATCATTTGTTAAATTTGCCCATGTCTGGCGTAAATGTGGAAGTGGCTGCATTTACATTAGTTAATGCGTCCACTTCTGGAGGTGTGGCCCAGCCCATGACGCTGTCTGGGAGCGTGGTTAGGCCTGTGATGTAAAAAGGTTGGCCAATTCTGCTATAAAGGTTTTGCCTTCCTCCCACATTTATTGATTTGACCTAACTTTCACCAATATTCCCTAAAAGTGAAGAATATTGTAGAATAAAATCACAGCACATCCGATTGTCATTACTGTGAAAGGAAGTTGTTACAATTTCACACAAAGTTCATATCTTGCTGCATTTGAATCCTGCTAACAGGCTTATCCTAGGCCCATTAGTTTAGTCACTGTATGAACTGGATACTACATTGGAAAGTACTTCAACTAAATCCAACATCAATCTTTTTATTCTTAAGGCTGTATTGTAAGAGAGGAACCTTTTCCAATTCATTTGTCCCTACACATGTCAGTCTGGACAAAAAACTTTATTAGGAGATCACCTACTTTCATAGTTTCCACAAAGAACTGAGCAGAAATATCCATGCAACTTACGACTGGCTAGCCAGTATTATGACCTTGCATTGATCTAGCAAGCTGAATTTTCCTCTGCTATTATTTTCTTCATCTGTTTCTCAGAGAGACCAAAAGGGAAGTCTGGCTCTAATGATCTTGCCATAATTTTGATTCCACCCCTTCCACACATCCCTCCCCACCGCCCTGCCCTATGAAATAATCAGAGAGAGCTGCCTTTGTATGCTCTTTACAGTTTGCTCAGGAGGTTGGGTGTTCATATTCGCGCTTTCCTTTATTCGTCCTGCAAATTTCTCACCCATTCATGTTGTCTTTATTCAACACATCCAAGTAAGTGGGCTGCTTCCCATGCACTCTGAGTCGATAAATGCAAGTGAACTCCAGGTTGCCCCAGTTGTTCTGCACCTTGAATTTTATGTACAGGAATGGCTTTGCTTGTTCGTTCTGAAATGTAAAGGGAGGTGAGGAAAGAACAAATGAAAACCAAATCTACATGGCTTCTCAGAGTTTTGCTAACATTGTGGTGATCATTTTTAAGGAGATTTGAAACTACTGTCATCCAGACTTTGGTTAACCCTTTCCCCTTGTTTCTTGAAATATTTCCATTTTTCTTTATACTAATTTACATCCTGCTTGCTTGTTGCTACTGGCACTGCTAAAACCTTGAGAGAGAGGTGTGTGCATGTACAGTATTTGTTTATCCCAATGAAAGCTTTTTCAGCTCTAAAAGTTACAGATTAGCTTGCTTTTATAGTCATTAGGAGATAAGCAGAAGTTTCATCTGCACATTATTGGCTCAGACACGGGAACCTGAAAGGAACAGTAAAGGCAAAATGTATTGGCATCGTCTAATTGGAAAGTTGACTTCAAGTCAGGTTCTTCTCTTCATAGCAGTTGGCTATAACCATACTCTGTGGGTGAGAAAGCAACCTATCAGTAATCAATTTGACAGGTACTGTAACTGAATAGCATCTGACTGTCCATGTAGTCGCTACTTCTATGCTTTATTAGTGCCATGCTTCTGAATTTAAGTGGTCTTGGTCCTAAAATGGAGGGACAATATGCCCTACATTGAAAAAAGCCATCCTGCAACCTCTTTCAAATGAGTTTCTTCAATTGTCTGACTTTGCTGTTGTTATTTTCAGAGTACCTTCAATTGAAATGTCTGAATGTTTTCCTTCTCTATGTCATACGTAAATGTTCCCAGTAGCATTTCTTCATCTGTTCCATCATCTATTCCCTGAAATTGAAGACAGTTGGAGCCAGTAACAGTTTGTTTGTTTACTTATTTACGTGAATTTATATACTGCCCTCCTTACCAGGGCAACTCAGGGCGGTTGACAGAGATTTCAATGAAACATTCGTGAAAGGGCTTACAAGCAAATTCTAAAGTACAGTCATACCTCGCATAACGAATTTAATTCGTTCTGCGAGGCTGTTTGCTATGTGATTTTTTTCGCTATGCGAAACAAACTCGCATAGGGAAAATTCCTATGAAAAAACTCGCATAACGAGCGTTTCTATGGGGAAAACTTGCAGGTGGTTGAAACCCACGCTATGCCATTGCTCAGAACATGGAAAAATCGACCCATCCATATGAAGGATTTAAGACAACTTATTGAGGCAGCACTATGAGTGTGGGGATGTTGGAGCTTCATTTGGGCCTCTGAGAATATACTTGGAACCATTGGAGGAGACACCTATGGCCCACAGGCTGCATGTTGCCCACCTACCTTTTCTAGTCCAAGCAGAGCATTACTTTCCATCCAAAGGAGAAATGATTATAGACAAGGAAGGGGATCCTATTCCCATTCCTGGTTCTGCTTAATAGTATGGCCTCTGTTTGTCCTCTGTAATGGGTGGACTGTCAGGTAAAGTTAAAGGTGATCCTTGCTCAAAAGCCAGTTGCATCAGACTCTAGGGTTCTATGATAATCTCTGTTTAAAGCCAAAGAGCCAGTGTCTGTGTCTACAAACATTTCCATGGACATGTGGCAGGCATGATTAAGCACTGGAATGCATGGAATGCTATTACCTTTCCCACTGAAGTGGTACCTATTTACCTACTTGCAATTTCTTGCTTTCAAACTGCTAGGTTGGCAGGAGCTGGGACAGAGATGGGAGCTCACTCCATCACGAAGTACTTGGGTCTCAAACTGCTGACCTACCAACCTTCCAGTCATCAAATTCTGTGTCTTTACCACTAAGCCACCACAGTCCCGGACTGTCAAGAGTAGAGGATTATTCTGCGTGTCATAATGAAAGCTGCTGAGAAGCCCTTTCGTTTCCTTAAATTGGTGATGGGAACCTTTGTGATCATAACCCCCTCATTCTCAGAACCAGGTTAGCCAGAGTTGAAGGTGGCTACAGGATTTTGGATATCCTAAAACAGTAAACACCCATTTCCCATCTCACTCTTAATGGAGCCAGTATATAACTGCAGTGTTAAATTTGAAAGCAATACTCACATAAACCAGGAAGTCCTTCAAGGCACTAGTGACTCCATTTGAAGGGGAGATAGCTTTGGGGATGTGTTGAACTGTCACAGCAGTTGCTTGGATTTTTTCAGGCAGCTTAATTACTATCTGGCCGTCTGTCCCTTGAAAAGCCCAGCAGTTTCCTGGGTTAACATCTGGCTAGAAACAGGAAGCAACTCAGGTGAATCAAATGTGGTCTTAAAGCACACATTTTTTTCGCTTGGATGTCAAAACACAGATGCTGTTGGGTGATTCTTCAGATTTTTGATCAAATATTCTATGGAAATGTAACAAAATGTTCTTCACCTTATCTAGTGAATAACTGTCCTTTTGTCAGGTCCATAGCAAGGTAAGTCATTAGTTGGATAAATGACTGACGGGACTAACCCAGAATTGTTTTCAAATATGCATCAGCTTAAGCGTATTTGAGAATATATCCATATAAACCTCCTTGAAATCTAAACAAAGGGAGCAGCATCACTTAGTTATACCATGTTTAGGAAGACATCTGCAAGTATTTTTGGTGTGAATAATAATCAAAGTGGTGAAAGAAAGAAAGAAAGAAAAAGAAAGAAAGAAAGAGGGCATCAAGCCTGCTAGATTGCTAACTGGATCTGAAATAAACCTTAAATCTCCTTCTTTGTCCTTTTACTAGGTCACTAGGTTCATTCATTCATTCATTCATTCATTCACATTTATACCACTCAGAGCAGCTTACAATGTATATATACATGGGGGGGGGGCAAGGTATAAATGTGAATGAGTAAATACATAATCCCAAGAAAAATCACAAGAAAAATACACCAGCAGCACAGAAAACGAAGCCAGATGGCATTAAGAAAATCTTACAGGTTCCCATTATTCTTATAATGACTATTTTCCTAGAAGACTGGGGGAACCAGCTATTTTGGGCTTCTCTCTGTATCCCTCAACAGAACCACAGGTTGACAGGTCTGTGGAAAGTATCCGATTCATAACATTAGGTTTAAGATCAATTCACCTCTCGCCAGTCATTTCTATGGATGTAGAATATGCAAGTGTTTGATTCTCTTTCATAGGCCTGCAGTTAATTTAGGGGCAGAATAACAACTTCTGTACCTTGGACAGTAAACATTGGGGAAAGCAATCTCTGGTCATTCATCTTCAATCCACTCTTCAGCTTTTCCTCTCTCTTGGAGGACAGAGTATGAATCACATGGGATGTCCAGCATACTCCAAACTACAGTACAGTATATCAGTAGCAATTATATTTAATATATGGTCCCATGGAGCTTAGTGCACTCTCTGGGCAGTTCAGAAGTTAATTAGCATTTTGTCTCCCAGTACTAGCAAGCTAGCCTGCTATCCTTAGCTGCAGTCACCAAGTCATGTGCCATCAAGCTTGAACCAACTAATAGTGATCCTATTTACTTCAAGGCAAATGGGATATTTAAAGAGTGGTTTTACCAGTTCCACTCCCTCAGGGAGTTTCCATGACTGAGTGGGGATTTAAATCCAGGCCTCTTGCTCTTCGCCTCAGGCAACAAAATGCCTTGGGACAGCTTTGCTCCCCAATACACAGCTCCAGTGCATATTGTATTTCCAGACAATATTTCTGAGGTCGGTAGATGAGAAGATTAGGGGAAGGAGAGCTTATAATTGAGCAGGGGCTCTTTCTCAGCATTAAAGGTAAAGGGTTCCCTTGCTCGAAAGCCAGTCGTATCTGACTCAAGGGTTCAGTGCTCATCTTTGTTTCAAAGCCAAAGAGCCAGCACTGTCTGTTTCTGCAGACGTTTCCGTGATCATGTGGCAGGCATGACTAGACACGGAATGCTGTTACCTTCCCACTGAAGTGGTCCCTATTTATCTACTTGCAATGTCTTGCTTTTGAACTGCTAGGTTGGCAGGAGCTAGGAGAAAGACGGGAGCTCATTCTGTCCTTCAGTACTCGGGAATCGAACTGTTGACCTTCCGCCTCCCAGTCAGCATCTTAGCCACTTGAGCCAATGCAGTTTCAGCTTTACTGGCTTCCAAAATCACTAATAAAAAAACACACTCTAAATGACTCTATATATTCATCTATATATCTATCTGTCTGTCACACATATTGCTGTAAACTCAATTCTTTAGTACCAGTTGTGCAATACAGTACCTCAAGAACAGTCTCATGGGGTTTTGCTGCTGACATGAATAACCATTTAAACCAGCAGCTCTGTATCCCCTCAGGCTCATAAGTCTTTGATGTCCTGTGTTTATCAATGGTGGCTCCTGGATGTTTAGAAAAGCAACAGACAGAAGTAACAGAGGAAGCAAATGCTACTGACCAGTTATAAATTCATAAAGAAATTGCTCAGCAATTCTGCCTACTTACCATCCATAGCATGTTTTATTTTTATGTTTTTGCCTGTATTTCTCCTCATGCTGGGATTTAAGGCAGCTAACACCATGATTAAAAACAAAAACCCAAGAGTTATTTGGGCCCATAACAATGGCCTGTGGAAGAAGATGCCAAGGCCTAGCAGTGGCTGAGAACATCGCCCCCTCCTCTAGGCCCACGACCACGCCTGAGGAAGAAGATGCGAAGGCTTAGCAGTGGCTGGAGACCTTGCCCACTCCTCTGGGCTCACAACAACTGCCTGACGGGAGTTAGTTTGTGTTCTGGTTTGGTTGTTTTATGTGGTTGCATTTTATAATTTTTATTGTACTGTTGTTGTTTTGACTGTAAGCCGCCCTGAGTTGCCTCGGCGGCTTACAGTCTAAATCTAAATAAATAAATAAATAAATTTATAGACCAGAATCCTACTAGTGTTCACATACGGTTTACAAAACTTGCTATGGCTAATTGTAGCTAATTGACAGAGTGTTGGCATATATCTTGGTTGAGCAATCAAGCGTGTGCCTGGGCATGTGGCAGGATGTGTCCAGGGAGCCCATCAGTAAGTCTCAATTAGCCATGGCAAGTTGCACAAATCTTACTCCAGTAGGATTCTGGTCATACTGTTAAAACAAAATCTAACATGAAGACCAGAATCACATTAAATTTAAATACTTTTAAAAGCACAGTAGAAAAAGCAAGAAACAAACACAGCACCACTCTTCCATTACAAGCTTCTTGGCTCTTCAAGCCATGAGCCTCAACTCACCCCTGAGCCACCTCCCCAGCCAAACCATTTTAATTGTAAGGACAGATTGATCTACAAAGTTTCAGTAGGAATCCACAAGTCCCTCCCCTTGTGAGCACATTTTAGCACTTTCTACCAAAAGCTGAATTCAAGCAAGACTAATGAACTAAATGCTTGCTTTTGACACCGTGTAAAAGGTTGTTGCAGAATTTAGGTCGTAACTGGTACAAGCCATTAAAGGCAAGCAAAATACTGGCTTTCAGCAGTGGGACAGCGGTGGGGAGGCACTAAAAGCTCTTGATAGATTCCAAGGAAGGAAGAACTGGTCTATAAATTCACTGATGTTGCTCACTTCAACAGGAACCTTCTTTAAAACTCTTCACTTCGGTGTAACTTTTGAAATGGAAGGTCTCATCATAACAATATATGTAGCCATCCCATATGAAGAGACTAAAAAGCAGCTATGTTGATTCATATCAACAAGCCAGTGCTACAGTTTTCAGCTCCACCAGGAACAAGGGCAATGGCTCGCCTTGTTAGCTGGAAGGCCAGCAAGTCCCCCAGCTACTGCACGACGGTCTGAGCATCTGTCTCTGTCCCAGCTCATCTCTTGGGAACATGAGAGGAGCCTCATTCAGGCATCCCCCTGAGCGGAATTTCTCCAGCAAAAAATCCTTTCAACCCAGAATAATTTTTGACACAAAATTGTTGTAAGGCATTGGTCACCTTGTGCTAGCTAATATTTCTCACACTAGGTCAGGCGGAAAGAAACTACAGAATGAATCCACCACAAGGTGGCTTCATTTTGGCATATCAGAAAGTAAACAAAACAAAAAGACCAAAAAATGTTGTGGCACCTTAAAGACTAACTGCTGTATTTTAATGTTAGCTTTTGTGGATCAAGTCTACTTGTCAGACAGGAGAGTGGGGCTCCATGGCATCAATTTATACACATAAGGTACAGGGGTAAAGAATGATCAGTGTAACAGATAACTACAAATCAATGTGGGGTTGTTGTTTTTTTTTACAACTGGTAGCACATGTTATTTGGATTAGTTGTGGAGCTATTGCAAATGGTTAGTAAATGGATGCAAGACAGACATGGTAGCATTACACATTTGCTAATGAGTTTACCCTTCAGGGCTAGCATCTATTGTGTGAGTGGCCCAAGCCAGACACCAAGTTCTTCCTTTGTTCTGAGAGGAAGCCTGAGGCTGTGGACAAGAATTCTAGTGAAGTAGTTTCTGTAAAGGTGGTATAATATAACAACATGTAACATACAACGTATATAGCAGCATATGACAACCTGTTAGTTGTGGTGTATCAAATTTGATAATGTCCCCGTAAGAAGTGGGACCATTTCAAAATTTTCATTTGGGTAGTTTCACCTCTGATTCCAATGGAATTTATCTCTAAGTCAGCGTGTGTGAACCCTTCCGATGAGGTTGGACTACTAGAGCTTCCTTCAGCCTTAGCTAGTGTAACCAAGGGAGATTCACAATGGGTTGTAGTTCAGGACCGTTTCAAGGTCCACAGATTTGCCACCCTTATTCTAAATGTGTTCTTAGGATAGCTACTTGACCGGCCAATTTATTCACTTATTCAGACTATACTGTCTATCAATATCTTGTGTACAGTGCAGAAAAATTATAAACGAATGCCCAAAAACACATGGCAGAAGTTTGTTAAGCATGTTTCCTAAGCTGAGTTCAAAGATCGTTAGTTACCTATTGTTTTTTGAGCCCAGTCAGGCATCTGTACGTGATCCTCATAAATCTTCTTAAAAGCCAGGTCGATCATTGAGAGCACTTGCTGTGAAGGAGGGGGGAAATCCATCAGATGACTCTAAGGGAATGGTTATTGCAAAGATCAATGCCCGACATTCCACAGCATGAATTATGAATGGGTCCTCCTAGAGGTTTTAAGAAGTGGCACTTAAGGCTCTACTTATAACCATGATATAAATCTGAACAACTTGGTATCATGCATTTAGAGACAAACAGGATGGTAACTCACTAATCAATGGTTCCCCCTCATCCCAATGGTTGCTGTGTCAATGATAATGCAAGGGTAAGAGTGGCATTTACTAGTGGGAATGGGTAGAGCTGCATTGACACAATATTAAAAAATTGCCCATACCCAAGTAGCTGCAACTTATCTCAATGGCTACATTTTCCTTATTCTTGGCCTGGTTCCTGTGATATTTGGCAAAATTGTCCAGCATTTCATTCACTCCTGGAAATAACGTCTTATGCATGAATACAGTACAGTAAAACTAACACCAGATAACGATTGGATAACGCTTAAATCGCATAACGTTACGTAATCTGGGGAGGAGAATTGGATCTCATAACGTTAAGGTCCTATGGGATGGATCAGATAACAACCACTAAAGCCTGTGTGGTTACAATGTATCTCTATGGAGCTTTAACGTTATCCAATCCATCCCATAGGATTTTAACATGGATCAGATAACACTAAAAATCGGATAACACCAAGACTTGTGGAACCAAGTTTTAGCGTTATCCAATGTTTTACTGTGTACAGTATTCAGGATGAACCAACACCGTTTCAAAGTGACAGTGCACACTTCTGCCTCAGAGTGAGACATATCAAAATAACAACAGAACCTAATGCTCTGTGATCCATATCCTAAGACAGGGGTAGCCAACCTCGGTACTCCAGCTGTTCTTGGATTTCATTTCCCAGAAGCTCAAGTCAGCATCCCTGCTGATCAGAGCTTCTGGGAAATGAAGTCCAAGAACAGCTGGAGCACCAAGGTTGGCCACTCATGTCCTAAGGCATACTCTCTGTTCCCATAGAGTGGTCGTTATTAATGGCCAATGTTCTGTATGAAAATTACACACTGCTTGGATTCTTTCCCAGAATCCTTTGCAACAAGCAGAGATTCTTCAGCATAGAAAGAGTTCCCTGAGGTCAGAAAGAATAAAAAGCACTCCTCTTGGATGCTAACTTTAAAAAATAAATAAATGGTACTGATGTCTTGATAGCCAAGGTCAAGGGAACGAGACTAAATCTACTTATTTGGGATTCATTATTGCTACCTAAGCATGGGACAGGATGTTATGTAAAGGAGGACCTTATAAGGCACAGAGACATAATGGACATAATGGTGAATTTCCAGCTCCCTACATCTTTGTTTTCTCCAGGAATGTCGTTCTCCTCAAGAATTTCCTTTACTGAACGCAGGATGCCTTCATTGATGCCACTGATCTCAGCACGCAGGCGATCTGTCTCTTTTTTAAGGCTTTGGATCTCATGGACCTGTTCTTTAAGCACACTTTGTGCCTTCCTTGGAAGAAGACAAAGGGGAAAGTCAAAATTGACAAAAGTTTGTGGATTAAATTTTATCCCTATACCTGTCCCACGGAGTCCATTAAGACATGTTTCCATGTGTAGAATTGATGATTTATCAGACATATCTTTAGACAGCATGTTGTACCATCATCTCTTTTTAGAAATACAAGTAACTCTTTATTATGTTTTTATGCTGGGTTGATTGTATTACACATCAAGAATCTGCAAAACTCTCTGTCTCCCTCCCTCCGCCCCCCCCTCTCTCTCTCTCACACACACACACACGTGTGTTAAGATTTACGAACCTGAGGCAGCCCTAACTATTTTGTCATTGAATCCTTTGGACACCCCTTTTCTAGAAGTACTAAAATACAACTGTAGCAGCCGAAATAGTTAATATTGATTTGCTTTTTCATGACACAGCAATCCAAGGGCTAAATAAGATCCTGTGTTAAATATATATTAAACAGGAAAACTTTGCTTTCTTTCTTTGTTCTTAATAAAAACATGAAAGCCCAATTTGGATCATGACCATTATACAGAGGTGTGGAGGAAGAGGATCCCCTAGCTATCCCCCACCCAAAAAATAACCCAAAAACAAGAACTAAAGCATTAAGACAAACTATATATTTTTCTGTTGTTTTTTTAAAGCAGCAGATAAAATAAGGGGAAACAGCCATGAGAATTTAAAGCACGGTATTCTCTGAACCCCTGAAAACTCACTGGCTGAATTATTATTTTTGCTAAATTACACTTGACTGATGGCATAACTGATACTACCAGACCAGGGCGGGTGGGTCAGAAATTAAAGACTTCTTTCTTCTGTCCCATAGTTCCTATGTCTTCTAATCTACATGATGAAAGGAATCACAGTAAAACCCCGACTTACATAAAAAGTCAATTCCGTAGCCTTTTACATAAATCACTGGGGAACAGTGATTTTGGTGCCTCACAATTTTTACCTATTTCTGGCTATATTTAGGTCACTGATTCCAAAAATGCTTTCAGTTATGCCCCATCAGCTCTAGTTTTTTAGATATGGCTTATTCACATAAGGACAATCTAATCATACTGGTTGCATATATAACCAGAGGCGTAGCAAGGGTGTAAGCCAGTGGTTCCCAACAGGGGGTACACAGCCCACAGGGGGACTTCAATTCCCAGAAACCTAAGTCAGTGCATTGGCTGATCAGTGTTTTGGGGAAATGACTTAGGCTTCTGGGAATTGAAGTCCAAACATCAGCAGTTGGGAAACACTGGTGTAAGCCACCTGGGGCGGAGTGAAGTTTTGCCGCCGCCCCAAAAATTTTATCCGCCCACCCAAACTGTTTTTTGCCCACCCAAATATTTTCCCATCCCCAAAAGATTTTTCCACCACCCCTCCCACCTCCAGGAGGTGAGGCAAATATAAGTGTAGTCATAAGAGCAATGTATAATGACATCATCGATATCTCATGAACTAGAGCTGCTGGAACAAAATGGATGGCATTTTCTGAATCAGCCACACCAAAATGCCCGAAATCAGTTGAAAAATTTTAGGCACCAAGAAAAAAAAAATTTTTTTTTGTTCCCCAGTGTCATTTATGGAAATCAAAGCAACCCCATTGGGGGGGGGGGAGATGAAATTTTTACATAAGTCAAAGCAAACCCATAGGACATTGCATTATGTAAATTGGGACATTTACCTAAATTGGGACACCATTTTAGCAAAGAAAATCCTTAGGTAAGTTGAATTTTACGTAACTTGAGGTATACGTAAATCAGGGTTTTACTGTACATGGAGTCAGAAAAGCCAAAGGACAGAGTATAAGTTTTAAATTACCAACAAATTTCCTGCTTCCAATGCTGTTGTCACCATTTTGCAGGTATAAGTTGAACAACAGGATTTCAACTACAAAGAAGAAATAATACAAGGCTTCTCCCCAGACTATAATACTTAAAACCTGCCTTCAACTACCTAATGGAATGGCTGTCCTTGATGCCCATTTACTGACAAAAGAATGCTCTTGTAAGAAGTATTATTCTGTCCAGTGACAATTGAGTAGAGTCTTTGTCTCTAAAATCTTCTTACCATAATGATTTCAGCTCAGTTTCATACTGCTGCGTGAGCTCCTATAAACAGGGAACAGACATTTCTCAAAATCCATAATACTAATGAGCCTTTCAAAGCAAACAATTCTCATTATTCTTACTGCCCAGAGCTTGAACTATCCTGGCTGGCAACTGGCCACTTCTTTGAAGGATTGTAAAGCTGCAAGAGGATTCAGCAAAGTCATTCTTGCTGTCAAGGGAAATATTAGCATGAAATGATAAACACTTAAGGTATCACTACGGACAGTGGACTGTTCTGAAATACATTCATGCTTCCACTCAAGGCTCTATTCTTACTTAGGGAATTGTAGATATCATTGGTTGGGCTGCTTTAATTCCAAAATGTCAGTGCTTTATAAAGCTGGTGCCATAATTCTCAGCATATATTTGATGAGCCTAAATTTGTGTGTACCGTATATACTTGAATATAAACTGAGTGATTTAGCCCCAAAAATGAGGTCCAAAAAAGGGACTTGGTCTATACATGGGTTAACAACCATGAGGTCTAAAAATGTGGGTTTTTAAAAAGTTATTCGGCATTTTAAAAGTAAGTTTCTGGACTTCCATGACAAAAGAATCTGAGGTACAATTACACAACTGGCCACAAGAGGGCACAAATCACGATTTTCCATTAGAATACATTAAAAATCAAGTTCTATTCTGGTTTATTTTCAATTAATTCCTATGGATAACTGCAAATGAAGAAAAAAGCTCTACAATGAAATCGTGTCCCCCTTCCAAACTGGTGTGGAAAAAGAAAGGATTTTACTTACCATACATTCGTGCCTTTGTCCATGCTCCATGTGTCCAAGATGGAGGGAGGAAGCCATCCTCCTTCCTTGCAGGGGGAGCAAGAGGCTAGGCTTGAGCAACACTTCTTGCCTCAGTGCAAGTGACCTGCACACCCATTTTATGTGCAGCACCACCTCTAGTGGGTGATGCAAGTACAGTTTTTAAAACATCACTAAAATAATTAATATTACTGTATTTTAATTACTGAAACTCACTAGCAGCTGCTGCATTTCCCAATCTTGGTTTATACTCAGGTCAATTTATTTTCCTGGGTTTCAAGGTCAAAATTAGGTACTTCGGCTTATATTCAGGTCAGCTTATATTCGTGCATATACGGTACTTGTGTGTGTTTGCATGTTGTTTTCACAAACTGGGCCAGATTTCTGTGCCACCTTTATTTCATACTCTCTGCTTCTTCTAATATAGAGTGTTGATAAGCCCTCTACAAAGCAACAGAGCTGGAGGCAGAGTTATGTGTTTGGGCCACTCGGTTTTCATGCCTTACTGGTTAATCTCAGGTCATCAGAGACTGGTGTATATAGCAGAAAGTTGGAGGGATCCTGTATGTATCATCCATCTGCTAGGGCAAACGGCTGTGTTTGGGTCAAGGGAACATCTGCTGCTCTTGCCCTTCCACTTCCCCTCATGAACTTCCATCTCTTTGGCCTCAACTTTTCCTCAAGACCAACCCTTCCCTCCTGCTGGATTTATGAACCTGCTGGTTTGCTCTCTTCCTCCTTTGTTCACCTGGTTTTAATTTCCAACGACTTTATCATTTGTTCAGTTGTATAGTGTATAGGAAGTACTGCGGTGGCTTAGTGGTTAAGACACTGAACTTGATGATTGGAAGTTCAGCAGGTCAGCAGTTTGAGACCCAAGTGCTGCATGACAGAGTGAGCTCCTGTCTCTGTCCCAGCTCCTGACAACCTAGCAGATAAATAGGTACCACTTTGGAGGGAAGGTAAACAGTGCCTAGTCATGCCTGTCACGTGCTCATGGAAACATCTGCAGATGAAGACAGCACTGGCTCTTTGGCTATAAATGGAGATGGCCGCTGAACTCTAGAGTTAGCCATGACTGGCTTTCCAGCAAGGTTAACCTTTACTAAAGTGTATAGGACGTGGGGTGGGGGTTGAAAGAAAGAAGGAGATAAGGAAGAGAGAATTTATGTAACTTGTACCTGTCCAAATTTACCTGTGTTGTAAAGTCTTTGTTATGTAAAGGAGGGATGTGTTTTCAAAGGAGAGGGGATGTTTGGAGGGAGCCATTACAGTAACAGAGGACAGGGGGATATAAAGTTGGGAGACATCGATGACATCTTGGGAGAGGAGTAGAAAATGGAGCACTAGTTGCCCCCCCCTATTGTCTCCCAAATCAAATAGCCTGGCTACCCTTGACAACAAGTCTCCTTTGTGCTGTTGCTAAGTGCCAAGTCAGTGAAAGGTAAGGCAGCTAACATCCAGGTTTTGATCCTGGATGAATCATGGTTTGCATTAAAGAGACCTGGTGAGATGAAACTTCTCAACTTTGCCCACCCAGGGATCCCTGTGCAATAGCACGCCAGACCTGAAGGGGCAGGGAGGAGGCGTTGCAATCGTCTACCAGGATTCAATCAACCGCCCAGAGTTGGGTTTTTGACCCGATTGGGCGGGATAATAAGTCGAAGGAAATAAATAAATAAATAAATAAATAAACCTTAGGAGGTAGGTTCCCAGTCACACGGACTGCTGGGTTTCAGTGCATGTACCTAAAAGTGGTTCCTGGGTCCCTGGGACAAAACAAGGATCCTGTTCGCGAAACATCTACCCACTTCACAACAGTCTCCCATTCTGAGCTGGCTGATCTCGGCTGAGGAACTTTGACCTTTCCCCAATGCAGAAAAACTGAACTGGCAACAAAGATCATGTAAGCATTTGTGTGCCTGTTCAGTTTTGTGTTCATTTTAGACTATAGTCCCCATAATTCCAGACAAGTGGCTCTGAGATTGGAGCTGATGGAAGCTATAGTCCAAAACATGAAAGTCAACTCGCTACCCACCCTCAGCCTAGAACAAGATTGGGTTTAGGTACTTCTCTTTTGGACTGGCCTGAAGGCATCTTCCAGCGTAGAGACATGCTCACCTTTGATGACAGACTATCTGAAAATTTCACATGTTGACAAAAGCAATAAAAAGCACCTATAGGAAATAAGGGGGAAGTGTATCAGTTATGACTGTGGTGGCTCAAGTGGTTAAGATGCTGGACTCTATAACTAGAAGGTTACAGTTCAATTCCCAAATACTTCACTTAGGTGGGAAGGTAAAGAACATTCCATGTTGAGGCATGCCTGCCACATGTCCACGGAAACGTCTGCAAATGCAGGCAATGCTGGCTCTTTGGCTATAAACAGAGATGAGCACTGAACTCTAGAGTAAGATACGACTGGCAGGAAACATACAATTATAAGAAGTAATCAACATTTTGTCTTTTTCACAAGACCAAAAATGTTCTGTGTGAGAAAGACTCTACACTCAGCCTAACTAGTAGGCCCGTCCTTGCTAGGCTGTCCAGTTTCAACCAACAGGGTAGAATCTCTGTATAAAACTGAGCACAGTTGGCTTCTGACTTAGCTTCTGACTTATAACAGTCCTTTCTAGTGTTTGCTGAACACAGCCATTTTGTTAGGAGGCTACGAATAAATGCACCACACTTTAGTCAACCCTAAAAAGGAGGAGCAGAAAGCTAGCTCTGGGAAATGCTGCTTTTTGTACTGCAACTCCCAGAATCACTAAGCTAGTATTAGAACCTTCCCAACTAGTGGCATAGCATGGGGGCAGGGGGCAGTCTGCCCCAGGTGGCACTTTCCAGAGGGTGGCACTTGGGACCCAAGCACTTGTAGCACTTGGGAAACAAGCACGGCAGCGCTTGTTTCTGGGGGGACCACTTTGGGTTGAAGACCTGGTGAGGGTGTCACCCATGCGGGGGCGCTTTGAGGTGGCGGCACCCATAGGCAACCACAGCAACTCTGCCAGGAGCTCTCCCGGGGAAGGAATGCCGCTGCCTCCACTGTCCAGGGTGTGGCGGGTCCTTGAGCTTCGGCTGTGTTTCAGCCAGTCTCTGAGGCAGTCCCGGACAGGGTGCGGCAGCAGGAGCAGCGGCAGTGGGCTGGCTCTTGGCCTTGGTGCTCTGGATGATGACTCCTTGGCCTCGGCCTCCTCCTCTTTCTCCTCTTCGCCCCCCCCCAGCCTTCACAGTGGCATAGAATGGGGGCAGCGAATTTGGCCTACACCCATGGCAGCTGAAACCCATGCTATGCCACTGTGCCTAACAGGCTGGAAAGTTCTGGGACATGTAATTCCCTCCATCTCCAAAAGAAGAGGATCCTTCTTAAGCTCTGTGAAAGACTATGGATACTTACCACAAATGACTGGAACTGCTATTATCAATAACTTTAAAGCCTTCACAAAGTTGGCCATTGTGAACTGGCTCCTGAAGAGAGAAAAGGAACACTGACAGAAGAATTCTTGGGAGTCAGCTTTGATTACAGAAGAAATCTCAACAGTAGTATGGGGCACCCCATGGCATCATTGGCTCCTCCCCTAATGGAATGACTGTGGATTGGAGTCAGGAAGAATATGGACAGCATCTCTTCATTACATATTACAAGAGCCACAACTGCTTCATATGTCCCCCTCTCCCCCTCATTCTTGTAATGCAAGGTATAAGACAATACATGATATGACATCATTACACTAGGTGTCCCTCAAGCACTGCTGATTATGTAAGGGGGTGGGCACAATTAATGATGCACTGTTGTCTATTAAGTGTGACATGAGCATGGAAGACAAAAACAAATAAACAGAAAAAAGAACAAATAAACCTCTGAAGTTTGGCCTAGGATTATTCAGAAAGTCCCTCTTCAGCTCAGACTCATGGCTCTATGCGCCATATGGTCCCTTTCAAACTAGAGGCCCCAGGTATTGTCAGATATTGTCCAGAAGCTCAAGTCAACATTGCCAACGAAGAAGCATTCTGGGAATTTATCTTCAATTTTACTCCAAGTCTGGAAAGTTCCGAGGACAGATAGATGGAAAGCCAACAGGTTAAATAACCAAAGACTACTTAAATTATTAGGTACACTGTCTGTTGGGTCATCTAAGATAGTAAAATGCTGAGAACTAGCATGAAGGATGGGCTGAAGAACTAGTATGAAGGATAAAAGCTGTTTAGCCTATTTAAATTTTTGTTACGTGTCAAGGCTTGTGTTAGCATTTTTGACCCCACAAGTAGCTATGACAGAGAATACCTGTGCTGGCTTCTCTTGTTAAGTTTGCCAACTGACAATGATGGCTTTTTGTAAAAACAGCTTTGAAAAATGTCACCTTCAAACTTACTTTATACAGATGCAGGTTTGTAAGAGATATTCAGGGAGGCAGAAAAGAGACATTATTATAAGGCCAGGAAAGCAGCATATAGTTTCTGGGAGGAGAAAAACAAAATCACAGTTAAATATCCAAAGTCAATATCAAGCATTAATAAGTAGTTACACTTAACAAACACAAAAGGCTTGTAAATACTATTAGCTCATTCCAGACGGTCTATTAGGTGTTTTGACCTGTCCTTGTATGGTTGTCAGCACTAACTGACCTGTGCGTGGTGTGGAAGTAGCTGTTGATGTTGGTTTATATCCAGATGACAAAGGGGAGTATGGGAAAGAAGGAAAAGATGGGGCAGAATGGGTAGGCTAAAGCCAAAGGTGAAAATGTTTTGTCCTTCCTTGTTTAAAAGGAAAACAAAGCTTTAGTAACAAAGTTCCCACCCATCAAGTTAGATAACTACAACATATTTTGGAGACCAAAATATTTTTTAAAAAACATACTGAATTGTAGAGACAATGGGCACAGAGCTGAGCGAGTTGAGGAGGAGGGTGGAGGACAGAAGTGCCTGGTGGACAGTGATCCATGGGGTCGCAAAGGGTCGGAGTCGACTGTGCGACTGAACAACAACAAAACTGAATACAACCTGTTTTAAAACAGCATGATCTTCAGTAATTGCATAGTTACTTTTTGAATGATGGCTCCAAGAATCCCCAACCAACACTAGGGGATTCTGTGAGATGTAGTCTGAAAAAGTAACTTTTTGAGCTCTCATTGTGTATCACAATATTGTAGTAGTGAGCACATCAGGTTTGTAGGTGAGAATGCTTTCAGCACAAATAGATTTTTCTTGCCGGGGTGATTGGGTAAGTAAGTAAGTAAGTAAGTAAGTAAGTAAGTAAGTAAGTAAGTAAGTAAGTAAGTAAGTAAGTAAGTAAGTAAGTAAGTAAGTAAGTAAGTAAGTAAGTAAGTAAGTAAGTGGCTCAAGTCATTAAGATGCTGACTGGGAGGCGGAAAGTCAGCAGTTCGATTCCCAAGTACTGCAGGACAGAATGAGCTCCCGTCTCTGTCCCAGCTCCTGCCAACCTAGCAGTTCGAAAGCAAGAAATTGCAAGTAGATAAATAGGGACCACTTCGGTGGGAAGGTAACAGCATTCCATGCACTCCGGTGTCTAGTCATGCCTGCCACATGACCATGGAAACGTCTGCAGAAGCAGACAGCGCTGGCTCTTCGGCTTAGAAACAGAGATGAGCACTGACCTCTAGAGTCGGATACGACTGGCTTTCGAGCAAGGGAAACCTTTACTAAGTAAGTAAGTAAGTAAGTAATTGACTGACTGACTGACTGACTGACTGACTGACGCAGAGCCCTAGCAACATCAAAACACCCACAGTGTCAGAGTGCTTACATAAAAGTCCAAACACATACTTAGAACACTCCGCCGAGATGCAGTAGAGCAACTGGAAGACAAGGTGCTAGAGCTGGTCTGGCTTGCAATGACCTCTCTGGTAAAGACCACTGACCGTCCACTTGATGACTCTTCTAGCAAAGAAATAGTATCATATTAGTGAGATATCGCATTCATAATATCACTTGCTACTGCCTAAAACAGGGTGGACAAAATGTCAGCCATTGGCCTTCATGTGTCCCAGGTCTCAAACAACTCCCCCAAAATGAATTTTAGATGACCCCCCAATGTCCTTCTCTGCCTAGGGTTGCCATACATCCTGGAAAACCAGGATTCTCCCAGATTCATGGTCGGAAACATTGTCCCGGCCAGTTAACTAAAAATCATGTTAAAGTCTTGGAAGCCCTTTGCAGAGGCAGAGAGAGAGAGAGAGAAAGTGCTTTTCTCTATATATTTCTGACTTTCATAAAGGTAAAGGTTTCCCTTGCTCGAAAGCCAGTCCTTGCTCTCCAGGTGTGATGTTACCCTGAGCTGTTCCCTTCTTCCTTAGCCATGGAGGTATTGGGCAAAGCAGCCCTTTGAGACCTGTAGCGGCAGCTTCCGGAGGGTTTCTGGTTGGCCACAAGAGTCTGGCTGGAGAAGCTCCCAAGTGGCGAATAAGTAGTTGTGTGGTGCCCGCTTGGAGGATTCTTGTAGGGCCTCCTGGCTTTGGCCTGGAGCACCTAATCAAGGCATCGGAGGCTGCCTGGGGAGCTTTCCAGGAAGCTTTCCACTCCTTAGAGGACTGGGAGCGGCTCAGGCTGGAAGGCCCCAGGGGAGTGTGGGCAAAGAAGAGCTAGAGGGGATGATCCAGACTCTCGTGCCCAAAGGTAGGCTCTCCCCCACCTCCATGCCTACCAAGTAGCTAGTACTCAAAAGTGACTGAGAATCATAGAATCATTGGGTTGAAAGGGGCCTTTTAGGCCATCAAGCCCAAGTCTCTGTTCAATGCCCCAGTTTTGTGGGAGATAATTATGGCAACCCTACCTGTGCCATTTTTGGGTCATTCAGCATTACAAGGCACTTGGTATATATATATTTTTAGAATTGGCCACAAGAGGGCACTAGGGAGTTATTTCTGTGCCTGCTTTTAAAAGAAAACTGCGATGAAGGGTGGACCTGCTGCAGAAGCATATGCACCCCTCTTAGGTCTAGGGAAGGTGGGAGTTCAGACAACTTATTATTACCCAACCCTATAAAGCAGTGGTGGCCAGCCTTTTTATGTCCTGGGCCTGACCATGCTACCGGACAGCTGAGCAGGCAAGACCTCATCCCCTGGAAGCAGAAGCGGGTGCATTTACAGCTGTCAAAAATGACGCCACTTCCACATTTATGACAGCCATGGGCACATTTGCACATGCGCGGGTGCATTTTACAGATGACATAAACATGCCTGCTTCCACTTCTAGGTGCAGCAGAGGCAGCAGTGGGCCAGATGGGATGGCGTCGGAGGCCGGGGCCAGCCCATAGGCTATAGGTTGGGATCCCCTGCTATAAAGGGTGCCCTTGCTTAAAAACCAGTCGTATCTGACTCTAGCGTATGGTGCTTATATCTGTTTATAGCCAAAGATCAAGCTTTGTCTTCAGACATTTCTATGGTCATGTGGTGGGCATGATTATGTGCCAGAGCACATAGAACACTATTACCTTTCCTATAGAAGCAGTACCTATTCATCTACTTGTAGTTTCTTGCTTTCAAACTGCCAGGTAGGGAGGACAGATGACAGGAGCGCACTCCGTCATGCAGCACTCAGGTATTGTAACTACTGACCTGCCGACTTTCTGGTCATCAGGCTCAGCATCTTAACCACTAAGCCACTGTGGCCTTGCAACAAAAGGTTTGCCACCTCTTTACTAATGAGCTAACCTGGGCGAAATTGAACAATACTGTATCAGGTGAGATCCAGTTCTCTGTCTGAAGCAGCCTTCTACTTCTTTTTTGATGCTACATGAAGACCACAAGAACGACTTGCAGTTTCTTGCTTTCCAAACGCTAGGTTGACTGGAGGTGGGACAGTGACAGGAGCTCACTCTGTTGTGCAGCACTCAGGTCTCGAACTGCTAACCTGCTGGCCTTCCAGTCATCAAGTTAAGCATCTTAAACACTAAGCCACCGCAGTCCCTGGTGTAAATACATCCAATCTGGAATTTGGGCCAACTTTTTCTGCTGCTTTCCTCTAATTCTCATTCTTTTCCTTTACTTTTGTTACTGCTGGACACATGTCACCCAAAACCTCTTGTTTAGATCAATGGTTGGGAAGAAGCCAGGGAGGGAAACAGCATAGTTCCACTGCTTGTTTGTAGGGTGAGTTTGTAGGGTACAGCATAGGGGCCAAATTGCACACTACGGACAGAGCTGAAACCATAGTATTGTTCCAGAGATGTCATTCAAGCAAAATTTTGTGTCTGAGAAATCAAACGTGCAAACCATGAATGCACTGATGTCCTAAAGAACACACCAAACAATTGTGAAATACAAAAGGCACAAGATGTTCCTGCTGTGATAATAATACACATTCAGCGCTTGAGGAACAGGTTTTCACCCCCTGGGAGAGGGGTAGCAAACTTGGGTGGCGTTCGGGCAGGGGGGGCTAACAAATTTGGGTGGCTACTCCCACCTCCCTGCCCTGCCCCATCAGGTTTTGTCCCTGCAAGTGGTTCATGGTCTCCCTTGCTCAAAAGCCAGTCATATCCAACTAGGGTGCAGTGCTCATCTCCATTTACAGCCAAAAAGCCAGTGCTGCCTGTGTTTGTTGATGTATACATGGCCATATGGCAGGCATTACTAGATCGCCCATGATGTAGGCTCTGCCCATGATGTAGGCTCCACCCATGATGTAGGCTCTGCCCATGACATAGGCTCCACCCATGGTGTGGCAGTGAATTTTTTTGCTGCCCACCACTGCCTCTATGTCTAATTTTAAAGCAGAGTACTGTAGTTGGCTTATTCACTCACATTCATTCATTCATTCATTTATCCTCCACTCTTACATTCGTGCATTCATTTCCAAAATTAGTAGGGCTTCTCTAACAGATTAGTTGTTATTCCCCATTACTAGTTTTTACCTTTAGCCCTCATTGGTTGAGCTGGACTTGTGATTAGTTCATTCTACAATTTCAGTTCAGGATGTCTGATATGTATCTTTGCAAAGCATAATGTAGAAGACCTCAAGCTGGATTTTTATCTCATGTCTCCATCCACAAAAGAGTCACTGTACTGATAAATGTGGCATGAACTTACCCCCCTTTTCTTGTCCTTCATCATGGGAAGTTGTTGGGTTTGATGAAGCATTGCGCAAATACCAGCTGAAAGATGAGGAAACATACATTGTCTTGACATTCTTCAAAGTTTAGTTTGTCTATTTATTTAACAAAGCAATACTAAGGAGTGTGACCCTCTTTCACTACTTATCTTATTTTCAAATGGGAAGAAGAAAAAGAAGAGGAGGAGAAGAAAGAGGAGGAAGAGGAGGAGGAGGAAGCTCACAAGCAGCGAATGAATTGCGTCCTCCGGGTGTGTAACACTATTTGGTCATTGCTCACAAATTATGGGGTGATTTGTGAAAACTCCATTGTGGTGTTTGAAACATGACTTTCCTTTTCATACAGAACTCTGTAAGGTTTGACTAGCTAACAAAAAGGAAGTGTTGGTTGTTGTTTTTCATGGGCTGTCCAGCATTTCTGATTTGTTTCTTGACTCTGCATCTACAGGATCAGGAGAAGCTAAAGATATTTCCCATTATTTATTAACTTGCCCTTTATATAAACATCCTAGAAGTCAATTTCTTGCTGGAATCCTTAAACTTTTGTGCGGTGGAATCCCCTTTGGCTCAGCTTTTTATACTCCTTGTGGGGAAAGAGGCATCTACTACCTATCAAGTAGCAAGGTTTGTCATGATAGCAAAGACGATATATGCCAGGAGTAAAAAGTTGTAAGGAAGGAGGGAAACTATTTCATTTTATAGTTATGCACAAATATTTGATGTCAAGTTCCTTGGTTGTACTGTTTTATCATGTTATGTGATACCCTCTGTATCAGGATGTAAAACAGCTATGTTTCACTACTCCAAAGTCAGTGGTATTTTACACTGTCTTATGCTGGGAACCACATCTGTTTGTCTGCTATGGACCTTTGATTACATCGGGGACAGAAACCATGGCTATTGCACAGAATTCTGGAAAGCATGTTCTACATAGCATCTTTCTCCTTTTGGTTTGGCCTAGACCAGGGGTCAGCAAACTTGGCTCTCCAGATTTTCTTATACAGTACAGTACTGTACTTCAATTCCCAGAAGCCCTGTTCAGCAGGAGTGCTGACTTGGGCTTTGGTAATTGAAGTCCAAAAGCACCTGGAAAGCCAAGTTTGCTGACCCCTGGCCTAGACAATTTGACTTAGACATATTGACATGTGAAAATTGACAGAGCTTCTTAGAATGTTCTCCACACTCCCTGGTATATATGGTTCAATCTAGGAGAACTGGTGATTGCTATCAAATATGTTCTAGGAATCTTATCTGATACCAGTTACATTTTTGATATGGTGTTCCTAATTTAGGTTCCAAAGAATGAGTTCAGTTAACACTAGTTGAAAATCAAAATTGCAGAAGATCATTTACCAAGTAAAATTCCATGTCAGAAATTACTCTGGGTTGAAAGGATTTTTGCTGGAGAAACTCTGCTCAGGGACTGCCCGAATGAGGCTCCTTTCATGTCCCCAAGATCCTCGTGCAGCACTCGGGTATCGAACCCCAACCTTCCAGTCTTCAAGTTCAATGTCTTAAACACTAAACCACCACAGTGACATTTACCAAGTGATAACTTACAATGAAATGTGTATAACAACGTGAAAAATGATATATGGTAGCACTCCTACCCGGGCCACTCCAACGCTGGTGCTCCTCCCTGCCTGGCCGGCTCAAAAGGACACCATGGCGGCAGGCGGCAAGACATCTCCGCCTCCATCCTGGACTTTCCTTCGGCCAGGCGGAGAGACCACCAGAGCTGTGTATATTGTATTATTGTATTTTGGATAGTTACCATGTGAGCCGCCCTGACTCAGGTTTCTGACTGGGTGGGATATAAGTGTGAAAATTAAAAAATAAATAAATTAAAACTCCTAAAATTTGTGGGAGATTCTACAAAACAGTTACATCCAATAAGAAATCTGGGGGAAACAGAGGACCAATGAAATTATTCTCAATCTTTAGCAGAATGCTAAAGGTAACAAATGTTGCCATTATCCTTTTATAATTAGTTGACTATATTAGTCCATCATGATGAACATATGTTATATTTCTCTTTTTCATAAATATTTTGTTGTTGTTCAAACGCACAGTATATTCCGACCCTTTGCGACCCCATGGACCACTGTCCGCCAGGTCTACCATTTTATCAGCATGCAGAGAGGGAGAGAAGAGATCAGGAGAGAAAAACCACCTACTTCTTTGATTGAATTCCACTTGAGCCTGGGGAACCACTGGGACCATCATCAGAAGCATTGGCATTCTCCTGACAAGCTTGTGGTCGTTGGTCTGGACTTCTTCGTACAGAACGTCTCCCATTCATTTTTGTAGATGGCAAAGTGACAATTAAACTTGTTCTGAGAGCAGTAAGTTGGTTTCTCCTACTACTTGGGTCATGGATGTGAAAAAGAAGTGAAGAAGATTCACACACAATAAAAGCTCTGCTTTCTATAGGGTAGTATCAAAGAGGTATCCATTCTGTATTTCTGTGCCCTTCTGCAGTGTGTGAAGATTATCTTTCCAGACTTCTGGTAAATGATGTCATAATAAGAACCGTACAGTGAGACAAACATGATGGCTTCATGACATCATAATATCATACCAGGTAGGAATAGACTAAGTGCTTTCCATAAATGATAATTCCATGTTCCTTATGAGTCAGAGAGTAAAAATACATAAATGCTCCTTGCAGAGGATCAGTCCCTGTTACAATATAAGTAAGGAGGCTCTTGAGAGTCCCCTGGACTGCAAAGAGATCAAATTAATCCACCCTAAAGGAAATCAACCCTGACTGCTGCTTGGAAGGACAAATACTGAAGCTGAAGCTCAAGTACTTTGGCCACCAAATGAGAAGAGAGGACTCACTGGAGAAGGCCCTGATGCTGGGAAAGATCAAAGGCAAAAGGAGAAAGGGACAGCAGAGGATGAGATGGCTAGATGGCATCATTGACGCGGTCAGTATAGATCTGGGTGGACTACAGAGGATGACAGATGACAAAGGAACCTACCATGCAGTGGTCCATGCAATCACAAAGGGTCGGACTTGACTGTGCGATTGAAGAACAACATATGCATGAAATCATTGTGTCGATTCAAGTGCAGCTGGACTTGCTGAACAAATTACGTAGGAAATAATATATAACCTGGTTACAGATTAAATTCCTGCCATACTCAACAGATATCTATGATCAATGATTTCTGCAATGGCTTTCCAGGATTCTTACTCTTTCTCAGATCTAGGTCACCATTGCAATCTGCAGCATCTTTCATGTAAAAGGATGCCCAACCATACTGAGCTTTAAAATGGCCCGCAATCTATTTTTGGTCCCCCTACCCCTGTTCTGGATCTTACAGATACTCTACAGTTTGGAATGGCACCAAGATCATCCTTTATTTTTCTGGCAGGCATTTACCTGCCCCTGTATTGATCCTCCTGTTCCCCATCCCTTGACTTCAGGGCTATTTTTAGCTTTTGTTGTTACATGCTGTCAAGTTTTCTCCGGGGATCTGGATTCACCTTTGTCCTTCTCTTTCACAACTCCTCCCATTCTTCATCCTTTCATTACCCCTCAGCTAACACCATGTCTTCACTTTATTTCTCCTCCGTTGTGCCTTTGTTTGCACATACAAATGCTGACTCCATTTTTCAAACCTGTAATTAAATCACACATCCACTATGAATATAAGCACCATTAAAAAAACAAGTTAGTTGGGAGGAGGAAACACTGACATCATGTGACCTTACACAGCAGTAGCCGTCATGCCCATGGCACCAGTGTGCATACTCTTCCAGGCATGGTCAGCTAAAATCAGTTTCAGTGTAAAAATATATATAATGCTTTGTTCCCAGCCAGTTTCTGTCCAATAGCACAGGGTGGTTTCTGCAATTATTCCTTGGCCAGAAGCCAAAGGAAATTATTTATTTATGTAATGCTTTTACATCCCACCTTCTAGTTACAGAGGCACTCTGAGCAACCTAAGAAAATAGATATATAATCTAAATTTTAAAATTTAAAACATGAAGAACAAGGGAAATGAAAGGAGAAAGTGTGTGTGTGTGTGTGTGTGTGTGTGTGTGTGTGTGTGTGTGTGTGTGTGTGTGTGTGTGTGTGTGTGTGTGTGTGTGTGTGTGTGTGTGTGTGTGTGTGTGTGTGTGTGTGTGTGTGTGTGTCCAGGTCTTATAATTTTTTATAACATAATGGGCAGAATCCTATTTGTGCTCACATACCAGTGCTGTAACTTGCCATGGCTAATTGTAGCTAACTGAAAAGGGGCCAGGACACATCTCTTGCTTGGTCACGTGTCCAGTTATGGAACCAAGATGCACCCTGACACTTCTTCCATTAAGCACATTTAATCACAGCAAGTTACACAGATCTTATGCAGACACCAATGGGATTCTGGCCAGTGAACTGTACAGTGTTTATATATTAGACGAAGAGACAAAGAGAGGTTTTGGAATGTTTTAAATATTGTTCTATTTTAATGTGAACTTTCATGGATCAAGCCCACTTTTTCAGACAGTAGAGTGAGACTATGTGATTGCCATATTTATGTATGGCTTCATGACTGGATAAGAACATGGATAATAGACAACATGATAATGATTCATCATTGAAGTCATAGAACTAATCTGCTTTTAGGTGGTGGCAACTCCACCAAAGTGTGTCGAGGTCAATATTGCAAAGCAAGGATATCCATTAGGCACGTGTAAATCTCCTTGTATATTTCTAGATGCTTTGCAGTAGATTGACAAGGATTCCCAACATACAATTTTTAACAAAAGTGCCAGTAGAACCAGGACAGAAAAACAGAGAAGCAGTTTACAAGCTAACAATGAGTGATTAGTAGAGATGCTACATATTTCCACTAGAGGTCAATAATAGTTTATATTTTGTCAGCATCCCCCTTGAGAAAGATATAAATTGCTTCTTATAGAAAAAGTTACTTCCTAGTTCTAGTACTTTGTTAACCAGCTCTGTACCTTAGCCTTCTGCAGCAACCGTCAGCCATTTATCCAACAATCTTGAAATATTATATAAGTGGAAATTCTTTCTTTTCTCAGATTGCAGTGATTCTCAGAACATCTTGCTGACCAAGAAATCTACTACAGTTTAAGACTACCCAGATCCAGCATGAAGATCTGCATACAGCAAATGTGAGTAGACCCACTGCAGATTCTTTCTACTTCATAAGGCATTAATCAGCTAAATTTATGCAGCTCCCTGGTGGCTTAGTGGTTAAGGCGCTAGGGTTGGAAACTGGAAAGATAGGTTTGATTCCCAAGAACTGCACGATGTGGGACCTGAAAGGAGCCTCATTTGGGCATCCCCTGCAAAGATCCTTTCAACCCAGAGTAATCTCTGACACGGAAACGAACGAGCTAAATTTATGGCCCCACACCTCTTTGGTTGCGTTACTAACATCATCTGATGTTGTTCTCATGTGCATTTATACTGCAGAACTCAACTACATTGTGATGTAACGTTTCCAACATCATAGGTTACGGTGTAAAAGTGACCACAGTCAAGGTCATTGCCCTGTATTTTTTTAAAAAAGCTATTCAATAATCAAAGAGAGGGTTTCCTCCCTCAGATTTTGGGCTGAAGTGCTAACTCATCCTGATCCACACAGTGGTCCTCGAAAAGTGACTACTGGATCTTTTATATTAGGATTAACTCATATGATATTAAAAGATCCTAGGGTCTTGTCCCTGAATGTTCTTACAGTCAGCTAGGCTGGGACCCACAGAAGATGTTATTTCCCTGAGTTTGGTCAATATTTTCCCTCTAGAAGGCAGAAGGGTTACGATGGCAGAAGTCATCTGGCCTCAGCTCCCTAGACATACATAGTTACATTGTGTATGAACTGGTCATCATAGTCACAACTAGCCAACATGCTTGTGATAATGAACTGGAAAAATCAGGATATTCACATACTCTATTATGTTTGTATATGTACAGCCTGTGGGAGGAATTTGGTAATTCCTTAAATACTAGTAAAGCATGAGGCAACAGCATACATAGACAAAGATGTCAAGAGTAACTTAAAATCTCTATATCTCACAACCTCTTTTCAAAAAACCAGCATTTATTTTAAAAACATTACTTTTGAAGCAAGCTTAAGTAGAAAAAAACATCTTTACTTAGAGTTATGTTCAGTAGTTACAAATAGAAGAATAGTCTCTGCTTATAGTCTTCACTATGTGCAGCCGTCTGTCTCCATGTGACTGCATGATCAGATGTTCAAAGCAGAGAAGAAAAGACTAACAACAACAACAACGGCAAGAAGTGAAACAATATCAAAGAGAGGAACTTGAACCCAGGAAAAATAAATTTAGTAATAGGATACTGTATTGGGAAGGAAAATGCCTCTGGGTCCTAAAGGCATCCTTCCCATTGATCTCTCAGTGTTAGATGCATGCAAGATTGTTATTATCCCAACACATTTAGGTTATTTTACAAATAATACCCAGAAAAGTCAGACAGGAGTCTATCACTCAACAAGCATAAGCTGCCTTTCAGACTTAGTCTCATCTATGCACCATTGAATTGAAGCTGATTATACGGAAGCCTATGGCCCCTGCCAGTTCCAGTTTGTAAAGAATGTGTACTATAGGACAAAGAGCAGTGGATGGGATGAGATGATATGGCAACAATGACAGGGCCCTTCTAATTTCTGGACCTTCTGTCCAGTGATTCCACTGCATCTTCTTTGTGGCCAACTCTGTAGTAAAATAACAAAGCAGATCACGTAATTAGAAGTGACTTTAAGTGCACCCTTTAAGTGCAAGGCCAACTTTACTATCAGGAAGAATAATATAAATATATATATAAATTATATATATATAATTTATATATATATATAATATATAAACATACAAACACCCCCAACATCAACAGAAATAAAGTAACATCAAATAAATCATAAAATAACAAATAACACTAAAGCCTCTTTTGTTAGTCAAGGAAGGTCTCTTTAGGAGCAGTTTTCTGAAATGGGACTCTCCCATCAGAAATAATTAAAATTAGATTTAAGATCACAACAATAGGAACTATTACCATTTTCTCACAACAGAGGAAGAAAGTGGATAATGAGTATTAGCTGATGATTGACAGTACTTCCTGTCTGAACAATAAATGCACCTATTAAGTGTCAAACTTTTTAAAGCTGAATGAATACTATAGAAATAAGTATGCTGTAATGTGTGGTGGCTCAAGTGATTTAAGACACTGAACCAGTGGTGGGCATGGGCCGGTTTGCACTGGTTCGGCAGAAACGGTAGTAACAACCCCAGATGGTCTCCTGGGGGGTTAGTAACCTTCCCGGGAGACCACCTGGGGTTGTTACTTGTTTTTTGAGGTGGCTGGTTTGGCCGCCTCTCTGGCTGCCTGACACTGCAGCCCAAAATGGCTGCTGGTGAGTGTGCATGCGTTAAAATACCAATTGACGCATGCACACCTCCAGTACTTAGCGTGCATGTGTCAATTGATATTTTAACGCATGCGCACTCACTAGCAGCCATTTTGGGCTGCAGTGTCGGGCAGCCGGAGACACCCTCAGCGGCCTCCTCGGAGGTGCAGGGGCGGGGGCGGCCCTTGCTCGAGTTGCCACATGCTGCCGCATGCCACCACTGCGTCATTGCACCAGGCCATGCCACACTGCCGGGCCATGCTGCGCCGCCGTGCCAGGCCACACCGTGCCACCACCACACCACCAGGCTGTGCCACTGTGCTGCCACCATGCCAGGCCGCACTGCCATGCCACCATGCCATGCTGCCAGGCTGTGCCAGGCCATGCTGCCAGGCCTGGCCGCCGGGCCAGGCCGCACCACTGCACCACCAGGCTATGCCACGCCATCATGCCAGGCCACACCGGGGCACCCCGTGCCCCACACTGACAAGCTGGGAGGAGGAAGAGGAGAAAATACCTTGCCGCCTGCTCCCCAGAGTAAGTGACTTGCCTTTGGGTGTGGGGTGGATGGATGGAATGTGTATTTTATGTGTATTTTATGTGTTTTTAAGTGCATTTAATATGCATTTAATGTGCATTTTAATGTGTGTTTTTATGTGTATTTATTTTGTGTTTTTATGTGTATTTAATGTGTATTTTTATGTGTATGGTATTTTTATGTGTTTTTTTCTTTGGCTCCGCCCACAACGTTGGCTCCACCCATGACATCATGACATTGGCTCCATGCATTATGTCATGATGTTGGCTCTGCCCATGACATTGGCTCCTCCTATGACATTGGCTCCGCCCACAGTTTGGTAGTAAAAAATTTGGCTGCCCATCACTGCACTAAACTCATTGACTGGAAGGTCGGAGTTCAATTCCTGGGTACTGTATGACAGAGTGAGCTTCTGTTTCTGTCCCAGCTCCTCCCAACCTAGCAGTTTGAAAGCAAGAAATTGAAAGTAGATAAATAGGGACCACTTTGGTGGGAAGGTAAACAGCACTGGCTCTTTGACTATAAACAGAGATGAGCACTGAACCCTAGAGTCAGATACAACTGGCTTTTGAGCAAGGGTGACCTTTATCTAACATGTGATTGGTAGGAAGTGGGGAATATTTAAAAATTAATTCAGAAATACTAAATGCCTTTGTACTTTGGAAGTTGGATAAGTCTGATAAACTCCTGAAAATGACTGTTTGTAAGGATTTTTAAAAATGAACTATAGTATTGTATTTATTGAAAAAGATGCAATTTGTTTTTCCTTTTAAGTCTTGTTGCATATGTCTTTCTAGCGAGAGACTAATCAACAGAATACTGCTGAAGAAATGATGAAAATAACTGAGTGGCTGAATTAGCATCCATTCGATCATTAGCAAAAATGTTATTGATGTAACAAACTCATATTTATTAATTGTTTGTATTCAATTTCATTTTATGTACATTGCTTTTATTGTTTGTTCTTGATAAAGTTGCTTTGAAGGCTATAGCCTCTGTTAAATTTTAAAATAAATAAAACTAATGAGATGGGCAAAGGATGGCAGTAAGGTTTTTTTTTAAAAAAAAACTTTGTGTTCTTTCATTGATTATGAAATTCATTTGCATAAATGAGCACGTCTCTGGTAGGAGTCATGCAATTGACATTTAAATTATTTTTGTGTCCTGTTCCTGTCCTTGTTATACAACCAAGGATTTTAGAGTTTCCTAGTTCAAATGTCTGAGTGGGGGAAGAGGAGAAAAGGATGTTGAGAACTGTGATATTCATGTAACAAAGTTCTGAGGTTGTTTTTTGTTAGTCACAGTCTGTTTTAAAGTGCAAGAACAAATAGAACAGCAAATCCTATCGATGATAAGAAAAGAAAACAGAAGAAGGAAAAAGAGAAAGTAGCCATTATTATGAGGAAAATAGATCTGCTTTCACTCTTAAGGATGCTTCCCTGAGATAGTGAATACCATAATTTATATATGACAGAAATTTCAACTTGAAGCCAAGTTATATGAAACAAGTGGTACAGATACTCATCGGCTAGAAAATGGAAAGACACCAGCATTCTTTCAGCCATATGTTGAGTTGCCTTAGGTCACCGGTGGTGAACCTTGATACTCCAGATGTTCTAGAACTTCAATTCCCAGAAGCCCTGATCAGCAGGAGTGTTGACAAAGGCTTCTGGTAATTGAAGTCCAAGAACACCTGGAGTGTCAAGGTTTGCCATCACTGCTTTAGGTGAAAGCCACAACCAGTACTGTGTCTAACAGAGTACCAGACTAAGGATGGGCTGATTCCAAATTCACCAGATCCATTTTGTTGTCTACTAGAACCCAAATCTCCACCAAGTAAAACCAGGGGGGTACAAATGGCATAACACTTAAAAGTGAAGACAAGGGAACCTCTGAGCTTATTCTGAATGCAAGGATTTGGAGTATCAGAACTCAGCTATGCTCACAATTGTTACACAACCATGTGCACTCAATGGACTTGTCATGTCACATTGGCAGCCTAAATAAAGGTCCAAAAAGGGACTTCTGTCCTGCTGCATTATGCAATCACAGAAGAACAATGGAATCAGCATTACCCATTACTTCATTTTGCATGCTAAGTACAGTAAAACCTCACATTAAGAGCGCCTCGATTAGAGAGTAACTCACTTAAAGAGCAGAATTTTCTCTGAATGGTCGCCTCACTTAACAAATAAAACCAATCAAAAACTCGCTTAACAACTAAATTGGGGTTCACAATCCCCCCCACCAGAAATCATAATTGGACACTTACAATGGTGTTTCGCTTAAAGAGCAAACTTGCTTAAAGAGCAATCCCATGGAACGCATTATGCTCTTTAAGCGAGGTATAACTGTACTATAATGTTGAGAGACTGATCATACAACAGTTTACACAACTGATAGCACAAGAGGCATTTGGCTGCAGTGGAGGATTTCCCATGAGCTTCAAAGAGAATACTAAACCATATCCTTTGCAGACATTAAAATATGGAATTATTTCTGGTTTACTCATTGTAGTCGGCTGCTACTCATATTCAAGTATACAGTACTGTATATTTTTCCTGGGTAACAGAAAAAGTGTCACTGGCATGATTTGTTTAAGGTGGATCCCAACTTGCCATTGAGTGACCCACACACTGTGAACATCTCCTGAGCACATATGAAATGAGACTTGCAGGATTTAACACTGGGACTGCAATGGAATGCCACAGGCTTGAGGATATTAACAAGGTGCGCCTTCACAGCCAGTCCATCTGGCATGGTCTCTGTCTTCAGCCTCCATGATCATTGGGAATCAGAATAGTAAAGTGGTTTCTCTTCCGCTCATTTTGCTATTGGGCCTAATATGATGGTTTCCAGTGGCATTTCCTCCACTTAGAAGGCCATCACCCCACCTAAAGGGGCTCATCTGCCCATAGCCATTTGCCCCTTTGGGGAGTCAGGTTATTCTGGTTTACTATAAATCACATAAAGATCTAACAATTAGAAATGCTCCAGGGCATCACTCATCTGCCAAATATCAATTTTATACCTTATTTTAATGTGTCTAGTCAGATATTTTGTATGGCAATTGTGCATGCCCTGCATATGAGTCATGCTAACACACTACCGTGCAGCTTTCCTCCCTCCTGGAATTATAATTGCAGATGTTCTTGTTACTATTGAATCCTTATGTTATACCTTCACTGGAAGGACCAAAGTGGGCCCTTTTCAGTTTAGAGAGCTATATTCTAGCAATGAAACCGTCTATATAATGGAACAGGAGAATCCAGCAGTAGAGTAAGCAGAGTCAAAGCAAAGCAGGCAATGCAAGATGGAATTGTTACCAGTTTGGCTGTTTCTCAAGCATACAAAGCACAGCAATGATTGTTCAGCCATAAGCACAGGTGCACAGAACCATAGCCAGACAAGTTGGGAACCAAGCCTGATCTCTAGTCTCTTGCCCTTGAGACATGGATGTGAGTCTCACCCCCACCCCAAAAAGAGAGCAGTACTGTACATGGTATCCTTCCCTCAAAATAAAGCATTTTTGCTTTCCAGAAAAGGAAAGTGACTAGAGATGAGAGAGCATTGCTGTTTGCTTTCCTAATGCCCACCAGTAGGTTCACCTCTTGCTTTTGACACTTGCCATATTTTTGTGCCCTTGGCAAAGCTCCAAATTGCCCTGCCCTGGGTGCTACCTTGCCAGTGCAACAGGCTTTCGGACATACAAAGCACCACTCAATATCTTTATAATTTAAAGCTGGAGTTCTAAACCTTTTAAAGCCTGGAGCCAGGTCATTCTGCTTCAGGGGCTGGACAGCCATTTTGCCCTTCCTACACCACATGGCACTTCCTTGTGTGGTGGAGGCAGGGGGGGGGCACATGAAATGGTGCTGCTGGCCTCATCCGGCCCACAGGCCACAGGTTGAGAATCCCTGATTTAAAGCTACTGAAAGAGGAGATGTGAAGAAATGCTGGCAATACAGAGTGGAGAAGCTTTCACGTGCTACTCCTATTCCACAGACCTTCTTTTTTGTACTCTGGACCTTATGCTGATTGGATATTTGGTGATACAACAAGGGAGCCTGCATTAGAGGGAGGATCATGGCCAGAGTAGTTAATGTTTACTGTATTTAAATCTACACTCTGTTTTCTAATGCTTGTCAGAGATGGGTATTTTCCCAGCTGGTTATTTTCTTGCACACCACAGAAAGGAGTCTGTCTCCACATATCTTCCATTTTTGATCAGAGAGCTCAGCAGGGATTTCTTTGCATGGTGCTGGGAGGAGTGCCTGCAAAGGAAACATGAAGCCCAAATGGGAAGGGGTGTGGAAATCAATCAGTTTATTTTGCTGTTGAATTTCCTCAGAATGCTGCAATATTCTCATGTTGTCTAATTAATGCCGAACATATGGACACCCTTGCTTTTCAAATATGGTACATTTTTAATTCTACCCATTTTCATGCAAATATTGACATTTACAGGGTTTTTAAAAATGATGGCTTGACTTGATATGTTGAAGGGGCCTCAGCAGCAGAAAGGTGGGCTATAAATAAACAGTCCAGTGCCATTCAGATCCAAACGTGGGGGGCATGAATAGTTTCCTTCCAAAAACAGAAGAGTAACATATGGGGGAGGGGGAGCTAACATTTGGACATACCAACAAACTGGAAAAATTCATATATAATCTTGGTTAGTGCAAAATAATGTTTTCTTTCCCTATGGATGAAAAAATCTTGCTGCCTTCATGCCACCATTCCTTGGCCTAAATGAAAAACAAAGGCCTCATTTCTGATAGTAATATAAAAGTACACTGGCTTTCCAGACAGGCTTCACCCTGACGTATTCTAAGGTGAAGCATCCTTGTTTGGGGCATGGCCTGCCTTCAGTACCTACCAAATTTCATCATACACAGACTGTATGGAAACCTATTGTGTAGTGAAGAGAATCAGAATCAGATTGGTTTGAAATAGGACACACATCCCTGACCTGTGGGCCATTACCCCGAAGGGGATCTCAAAACATTTGGTGGGGAGCTTGCCATGGCTCTGCTACACTGTACTGACAAAGAGGGTCTTAGTAGGAAGGGGAAGTTTGAAAGATGCTGCTATTTTGTGAAAAGCAGACATCTTGGGATAAAAATCCAATATTTTAATTTAACATTTTTGAAATTGTAGCCGTGTTAATCTTTGTTTCAAGCGTATCAGAGAGTAAACTAAACAAGAAGACAAAAAGCATTGTGACACCTTAAAGACTAACCACTCCTATTTTAATGGTAGCTTTCGTGGGTCAAGTCATCTTCATTAGACACAAGAGTGATACCTCATGGCATCAATGTATTCACAGCAGGTACAGAGGCACGCATGCACGCATGCACGCACGCACTTTGGTACCTTTTTGTTTTGTTTCCTCAGTATTTCTAGAACTCTTCGTAAGAAAAGGCTATATAAAATTTGGGGGATGGAAGAGAAAGCATATAGTCCCCAAAGTTGGGTGAGGCAAGATGGTGTTTGGAAATCTAAATTGATAGAGATACTGCTAACCTTTTCTCCTTGTTAGTGACTATGGTAAAAACGTCAGTGATCAAACAAACAGAAAAATAAGTTAATTCTTGATGAAATATGTACAGTATGTGACATCTGAGACTAACAGAAAGCAGTACTATGCAATTAATGTGGTCAGAGATCCTTCCATCCACATGGAGGTTTTCAAAATGAAGGATGATTCTCTATTACCATCCAGAAGAGGGCAGGGTAGGTTAACGGTTTGCATTGCATTCCTTTTGTTTGTTTGTTTGTTAAGTAAGGTGGTTATTTGGTGTTGAGACTTCCTTTGGACTCTGAAAAGCTTTTGTATTTACATATTCATGAGATGGCATATGATAGGTATCTCCCTCATTAAAAAATGTAACATTTAGGAAGAACGCTTGCGTTGTCCTTTGTTGCCTTCACATAATCCTTATCCAGGGCAGGATGTTGTCTAAATAACAAGTAATATGCAAATGGTTTTCTTCTTCTTCTTCTTCTTCTTCTTCTTCTTCTTCTTCTTCTTCTTCTTCTTCTTCTTCTTCTTCTTCTTCTTCTTCTTCTTCTTCTTCTTCTTCTTCTTCTTCTTCTTCTTCTTCTTCTTCTTCTTCTTCTGTCCTGTCTAGATTGCCAGTTTTAGGGCAGTGCAGTATAGGACAAAGTGGTGCAAGGGAGGATCAAAGTGCCATTTGGCATGATCCCTGCTTCCTAATGGCAGTTTGCTCCAAGTGCACTGTTGGGCCAGCTGTGATTAGATGGGAGAATCAGCAACAACAACAGCAACAGAGGCATTCTTGGTGGTGAACTGTTATTCCTCCCAGCAGTGAATCAGCAGTGGCAGAGGTATGGGAGAACTGATTCTCTGAACAGGATATCTGATCCTCTGCTCCGTGGATTGGCTCTCCCACACCTCTGCTAGAGCAATTGTCTCCCCACTACTGGGAACACTATTGACACTGATGCTGTTCAGCTGATCACTAGGAATCTCTGAGATGAGTAGCAGTCAGCTGATCAGCAGTCGGGCTATGGGGTGTGTTTGGAAATTAAACACTTCCTCTGATTGCTAGCACTCAGATGGGGGGAATTGTTTACTTTACTGCTGTCATAACTGATAGTTGCAAAGTAAACAATTCCTAGCTGCTTCCCTCTCTTTTATCCAATTCTGAGCATCTACATATGCTGGGAATTAAATAAAAGAGAAAACAAAAAATGGTAGAACTTCTTAATGGAGGTTCAAAAAGCAGCCCTTTGGGGCAAGTTGATCTGCACTGATGTCCTACAAGTATAGATGCCAAGGAAAAGTGGATCAGTCACCCTAAAATGCTCAAATGAGTAGGCTAAAGAGAAATGTAGTCAGGCATTCTTCTTCTTCATTGGTTAAAAGATTGAGCTCCAACTAGTCTTGACCCTGAGAATGATTCTTCCATGATGGTGCAAGACATTACTGCATAAACAGTCATTGATAAGGACATTTTTGTTGTTGTTGTTCAGTCGCACAGTCGATTCCGACCCTTTTCAACCCTATGGATCACTGTCCACCAGGCACTCCTGTCCTCCACCATCCTCCTCAACTTGCTCAGTTCTGTGCCCATTGTCTCTACAATACCATCTAGCCATCTCATTATTGGCCGCCCCCTTTTTCTTTTGCCCTCCATCTTTCCCAGCGTTAAGGCAATGATAAGGACATTACTGAAGGACAAAACAGGCCTGTCCCCACAACCCCTGGTGTGTACAAAAGCTGACCAGATTTGCATTACCATGAAACTGATGAAGAGATGTCATTTTCTACCATATCCAATAGCAGAAGCCTAGCCTAGGGGTGAAGTGCAAATAACAAAATGACAAAGAAATTCTGTAACCTAACTACTACTACATGTTGCCGGTGGTAGTTGCCTCATTCTGCTTCATAATAGATCATCTTGGATGGTAGCTAAGAGTATAGAACTTGGGTATTCCACTGCTTTATTCATTGTTATTTAAACTTGAAGATACAGTCTAGATCTAGAAGAACTCCTCACAAATCTGCCACATTAAATTAACTAGCTAATCTGCTTATTTATTTTGATGTTTAACCTTCTCTCTGTCAAAGCACATTATTGGTACCAAGGCTGCATCCGCACACTAGCCATTTAGTGTGAAATCACTGTGCCTCATTCAGTTAGATTTTGCAGGGGAACCATGAAATGTCAGCACCCATTTGTCATTTCCCTCATTCCCCCATCCTCAATGATTCTTTCATCTTCTTTCCTCTTTGGAACCAAAGAAAATCCTTTAATTTTTTAAACTGGAAGAGAAATATAATCCCAAGAAGATTGAATGGGCTTTTGCACTGTTGTTTTCGACTGTTGTTTTGACTGGAAGGTCAGAGTTCGATTCTCAGGTACTGTATGATGGAGTGAGCTCCTGTCTCTATCCCAGCTCCTGTCAACCTAGCAGTTTGAAAGCAAGTTGATAAATAGGAACCACTTCAGTGGGAAGGTAAACAGTGTTCCATGCACTCCGGTGTCGAGTCATGCCTGTCACATGTCCACGGAAACATCTGCAAATGTAGACAGCACTGGCTGTTTGGCTGTAAATAGAGATGAGCACTGAACCCTAGAGGCAGATATGACTGACTTTCAAGCAAGGGCGACCTTTACCTTTACATTTAGAGGGTAGGATTATATTTTGATACTTACAGAGAAGCCGTAGGAGATTCAACCAAACCACTGAAATATTTATACCACTTCATCTTTAGGCAATTCCGCAACTCAGCACCCTCCCTGCTCTTTTTAATTCTGTTCATTACTAAAATGTTTTCATCTTGGTATCATTGCTTAGATATTTGTTTTGTTAAATGAATAATAATAGCAGTGGAAGCATCAGCAACACTAATGGCCAAGGATTTCATGGAACCTGTAGAAGAAACCAAATCTGCTGGAGGTCCAGGGAGAAAGAAAATCTAGAATAAGCTCTGTTGGAGGCCCAGAATGTTAGACTCTTCTGAGCACATTAAGGCAATCCAGAACCACTGATGTATCATCATGGAGTGTTGCTCCACAATCAAAAGCATTCAATCTAAATATAAACATGTGGATAGCCAGAGTCTCAAGGATGAGATGTCCTTTTCTTGTTAAGCCCTAGCATCACGTCACTTTTAGATTTCGAAGTTTGTGCAGTCATATCAAACAAGAAACAAAAGAAGACAAAAGGATTTTTAAAAAGACAAAAATGTTATGGGATCTTAAAGACTAACTGCTGTATTTTAATGTGAGCTTTTGTGGATCAAGACCACTGCCTCATCCTTTATAGAGGTGCAGTTGTGCAACTGTTGGATGTGAAAGTAAATCTGAATTCCCATCATGGATCATGACCTGCAACATATTATTTGAAATAACTTGAGCTTTTCCTACATGAGCTGTGAACTGAAGGTACTGGTAAGTTTCTGTGATGACATGTGGAGGCTGACCTAATATATTCTTTTTAAAATTTGCTGCAGTTGTCAGTGTAGTGTAGTGTTAGAAGTGTCAGACTGAGATGTTGGAACTTCAAGTTCAAGACCTCACAGAGCCATTCAATTCACTATTCCTGTCACTCCCTCTTAGTCTGATTTATTTCACAGGGTCCATAAAAGACTATAGTCTGAAAGAGGATAGCTATGCAACTCAATCCGAGTATATATGTTTTTTCCTTCCACTAGGCATCAGGAGGCCTGGTCTTGGAGGCCAGCTGGTTGTGGGATGTGTCCGCCCTCTGAGGCAAGCAGGAAAAATGCCACTGGCATGAATTTGCTTAAGGTGGATCCCAGCTTTCCAAGAAGTGAGCCACACACTATGATCTCAGATCCATCTCCTGTGGCACATATGAAACACAACATGCAGGATTTAGCACCGGGACTGCAATGGACTGCCACAGTCTTGAGGATATTATCAAGGTGTGCCTTCACAGCCAGTCCATCTGGCATGGCCTTTTCCGCCTCCATGACTGTTGGGAATCAGAGTTCCTTCTCCACTCATTTTGCCATTGGACCCAAAAGGATGGTTTCCAGTGGAATTTCCTCCACTGAGGGGACCATCACCCTACCTAAAGAGGCTCATCTGCCCATAGCCATTGGCCCCTTTAGGGAGTCAGGTTATTTACTGCCACCCAACACTCGGTGTTGAGTCACTAGCTGTACGGTCTACTCCATTACCATAGTGGGAGGTCCAGTCAGACCACAAGACAGCTATGTAGATGTCCTTGAACTTGTTGAAGCAAAGAGTGAGTTATACAGTACATATAAATAATATATGCATTTACCACTCTAGATGTTTTAAAAATAAACGAAATAGAAAACAGTAGATAAAATAACACTAATACTGTCAAATGAATAGTCTAATAATAGTGCGCAGCAACATGGTAGCAGAAGAGGCTCATTACATTAAAAAAATGGGAAAACAAGGGTCCCAGTTCTTATTGGTGGAGTAGCTCTCCATAAGACTCTCTGAATAGTTCAGTTTTAAGAAGCTTTTTAAAGGTCTGGAAAGCAGGAGCCATGCTAACCACCTGTGGAAGAGAAGTCTATAATGATTGGGACACAACCATTTTCTTGGCTTCCCTCTGTGTGAGAACTCCAAGCCACATAATCAAAGAGGACCCAGTAGAACAGGCAGTAAAGTTGCTCATGAGGCACTCCAGCAAGTAATGAAATTCATACTAGCACCTTGAACCTGACATAGAAGCAGATAGGCAGCCACTGCAAGTGAGCTGGGATTCGGGTGAGAGGCTCAAATTTACCTATCCGAGTGAGTAATCTGGGTGTTGCATTCTGTATCTGCTGAAGCTTCCAAACCAGCTATATTGCTCTGAATGTTTAGACTTGAGTAGATTGGTTTTAAAAAAATATTTTTTAAAAAAGGTTAAAATTCATCATGAAATTTTGAGCATAAGCTGCTCTCACCAATGATGATTTTTAGGATAGACTCACAAGCACTTGCTTGCTGTATCATCTGCTTTTCAACTAAGTGAGAACCATAGTTCTGTAACTGGTACTTCTTGGTTCCATCGCCCAAAGTGCTCCAGGACTAGCTTTCAAAGTGCAGTGCTGTCTTTTCACCCAGACCCAGGCCTACTTTCCCTCTATTGTTTTAGAATCTTAGAACTGTTAAGCTGGCAGGACCCAAAAGAACATTTAGTGCAACTCCAGGGCAATGAAGGAAATTCACAGCTAAAGTACGCCTGTCACGATCCAGCCGGCCCCCTCACTTCTGGAAAACCCCTGGAAACCAAAATCAAAACAACTGAGGCGGGCTGGACAGCTAATTAGAACAGAGAGACAACTCTCAGCTGCTTATCAGCTCTTAAGGGGTTTTAATTGGGTAGCGTGTTCAAAGATTTGTGTGTGTGAAAGGCAGCTCTTACCCTTTTTAGTCCAATGAAGACACGTTGTTCAGAAAAATGATGAAGATTTATTGATCAGGTTCATAAAGCATAAAAGTCAGTAGCATAAGTCAGTCCAATAAAGTCCACAGGCAAATCTAGGTAACCATTTTTAAGGAGCAAAAATGCATAGCTCCTAGGCTAAAGAATGCTAGCCCATAGAGAACCAGAAACAAAAGCTCTCTAATCAAAAACAGGTCTTAATCCATGAAGAAACAGAGACGAACTCCTTCTTCTCTCCAAAATGGAGAATTTTTAGTCAGGTGGGACAGCTTAGCCAATCACGTATCAGCAAGCAACAGAGAAAACTTTCTCAAAACAACAGTACATTGTTTATACACGTGCACACAGAATGCACTGGGGCTAGCCATAACATGGCTCTTAGCTAGCTTACAAAAGATAAGAAATACTGAAAACATGGTTGAAAAACATGCTGTTACACAGCCTTGAGGCTCAGAGAGAGAAAAATGGATTTTTCTGAGGCCTATTTGGAAATTGGCAATTTCAAGCCTTAGGAAATAGGTTCATTTCCTGACACGCCCTCCTTTCTGGAAAGGCAAACCGGGGGTTTGACTTTACCAAAAGGCATTATTTACTAATGTGAGCAAAGCAATTGAGCAAACAAGCTATCCCTTATATATGTAGGATATCAAGCGTTAAAGCTTCTTCCAGTTTTAGTTACTGGAGGTACACGTTACATAAGTTACATTCTGCATTGCAAGCAAACTCAAGTATAAAACCTTGCTGGAACAAAAGACTTGGGCATTTTCAGGTACCAAAGGTTTTCCCTTTCCAAAACACATTTAGCCCAAACAGAACAACCTTTAAATCAGAAAACAGGTCAGTAACACCACACATGTCACAGAGGCCGCTTGTACGAGCCTCTGGAAAAATAAACAGATTATTAGCAAGAAACAATAACATTTCCCCCCTTTCTTTGTCTTCTTCGATGTTGCACCTGCAAACAGTTAAACAGCCAGTTGAACAAAGTCCACTTAGAGTTCCGTTATCAGCACTTCTTTCAGACGACAGGAACATGTGCATTTCCTAGTAAAACAAACTCAAGAAACAACCTTTAAGGTATTTATCAGAACACAGTCCAAAGGAATCAATCAAACAACTCCGCACCCTCATCCCTGTGAGGTTTGGGAACTAAACAGGCAACAGAATTGATGGCTTGAATACCATTCACTCTCCTCAGTACGTCGGGAATCTGGATCTGGATCTGGCTTCTGCTATTGCTGATACCGCTAGTTGGGCTCTCCCACAGCCATCTTTACTAATTACTCCCCACACTTCAGCTCTTGGCACTCTCGCCTTCGCTTTCGGGGGCAATAAAACTAGGGAAAAAACTGCATCCAGCAATTATTTCCTACTTCCCACTAGCTGACCAAAACAGCGTAGTGTAACAGCCTGTAGATAACACTTTTCAGAGTGGCAGGTCTTGCCCACACACTCTAGCAAACTTTCTTCCTTGGACACGTGGAGGAGTCCGTTGGAGCTCTTCCATCTTTACGCTGGTATCTCAAACACAATGAGGCAATTTGCAAACTCTCCAGGTCTTCAAAGACCAAACAGCACATGTAATCAGCAACTAGGAACTTCAATGCAGGAAAATAAATCTTATCTGAAGGGTTCCACTCCCTCTTCTTGGCTTTGGGGGAAAATAACTTCAGGGAACTGCTTCTGGTGAAAATAGGCACTCTGCTGCCAATTCAACACAAAAGAGTCTTACTTGGGGCTTGCTGGGCGTCTGGGGAAGTCTCAGAAGTCATCTGGACAAGCTTCACCCACCCTGGGCCCTTCCTTTTGGCTAAACATCATCTGGGCACCTTCTCCAAGAACCCATCTGGAATGGAGTCTGTCTTGGGGTGCTAACTGTGGTGAGGGGGTACATTCATCAGCCACTGGCTTACCTTTCATCTTGTAGGCTTGGAAGACATCTCAGTCCCTCTGGAACTGCCAGCACTGGAAACGGCCCTCGGCCCTGGGAGTTTGAGAATCCGACTCAAAACTCAAAACAGCAATCAGTTGCTTTCCTTTCAGCACTTTATCTCAGGAAAACATAAGCAGTCCAAGATGCAGTTTCAGGCTGGAGACACACACAGAGGCGTTCAGCCAAAATAAACGAAGGCTGCTGCTTCTTCCTGCCGGGCAGAGACTGAGAGCATGCACACACACAAAAAAAACTTCTTCAGGGCTCGTAGATCGCACCACTGCCGACCATGTCACGATCCAGCCGGCCCCCTCACTTCTGGAAAACCCCTGGAAACCAAAATCAAAACAACCGAGGCGGGCTGGACGGCTAATTAGAACAGAGAGACAACTCTCAGCTGCTTATCAGCTCTTAAGGGGTTTTAATTGGGTAGCGTGTTCAAAGATTTGTGTGTGTGAAAGGCAGCTCTTACCCTTTTTAGTCCAATGAAGACACGTTGTTCAGAAAAATGATGAAGATTTATTGATCAGGTTCATAAAGCATAAAAGTCAGTAGCATAAGTCAGTCCAATAAAGTCCACAGGCAAATCTAGGTAACCATTTTTAAGGAGCAAAAATGCATAGCTCCTAGGCTAAAGAATGCTAGCCCATAGAGAACCAGAAACAAAAGCTCTCTAATCAAAAACAGGTCTTAATCCATGAAGAAACAGAGACGAACTCCTTCTTCTCTCCAAAATGGAGAATTTTTAGTCAGGTGGGACAGCTTAGCCAATCACGTATCAGCAAGCAACAGAGAAAACTTTCTCAAAACAACAGTACATTGTTTATACACGTGCACACAGAATGCACTAGGGCTAGCAATAACATGGCTCTTAGCTAGCTTACAAAAGATAAGAAATACTGAAAACATGGTTGAAAAACATGCTGTTACACAGCCTTGAGGCTCAGAGAGAGAAAAATGGATTTTTCTGAGGCCTATTTGGAAATTGGCAATTTCAAGCCTTAGGAAATAGGTTCATTTCCTGACAACGCCTAACAAATGGTGGGCTATCCAACCTCTTTCACTGTCTATATGTCATTCTTCTGATACTCAACAAGATCATAGCTGGGAAGAGTTACTACATCACCCAGGTTCCATGTGCAGCAAAAAGTAGCCGAACAATATCTGGTGAGCACTAGAAGGGAAGCGTCTTTGAGACAGGATAGGAGATGCTCCAGAAATACCTCCAGATTTATAAATCTGGTATGATAGCATGCAACTTTTGTGAATAGCTCTTCCTGAATGTTGCAGGCATCTCTGAAGATGACTGAATGGCAAAGGGTTTCCAAAGCATTTCATCAGCAGGTATGTTATGTTGAGAAAATGGAAAACATCAGGCAAGAAGCCAAGAATCACAACCTCCTCCTTATGTCCAATGCTAAAAATAAAATTGTGTGCATTTTTAAAATGTCAAAGTTGACCCATCTTGGTTAGCCGGGTTGCGTTTCTTCAAATGTACATAATCCAGCTCATTTATCTTAATCCGTGTATTATTTCTCCTGACTGGTTCCTTCTGCTGACTCCAGTAAGCCTTGCAATTTTGGTATTGTGCCCCTGCGATCACATTTCAAAAGATCTGTCAGGGTTGCTGCTGTTCTTGCTACTCAAGGGAGCAAGAGCGTAGAACTCCCAGGAAAGCATCTGTGAAGCTTACATAAATCAATCCTACTGTAGTCTATGGAAAATTCACCTTTGCTTAATCAGGCCTAACCTTTCTACCTACAGAAGGCTGGAGTGCAGATGGTAAGTAACATCACATACCTTTGGGGGAATCCATGTGTGACAGTTGGTTACACGTAGCTTGATGAGAGAAAGAGTAAATCACTCTGGAATTTGTCTCCAGTCACAGCATCCAGGAATCTATCTTGCTTTTTACCCTGAAGGAATAAGATGTAGATGCTGAGACCTAAATCCAATTACTTGTCCTAACATTTCCTGACCCATAGACTCTAATGCTGAACTCAACACTTGTATAAATCCTGGTCATTCAATGTGCCTACAGCAGCCTCTGAGTAGAGTTTCTCCAGCAAAAAAATCCTTTCAACCCAGAATAATTTCTGACACAAAATTATTATGTAGCAGGTAGCTCTAGAGTTGCCTCAGTTTCTTAACAAAACAGCATTGCTTAGTTACAAGTTTCTTAACTGAACAGTAGTATTTAATGACAAATTAAAAGTGTGGTATGGTGTATGGAGATTAGGACTTAGACTTCAGATATTTGAATTCAGATCCATGCTTCATCATCCATCCATTCATTCATTTATTCGATTTGTATACCGCCCTACTCGGTGCAACCGACTCAGGGCGGTTTACAGAAACCATATCAGACAATCAGAGGTAATAAACATAATCAAAAATCATACAGTATAATGCAATAAATATAACAATACAGTAAGCAGTGCAACAAAACAAAACGACAATGCAAAATAAGGTTACAGGGTACAGTTCCAGTTACGTATACATAACATAGTTTCAATAATAGGATACAATATAAAAATAAAGTACATGATCCGACAATGTCAGGGCTCTCACCTTAACCATAAAAAACAACAGTTCATACACAGATGCTTGGTCCTAGAAACACATAGGGGACCAAGAATGATGGTGAAATCATTCCTTAAATATCTCATATAGCTCAAAAAACCCTGATGAGGTTGTTCTAAGTCAGATGCAACTTAATAGCACATAACAACAAAAAATAACTAGTTCATAGGGGCTAGATTCAATTATGCATATAGTTCCTTTCATCTCTGCAGTTCTAAGAAGATGGTGATGATGATCCTAATTTTCTACCTAGGTAGAAATGGATGATTCTGTCAATTATATAATCTACCAATTACTGAATCTCTTGGATTTTGTACCATTTACAGTGATGAAGTAGACTGAACAACTTAGAAGCTCACCACATTGATAATAATAGATGCCTGTGAGCCAACAGAAGCATTACACAGACTTGAATATCCTTGTCAATTTTGATTTCTCTCAGTTTCTTACTTTTCCAGCATTAAATCTGATTCATCTTGCATTTCATCACCCAGTCCTGAGGGGTTTTTTTTTGTCTCAAACTTGGAAAGAATACGGTTTTATGTGTGCGTCTCTAAGAGTCACTAGTGGTTGTTGTGGAAAACAAAACTAATGGGAAGCCTCAGCTCATTTGCTCAGCTTTCAGATTATTTGGAGAAAAGAAGATTGCCTTGCCCAGGATAAGCAAAGATTTACTTAAACAGGAGGAGGGATATTTATCTGCAGACCAGAAACTGCTTTTTAAAGAATCCCCCACACAAACATTCACCCTCTTCACCTAGATTAAGCTTTTCCTGCTGATAGCATTGCTAGACTCCACTTTCTCCTAGCAAGGAAAGACGATTGCTGGTTATATTCTCCAGCACAGCAATACCTGGAGTTGAGATCAGTGGGTGAAATGGCTCCTTCCCTATGGAATAAACTTTCATTGGAGTTACTGTATGTCAGGCTCTGAATATTTAAGAAATTAATAAAAGCAGAATTGATTAAAATGGCTTTTAGGAGAATAATCTGACAGGCAGGAAACTAACAAGCTATAACTTGACATTTTGACTCTCTTTCCTAATGTTGCCATAGTCTTGTTTGTTATATCTGTATTTCTTGATGTTGTCTTTTTGTATTTGTTGTATGGTGGAGAGAGAAGGGTACATCATTTTATTATATACATCATTCAGAACAGTGGTTTACCACTGATCTGAGTGGTATAGGGGTCCAACAAAGAAATAAAACAATTAAAGAAATGGATGGAAAGACTGAACCTGTCCCCAAAAAGCATAGTAACATCAAGACATTTGCAACCCTAGTTTCTATGATTAAATTATATTTTGTTGTTGTTCAGTCGTACAGTAGATTCCAAACCTTTGTGACCCTATGGACCATCACCCGCCAGCCACCTCTGTCCTCTACCATCCTCCTCTGCCCGCCTAGCTCTGTGCCCATTGCATCTACAATACCATCCAGCCATCTCATTTTGGGCCGCCCCGTTCTTCTTTTGCCATCCACCTTTTCCAGCATGAAGGCCTTCTCAAGTGAATCCTCTCTTCTCATTTGATGTCCAAAGTACTTTATCTTTATCTTCATCTTTACTATTTGACCTACTAAGGAGCAGTCAGGGTTGATTTCTTCTAAGATTGACCTATTTGTTCTCCTTGATGTCCAGGGTACTCTCAAAACTCTCACCCAACACCACATTTCAAAGGCATCTATTCTTCTGCGCTCAGCTTTCCTAATGGTCCAGCTCTCACAACCATACATTGCCACAGGGAATACCATTGCTTTGACAATACATATTTTTGTTTGCAATGTGATGTCTCTACTTTTCATTATGCTCCCCAGGTATCTCATAGCTTGCCTCCCAAGAATTAGTCACCTTTTTATTTCATGGTTGTAATCACCATCTGCAGTTATCTTGAATCCTAAGAATGTGAAGACTGTCACTGCTTGCCATCATCTTGGTTTTCTTAATGTTGAGTCTCAATCCAGCTTTTGCACTCTCTTCTTTCAATCTAAACAGGAGCTTCTTTAGGTCTACCTCACTTTCTGCTGTTAGGGTAGTATCATCTGTATATCTCAAATTGCTGATGTTTCTCCCAGCAATTTTGACTCCAACTTGTGATTCATCCATCCCTGAATTGCACATTATGTGCTCTGTGTATAAGTTAAATAAGCAGGGTGACAAAATGCAGCCTTGTCTTATTCCTTTTCCTATTCCAAACCACTCCATCATTCCGTATTCTGCCCTAACTGTTGCTTCTTGACTCATATACAGATTTCTCATGAGGCATATAAGGTGTTCTGGTATACCCAGAATATATTTACTCAAATTCAAATATAATGAAGAGGGAGATGTTCATGATATGTGTTTTTGTAAGCAGATTTGAACCCATTCCTAAACATCTTTATCGTTGTCAGTGGGATTTACTTCCAAACAAGTGAAATAAATAGGCAGTTAACTCACAAAGTGAATTGACAGTAGCTACTATAGTAGTTGAGGCATCATGTAAGCAAAATGGAAGGAACTGAGAATGTAATTTCAAGAAATCCCAGAACAGGATCATGCATCCCAATCTTAAATTACATCCAGATGTTCTTGTTCATTTTTAACTGCTCTTTTTAAACACACTATTCTTTCCTCTTAACATAACATTTTACAATATATATGATTCTGAATGTTAACATTTTCTATTTTTGACGGGCTTGTTTTCAGTGCAGTCAATAAGCTTTGCACTGAATAGGCACAGAAATTTCCCCTTTCCTCTGTCCCATTTTGGGCTCCTTCTTTCCCTTCAATAAATAATAAAGGCCTTTTCCAGAGCTACGGCCTTTACAAAAACACATTAGGCAGTGTTATCTGAGGGGTATAGCTCTGGCTAATGTTGGATTAAAACAGGAAAGCCATTCCACTTGCCTTTGCTAGTTCACACTCGTTAATGAAAAAATTAACAAAATAAAGTTTGTACTGATGGGTGTTGGAAAGAAGTCAGCAATGCTTACAGAAGCAAAATGTGAATGGGAAAAAAATCTTTATTGGAAGTATGTACATACAACAATTCTGGACTAAAGTGTTCAGTGAGTGGCCTATTTGCAGCTCTGTCAATGGGAGTTGCTAAATCATTTCAGCAAGATTATTCCTCTGAGAGAGGTGAGCAGAAGCCAGCCCTTTTATTTATGTGAATTATGTTTTTAGACTTCAATAAAATAGTAATCAATATACAGTGGTACCTCACTTAAAGAGCATAATGCGTTCCATGGGATTGCTCTTTAAGTGAGCTTGCTCTTTAAGTGAAACACCATTGTGACCAATTGTGACTTCTGGTGGTGGGGATTGCAAACCCCGATTTATTTGTTAAGCGAGTTTTTGGTTGGTTTTATTTGTTAAGCGAATCAAACATTTAGAGACAATTCTGCTCTTTACATGAGTTACTCTTTAAGCGAGGTGCTCTTTGTGAGAGGTTTGACTGTATCTCTAAAGATAGAGGTGTTGTCAAGCCAAGCTCTTGGAAAATTAAGTGTAAGGCTTCACAGGTGACCACTCGAAGAACATCAATTACAGGTAAGCAACTTGCCTTTCCACCCAGAGCTTAGTTCACAGACATGCCAGCAGCGGGGGGGGGGGGGAGTAAAAATCTCTGCTCATCTAAACTGTGGACCATGGATAGTTTCATCAGGACCATTGCCATAGATTGTAAAGTATGGTGTACAACATCCTCTCATGAACCATATTAGAATAATTTAATGCCAAGGTCACCAGTCTCTAAGGAGGGGTCTGTTAGGTAACTTATGCACAAAGTGTAACCAAACCAGATGAATGAAGTTCACCAACTTTTTCTAGGAATTTCTGCAGTGAAAATAACTAAAACACCCACATATCACTCCTTTGATTTCATTCCAGCAGAGCTGATGTGCAGAGTGCAACATAAAAGTCTGTCTGATTATTTTAACCCTTTCTGATTGCAGAATAACTGTGAATGGTCTAGAAATCCTTTCCTTTGTGAAAAGTGGAGACCTGAGATACAGACATCCTCCTTTTCGTCACAAGTTTTTCAATACATCATGTTAATCTTGATGACTAAAGAAATTATACAACTATATATTTCTGCGTGTTACATGGCCAAAACATTTAGTTTAATATTCTACATTTTAAAAAAAAGATGTTTCTAGCACATCCCCAAAGCAAGAGATGAATTGTTGGATAACTCATGGTTGAGATATCTGGTGGCAGAGCCAGAGGTTGGGAGGCAGATACCCTGCTGTGCCTCCTTGCCAGGGGTTGGACTCAGTGATCCATGGGGTCCCCTCCAGCTCTGCAGCTCTAAGATTATTCTGTTTTCCCCCTATAGGATGTGGTATTCTACAGTGCCCTTCACTTCTCAAAACTCAGACAAGGACATGCAAACTGAACAGTCTTTTGCTCAAGATTCATATCTATTCACAAGGGAGAAAACATAAAAACCACTTGTGTCCTCAAGCCAATTTGTGGTTAGCTGACATATCTTTATCTTTTAACTGGATTCATTAGCAAAGTGAGTGCTAAATAATAAATAGCTCCCTGACCACCCCCAACCCCATTCAATTATGTATGTCTGGTTCTAAGGTTTGATGAGTTTATAAAAAACAGCATTATGGGGTTTTGCTGCCATTGCTTTGTTAAGCATTCCATGTCCATTGTTAAAACATTTGCCAGGGCAGCCTTAGTTTGTGCCTAGTGTATCATTCATTTTGATCAATATCTGCAAAGTTGGATGCAGTGATGGGATGTAACAGGTTTGCACCAGTTCACGAGAACCGGTAGTAACTTCCCCCAGTGTCCTGGAGAACCGGTAGCAGCTTTTGGGGGGAACCACCTTCGAGGCGTACCTTTTCACTGGTTTCCCCACTGCACTTGCGTGCCAAGCACCTGGTGTGCATGCACGTCTACAGTGTTTGGTGCATATGCACGGCCTCCTTGCTGTCCTCCCAAGCGGGGAGGAGGGAGAGAAGCTGCTAGCCTGAAGCTCCCTATAGCCTGCTCCCCAGGGTAAGTGACTCACCTTTGGATGTGGTGTGTCTGTGTGTATTTTAATGTGTATTTAATACCTTTACCTATATTGACGTACTACCACAGTTCCTAAAAAGGCCTGGTGGCCGGCAAGCCTGGCGGCCTGGCTTGGGGGTTTTAAGCAAAGTCTTGGAGTTACCTCATCAGTAAGCTACACCTGTGCTGTTCCAATTGCTGTTCCAATTGGAGAACCCTTAAGGAGGTACAGCTGTTTTATATTTACATTAAGGCATATTATCCTAGAGAACTGGTTAGGCAAAGACTTAGTACCTAACTTCTTTAACTGTTGAAAAGTTGAAAAGTGCCAAAATGAAGCTATGTTGTGGTGAGTTCATTCTGTAGCTCCTTCCATCTGACCTAGTGTGAGAAAGATAAGCTTTAAGCTCTGGTTTAAAAGCTCTGGTTGATTTGTGTTTGGGGTGGGGGGGGTGTATTTTAATGTATTTTTAATTTTATTTATTTATTTTATGTACAGGTTTGTGTTGTTGGTGGGTGGGTGGATTGAGGTGTGTGTGTGCTTATTTTTACTTTATTTTATTTTAAAATTTTATTTTATTTTTTTCTTTGACCCTGCCCACAACGTCATGATGTTGGCTCCGCCCATGATGTCATGATGTCATGACATTAGCTCCACCCACACTGTGATGACATCACGGTGGGGTAGTAAAATTTTTGACATCCCACCACTGGCTGGATGCCTATGAAAGTCATACTTGAGATGCAGGATTCAGATGTATTGTGTACATGCTGTCTCTCTCCTCCAAAGCCCAGCATTATTGGTTCATCTCCTCCTTACTTTATTCCCACAAAAGTAACCTTGCAAGATAAATCAGACTTAGAGAGAATGATTGGCCCAAGGTCAGATAATAGGTTACATGGCTCACTAGCAACACTTGGACCTGGGTCTCTGAATACACTGACACAAAGGCCATAGAAACAAAACCCAACTTTTCTTGAGATTGTCAATCCAATAAAAGTCTTTTCCATCTTTAATTATGGTCAGCTGGCTTAGTGGCTAAGATGCTGAACTTGACCACTGGAAGGTCAGCAGGTCAGCAGTTTGAGACTCATAAAGTAACTACTCGGCTAACAGTTAATGCGTTCTCTGGGATGTTTCTTAAAGCAAAAATTACTTAAACCAAATTTCTCATAAGAATGCATTGCATGCAGTTTCCCATAGGAATGCATTGAAAACCAAACTATGTTAACTGAAACATGGTTTCCCATAGGAATGCATTGAAAACCAATTAATCTGTTCTGAAAAAAATCCTTAAACTGAGCCACTATTTTCTATGTATTTCCTTTTGTTATGCAATTTTTATGTTAACTGAGTCATTTGTTAACTGAGGTTCTACTGTAATACAATTGCAGGGTTGTTGTTTTTTTTAAAAAAAAGCCTAAATGTAAGTGCTAGTCCCAAGAGGTGCATACCCATTGGATAATGGGAGTTGGCTTGGTGTTCAATATTTATGTCAGTGGGTGTACTCTAAGTGGCACAAGAAAATTGATTTCTCTCTTCAGTTTCCTGGTTTTTTAAATATAACTAATATAGGTACTTTATAGTTACTTTTTCAAAGTGAGATGAAATTATCCTACCTTAAACCACATTTGTAACATAACTTAGTTATACCTTTGTTACTTGAAAAAAATGTTTACAAATAATTAGGTATTTTAATTAGTTACTCCCAAGCTCTGGTAAAAACCACATGATGGCTTAACTTCTTGCTGCCTTCTGGGATCAGCCATGTGAGAAAAGACAACTGAAACCAGTTTGTCTCCCAAACCAAATTAATTCATAAGCAAACTGAGAGAAGGAACAAGGCATATGTTCTTTCCTGCACATCTCTAATTTCAAGCTTTACTTGAGATAAAATGCCCTTAATGTGGACAGAAGTACTGTAAAACCCCTACTTACGTAGAAAGTCTGTTCTGTAGGATTTTATGTAAATTGGGTTTTTTACTTAACTCGAAGCAAACCCACAGGAAAAATGAATTTTTACATAACTCAAAGCAAACCCATAGGAAAAATGAATTTTTTACTTAACTCGAAGCAAATCCATAGGAAAATGATATTTATGTAAATCGAAGCAACACCATAGGAAAAATGAATTTGTACATAACTCGAAGCAAACCCATAGGAAATTGTGTTATGGAAATCGGGACATTTATGTAAACTGGGACATGGTTTTAGTGCAAAAAATCATTATGTAAGTCAAATGTTATGTAACTCGAGGCATATGTAAGTCGGGCTTTTACTGTGTTCCTTTAAGATTTGTTCTAAGAAAATCTTGGCAATAAGACATTTGAGCTGCAAGATCACATTAGAATGTACAGCCCATCAAAGTTAGGCATTCCCTTAATGATTCTGCAGTTTATTGCTATTGAAGACGTTGGAGAAAATGGTCAGAGGAATAACACAGAATACACTTAGAACAAAAGACAGCACAAGAGAAATAAAGTTCTGAGCAACAAATGCTACATTCTGCAATTGCTCTGTGATAACTGATATTGGACTCATGTTCTTTATTTCATCTGTAGCATTGAGCAGACTCTTTCAGGAAAGCTATAACATTTAAAGCTATTGGGCGACCGATTCTATTATCCTACCTTGATCATGCTGAGTTGAATATAAGTCTAGTGTTTTAAAAGGTGAACTTCCCTCAGGGATCCTTTAGCTGTGTATTTCCTGCTTGAGCAAGGCCTTGGACTCCGTGAATCTTGGGGTCCCTTGCAGCCTTATAACTCTGAGATTGCAAGAGTCTGTAGACACAACATGAGAGATCTAAATTGCCCATGACTACGCATGAGGGAACTGTTCAAAGAAGGTTGGTCTTCAGTGTTAGTCCTTCTTCAACACATAGAACATAAACGAAAACAGAAGAGGTGTGGCAACTGAAAGAGTTAACAGATTTATTTCACTATACAGTACTGTATATATATTCTTATACTCATAGGCCACCTATGGACACACATGTGCATAATAATCCATTTATACAGACAATCATGGGAATATCAAGTGTTGATTTACATGAGAATGAGCCATCACAGAAAACATTGGCAACAGTTTGATAGTACCTGGCATTCATTGCAGTCAGATGCTTTGAACAACTGCCCCAAAAGCTGAAGCTCCACATTCAATTTCGCTTGTTTGGTCAACAGTTCTAAACACAGCATTCCAGTGAAGGCTGTGGACTCTAATGCCAATGAAGCACGAATGTGTTAGGGAGTTTAGTCCGAGCTTTATAGGCAAATTTCAAAGTGCTAGATTATATTCCCTCTCCCAATAGGTCCAGCACTTCGGATAGCTCTTCTCAAATTCAGATTAAAATCCAATGTGGATTCGCAGCCTATTAATATTAGACCAGTGAAGAACTTGCCCCAAAGGGGTTAAATCTGTGCAATCTATCACCAGCTGAGCATATATAGCTCTTCAGATGCATACAAATCTGTTGTTTTGTGTGATGATCTGCGGATTATGTGGGAGTTATAACAGTGAAGAAAAGATAATGATAGTGCAAGCATCATTTTAAAAAATCAGCAGCATAGACTGTGTTATCTGTTAAAGATCTCCATGTCATTTTAATTCTCCCACCCAGTTTTTTGTCCTCAGTTTCACAACAATAACTCATCATAGTCACTCACTATTCTTTAGCCATGCTTGGTCAACACTGGGCAGATCTGGTGGATGAATATTTTTCACTTCTGCACTCCTTGAGATTGCATCAAGCCTAATTATGACACACACACATCTCACTTGAGTATGTGAATGTGGTGCTGATTTGGATAAAGGTTAGGTCAGCCCTGATCTCATCGGAGATAACTGTGAATATGACAGACTGGATCCAGCCCAAGTATTTTCGCTGGATGAAATTCGTACATTTACCAGCAGTCATCAAACCCTGAGTAATCAAATGGTGGTCTCAGAAAGATCTGTAAGCAGAAGAAGGATCACCTTCAGGGGATACAAAGGCTACTTCCTGTTCAGTGGCATTTAGGAGTGAATAATATCAAGTGTCTGCTCTAATTTTCTATTTACAAAGCTAGGGAAATCAGATGAATTGTAGCATATCAAGAACAGACTCCCCTACCACATAATAAAAGTACAGTGGAGTGTGTTACTCTAATTATCTACTACTTGTGACTATTGCTGTAAATTCACTGTAGGATTAAATTATCTATATAAGCAGATTCCCAAAGAAACAGTGGGATAACAGAGCAGGAGGGGGATGCATTGCACATGTCTGATTTGAAATGCATATGATTTGCAATAAAAGGCATTCATTCGGAACATTTTTGTCATATTGACTGAACAATTGCAAAAATAAAAAAAAAATGATTCAGTGTGGGTAAATTGCTAGAATGCCATACAGGTTGACCTGAGATATATAATTCACCAGGGACCAGGCTTCAAATTAGGATGAACTTAACCTGGGCCATCTGTTAGCATGGAAATCACTTGGAATGTAAAGCTGAAAAATGCTGGCCAATTTAAATTTGAAACCTGACTTTGGGTATTATTCATGTATTTCTAGTCTCTTCCTGCTACTACATCAGTCGCAGTATGTATTCAGCGTGCAAAATGAATAAGAGTTTCATAAGCAAAATAACCCCAACTCCCTGCCTCCTAAAGCTTCTACTCTATCTTCAGTGTAGGACTACCATTTCAAATTGCAGTAAGGAACTCTGGGGCTTGTTCTGCCCTAACTGACCAGTGTAAAGCAGCTTTTTAAAAGCCACTTAAGGTCATAAGGGGGATCAAAATGCTCTTTGATGTTATCGACGTGTCCAGACAGCATTTTGATCCTTTGATGGCCCCGCAGCCAACCCCACCTGCCTGTAGCAGCCATTTTGCACATACAGTGGAGATGGGGGCAAAATATAGCAGGGCAATTTAGTTGAGCCCCTGACAGGGTCTCAAGATGGGACAAGTTGAGGCGGACAGGTCCTAATGATGTATGCACATGATTGGACCCACTTGACACAACCTGTAAAGAAAGAACAGGCTATATGCTTGTGCGGACACCCTCACTGTTAGGGAAGGACAAGATCCTTTGGAGTTTTCAAAAGTTTAATATGGGAAACAAGCAAACAAGGTTGCTTGAAAGCCAGTAATATCCGACTCATTGCTCATCTCTGTTTAAAGCCAAAGAGCCAGCATTATCTGCATCTGCAGATGTTTCTGTGGAACATCTATGTTGTGGGCGGAGCCTATGTCATGGGCGATCTAGTGATGCCTGCCATATGGCCATGTATACATCTGCAAACACAGGCACCATTGGTTCTTGGGCTATAAATGGAGATAAGCATTGCGCCCGAGAATTGGATATGACTGGCTTTTGAGCAAGGGAGACCTTGAACCACCTGCAGGGGCAAAACCCGATGGGATAGGGCAGGGAGGTGGTCGCGGCCACCCAATTTCACTACCCCCCTGCCTGAAGGCCACCCAATTTTGCCGCCACCACCCCTGTCCGGAGGTCACCCAATTTTGCTACCCCCTCCTGGGGGTGCAAACCTGTTGTTGCCCACCATTGGACACATGGCAGGCATGCCTCAACACCGGAGTGCATGGAACGCTGTTTACCTTCCCACTGAGGTGATACCTATTTATCTACTTGCAATTTCTTGCTTTCTAACTGCTAGGTTGGCAGGAGCTGGGACAGAGATGAGAGTTCACTCCGTTGTGCAGTACTCGGAAATCGAACTCCGACCTTCTAGTAATTCAATTCAGCATCAGTGTATTTCAAGAGTGTTGTAATGATGCTTTTAAAATGAATAAATGTGGAAATCATCGACACATTGCAACTGGAGCATGTTATCAGTACATAGCCATTCAGATTAGTTGAAAGAGTGGACCCATAATGTATCTGACATGCTTATCTTGCAAACAGACATCTTTAATCATCTATGGCAACAGTCACCCAGAATGCATGTGTGTGGGCATGCACACACACTCGTGTGTATATGTGCAAAGTGAGGCTCTTCCAGTGTTGCTGCACTGCTTCTTCCAAAATACTTCACATGCATACCTTGCGGTTTGACCTCCTGGCAGGGGCTAAGGGGACTTGCAGACCATCAGCAACTGAGAAAGCATGCTATGCCCAACCCAGAAGAAGAGGGAAAATACTGGAGGAGAATCACAAGTGGCAAAAAGGTGCAGTGCTGGCCAGAGGAACAAGGCACCCATCCCACAACTTCTCCTGGGAGAAGGAATGGCTTGTTATTCAATTTGAATTTAAAAGGGGACTGGACAGGACAAGTTAATGATCTTACTGATGGTAGGACTCATACAAGCACTCAAGTGAAAAAATCAGAACACCAGAGAAGTGCTCATTTTTATCCTGTCCATCATACTTATCCACAGAAATATTAGAAAAATCAATGAACATAATTTCCCAAGCATTACAGACCATTAGGGGTGCACAGATGATGTCAGTCAGGAGCTGCCAAAGCAATCTTCCAACTTTGTTATTGGAATGTGCAAAATGCCAATCACACAAAACTGGAGCATCACACAAAATATGATGATATGTCTCTCTTCTCTACTTGGTAATAGACAGGTCTAGTGTTCTCTGCTTCATGTCTGTAGCGCTGTGGATCTAGATGGCATTTTAATGCAGTGGCCTTCCATTTTCTCAGCCCTGTACTAGAAACCTTTTGGATTTATGTTTTGTTTTATTTCCAATTTTTTTTATTAATTTGAGTAATAATGCCTGAGAATATAATGCAGTGGCCTTCCATCCTTCTGCATCACAGTGTGACACCCATACCACTGATCCAGTTCCACAAGACACTTTCTGGCCCTGAGCCCTTTTGGGCACACAAAGTCCTCCTCATCCACAGGCCAGTATTGATGAAGCTGCTGCCCTCCATGAAGATGGATTCAAGTGGGATTTAATCAACTTTGGAACCAACACCCATCCCTGTGGACTTACTGTTTCTTTTAATAGCTATGTTTGCTACCTTCAAGCCACAGGTGTGACTAGCTATTTCAAAACAACTTTCCAAAGTCTAGCAATCTTTAGCTGCACAGAGGTGGCTTGTGACCAGAGAGATGGGGGCCCATTCCCAAATGTTGACCTGTGCCCAGTGGTGGGTTGTCAAAATTCCCACTACCCTACCATGACGTCATGGATGTCCTGGGCATAGCTGACGTCATGATGTCATGACATCGTGGGCTGAGCAAAATAATAATAATAATAAAATTTTAAAATTTTTAAAAAACATTGTAGGACTTTAAAGACTAACTGCTGTATTTTAATGTTAGCTTTCGTGGATCAAGTCCACTTTGTCAGACATCAGGATGAGATGTCATGCATCAGTTTATACACATCAGGTACAGAGGAACACAATGGTTGGTTGGTTAGCATAACAGATAAATATACAAATCGTTTCAAAACATTTCTGAAACACTGAGTCATACAGATGGATGAGCGCCTTTGCAGATTATGCGGTTTCTACTGTTTTATGCTCTGAATTGATTTTTGTTCATCTTTAAATGTCACTAACTGTATTTATCACACAATATTGCATGCAAGATTCCCACATTGTTCCGGCTATCATTAGGGAAATGTTGGTGCCCCTCATCTGCATGTTAATTTGATGACACTGATTATATATGTTACAAATCAAGTCTTCTGTCAAATTAATTTAACAGCTTGAGGGAGGGGGGGGATGCAAACAGACCATGACAAGGGTGAACATTCAGGAAATTCCCAGACCTCCATGCATTTAATTCCACAATTATTTCACTATAACAGTTGTTTCCTGGAAATCAGGGGTTTCCTGCAGTGGTGGGCTCCAAAAAAATTTACTACCACATTGTGGGTATGGTGGGTGTGGCGAGGGGAAAAGCCCTGTGTTGAACCCAAATTAGGACTACAGTGATACCTTGAATAACGTTTGCATCAGATAATGATAAAACCGTGTAACATTAAGCAAACTGGAAAAAAATTGCACTGCATAATATTAAAATCCTATGGGATGCATTGGATAACGTTCACTAAAGCCTGTGCCGCTTGTGTATCTCTATGGAGTTTTAACATTATCCGATGTATCCCATAGGATTTTAACATTATCCGATGCATGCATCGGATAACATTAAAAATTGGATAACACCAGTGGTGTGCTAAAAAAATTTTTTGGGTGTGGCCAGGGGGAAAGCCCTGCGTTGCACCCAGATTAGGACTACTTTATTTCAAAACTTGAATGGGCGAGACCAGCCAGGATTTTTGCTACTGGTTCTGGCGAACTGGTGCAAACCTGCTGATACCCACCACTGGTTACCTGCCTAGTGAAACCACAGTTCTGGGATGCAAAATGCTAAGAAAGAGGTCCAGCTTTATTCCAGAATTGGGATATATGTTGGATCTTTTTTGAACTACAGCTCTCAGAACTTAACAGCTAGTGTGGCTAGTGCTATGGGACTGTGGTGGCTTTGTGGTTAAGATGCTGAGCTTGATGACTGGAAGCTCGGCAGGTCAGCAGTTTGAGACTTGAGTGTTGCATGTCAGAGTGAGCTCCCATCATCTGTCCCAGCTCCTACCAACCTAGCAATTTGAAAGCAAGAAATTGCAGGTAGATAAATAGGTACCACTTCAGTGGGAAGGTAAACAGCATTTCATTCACTCCGGAGTATAGTCATGCCTGCTACATGTCCACAGAAACATCTGCAGATGCAGAAAGAACTAGTTCTTTGGCTATAAACAGAGATGAGCACTGAACCCTTAGAGTCGGATTCGGCTGCCTTTCAAGCAAGGGTGACCTTTATGGCCAGTGCTATCTTGATTGAAAGACAGGGGCGTAGCTACCACCGTATCTGCTATATCAATTATACGGGGGCCCTGGGCCACGGGGGCCCCCAACGTGCGTAAGCAAAACAAATCTTTACCCTTCCTAAGGGCCCCCAAACAAATTTTTATACAGGGCCCCGGCAAGGCACGCTACGCTTCTGTTGAAAGATTCTGTCATTCAAAAACAAATAAATATTTCCCTTCTCTGCCATCTCTATGTTGTTCTTTTCAATGTGCTCTACAGAATCTGATTTTGATCCTGAGCCATCCCTTCTATGGGGAGGGGGCAGGAGCCATGGGTGCCACTAGCTTTCAAATGATCTACAGCAACTTTTCCTTCCACTTCCACTTGTGAGGGAAGCACATTTGATGTCGTGTATAATGCATATTAGGGGTCATCAATAATTTAGGTAAGTCACCCCACAAGCTGTGCCTAGAGTGAAGGTAAGACTTCTCATTCCATTAGTGACCTTGAAAGAGGGAGATTTGATGCAGAAGGAGGAAAGTTCTCCAAATTTTGCACGTATAAGTATACTGGTGTGACTTATGTGCTGAGCAGTAATAATGGCATAATAAAACCCAAACCAACCCAAAATCACTTAGGAGTATAAATTTAAGATGATAGTTAAATGCTATATGCAAGATGGAAGAATGAATGAGGATACAGGGCAATCATAAAGAACAGCTGGTGACTAGAAGAGATGCTTCTCCCTTCCCATCATTCCTCCCCGCAACTATCCTTCAGAATACTCTCCTCTCATTTCTGAACCTGGTGGGTTCATTTAAAATGACCTGTATGGGACCAGACAGAGGGCCTTTTCAGTGGCCGCTCCGGCCCTTTGGAACCTCCTACCGACTGACCTCCACCTACAATCAGAATTGCTAACATTCACGAAAGGCCTGAAGACCGGGCTGGCCCAGTGGGTGTGGGGTGCAGTGATGGGAGGAGCCCCCCCCCCCCAGTTGGCTCATATGACTACTCTAAATAATTCACCATCTGGGGACTTTAGTTTAACTGTCTAGGGATGTTTTTAATAAGCTGTATTGTATGTTGACTGTAAGCCGCCCTGAGTCGCCGTGGTAAGTGGGCGGCAATATAAGTCTAATTAATTAATCAACTAATTACTGGTAATTAATCTGTGATGAAGACTCAGTCATGCAAAAAAAAAAAAGAGCTACCTATCCCTTTGGTTGGCTTCCATCCTACCTGTGCATCCTTTGCACAAATAATTAAAGCAAAATTTGCACTCTGTGCTATCTTCATTACATCCAGTTCCACCTTAAGAAAATAAAGTACTGTATCCCATTTAGCTTTGGATTGAAACAAAAAAACATGGGCAGGGGGAGCAGTGAACCAAATTTTATTATCTCGTAAGGAATGGTTAAAAGGAGGGAAAATTTGGGGCTCCAAGAAGGTGCTTAATTACATGGAGTATAAACACTGTATCGGCTTGATAATCCTCAGCAGCAGAGTAGAAACTCCACCTACGCAATGTTCATGAAGGAATTAATGGGAAATTAAAGACACTACCCTTGGGACTTGCCTTCAAATTTACTCCACAGGGATTATTTCCTGTAGCAAAAGGGTGTGTAATCTGCACACTCAGCTAAATTACAGTACAAACACAATTGGCTTTTAGCAGACCAGGTACAATACAATGAGGGCCAGTCTTGTGCAAGGTTACTCATCGTCAAACCCTGCATTTGTCTTGCACTTAGGTGAATGAATGAAAGGGCTTCACCTAATTAATGCCAGGGTTAGATCTTTATGTAAAATTAACTCTTCTTTGAGTGCCATTGCCAATTCCGAATATTGACTACTCTTATGGGAATCAGCCATGAATATTGTCCTGGGAACAATATGATGCAGTAGTCTTCCATTTGCCTTCCACATCTCAGCATTACAGCAGCTCCCTCAGTGGCCTAGTGATTAAAGGCACTGAGCTGGAGACTGGAAGGATGGGGTTTGATACCTGAAGCTGCACTTGGGGAGATGAAAGGAGCTTCATTTGGGCATCCCCTAAAAACCTGTGTATCCCCGAACTCTTAATTTACTCATGCTCCATGATGGACAGATCCTCTGGAATGAGTAAATGGAGGTTTGGTATCTCACACTTCCCAATGAAAGTTTGATCTCCTTCATTCGCAGGAACAGAGAGGGGTAGTAAATGTTTATTGCCCTCCACTTTATTACCAATGTTGTTGTTCAGTTGCACAGTCGATTCCGACCCTTTGCGACCCCATGGACCACTGTCCGCCAGGCACCTCTGTCCTCCACCATCCTCCTCAACTCGCTCAGCTTTGTGCCCATTGTGTCTACAATACCATCTAGCCATCTCATTTTTGGCCGCCCCCTTCTTCTTTTGCACTCCATCCTTCCCAGCATCAAGGCTTTCGCAAGTGAATCCTCCCTTCTCATTTAATGTCCAAAGTACTTTAGTTTCATCTTTACTATTTGACCTTCTAAGGAGCAGTCAGGGTTAATTTCTTCTAAGATTGACCTATTTCTTCTCCTCGCTGTCCAGGGGACTCTCAACACTCTCCTCCAACACCACATCTCAAAGGCATCTATTCTTCTGCTCTTAGCTTTCTTTATGGTCCAGCTCTCACAACCATACATTGCCACCAGGAATACCATTGCTTTGATGAGACGAATTTTTGTTTGCAATGTGATGTCTCTACTTTTCACTATGTTCCCCAGGTTTCTCGTTGCTTGCCTCCCAAGAATCAGTCACCTTTTAATTCAATGGCTGCAATCACCATCTGTAGTGAGCTTTGATCCTAAGAAAGTAAAATCTGTCACTGCTTCTACTTCTTCCCCATCTATTTTCCAGGGACTGACAGGGCCTGTTGCCATTATCTTGGTTTTCTTTATATTGAGTCTCAAGCCAGCTTTTGCACTTTCTTCTTTCAACCTAATCAAGAGCTTTTTAAAGTCCTCCTCACTTTCTGCCGTTAGGGTTGTATCATCTGCATATCTCAAATTGTTGATGTTGTATTACTAATAAAAATAGCTGCTGGCAGAGGGGAGGCAAGCAGATTCCCTGGAAAGCAAGCTAGCGAAAAGATACTGTTTTGTCTCCTGTCTCTTCTTCTTCATCTAATCATCCCTGCTGAGCAGGGATCCCGAGAGCAACATCAACCCAGAGTAATCTCTGACATGGAAAACCGTACCACTGATCCACCCCAATATTGATGAAGCTGCTGCCCTCCATCAAGATGAATTAAAGTGGGATTTAATCCATTTGGGGACCATCACCCTTCCCTGTGGACTTGGCCACCCAAGGACATTAGTCCTCAAGATTGTCAGGTAGTTAATCCCCAAACTGCTACGAGAGCAGGATAACCTGGCCAGACTGTAACATTAACAGTAACTCTAGAAACAAAATTTAGTTGAAACAGGACAGCCCAAGATTCATTTTCTTCCTGAGTTTCTCCTCCTTTAGCACTTTCTCTGTTCCCATGCATTGGTCTTAAATTTATGATCTAGAATAATATAAACAAACAGAATGACTACCATATGCTATCTTTCCCCCCTTAATGTGTGCATAAATACATAAATGCTGCCAAATTACAGCTAGGCGCATTAAAACCAAAATCACTGTAAGGTAGAACATTATTAGGATTCTCTCCTTGTTGCTGAGGAAAGAATGCTCATGGTAGGGGCAATTTAAATAGGGGGTGTCATCTTGCTTCTTTTAGAGAAATCCAAACAAAATAAAAAATACACCCAAAGAAGCCTGAAATCTCCATGCCTATGTTGAAACAAGCATTGAGGAGGCCCATAGAGGTACAGAAGCTGCAATAAGATTGTCACCAAATTAGTGACTGTAGAAGAGCCAACAGTCAACAAAAACAACAAGAAGAAGAGTACACAGTAATTACCTTTAGCCAAAAGAAAAAAATTCCTATTGATAAGAGAAATACCTTAAAATCATGGCGGTACCCAAATGGCTGAACAGGGATCACATGTTCTAGGACCAGAGGATTGTAAACAAGTGCTAGACAAGGTTTCCGAAAATAGATGGCTCTATTTTCCTTAATAGTAATAAACCCATTTGCACATCAGCTGCATGCACAAGGACTTTCCTTAATTTATCTTGCAATATGAATCCAAGCCTAGAAAGTAGCTGTCAATCTGCAATAGTTCATCAAAGGGCAGTAAGGCATTTATAAAATGGTAGACTGCCCAAGGGTGGTTTCCCCATGATTTCTTGTTTATAGCCCAACTAATGCTATGCACACAACAAAGGATTAGGAACAGCCTTTCCTGTCTCACTCATCTCTACAACACATAAACAATATAAGTCAATATCACATCCGTTTTACGGTCAGGAAGGGAGCATTAACAGTGGGAAGGCAACAGTACTATGGGTGATAGAGTCAGTGCTGTAACCACTGGAGTATAAATGAGTATTAGTGTACATCATTCTCCAGATGTTGCCTGATAGCAAATTTTTTTTAAAAAAAGCAGTCATCTGTGTCCTCCCCTCTTTATTAACACATTCAATTGCACACATCAAAAACGAGTAGCATTTGCTGAGCAAACACCCTTGTCCTTTCAGTAAGTGTTAAGTGGCGAGTCCTTATGAATGCAAATATAAGGTTTAAAATGTGTGCTTTGCTTCCAAATTTCTGAAGGCAAAGAGAGGAAGTACAAGGTTCCATTGAGCTTCGGTGCTCTGCATATTCTTTTGCGCACTAAGTTTTCTGATGAGGAGCATTCTTAGTTTGCCTTTCTGATGTGGTTGCACAATTCATGGGATGAGCTTAGCAATGAATTTGGCATTCAGGGAGCATGTTCTTTTCTTATGAATTCCCCTGTTTTTCAGAGGCAGTTTCCAGGCAACCACAGCTACGAGATGCAAGCAATACACAAATGTTAAACAGAAATTTTAAAATGAAAGAATCCACATTATCTTTATAACCGATGTGCTTTTATACACTAAGACATGTGCCTTAAGTAGGTACTCTGTTTGTCTGATGAATAAGCATATAAAAAGGGAACGGAGAGAGTAAGAATGAGCATGCTAGCCCTGTCTCATCACCATGCCACTCCGAAGACTGAAGACAGTACTTCTGCATAGAGTTGCTCACTTTGACTACAACTCCCAGAATCCCCTAGCCAGGATAGCATGGGCAGTTTAGCCAACTTTTCTTCTGCAGTAGAAAGTTCCCTGCTTGCATAAACTGCACTTGTTGTGCAGAAAGTCAGTTATCCAATGAACAGAACAAGCTGTTTTAAATGCTAGCACCCCAAAATTAAAAGCAAAAATGATAAGTGGATGAAGCTAACAGATACATCTTTCTTTCCTTTTCTCTTCCATGTTGATTATTTTGAGAAGTAGAATGTGTTGCTGGATTATATGAAGACAGCAGCAACAAACAGCTGTGACTTTAATACTGGAGCCATCAAAATGAGGAAGAACTTCTCAAAAGAGATGTACAGTATTGGCATATACTGTACCTGTATCGTTAAGCAAGGTTGGACACTTAATAACATTGGAAGCTACTGAGCTAACTGATTTCTGGAAGGCTCAGTGAATTGGGTATCTGGTTGGTGAGTCAGAATTTGAGAATTTGATTTCTCCTCTGCACCTCCTAAGAGAAGAGCCACCCTGCGTAGCCTTGGGCAAGCTGTACAGTATCAGGATACCCACAGGCAAAAGGAATGGTAAATTGCTTCTGTATATTCTCTACCTAGAAAACTTGGAAGATGTTAAACTATTAAAATTAATTAATTAATTAATTCCAGTGTTCCAGTGAGTCGGTTTTACCGAGTAGGGCAGTATATAAATCAAATAAATGAAATGAAATGAAAAATGTTAAGTGGCAGGAGTAAAACATGAGTAGTGACACTAAAAAACAAAAGGTCTTATGGGGGGAAAAGGTTATGGACTGCCTTTGGGTTCTAATTTTGCCTCTTGGGAGGGCATTACACATTAAGTTCCTTCTCTGATACCTTCCTATTACACTGTTATAATCTGGTTTGAGGCTGTGGAACACTGGAATTAATGCGGGACTGGTCCTACCATTGGGCAAAGTGAACCATCAGATTTGGAAGATATGAAGGAGATCCCAGGGAAGAGGTCAACCTATCACCCACTGCAGATGAGGTCCTAGAGTTTGAGACCTCCATCTCTCCAGTGGCCTGGATTAGAGATAATTCAGAGGGGTTTGGGAAGAGAAAGATGAGGTAAAAGTGGAAGTACTAAGTGCAGAAAGTGAACAGAAGCAGTGGAAGGGCTAGAACAGATGGAAATGGATGAGAGAAAGGAGCAGGGGAAAGAGAGAGGTAGAAAAATAAGTGGATAAGTGGGAGGAGAAAAAAGGAGGAGAAAGAAGGTTTGTCCCCAGGTAGATCTATATCAGGTTTTCCCAACCTTTTCAAACTGGGAGCCGGGTCACACTCAGTCAGCTTTGAGCGCTATTTTGCTCTGCCTGCACAATGGAAGCAGCCATTTTCCCAATAGCTTCAAAGGGGTGGCCATTTTGTTTCTCAAATGCCCTTGGAGGGGTGGGAGGCCACATTAAATTGTGCTGGGGGTTGGATCTGGCCAATGGGCCTTAGGATGGGAAACCCTGATCTAAATCTTCAATGAAGACTCCTGTCCATATGTAGGCACACCTCAAAGTGGTGGAGAGGCAGGCCAGCGAAAAGATCCATAGAAAACTATTATACTAGGGCAAAATGGAACACAAAGAAAGGAGACACATGGTCTTATGGGAAGTGAAACTGTGAAACCAGGGGAATGAAAGGCAGTCAGAGACTGGTGAAAAAGACTCGTTCACGTTGCCACCACCACATTATGTAGTTCTAAAAGAGGACATAAGGGACTATAAAAAGCTTTGACAGGGAAGGAACTAATAACACAGATTTGTAAATAGTTCAAAAAATGAAGAGCACCTTGTTTTATATTAAAAGTTTGCATTGCATTGCAAGATGGCATATCTTGGACTGTGATTTCAATATGGGAGATGGGTAGCCTATAGAGGGGGATTATAAGAGGGCAAAAAATTGATAGTTACTGATTTCCTTATTGTGTTTTCCTATCAGGGAGACAAAGGGGAAGTTACACCATTTCCTAGCTCATGGGCCAAAATAACATACCTGGCTTTAGGTAAGGTGTATATTGACATGGGTGAGTAGTGGTATTGTTTCCTGATCCAGCTCAGACAAAAAAAGTCTTGGGCTGTTCCTCGGCAAGAAATGTTTTGTGTAAATAAAACATCATAAAATAAACACCTACAAATGTGCATGACTTGGAACAGGTTTAAAAAAAATAGTGTGGAAGAGTTTTACTTGCATCCCACATACAAGCACTGGTCTTTGGGCAATCTCTTGACTCTTCCTTAAAACTGCTTGTTTACACCTAACTGAATTCAGAAGCGGCCCACCTGTATCAGGGCATCTTGGCTCTGCAGAGCTCGGCCCCCAGCCTTGTTGTGCTAGATTATATAAATAGTCATCAAAGTGGTTTAGCTGGGTTGAACCATGGGTGAACGGTTTGCATTATGTTTCCCCAGGCAAAGCACTCATACATTAGTTAAAAATAATGAGAAATTTGTTGGCAAACGGGGCAGCCGTTAGGCAGAAATCTAGACAATGAGAGAAGAACAGATGTCTCTTGCATGGAGAAAAAGAGAAAGGACAGGGGGAGAGAAATCCTCCCTTTTTCCTTAATATAGTTGAGCATTTTTAAGGGACTGACCACTAAGAGGAAGGACCTGCTCCTCTTAGAGTGACAATTTGTGTTTAAACTAAAAAAGAGACATGTATGAATAAAATAAAAGGACAAAGGAGAACACAGATTGGCATAAAGCAAAGCAAAGCAATCACACTTCTATACCACCCCATAGCGCTCAGTGTACTCTCTGGGCGGTTCACAAGTTAATTAGCATTTTGCTCCCAACATGCTGGATACTCATTTTACTGACATTGGAAGGATGGAAGGCTGAGCCAACCTTCTTCTCTGGTCAGGATCAAACTCACAACATTTTGGTTTAAACAGGAGCCCTGATGGTGCAGATTGGCATAGGCTTCTTCTTCTTCTTCTTCTTCTTCTTCTTCTTCTTCTTCTTCTTCTTCTTCTTCTTCTTCTTCTTCTTCTTCTTCTTCTTCTGCTTCTGCTTCTGCTTCTTCTGCTTCTTCTTCTTCTTCTTCTTCTTCTTCTATCTAGGCCAGCCGTGAACCTGCCAAAATGAAGCCACCTTTTGGTGAGTTCATTCTGCAGTTCCTTTTGCCTGATCTAGTATGAGAAAGATTAGCTGGCACAAAGTGGCCATTGACCCAGGGTAAGCCCAATTGTGGATCAAAAATACCAATCTTCAAGGAGGCTCTTTCTGTGTACCCTGGCATATGCTCATTTATATGTAGAGACACACACTGGCAAAAAATGCTTGTAGTTTAAAGCATTTAATACATTTTAAAAGATAAAAGCCATAGTAGGAAAGACTGGGATCAGGTGATCAACCTATGGGCCAGCTTAATTTGCTGTCCTAGTGTGACCTGTTGGTGGATACCTTTAAAGTTCTTGTCCCTTCATTCTTAAGGGTACTTCTTTAAAGCAGTTTTGGACTAGACGACCCTTCAAATGGAGCAGTGATTCTCAACTAGAAGGACAAGTTCCACTGTTGAGACACAGTTCTAACTCTAAGTGGGAAACAGATATTGCACAAACCCCTATGTTAGAACTGTAGATCAGGTTGAAATGTGCAGTGTCCTATTATTCTGGATCGGTTTCACCCAGTAACTTCTGATGAGATTGGCAGGGTACTTGCTCACCGTAGACCGTCTATTTCACCTTGCGATCCCTGCCAAACCATGGCTGTTCAGAATTGCCATTGAGGTGACAGTTGAATGAGCTATGCATGTTATTAATTGTTCATTTTGAGAGGGCCTTGTCCTGGCTTGTTTGAAGGAAACAACTGGAGGGACCATTCAGAAGAAACTAAGATTGCTGATGGACAACTTAATTATAGACCCAATGCCAATATCCCCTTTATGGGTGAATTATTTGAGAGGGTTGTGGCAGATCAGTTGCAACATTACTAGAAGAACTGGATGCTCTTGATCTATTCCATTTGGGGTTCAGCCTCGCCATAGGACCAAAATTGCATTAGTCATGCTGCTAGATGACCTTCTCAAGGAGGCAGTCTGGGGGGAGGGGGGGTTGCTTCCTGATTTCTCAGCAGCTTTTCATACCATCAACCATAGTACTATATCTTGAATTGGCTGCAACAGTTAGGGATTGGGGGATATAACCTTGTACTGTGTGAGCTAATCCTGTTACCAAGCATTGTGAGATGATTTGGTCTTGAATGGCCCATCGAGATCCATTACTTCATGGAGACAAAAACTGCTTGAACAAGTTTATTAATCTGGAGTTCTGAGTCCTTGATAGGCATGTGGCTTTTTGGCTGTCCTGAGATATGCCTTGTTTTCAAAATTTACTGCTGCAAAACAGCTCATAATAACACATAACGCATAGTCCCAGGAATCATTAGGTGACTGCAATAAATAATCATGGAACACTGATCCAGAATACAAAACTAGAGTTATCATGACTGACCTATGTCTATGATTATTTCCTAATTAATATGGGATATTTAAAAGTATCCAGCTCGTGGTTTATTTTACTGTGCACCAAGAAGGAGAACATTACTTCCATGTTTTCCAAGTAAAAAAGAAAGTGAATTGATATTTCTTTTATCAAAATGCCTGGAGTGATGTGGCAGCAAAGAAATAGTGGATAACAGTTTTGTTGCGCCTCACCCTATGTGAAGGGGTACTTAGGGAATAGGACATTTCTCCCCTTATATGGTCCATGCTTATGTAACTGAATTTCCCTTGTTGCTGAGTCTATAAAAAGAATAGGGGCTCAACACAGGACAGATTAGGAGGTAGAGGACTAGAATAGATTAACTACATCTCATGAGCTTCAGGTCGGTGCTAATCAATGGCAGGGTTCAAGGCACACAGATAGGCTTGGCTCAAGCATCACCCTTGTTTGGCTGTTGGATGATGTCTGCTGGAAAGAAGAGCAGCATGTGGCTTTTTAGACAGAGCAGTCAGTTTTTCCATGTGAAAAGAGGTTTTGCTTCCCCTGCTCCTTGCTGTGGAGAAAGTAGGTTAAAAGAATGTTACGATTGTGCAGCTGCATTTTTCAAAAACAAGGGGATGTAGGAGAGAGCAACCCAGTTTGGCTGGGTCAGTCAGCTTCAATGGCCGGACAGCCATTTTGCACTGCCTGCATGATGAGGTGGTCATTTTGTCCCAACAGCTTCAAAGGGGTGGCCATTTTGTTTCTCAAATGCCCTTGGAGGGGTAGAGGGCCACATGAAATGGCATTGTGGGCCAGATCTGGCCCACAGGCCTTAGGTTGGGCACCGTGGCTCTCACTCGTTCTTTTCACTCCCTTGACTCTCCCAATGCTACCAACACCCAAGTTCAGTTCTTACTTCTAAGGACACACACATGCATTTTATAGCCCTTGCTTTCTGTGAGAGTTTTGCATACCATCATGTAGATAGGTACGCTGGCTGATTTATTTATTTATTTATTTATTTTGTAGTCCTTCCTTCTATCCCTTAGGCTACCATCATTTGCAGAAATAAATAGAGAAACCATTCATGCCATGAAAATTGGTAGATCAAGCAGATACTAAAAGCCCAGGATCAGGCTGGAAAGATGTTGTTTTTATTTTGTCAAATGACAATCTCATGAGTTGAAATGAAGGGGGGGAGGTGGGTGGGAAGAGGGGAGACTTAACCTGTTTCTTTCAGAGTCATTTATTGCAACCAAACGGAGAGTGCTTGGTCACAAACTAGAGATGTAATAGGCAAACAGAGAAAGTTAGTAGTGTGACCCATATTCAAGTTACAAAAAATGTGACTTCCATCAGGGAAGAAGAGGACTTGATCCACGAAAGCTAACAATAAAAATATAGCAATTAGTCTTTAAAGTGCTACAGTGTTTTTTATTTTGTTTTCTGATATGTCAGTATCCAATATCACCTTCCTCCTGCATTTGCCATGGGTGCATTTACAGCAGCATTATGCACATGTGCAGATTTACTTGCACTTCTGGTGGGAGGAACCACGTGACTGGCCCACGGTCCAAAAGGTTTGGGCACCCTTGGGTTAAAGTTAAGTCATTTAAGCCTGCCATGTGGTCTGTAAAATGGAGGAGCTCAAATAGACCTATTTCTTCTGTGAAAGGCAAAAAACAAGAGAGAGAAGAACCAGTGCATGCAAAGCCTTAATACATGCAAATAGGTCAGATGATCCCTAGAGGCGGGAACACAGGAAAACTTTCCAATTGGTTACTTAGGGACAAGAAATTATTAGTTAAATAATGTAATTTTCTTTACTTCCATACCTTGCCCTTATCATGTTTTATCTTAGGAAGCTTACTTTGCAAATCTGGTTCCTGAGGAATATATGACTGAAGACATCCTACTTTGGGCAGAAAACAAGTTATTTAGAGGAAACGTGCACTCTTCTGTAACAGTCTGATTCTTAATGACTGCATGTACACATGAAGGATCCAGAATATATACAAACGCCCGGCCGGAGGGAGAAGTGGCCTCAGCTGCTGGGGCTTGGCGGCTTCAAGAACTCTGCTACCACTGTCACCGGGTGCCTCCCCTTGCCCCCCCTCCACCCCCAGGCAAAGAAAGAAGTGGCCTCAGCTGTCGGGGCTCTGCGGCTTTAGAAACTTCACCGCTGTTTTGTAATGTCTCCGTTAGGCTTTGAAATGCTTTTCTCTTTGCACTTTTATGGTGTATATTGTTTCTACAATGACATGACATTGTGACTTATATATTGCTGGTATCTGTTACTGTATTCTATTATATTTTGTACTGTACTTTAATATTTTACTGTATTGTATTTTGATATTAATTTTATTGCGATTTTTGTTAGCTGCCCTGAGTCACATAGTCGAGTTGGGCGGCATACAATTATTATTATTATTATTATTATTATTATTATTATTATTATTATTATTATTATTATTATTATTATTATTATTATTATTATTATTATTATTATTATTATTATTATTATTATTATTATTATTATTATTTTTTTTTTTTTCATGTTTGAAATGGTCCTGGTTTCCAAGGGATGGATTTACTAAGCATAATTTATGCTGGTAGCATTCTACTATTACAGTTATGATTATGGTTACAATTACTATTACAGAAGATAGGCCGTTGTCCTCTTCTTTACCATGTCAATTTAGATATAAATACTGCTTTCCCCCATTCTACTGTGTCAGCTCCTCCACATTCCTTTTCTCCAACTCTGACACACACAAAGAACTTTTCAAGAATAATCTTACAGTGAAACTGCCTTTCCCCCCATGGTTGTTTAGTTCAGTTTTCTGTATGGTCTTTTGATGTTTCACATAAACATGAGTGCTTGAAGAGCTGAACAGCAAAACAGTGTAGAGGCCATATACTTTTCCTGCTGTCATGAAAGGGTGTAGACATTTTTGTTTACTGACATATTAGCAAGCAGTGATAAGCAATGTGACAGAGTATGAATAGCATTTTCCAAGAATTGCCAGTCTTCCTCCTGAGAATGTCTTGGATGGGTTTTCAGGTGTGGGAGCATACTGGATTCAACTCACACTCTCTCAAAATGTCCTCACCATCAGGCTATGGAGGAGCTGTTCAATGATGTGCAGTGGCACTAGAAAACCACTCTAGGTTGGGAATGCAACAGTTTGGCTTAAATTAATCTCCTAAGGAAAGTTTTGAAGAACCTAAGAATGCAATTACAAGAACTGTCATTTAGGTCAATGTAATCCTATTCTTTCATAAACTGTCATGGAACCATCCAGGGCCAAAAGAATGAGGGATTGTTTTCTCAGTAATCCGTAGTACAGGTGCCTTCAGCATCTGTGTGGTTGGGCTGGGAGAAGGGTTTTCAGTCCTTGGCCATTAGATACACTAATGTAAGTTATTTTAATTCCATTTGATCACACTGGAAGGCCATTAGGCATGTAATAAAATAACTCCAGTTCAACCTCTTCCAATCTGTTGGTCGCCAGATCTTTTCATCTCTTAACTGCCAGATCACCAACTGGCCATTTTTCTCTCTTGGGAGACACTATTATATATATATCTTATAGTATATACAATACTGTCCTCACTTGTCAGAGTATTGTAGTCTGCAGCCCTTAGCTATGGTGTGGAATACAATCCACTTGCCTATGCTGAAAGTAAGATTTAGCTGCTAAGACAGCCAGTTTCTGTCTATAGAAAGAGTACCATGTTGTCCTTTGTTCAGACACCAAAATACCTTGAGATGGTCTGGCATCTTGCAAAAGTCCTGCTTCTCTAGCAGATAAAGAAAATCAAAGTGACAATACACGGCTGCAGAGAGAGAGAAGGGACAAAGAGATAAAATAGGGAACAATATGATAACTTAACATTTCTATATAATCCTCTATGGCTGCTAAGCAATAACACAAGCCAATTACACAGCACAGAATGAGTGCAACAGACTCAGTATAATAGAAAGATTGGGCATTCTGTTAATGGAATTACTAAAATCATAATGGGTTGTGCCAGATTATGTTGTTAATACAAATGGTCTTCCCATTCATTAGTTCTGCTGCCACGTGTACACCTACAGGGATTTTGATCCAGTTAACATATGTTTAAACTTTGATCCCAGAAAAATTTCCCTGGGATAGATCCATGAAGGAAGGAGAGGCCACTCTTTTGGCTCCCACTTAGGAATTTGGAAGGAGGGGAGATCAGAGCAAGCAAGAGTAGGCCATCTGCTGCAGAGATTCAGAAAAGGCAGTTGTTCTTGTTTGTTAGAAATTAGCAACTGGCCTGTCTTTTGCCCTTTGGCTCTTTAAGTAAAGACTACTATGGACCTTGGCCAGAAGTAATAAATGGCAATTGGCAAAGAGATCCAGGGCCATTTAGATTTTAAGCAGATGATATGGAAAAAGAAGTTGAAACTAGTGCCTCCTAACCACTCTCTATACAGCAGGAAGGCTTTTAGCCATCATGGAGGAAGGAAAGAGGTAGAAAAAACAGGATTGTCCAATGCAAGCATTCATACCACTCAACTCTGGGCATAATCTGATGGGCATTTGGCTCACTGTTTGATGTGCTGCAGCAAAAGCTTGGTCCACTCTTTCCTGCAACAACTATGTGACATAACAGCTAGAGTGGACCACTGTAAGGATAACATCCCCATGTTATCCACTATCATGTGACTTATTCCACCTTCCAGAGACCTGTACCCCTTCCACCTTTCTAGAAGCCCACATAAACCTTTGTGCTGCTTCAGAGTACCTGTGGTCCTACTCCAGGCTAGAGTAATCTATGATATGTTTCAATCACTGACTGTTATATGCTTACAAACCAGCCAGATCAGGTAGGACATGCAGTGTGAACTAACTCAATGATAGCATTACCAATAATGAAATAAAGGAACTGGTATATATCCCATCAGCTCAAGCTCTATAAATAAGTACAACTTCTTCTGGTTAAAATTGGCTTTATTCAATTGGAATTGAACATTATGAAAGGATATACAGGTACAAATAAGGATAGTTTTTTGGGAAATATGGAATACGTTTGTAGATTTTGCATTAGTAAAAGAGCATGACATAAAACCGGATCCCGAAAACAGAAAATTTTGGGAGAAATGAGAATGCAGGAAAAGAAGTTAATAATTACAAATTCCTTTGTACAGCACGGGTGAAGTTATATGTTATATGTTTGTATATTATATGTTTGTATATTGTAATAAATATTTTTAAAAATAAAAAATAGCTTTATTTAGAAAAAAAATTAGAAAAGTTCATGATCAGGAACAAAATAAAAAGGGAACATTTTTACTTGTCCCTTTCCCAGAATAAAGCAAGAAAAGCATATCTAGCTATATTTCCCTGGCTTAGTCTAGTCTGCTAACACATTTGACTACATTTTGCCATTGTTTACCAATTTTTAACCAATTAAAGCACACCATACAATGTCTGTCATCTTAGTTCCGTTCATTAAATTTTCAGCCTGTTATGACTACATCCAAAAGTAAACTAATCAGCACCTACCTTGAAGATTGTTTCCCAGGCTTCTCTACCTCTGCCCATGGAATTAAGTACTCAAAGAAACTACTTTACTCATTAAAAGCAAAATCCCTATTCTAATTCATTACACCCACACCTTTCCAAGCCCTTATCAGACTGTCCTGTTCTGTTTTGTTTTTGGTGCAGATATGTTCACTCTAATTCCAATGCATGAAGTCCATGGGAATGGGCCAAACTGGAGCCTTGCAGCTGTTGAAGCTGCCAAAATTCCTTCCCCTGTCAATTTCTAGTATTGTGAAGTGGCTAAATAAATGAGCAACCTGATGATATCAGCATATTGAACACTTCCCCTGCTCCTCTGCAAGGTATCAGATGAAAAGTGAAACTATTGTGTTTTTTTAAACTCTGCAAGATCATCATGGTTGCACTGAATCACTTAGATTAAAGAAAAACAATTTGTCCTTTGCCTTTGAGTAATCTCTGATTGAAACTGTGGTGGACGCAATATCATAGCTCACAGTAGCAGCAGACAGAAGAGAGATGGCCGGGAACAGCTTCCTTGTGATAAAGAATGCAAGATGGAACAGAAACTTACCATTGGTTATGAGAAAGTTCATTGAACATCACTCTATCTTACTTCTGTTGTTCAGCATGGGGCTATAGGATTTTAACAAAGGCTTTTCTTTTTTAAAAAGTAATTGCAAAAGTGGAGTTTTCACAGGTCACTAATAACTTCTTTGACCCTTTGCAGACCCAGAGAAAGGTGTAGAGATAATATATCTAAGAAATATTACAAGAACACCAAATAATGCCTATGGAGACAGCTAAAAATGCCAGAGCACTTGTATCTCCCTCGACACCTGAAGGGGTAAAAGAGGAAGTAGAAAAGAAGGAGAAGAGAAGAAGCTAAGAACTTCTTGGCTCAAGAGGATGGCCAATGAAGATGTACTAAAATGAACAGAAATTAAGACATGATAAAACTCATCAGATGCATAAAGCCAGAACATTTCAATCATATAATGAGAAATGAAAAGTAGATATCATTATACTGTACAACATCTCATCATTCAAGAAGAAATAATTGGGAATAGAAGTGCAGAAAGAAGGAGAAAATAGCTGTGGATGCAACACCAAAGGCAGTATAGTTAGGCTGGCATCCAGCCTCCAGCTGGACCGTAACAAGAAAAAGAAATAAGCAGCCTGCTGAGAGACAGATGCCTTCATAACTGGATCAATAAACAATAGGCCAACAATGCTGGAATATCCAAGTTCAAATTCTCTGGTGGTGATCTTGAGTGATGCTACCCTAAATACTCCAGCACTCCTGCAAGTGAACACCTGGTTTGCCAGGACAACTTGTGACAGAAAGCTTCATATGTTTTGATGGCTAGCTAGGACACAACAGCATGTTCAACTTTTTCCAGGGCATGGACAATATAACACACAGCTCTAGCTTAAAAAGTGGGATGGGAGCATCTTTGGTATTTTTCCAGGATCGGTTCATTTCCTCTCAAAATCTACAGCAAACCACTTCCCCCTTCTACTGTGTATAAACAATGCCAACAAACTGCTGTGGTCAATGGTAAGTTTATTTCAATGAAGCAGGGAATGCTTGTTTCAAAGGGCTTTTGTGGTTTGTGCTCTCTCTCTTTCCTTTTTTACCTAATTTAAAGGGATTTTCCTGATTTATCATACAAGCTGAGCAGCGCAGTTTTCAGAAAGATTTCAGGAGGCTCGACAGTTATGGTTTTGAGAGGCTTGATGACATAATAGGGTCCACCTCAAATGAACTCCACAGAAAACCTTATTAAACTAAGTTGGGGTGATTCTATGGGATACAGCACCAAGAGGACATTTTCAAAAGATAAGAGTGACTTGCTGTATAGCACAGGTCTATGGATAATAATAATTTCATGTTAGAAATTATTCTGGGTTGAAAGGATTTTTGAGGGAAAAAGTCAACTCAGTGAACACCCAAATGAGGCTCCTTTCATGTCCGCAAAAGCTGGGACAGAGACGGGGGCTCAATCCATCATGCAGGACCTAGGTCTCAAATTGCCAACTTGACAGCCTTCCAGCTAACAAGGGGAGCTTCTTAACCACTGAGCCACTGCAGCCCCCCAGGTCTATGGCTGTCTACTCAATATTGAGTTTCAGATATGTTCAACCAGACTTTCTTCCAAGGAAGCGTGTACAGAGTTGCAGCCTTAACCTGCACATTTTCCTAGACTCTTGATGATGATATTGGTTTGCTTTTCATTGTTGCTCATCATGTTGTGAATTAGTATTTAAGGGCATAACAGGGTGCTGTTCTGGTTTATAATTGGGCTTGGAATAAATTGAGAATCTTTTCTTTCCTTATTTATCAGCAATAATCCAGTTGCTCAATCTCAATTACAAAATGTATTGGGTTGAAGAATCCATAGAACCCCATAACTAGTAATGAAAAGATTGTCCAGCATGTCTCAACATCCTATTCCTTGCTGAGTCTTGTCCCCATCTGTTCAGCTGTTTTATCCCTGGTTGCGACTGAGGGGTGACAAACCAAGAAATACTGCATTACGGGTAAATATAAAATAAAATGCAAATATTGGCATTGATTGAGGAGATGATAGGTAATTTGTTTCCCAGAAGATATTCTAAATATTTTTGCTAAGAAATCAGAGCCTGGGATGTTATTGGTTTTTTAAAAACAATTTGTTGCTGTTCCAACGCTACCAAAAGGAGCTATAGGTAGTTGCTGTTACAATTATCTCAAGTGTGTTTCCTTTGCGTTCTACTTGCTGTCTGCAGTTGTTTCTAAGATTGTATCCCCTCCATTTTATAAGTGTCACTGTTAAGCCAATCACTTTGAGGCCTAAGCAGTAAAGCACAATATTAATTTTGATAAGAACAAGTAAAATAATGTTTAAACCATATGTACGTGACAGCCAGTGCTTGTACTTCAGAGCCAGAGAATGCAAACGCCAACTAATTTTAGAACAAAATACTGAAATAAGACAATGGGACAAACTGATATAGGAAATTATGGGGCTGTACAATATTTTTGAGGAGAACTAGGAAGTCATCTACGTACTATCAAGTCAATCTAGGAAACCCTGCCAGCCTAAAGCTTTGGGCTAGATGCTCGGGGTCCATCCTGAATTCCTGATTCTCAGAAATAATCCACAGCATTGTGCATTTGCTTAGTTGGCTGCTGTCAAACTGTTCATGCAGTACTAACCACCTCTCATTCCAGCCCAGCCAACTTCTGCATGTTTAGTCAACAGTAAAGGGAAAGAGTCTGGGACTGGGAAGAGGGGTTTTTTTTTCAAGTGAACTGCGACTGACAAGAGTGCTGGCAGGTGCCTGAGGAGACAAGGAATGATCAGAGTCCAGAACTATTGAAAAGAGACTATTATCTCTGAGCAGGCAGTGCGGTAACCTGAAAGAAAACTATGTTAGGATTTGTTTTTCGGTCACCAGTCCTGCACTTCTTAAACAAGGGTAATGACAAATGTCAGACCATTCAAGCATGTTTTGTGGTTTGGTTTCAGAAAAATTTGGAAGATGCACAAAGGCTGTAGACATGGAATCAGTTTTGGGAGAATGAAGTACTCACACCTTGGACACTATTCAACACTCCGGCAAGCTTTCACTTGGCAGGATGAGAGACAGTTAAGTGATGCCTCGACTACAACACAATGGAGCAGGAGAGAACTGATCTCTTGGCACATGGGGAGATGGTCTTCCACTGATACTTTTTCATCCTGATTGATTGTGGCCATGGCTTAGCGGTAGAGTTACACAACAGGCCCTATTTTTAATCCCCAACATCTCCAGATAGAAAGATTGTGGTTAGCAGCTGCTAAAGATGAATTACATTGTTTGACTCAACATAAGGCAGTTCCATATACTGTACTCATAATTGAAAAATTGTATATACTGTGGTCTTCAATTTTGTCTTCTATTAAGCACCCACTCTGGCATCCATTTCTGTTGCAGCAGACCTGCTGAGAAACAGTTTGTAGTTGCCCCGCTCCCAGCAAAATATTTGCTCGTTACTGGCTTTCTTCTGTACACAACAAAATGCATTCAGCTGTATATTAAATTTGCTTATTCTCTCTGTCACTCACTCAAGCACTCACTTAAATAATTTATAAAACACTGGCTTAGCCTATCTAGGCTCTCGAGGTGGCATGCAACTCACAAAACAATGAAATTTATATATCAAAATAAGACAACAAAATACAATGGCTAAAATCCTGTTGCTTAATGTAGTAGAGTAGAGCCACTGAATCAGTGAGCAATTGGTGAGTCAAATTGTCCATAAATTCAATTGATTCAAACAGGCCTACATTAGTTATGACCTATCCTCACACACTAAGACACAGTTATAGTAGGTTTAATTCAATCAATGGAACGTACAGAGAAATTGACTCACCAAATCCAGACTAATTTAATAGACCTACTCTTGTCTGATTTACTACACTACGCAACAAGATATACAATAGGTTGTCCTTGCACAAACACCTGTTGTATCTGACTCTAGGGTGTGGTGCTCATCTCCATTTATAGCCAAAGAGCCAGTGCTGTCTATGGCTGCAGGTGTTTCTCTGGTCATTTGGCAGACATAACTAGACACCAGAGTGCACGGAACGCTGTTTATCCTGCCATCAAAGTGATACATATTTATCTACTTGCAATTTTTGCTTTTGAACTGCTTGGTTGGCAGGAGCTAGGACAGAGATGGGAGCTCACTCCCTCATGCAGTCTTAACCACTAAGCCAAAACAGTTCCATTGTGGATATACAGTACAAAGATCATTAATTTAAAAACTAGCAATCAGATAATCTTTGGGGATTTGCACCCCATCCCAATGTAAAACACACTTACATCACAACAGTTGCAATAATTAAAAAGCAGAATCCACTAGTCCAATAGGCTTTCCAAAGCAGCAAAACAAGACAAATAAATGTTTCAAAAAAAAAAAAACCCCAATACAAATCTGCATGGTGAACTTATTTAAGGAAGAAAGAATGCTTTGGAAGAAATGCCACACTGAAAAGGCTCTTTTTCATGACATAATCCATTTGACTTCTGGAAAAGTCCACAGCTCAGCGCAGAGCTTCAGAAAAGGGGCACTTGATAGAGATCTTCTTCTGTTGGAGGCAGATGTGCCCTGTACTGGAACCATAGGACATATGCAAGACCAGCCAATATAAAGGTATCTGTAGAGGGGAGTTGCATTAGCCTAGCCAAGACCATGAATGAGGAGTGCGACCTTCTAGAGATTGTTGGGCTTTCTATAATTCCTCACCCTGGATTCTACTGGTTTAAAGCTGACTGAAGTTGCAGGGCAGCAACATTTGATGGGCTCCTGTGTACCCAACTCAAATGAGTATGACTTTTTCCTCAAAGAGTGTAATGAGTTAGACCCCAGTTTTCCACCAAGTAAAGTCAAGTTACGTTTTATCAGAGATCAATGTCAAGGTAATACAAGTCCTATTTTCCTGTGACATCTTCCAGAGCCCTTGAGCAGAGCCTGAAAAAATTACTATTTTGGACTACAATGCTCCCAAGTTTTCCTACCAGAATTAGATGAGAAAGACCTCAATGCCACCAAAATTACTTGACACCTTTATGATGCCATGTGTTTGATAGACATTTGATGATTTTGTCTAATCTGTACATAAAAGCGGCCTAAATTGCATTTCCTCGGCTAATATATAGATCAGAAACCAATTATGTGCCCTTTTTTTTTTCATTTCAAAATACAGAACTCAAATCAAAAGTGGATTTAAAATGTGTACGTTAAGGAAAGCTATATACAAAAATGCTTATATTAGGAGAAATGGAAAATATTAATTGTTAGGGAGAGCTGATTACAAATGGTATACAGTAATACCTCAGATAACATTAGTATCAAATAACACTAAAATCGCATAACATTAAGCAATCTGGGGGGAAGAATTGCATCGGATAACATTAAGATCCTATGGGATGCATCGGATAACAACCGCTAAAGCCTGTGTGGTTACAATGTATCTCTATGGATCCCATAGGATTTTAACATGCATCAGATAACACTAAAAATCGGATAACACCAAGACTTGTGGAACCAGGTTTTAGTGTTATCCGAGGTTTTACTGTATGTACTTAAGTAATATATGATTTCTACATATCTTAGTTACCGGTAGAGGTGGTTTCATGGAAGCTAATTTATCCACAAAGTCACAACTTATTTTTATGCTGGGAATCCATCCAGCTTCACAAAGATCCAATGAAACATCAGTCACAAAAGATATCGTAACATGCATTTCAGAAGCAATTGTATTAAATGTTTTGTTCTTGATCATTACATACATTTAGCTTTTAAAGAAAGAACAAACGAACGAACGAATGAAAGAAGGAAGCTACTCCCAAAGGCCTACAAATCTCTCTTTAATCAAGTACGGTCAAACCTCGCATAAAGAATGCCTCACTTAAAGAGTAACTCACTTAAAGAGCAGAATTTTCTCTGAATGTTCGCTTCGCTTAACAACCAAAAACTCGCTTAACAAATAAATCAGGGTTCGCAATCCCCCTCACCAGAAGTCACAATTGGTCACTTACCATGGTGTTTCACTTAAAGAGCAAACTCGTTTAAAGAGCAATCCTGTGTAACATATTACGCTCTTTAAGCGAGGTACAGCTGTATGTTAGGTTTCTGCTGAGAGTCTGAGTCACCCAACATTTCACCATCCCTTGTAATGAAGAGAGAACAAAGAAATGTCTGGCTGCATGGTAACATAATGAAAGGTATTTGATGTTGGTGTAAAGTGACTATGACTGATAAGATAGCCAGACAAGCAAAGGCAAAGCCAACAACTAGCAGGTAAACAAAGATCATGGTGTTCTTTGCTTTGATAAGTGTCTCTACAATTAACTATGGTTGTCACAGGAAAGAGAACATTACATTTTAGGGACAGGCATGGTAAATCCAAAATGGTGTTTGCAATTCAAGGACTGCATTGATTAGTATGGCATTTATCATGCTGCCATAATTGAAAAATGGACCTGCATTCCTTAGTCTATCACCAGCTCTCCAAATTCCCAGGCAGAGATGTTCCCCAGCTCAGAGATCCTTTAATTTAGGATTAATAAGAGATTCTATTTGGTGTCTTCTTCATGCGCTAAGCTGTACGAATGCTCATTCTGAATAAAGAGAAGGGAATACATATTTTCACAATCAATCACATGAATACGTTCTAGCTGCCATCAGTTTTACATATTACTGTATTAGTAAAACTACAAAATAAAACTTTATTAAAGTGATCTTATCAGGGCTTTGACCATTGCTTTATCATTACCGTTTGTAAATTTGTGTGCCATTAGAGTCCCTTTATAGCAACATCTAGAAGGCTGTAGGTTCCTAACCATGACATTCTCCAGTATCATTTTATGCATATTTACTTGTGTATAAACCCCAGCAAGGTGCAACAGGACTTCCTCTTAGACAAATCAGCACAGGATTGTGTCCTTATGGACAATACATACATGAATAAACATTAAAAACCTAAAGCCTGCTTACGGCTAGATGTTCTAAACAAATAATCATGTTCCAGCCAAGTCATCATCCTTTAAAACCAGTGATTTCATTGTAAAAGGATAGGGTATGCACATGTATACACAACAATCTGGGCAACTTGCAAACAAGGCCCCCACCTCAAAATACATCTGAGGAATATCCGTCCCATGCATATTTATACACTGAAACAATGTGAAGTAAACTTTGGGCTAACAGCCTGGCCAAATCAAGCCTAACTTCCATCCTTCTCACTTGCATAGAGTTTTTGGGCCGCAGGTAGGTTACGTGGTTCAGCAGGCCCGTCACGTGGTTCCTTCCACTGGTAGAGGAAGTAAAATGTACCTTGCAATCTGTTTTGCAACAGGATGAGATAGATTTTAAGCTGCCATTTTCCCTCCTTAAACAGCCCCAAACTACAGCCCGGGGGCTGGGTATGGCCCCCGACACCAATTCATCCAGCCCGTGCTGTCCTCGTCGCTCCCGGAAGTGGAAGTAAAACGTGCTGTACAGGCACATTTTACTTCCACTTCCGGGAGTGATGAGGGTGGTGCAGGCCAGATGAATTGGTGTCAAGGTCCAAATCAACCCCCAGGCCATAGTTTGGGCACCTCTGGCATAGAGTTTTCAACAAGCTACCCAAATGCCTTTAATATACCCACAAGAAGCGTCTGAAGGCAATTGGCATCTTCTGCTGTCACTCCTTAGAAAAATTGTATTTAGTTAGAAATTATCCCTGTCTACCCAAAATCAGCATTCCGTGCACTCCAGTGTTGAGGCATGCCTGCCATGTGTCCACAGAAATGTCTGCAGATGCAGACAGCGCTGGCTCTTTAGCTATAAACAGAGATGAGCACTGAACTCTAGAGTCGGGGATACAACTGGCTTTTGAGCAAGGGTGACCTTTACCTTTACTACCCAAAATCAAAATTATCTATTTGCTCAGGAAATCTCTTTGTTCAAAGAAATTGGGAATAAGCCTTTTGCCATCAAGGTTTCCTTC